>OX244035.2:46168448-46882448 GCA_945859785.2 Tridacna gigas
GCTACCGACTGAGCTACGGAGCTCGGCTCATTGTAAACTGAACCAGGTTGTCTAAATATCGGAAAATGGTTTATGATATCGCTGAAGTTATAGTTTGTTTGTTGTGTGTGTGTGTGTGTTTTCTATGTCGTCATAAAAATCTTTCATTTTGCCGGCGACAGTTGTCCTTATCGTAACTTCTTGATTCTTTCTTATCGTAACTTCTTGATTCTGAGCCCTGTTTATTGAATGGAGAGAGAGAGAGAGAGAGAGAGAGAGAAGCGCAACCGATCGATATCGACCGAGCGACCGACATACTATTTGACAGACAGACAGAGAGGCAGGCATGTTGACAGACAGACAGACGGACGGACGGACAGACAGACAGACAGACAGACAGACAGACAGTTACCCAGTTGTATCTTGAACACGTAACTGTTGCACAATAAAATTGTGTTCACCGACATCGTTTACAGACAATAATGAAGCTCCATTGGCCTGAAATTTGAAAACAACCTTCTCAAATATAAATAATGTTCTGATCTATACTATTTGACATAAGCAGTTTTTTAGCTTTTTTTTTTTAAATCCATCGCGTAAAGGTCATGGAGCCAGAGAAAGCAGGCCGTTATAGAAATTTCTGAAAACTAATGTGGTAAATGGATCGCTTGTTTATATCATGGTATGCCTCCTTTTCCTGTAATATTGTTCATATCTTGTGCACCCCACATTTTTTTTTTGTTCCTACAAGTATCTCGTCATAGCGGCGTCACTTGTACTAGATCTTGGTATTTCTAAAAATAGCATACTTATG
Source organism: Tridacna gigas (assembly GCA_945859785.2). Lineage (NCBI taxonomy): Eukaryota > Metazoa > Mollusca > Bivalvia > Cardiida > Cardiidae > Tridacna > Tridacna gigas. The sequence continues at coordinate 46,169,242 of OX244035.2, forward strand.
ATAATAGATTTAGCTGTCTACAGTAGTATTTAGCTATTGTTACATAAATAAATCATAAACCTGCTGCTGCATCTATTATAAAACTCACGGACACACACACACACCCTCTCTCTCTTTCTCTCTAAATGACTTACAACATTTATACATTTATGTAAAACCCAGCTAAATAATTACAAATGAACAAAATTTATCTTGTACTTTTTTTTTTTTAATTCAATGCGTGAAAAAAAAGTTTATCGATGTCTATATCAATTACACAAAGAAGACAGAAGTGGACAAGATACTAGAGTGTTTCTTGTTGTATGTCATGGAGATCGACAGCCTTTGTTGAACAACATGTTGTTAGAGAGAAACTATACTATGTTACATGTACATTACTCAATTTTGAGGATAATTGTTTTCTTACTGTAGTACAAATAGTTTTCGAATTCTACACATTATACTCTCTTCCAAAAGAATGTGTGCTCTTTGTTTTCGGTGATTTTTCATTAACTGTTTTTCTTAACGCCGACGTATTTGGTATCACAATTGAGATTAGATCATGTACAATGTAGACATTATGTTAGAGTTCCTGTCACGTAAAGGGTACTTTTAGCTACGAGAAATGACTGGGTATAAAAACAAAAGTTGCAAAAGTACTCAGAAAATCGGAATGTGCACAGTTTAGAATTTCATGGGGCTCAAATTGGAATCTTGATGTTTATTTTAGTCAGTATCGTGTGTGGCCACCTCGGCTGTTGATGCAAGCGACAATGCGACCTCGCATTGACCTAACGTAACGTCTGATGACGACGTCGGGGATGTTATTTTATTCTTGAATTAAGGCTTTTTCCAGGTCCCTAGGATTGTGGATGTTACCTCTGGAATGCACCCTTCTACCAAGATAATCCCAAATGATTCATATCTGGTGACACAGCAGGCCAGGGTAGCACGTCAACGTGATTTCTGTTAAGAAACTGTCGACCTCTCCGTGCAACATGAGGTCTTGCATTATCATGCATCAAAATTGCAGGCCTGTGTCTCTGAAGGAAAGGAATTGCTTCAGGCTGCAGAATCTAGTTAATATAGCCTTGAGCATTGAGGTTGCCACGTACAACGACAAGATTTGTTTTCCTATTTCCCATAATTCTTCCTTTCCATTAATTACTAGAATTATGTTGAAAACGGCGATAAATATCATACCAGTAAACAAACTAGAAAGTCCTATATACTTACGTTGCAGTTAGTGAGGGCGTCTGTATACCTTCTCTGTGGAGCGTAGTTGAAGTAATAACAATGTTGTTGGTATGTGACCCAGCTACTCGGACAGTCTGTGGATTATAGTGAATTTTAATCCTTAAATCTTTACTAAATGACAAAATTTTAGACTTCTCATAACTGAAAGCAATTGCAGACGACAAAATAAATGTTACTCAAAACTTGACCATTGGTTTTGGAAGAGTTAGAAAACATTGTGGGAAATAGAGAAAATGCTGATTACCAAAATTTTCTCCTTTTTCCACAATGTTTTCAAAATTCTTCCTCTTAAGGGTCGTTGAAATGGATCGTTTGGTTAAGAGTAAAAACGCTTAATGGATGACCTATGTTTTCTGCTGCTAATTTTACTATAATGTTTTCACCAGCTGCAAATCTGTATTTTACAATATTGGTTTCACCAGCTGCAGATCTATACTTTACTGCGATGTTTTCGTCTGCTTCAAATCTATATTTAACAAAGACTTTTCCCAGAGCAACAAATCTTTATCAAACAATTAAGTTTATGCAAGCAACAAAGCTGCAACTATATATTCTTTAATGTTAATAATATTAATAATATTTTCGTTTTCTGCAAATCTGTGTTTTACACCAATTTTTTTTCACCTACTGCAAATCTATACTTTACAATGATGTTTTTACCTGCTGCAAATTTATATTTTACAATGATATTTTCACCAGCTGCAAATGAATGTTTTACAATGATGTTTTCATTTCCTTTCAATCTGAATTTCGAAATGGTGTTTTCATCTGCGGCAAATTTATTTTTTATTGTAATATCTTTTACGTACAGCAAAATTATGTTTTACTATGATGTTCATTTGCTTTCAATCTATATTTTACATTGATGTTTTCATATGGTGCAACTCGCTGTTTTACAAAATTATCTTTATACGTAGCAAATCTATATGTCACAATGATGTTTTCATCTGCTGCAAATCTGTCTTTTTACAACGATGTTTAATCCGCTGAAAATCTTTATTTTACAATTATCTTTTCATTTGCTGCAATTTTATATTTAAAAAAAGCCCTTTTCTACTGCTGCAAATCTATATTTAACAATGATGCTTTCACCTACTGCAAATCAAAATTTAAAAACTACTTATTTCACTTGCAGCAAGTCCATATACGTATTTTGCGTTGATGTTTTCGCAAGCTTCAAATTAAAATTTTTCAACGATTTTTCACTCGTTCAAAGAATTATATTTTACAATGATGTTTTCACCTGCTGCAGATTTATATTTTACAATGATGTTTTCACCTGCCGCAAATCTATATTTTTAATGATGATTTCACATGCTGCAAATCTATATTTTACAACGATGTTAGCACATGCTACAAATCTATATTTTACAATTATGTTTTCACATGCTACAAATTTATATTTTACAACGATGTTCCACATGCTGAAACTCTATGTTTTACACCGATGTTTTGAACTGCTGCAAGTTTATGTTTTACAACGATGTTTCACATGCTGCAAATCTATATTTTCATGCTGCAAATTTATATTTCACAATGATTGTTCAAATGCTGTAAATTTACATTTTACAATGATGTTTTCATCACTGGCAAATCTATAATTCACAATGACATTTTCGACTGCTGCAAATTTTCATTTTACAGTCATGTTTTCATCCGTTTCAAATCAATATTTTACAACGACAAATTCACCAAAAATATATACATTACAAAGATGTTTTCACGTACTGCGAATCTGTGTTTGATGATGATGTTTCCACCAGAAGCAAATGTATATTGTAAAATTATGTTTTCATCTGCTGTAAATCTTTATTTTAAAATGATGTTTTCACCTGCTGAAAATCTATATTTTACAATTATGACTTCAGATGCAGCAAATTTATATTTTACAACGATGTTTTCACATGCTGCAAGTCTGTATTTCACAATGAAGTTTTCGCCAGAAAAATATGTTTACTATATAAAGATGTTTTCACGTGCTGCCAAAGATGTTTTCACCTGCTGCGGATTTATATTTTACAATGATGTTTTTACTGCTTCAAATCTAAATTTTACAACGATGTTTTCACCTGTTGCAAATATATATTTTACAATAATGTTTTCATCTGCAGCAAATTCTTTATTACTTTGAAGTTTTCACATGATGCTAATTTATATTTTACAACGATGTTTTCATATGCTGAATTTATATTTAACAATGATGTTTTCACATGCTACAAATCTGTTTTACGTTTATGTTTTCACCTGCTGCAAATCTATATTTTACAATGATGTTTTCACCTACTGCAAATCTACATTTTACTAGTTGTTTTAACCCACTGCAAATCTATATTTTACAACGATGTTTTTACTTGCTTAACGACGTTTTCACATGCTGCAAACGTATATGTCACAATGATGTTTTCACCTGCTCCACCGCTCCAAATTTATATTTTACAGTGATGTTTTCACCCTCTCCAAATCTATATTTCACAATGATGTTTTCATCTGCAGCAAATCTATATTTTACAATACTTTTTTCACCTGCTGCAAATTTTCATTTTACACTGACGCTGCAAACATTTTCACCAGAAAAAAACAATGTACATTCTACAAAGACGTTTTTTCTTACTGCAGATCTATATATGACGATGATGTATCCACTGGAAACAAATGTATATTGTACATTGTTTTTATCTGCTGCAAATCTTTTTGTTGTTATGATGTTTTCATACAGTGCAAATCGTTATTCTATAATTACGTTTTTACCTGCTTCAAATCTTTATTCTGCAACAATGTTTTCACCTGTTACAAATCACAATTTATTTTCACCTACTGAATATGTTTTTATTCACCGGCTGCAAATCTATAATTACAAAGACTTTTTTTAACCTGATGCAAATCCATTTTTACAATAGTGTGTGCAACAAATCTATATTTTACGATGTTGTTTCAGCGTGATGTAGATCCATATTTTACATTAATGTTTTATCCAGCTTCAAATCTATATTCTATCATGATGTTTTCATTTGCTCCAATTCTGTACTCTACAGTAGACTTTTTTTACCTGCTTCAAGTCTGTATTTTAGAAAGATGTGTTATCTGCTGCAATTCCATATTTTAGAAAGATATTTTCATCTGCTTTAAAGCTATATTCTACAATGATGTTTTCAATGATGCAAATCCATTATCTACAATGACATTTTCACACGCTTCAAATCTTTATTTTACAATGATGTCTCCACCTGCTTCAAACCTGTATTTTAAAATTATGTTTTTTACCAGCCTATAAAATAAGTAAACATCTGTATGTTCATCATGTTTTCAGCGGCCGTAAATTTACATCTACAATAATGTCTTTCACCGGCTGCAAAACTGTATTTTGCAACAAGTCTATCTTTTACAAAGATGTTTTCGTCGGCTGCAAACCTGTATTTTTGCCACGAAGTTTTTATCTGCTGCGAATACATAATAAACATGTATTTGATCTGCCGCAGATCGATATCTCACAATGTTTTCACCCGTTACAAATCTATATTTCACGATAACAATTTAACCCCACGCAAAAGTTTATAATGTCCTTTTCAACAAATCTAGCTTTTACAACGGCATTTCAGTCTGCCGCAAATCTGTATTTTATAATGACCTTTTCATCTGTTGCCAAGGTTTATTTTAGAAAGATGTTTTTATCTGCTAAAAATCTATATTTCTCCCTGATGTCTTCAAATCTTTGAGAATTATAAGTTACGAGGCACAAGATAAACCGAGAAAGCAATAGCACGAGTGGATTATTCATTGCGTCTCATAACTCACAGGCGTGGTTTATTGAACGATCAACCAAGATACAAAGAAGGTTATTTCAATTTTAACATGACCAACACTTGATCAAATAGGGAAACGAGTTCCAAAAAGGCAACATTTTGTCTTCATTCGACACAGCTTTTTTTCCCGCCGGTATACGTCACGTTCATGAGAGTATAGGGAAGTTTTAAATAAACAGTTCCCTATTTGTATTCATTGCTAATTACTTCTTGGTTCAAAACGACAAACGAGAATGAACATCATGTTAATAATCATGGATTGACAACATATCCAAGTGCAGAGAGATGGAGCAACCACGCGCGACCTACTTTATCATTTTTAGAATGACGTCGATATTATCTAGCCTGGGTTCAGGTGGTAATAATTTTAATTACTCCATACTATGCTCTCCCTAGAATAGTGGTGGGCTATCGATCTTTGGCAGCTATTTGTTTATCGTTTTCGTAATTATTTACCGCCAGGGGACATTGGAGAGTCTCTCCATGATTATCAGTTGTGCTGGGAATCTAATTATAGACTTGTTTATCGCGTGACGTCACAGCCTTCATCGCGACCTTTAACAATACCCGTTAAAGTATCCTTTTGAAAAGCTTTCAAATCAAACAGCCGAAACGATTAGCCGCTATTGGTATCCTCCAAAGGCATTGTGAATAACCTGTTTGAAATTTTGTTGTCAGTATTTTCAAAGATAGCTCACAAAGAGGAAATGATCAAACCAATGCTATTGGAATTTCGGTATCTATTTTTAGTCATTGACATTCGAAAACCGAATGCAGCGACATCTATTTTTTACCTCACTGTGAGGTGGGGTAAACTAGATGTGGCTGCAATCGGATTTCGAATGTTTCCAGGCCGTCATTTTTGACAAAGTAACGTCATAATGATAGAAAAGGAAAAAATTAACGAACTGGAACCGTGGCCATTTTTATTATGCTTCCGTTGTATTGTGTTTATACAGCCGAATTCACTTGTCATGTTAGAATTCGTATTTGTTTTAATTTCTCTCACCGAAGTTACATATTTGGACGTAAACTAGTTGTTTATATTTTTTTGTTGGAATTTGATTTGTGAAAGTCATTCTAATTTACCTTATTAGGGAAAGATGTAAGTAAAACTCATCTCAAGTATTGAAATATCTGACAGACAACTTTCTGTGAAAAAGAATAAGGTCAAGATTTGCATATGTCATAGATTCAGATCCACTATCGACTGTGTATAATACTGTTTTTTGAAATTTCCGATACAACTAGAAGGGAACGAACATTCACGATTGAATTGCATGATTGGGCCACCTTAAAGAATAGCAGTGCGTAGTTTTATCGTGTTTCGCAGAAGCTGTTGAATTGGCCCTCACTTCCAAATTTCACAATGCATGCTGCGATATCTATTCTTAAGTGGTGGTTCACCCTGCATATTTCAGCTCTCGTTAAGAACCTCGTTTCACATCTTACGGCTCGCATGTAACTCATCCTGCCTCCACTAAGTACTATGCCAACATTTCATAAGTGCGTGATAAATTTCGCCAGATTAGTACACCGCGATGATTTAAAATGTAAACAATGAACTAGTAGCCTATTTATGATTTTTAACTACATGTATTTACCAAACGACAAAATTTTGAACGAGACCGAATTCAAAGCAACCGCAGATGACAAAGAAAAGTTAGCTGAAATGATGATTTCTGTCTCTGATATGGTAGAAAACATTGTTGGAAAAGGAGAAAATGCTGATTACCAGCATTTTCTCCTTTTCCCAAAATGTTTTCACAAGGCTTCTCCGTCACGGTCATTAAAATTCGGGATAGTGTGGTAAACGGTTTTAATTGACGTCTGCTGAGTGGCATCACTGAACTGCTCGAGACGAATTCTGTAGTGCTCTTCGTCTGATGAGTTTCGGAGAAATATAGCAAAAAGCTATAATCTCGTGATTTCAAGTTGACCAGAATGTAAAGATGATGTTCGACCCAGAATTTTTCTTTTATTGCCCAATATAGATTTACAGATAAATTTTTTTCTAAAGATTACTAAACTCCACCGTGTGCAATCGACTTGTCGGACCTTTTTAAAGCACATAAGTTGCTCAGTCACCATTCTTGGTAGCCTTCAAAACCTAAAAACATGGTTAACATTCGACAAAGCAATGGTTTGTCAGAAAAAAGTTTCTTTGCAATATTTGGCTGTGGTATACATAAAACAGCTTATGCCGTATGTTTGTGTCGACTTTATTGATATCACTAGCGTGCCAAAACGATTATAACGTAACGTCAGACCCCAACAGTACGTTTTAGATTCGGTAATGTATTTTTTTTTTTTTACAAAATTGATCTCATTTTATTAACTGATCAAACTGGATCACATGAAAACGGGGAAGCATGTAGGGGTACGCTTGAGGACACCTAGGAGGCCGCTATTATTGCGCTTTGCCTGACCCGATAACGTACTAGTAGGGGTAGGTAATCCAGACTACCTCCTTGGTGTCCTCAAGAGTACCCCTACATGCTTCCCCGTTTCCCCCAACATCATGTGATCCAGTTTGATCAATCAATAAATTGAGATCAATTTTGTAGAAAAAATACATTACCGCATTTAAAACATGCAATTGGGATATGGTTTAAATATAAATTCGACTATGAATCATTTTAAAAGTAGCCCTGTTTTCGGATAATATATAGGTCCATTGACATTTCGGGTACTTAAAGCATTTCTGATATGTACTTTTTCTCGCTAAATAAGAACGAGATGTAGAAAACTCACTGCCATGACTTTATTGCAATCGATCTGTTTTGAATTCAGCCTATGATCCTATTTGATTACATGAAATAACAACATTCCGTCTCCTCTGCATATTACCAACGGGGCCGCCATTATTGCGCTTTGCCTGACGTACTCTTGTAGTATGGCGGGGTACCAGACAATGGGTAATAGAGCGTAAGAATGGTATCGCTTAGCAGTGCGTGTCAAAATGTGCCAACGAAGCTATTCGTAAGCGAATAAAACGTTAGACTCACATCAATCAGCAGTGCGGCTCAAAAATTCCAACGAAAACTGTCGTGGAGCGAGCAACATAGCGTCAGAATCACATCACTGAGCGGTTTGGGTAAAAAAAAAACCATCAAAATACTTCTTTAGACAATATAACGTCAGATTCAGATCGCTCGGCTAGGTGGGTCAAAATTTTTAACCAAAATACTTCGTGAGGCAAATCATTGCGGGTCAAACACTTCTACAGGCAATATAACGTCAAAATCACATCACTCAGTGGTGTGGGTCAAAAAGGTCCAAAGAAACACTTCGTTACGCAAAATTATGTTAAAATCATTTCAGTCAGCAGTGGGAGTCAAGGTTTTTTCAACAGAACACTTTGTGAGGCAATATAACGTCAGAATCACATCACTGTGCAGTGTGGGTCAAAATGTGCCTTTGAAACAATTAGGCAAAACAGCGTCAGAATCATATCACTCAGCAGTGCGGGTCAAGATTTTCCAACAAAACACATTGTCAAAATGTTCCTTTGAAACAATTAGGCAAAACAGCGTCAAAATCACGTCACTCAGCTGTGCAGGTCAAAATATGCAAACGAATTTGTTACGCAGTATTAGGTCAGAATCACATCTCTTAGCGGCGTGGGTCAAATGTTCGAAAGAAACACTTCGTGAGGCAATATGACGTCAGATTCATATTGAGTAAGCAGTGTGGGTCGAAAATTTCCTACGAAACACTTAGTGAAGCAATATAACTTCAGAATCACATCACCCAGCAGTGGAGGTCAAAATGTGCCAACGAAACACTTTGTTTCATATTATAACTTAAGAATCACATCACTCATAGGTGCGGGACAAAATTTCCAACGAAACACTTCGAGTGGCAATAAAGCATCGGAATCCTATCACCTGGCAGTGCTGGTCAAAATGTGCCAACGAAACACTTCGTTAGGCAATATAGGATCAGAACCACATCACTTAGCGGTGTGGGTCTTGGAAAACAAAAAGAATTTGTATTCTCAAAATCGAGACAGTAAAAGGTTCGACGTAAAACTACCTTTATTCTCCTACTGTCTTTCAAAGTAGCTTTCAGAGATCTTCTGGTATCCCTTTGCTCAAAAATCTTTGGCGGTACCAGCATTTCTCTTTATTTGATGGCTCTTGGTTTTTTTTGCAAGGTGATTTGTTTTACATTGTTTAAGACAAATGCCGGTTATCAATACTTTCTCCTTTTCCAACAAGGTTTCAAAAGCCTTCATACTCTTGGTAAATAAAACACGGGATAGTTTGGTATAAAAAATAGGCTGGAACTATAAACTTAGAGTTAGAACAATTGTTGTTTGAAAGGAAAGTTCTTACAACAAAAACACGTTCATTTTCTAAAGGATCTTTTCGAAGAAATTCTATTTTTGGGTCAAGACAATCTGGAATGGGACGGGAAAAGAAGGGTTTTCAACACTTTGAAACTGTACTTTCGTCTTGTACCGGTAAGTTCAACTACAAAAATAAGCCACATTTTAAACCCGATATTCCTCTAGATTTGACAAAGCGAAAACGGAAAAGTGAACATTACTAAATTCTTACTAAAAATTTTAATGTCCTACAAAGTTAGACTACCGTGAAATTAACCCTTAAGGTGCTAAGTGCGACTCAATGACCTTTTGCGGACAGTGTAGATCAAGATCAGACTGCACAGAACGTGCAGTCTGATCTTGGATCTACACTGTCCGATAAGGAGATATTTTTCTTAAAAAAAAAGTTTGAAATAACATTATTCGGGTCTCTACTATCGGCTTGAAAGTTTTATTTAACTTATTTAGCAGGATAAGGGTTAACATTAAAAAAGACAGAAAATACTTACTGTATACCTGGGCAGTCACACATGGTAAAATCAGGCTAAAAATCCAAACTGACTTTATCCTTAACATTCTGGTGCGTTGCTTATTAAAGCTCTGTCGTCATTTCATATCACTTGTAATACATCCAGCATTTACGACGACACAAAAAACATTTTCAGATGGCACAGATCTAGATCATACTGCACAGAATAAGGAGTCTAATCTTGGATCTACAACATCCGTTCTGACAGAAACTATGACCAAAGTAGTCACTTCATTTGCAATGGAAATTTATTTTTTTCCACATCAGAAAAACGGAGAATATATTTATCTAGCGGTGAATTAGTTAGAGTGAAAAAGAAACGAAGTGCAGTAATTCACGTACTTTTGGCTTTCATCCCAGTTGCCGAAATATTATGGTTCTGACCGCAGATTACTTTTGTAAATGTATCTCTTTCCTCTACTCCGTTTTAAAAAGTGAGACTTAACTCTGTAGATACCCTGTACACCTAAAATTGCTTTTGTATGCTGTGTAGATCAAGATCAGACTGCACCGAAGGAGTATGGTCTGACTTTAGATATATGGTCGGAGATCAAGTTGTGACTTAGCTTCGAAATCGCAATTTCACGGTTACTTTATCAATATGACAAAAAATGTCGATCTGGATTGTTTGACACTCTATTGGTTAATAGATTTCTTGGAGGAAAGAGAAAGTTTGAAATGTCTCCGTATCTGTTTACAGGTCATGTTTATTAATTGCTTCGTGACCACTGTGTTAAGGAGTGGCAGTATAAACCTGTGGAGAAAATACTTGAAATATCTGTGAAGCACTCGTATATCAATAAAATGATCATAGCTATTTTTTCCTTTGACTGAAAATTAAACTGTTAAAGCGGTAAACACAACCATACCGATCAAAACCCAACGCCATCTCACCTATCTTAAAGGGGCGTTTTTAGATTTTTATGCTGCGAATTAAAAGCATTTGTTAAAGACTGATAAATCATATAAATATACCTTTCTCTGCAAATGTAAAAGAAACTCGACGAGTAAATGCAGTAAGAAAGTACCATTATGGCATTCAAATAATGGGCTGGTCTCTTTGCAAGCGGAATTCCCCTCTATTTTTAATGACATTAAATATGACGTCATCGTGCTTATTTGAATATGATCCCGGATAACAGGCTCGTGTTATTGATTATGTGACATTCCCACAAACCTTTGGGAGATTTTTGCTCAAAGTCTAAGAATATTTGTAGAGGCTACCTAAAGAAGGTACATGTACCTTTGAAAACTAATTTGTCTTACTTTTGCCTTTCGTCTTTGCTGGTGATAGCCAGCTATCGCCTTACATAATTCAGTGGTAAATCGTGTTTGAAGTCTGGTGAGTTTAAAAATATCTGAATAACCCACTTTAAGAAACGACAAATTTTAGACTTGCCCATGTTGAGGTCATTGCAGGAGGCAAAAACAGGCCTGTAATCCCATTTGATACAAAACATTGTGTGAAAAGCAGAAAACGATCGTTCCCAGCATCTTGTGAGTAACAGTTTACAGTCGTGTCTGGCTTGGCGGTACATTTAATTTTGACATTCCAGGTTTGATGCCACAGGCGGTGGCCAAGCTTAAAGTGCCTTTTGGTAAGACATTTTCCCACGACCTCATCAAGGCCAGATTATCCAGGCGCATTTATAGATGTACCGTCGTTGCGATTATTTCTGAAATACTGTTGGAAACGGAGATGAATGCAACGTGGCGATCCTGTCTTCGGTACATGCATACCTTTGTTTTATACTAACTAGATAAATTGGCAGGTTCAAGGCGTTGGAGTAATTCAGTACAGATATAGATTTCCAGTTTAATCATTTCTGCTGAAATGTCGGATGTCTCACCCAGATTGGTCGTTATTCACCAGCCATTCACCGTCATAGCATTCTTAGTCTTTTATTTGGTGTAGCTGAATGTGCTCGCTTTTGACCTACTTTTTAGACTAGCGAAGCTAGTCTATAGGCATCATGATTGACCCAGAGTTAAAGTAAACAAAAAACTCCACAGTTGCCAAATATTGCCCCACAGTAAAATACTTCTTTTTGTTAGAAATCCTAATTCTGTTATATATGACAATTTTGACAAAAACCACTAAATCTCTACCACTTCAATTTGAACATGTCTTCTTACAAAGTAATAGACTGAACAAGATGTCATTTATAAGGTACAAGATCTTTACTCATATGTAAATTAAGTGACATATGCAAAGCAGGCTATTACCAGTTATTCCTACACCACTGTAACATTATGAATGAATCTAAAAATAGATACACTTATGTAACTTGTAGCAAATCCCAGCTGCATTAACTCTCTCTGGAAAGGGAACCCTTATCATTCTTTCAGTCATTCATTATTTAGATCATTCTGTACAGTTAAACTGTTATGTTAAACTGTTATTTTACGTCTTGAATATTAACCCTTTACCACACAATCCGGGGTTTTAGTGACACTGGGGAAGAATACCTAGTAACCAAAATTTTCTCCTTTTCCCACATTGTTTTCTGCCCTTTTGGAATCGGGTTTCGTCAGTTCAGCCTCATTTAATTTGTGGTCTGTAACAGCTTTGAATTTCGTATCGTAAAGAGTTAAATAGTTCACTACATCTTGGTCCATTGGATATTGACTTATTGGTTGTATGGTGTTTAACGCCGTTTTCAACATTATTCAGGTGATATCATGAAGGCCAGTGCACCTATCCATGCTTTCCTGAGTTTCCTTTACCAGCACCACTGCGACTCAGTGATCTTTTGTGGACAGTGTGGATTAAGATCAGACTACACAGAACGTACAGTCTTTACTTGTATCTACATTGTCCGATAAGAGGATATATTTTCTCCAAAATGTAACTTCGAAATAGCAATATTCAGGTGTTTACCATTGGCTTGAAAGTTTCATTTAATTTTTCTAGCAGGTTAAGGGTTACACTTAAACTGGAGTATAGTCAACCAATAGCATGCATAGCCCCGGTAGCTCAGTCGGTAGCATAAAGGACATGAGAACAAGAGCTCGCTGGTTCGATCCCCGGCTCGGCCAATTTTTTTCAGAGGACTGATGATAATCATTGCGACAGGATTCATTCCTCTCTCAAGTTTCGACGGTGGTTATGTGGGAAAGCGGCCAGTGGCTTGGAAAGAATATTGTGCGGAGTACTGGTGAAAGATACTCCAGGAAAGCATGGATATGTGCACTGGCCGCCGCTATATACATGTAACTAAAAATAATGTTGAAAATAGGGTTAAACACCATACAATCAGTCAATCAATCAAATTCGCTAGTCTGTCAGTACTTTCAGTGCTTTGATTTGTTATTACATTCGAACAGGGATCGTAAATTACACGTCATATACGATCCCTGATTCGAATGAATAAATAAATAGGTATTTGCGATTAGCAAAAAAATACGGACATGTTTATTGTACTGGCCCCTGCAACCCCACTGGCGGACAAATTTACGCCGTCTGTCTTTTATTTTTGAAGATATTCTTGCTAAACTTAGAATGTACCCTTTACTAAACAACCCCGAGTTTTAACGGTCCAGGAAGAGGGCCTTTGAAAACATTGTGAAAAGAAGAGAAAATGCCATTTTCTCCTTTTCCCACAATGTTTTCTACACTTCCAAAGACAAATAAAAGGTTTTGAGTTTTGAGTAACGTTTAATAATAAAAGGTTTTGAGTAACGTTTAATTTGTCGTTTGTAGTGCTTTCAATTTTGTCGGTTGGTAAAGCGTTTTCTTTAGCCAATCAGAAATTGCTTTACTTTGAAATTTAGAAAGTTCTTGAGAATAAGATCAAAAATACAATTTAGCGTGGCTGTTGAATGTGCCCATTTGTATGCATTCACTGCTCAAGCTTGGTAGATCTCAGTAATGCCGCCACGTGTAGCAACTTGGTTTTTTTTTTCAGCCATGATTTGTAGCGCGGTGGCCAACTCGTTAAGCAATATTAGCGAAAACAGGGTTTTTGCGAACAGTAAAAATTAAGATCAGACTGCAAATCACGTGCAGTCTGATCTTGGACCTTTATCGCACGCTCGTTGTCAAGTCAAATCTATTCAGTGGATTTTATCTCCTGCTGTCGAAAGAAGTTCAAGTTTAAACAATTGGCAGCGAAAGAGTCAGGCTGTGCGGTTCATGATCAAGAAAACTTTAAAGCTGATTCCCGCTGGAGTTCATGTGATCATGTGGTAGTGTCCCTGGGCAAGCCACTTCAGCCCCGAAGCCTAACAACGGTGAAACCCAGGAAACACACGAATGAAAAAGGCTGTCGTCGTGATGTAACTGAAATGTTATTGAAAGCAGCGTAAAACACAATTGGAACTGTAACACATCATTTGTTGTGGATAACAGTCAATGTTCAGGAGCTGGTGTTTATTTGTGTCGTCCTTTTAGGTATTACAAAATGAAACATGATCTGTGAAAAAGGGGCTTAATGCATCTGCGAAAAGTATCGACCTAGGTCAGCCTGCGCAGTCCGCGCAGGCTGACCAGGGCCGACACTTTTCGCTATTGGTCAATTTTCGACATGTCAAAGGACCATTCTGCCTCACAATTCAGCTGGTTGTTAAAAAAGGGGGATATTATGGATCCATAATTATGTGATTGCTTACTTGGTATCATGCATCACAGACATGCATTAAGCCCCATTTTCACAGAGCATGTCTCAAATATTAGACTTTGGACAACTTGTCTTACAATGCCAAAACACAGTTGATCTAAGATAACTATGAATGCGGGAAAACATGGTATGATTTTACCAGAAGGGAGTCAGCGTGATGCATTAAAGGCATCTCAAAAAAAGTATCAAATAAAAGACCCAGTAGCCGCCAAAGATAAACAATGTGGGTGGTAAAATACATTTTAAATTTAAATCATACCATATAAAAGTATGGAAATTACTATGAAGATGACAATCTGTTATTGTACGGTCAGTCCAAGTGTTAGTCATTGGCAGAGAAATGAATTTTAAATCAGGTAAAAAGTAAACAAAAGGTAAAACGACTTGGCAACTTCATCCTAGTTTTAAATTTCATTTTTAGACTAGCGAAGCTAGTCTATAGGCATCAAGACTGACCTAGAGTCAAAGTAAACAAAAAACTCCACAGCTGCCAAATACTGCCTCACAGAAAATACGTCTTTCTGTTAGAAACCTTTAATTCTGTTATATATGACAATTTTGACAAAACTACTAAATCTCTAGCACTCCAGTTTGAACATGTCATCTTACAAAGTAATAAACTGAACAAGATATCATTTATAAGTTACAAGATCTTTGCTTATATGTAAATTAAGTGACCTATGCAAAGCAGAGAATCACTTATTCCTACACCACTGTAACATTATGAATGAATCTATTAATAGATGCACCTAGGTAACTTGTAAATTCCAGCTACCCTTACTGGACAGGGAACCCTGGTCATTCCTTCCTTCATTCATTATTTAGATCATTGTGTACCGTTGAACTGTTATGCTAAACTGCTATTCAATGTCTTAACCCTTTACCAAACAATCACAAGTTTTAACAACACCGGGGAAGAATCCCTTTGAAAACATTGCAGGAAAAGGAGAAACTGCTGGTAATCATCATTTTCTCCTTTTCCCACATTGTTTCCTGCCTGTTTGGAATCAGGTTTCATCAGTTCAATCACATTTAATCTATGGTCTACAATAGCTTTGAATTCGGACAAGGGTAAAATTTTCATTTTGTAAAGAGAGTTAGATAGGCAGCTACATCTTGTGCTACTGGACATTGACTAAAGGATTGCATGGTGTTTAGCGCTGCTTTCAACATTACTTTAATGATATAGCGGAGGCCAGAGCACCTATCCATGCTTTCCTGAAGTTTCTTTTACCAGCACTACCGCGATTCAATGACCTTTTGCGGACAGTGTGGATTACAATCAGACTGCACAGGGCGTGCAGTCTGATCCTGGATCTACACTGTCAGATAAGAGGATGTTTTTTCTCCAAAATGTAACTCTGAAATAGCAATATTCAGGTGTTTACCATCGGCTTGAAAGGTTCATTTAACATTTTGTAGCAGGTTAAGGGTTAAACTTAAACTGGATTATAGTTAACCAATAGCACGCATAGCTCAGTCGGTAGCGTACAGGACTTGAGAACAGGAGGTCGCTGGTTCGATCCCCGACTCAGAAAATTTCTTTCCGACAGTTGATGATAGTCATTGCGACAGGATTCATTTCTCTCTCACGTTTCGTCGATGGTTATGTGGGAAAGTAGCCAGTGGCTTGGAAAGAATATTGTGCGTAGTACTGGTAAAAGAAACACCAGGAAAGCATGGATATGTGCACTGTCCACTGCTACATAACTGAAATAATGTTGAAAACAGGGATAAACACCATACAAACCATCAATCAGTCAAATTCGCTAGTCTGTCAGTACTTTCAGTACTTTGATTCTGTCAGTACTTAACACTTTGACCGATGCATTTTATCATCCACATTGTTTACTCTTAAATTTTGTTAAGATCTGCTAACAGACTTGCAAAACAATATCTGGTTTAATGCCCCTTTTACCAAACGACAAAATTTTAGCCATGTGCAAATTGAAAGCATTTGCAGACGACAAATAAAATACTGTTCGATTGGCAAGATTTGTCTTTGAGAGGATAAAAAACATTGTGGGAAAAGGAGAAAATGCTGGTTACCAGCATTTTCTCCTTTTTCCACAATGTTCTCAAAATGGTTCATTTTCAGGGTTGTTAAAACTTGGGATTGTGTGGCAAAGTGTTAAAGCATTCACTCATTTGAAATATTCGAGATAACGTTCTTTTTAAAAACACGTACACGCCCATACACATTCATATGCACGCATGCATCTGCACTGTAAACAAACAAGAGGACCATGATGTTCCTAAATCGCTCACCTGAAATGCAACTCAGCTGTCATTGTTATGGCCACTTGCCTCTTGTTTTTCACTGGAATGTTTTAGTTTTGAAAATGATTCATCCATATGACAATACCAACAATCAGAGCAGGTAAGACAATGATAGTCGAAATTATAGGCCCTAGAATGTAAACAATGGAATTGCAATCAAGATTTCCCTCTTTATCTCTATGTGAAATCCGAGACCAACAAAATATGGCTAATTTTCACACCAGGGCCATAATTTTAAGTGTTTTGGTAGAGGGTCACTAGATGATGCTACATGCCATATATGAAAGCTCTAGCCCTTATGGTTTGGGACAAGAAGATTTTTAAAGATTTCCTTCTTTATTTCTATGTGAAATCCGAGAACCCACAACATAGGGCCAATTTCCACACTAGGGCCATTATTTGAAGTATTTTGGTAGAGGGCCAGTAGATGATACTACATGCCATATATGAGAGCTCTAGCCCTTACGGTTTGGGACAAGAAGATTTTTAAAGATTTCCTTTTTTATCTCTATGTGAAATCCGAGAACCCACAACATAGGGCCATTTTCAAACTAGGGCCATAATTTGAAGTATTTTGGTAGAGGGCCACTAGATGATGCTACATGCCAAATATGAAAGCTCTAGCCCTTACAATTGGGACAAGAAGATTTTTAAAGATTTCCTTCTTTATCTCTATGTGAAATCTGAGACCCCACAACATAGGGCCAATTTTTAACATCAGGGCCATAATTTGAAGTATTTTGGTAGAGGGTCACTAGATGATGCTACATGCCATATATGAAAGCTCTAGCCCTTACAGTTTGGGACAAGAAGATTTTTAAAGATTTCCCTCCTTATCTCTATGTGAAATCTGAGACCCCACAACATAGGGCCAATTTTTAACACAAGGGCCATAATTTGAAGTATTTTGGTAGAGGGTCACTGGATGATGCTACATGCCATATATGAAAGCTCTAGGGCCACCACACTAGGGCCATAATTTGAAGTATTTTGGTAGAGGGCCACTAGATGATGCTACATGCCATATATGAAAGCTCTAGCCCTTACAGTTTGGGACAAGAAGATTTTTAAAGTTTTTTCTTTCGGTTGCCATGGCAACCAGAGTTCTTCATGGAATTCAAATCTTTTAAGTATTCTGAAAGTGCATCACCTAAGGATCATTTCTGTGAAGTTTCATTGAAATCTGATTGGCGGTTTCAGAGGAGAAGATTTTTTAGTAAATGTTTACGGACGGACAGACAGACAGATGGACAGATGGACGACGGACATTGACCGATCACAATAGCTCACCCTGAGCACTATGTGCTCAGGTGAGCTAAAAATAAACACACTTTACAACGTAAACAATTTTTCTTGATTGTCGTATAAAATACTTTCTCATTTTTTTTTTTCAAAATAAAAACGACCTCTTTAACAATGCTTTTTGTTAGCATCTGATCTTATACACGCTAGTAATAATTGCTAAAAGGTATTGAAAACGATGACTCAATACATGAAGAATAACAGAAATTGGAACCTTGCATTACAAAGCTTTAGCTAAATTCTCAATATATCCTTTGAAATTCTCGTGTCCTCTGAATAAACCCTTTTCCCTGGAATACCAATATTATATCTCTTCCAGAGCAATTTATAGCATAGAGAGTGTAGACAGAATTTGAAGCTTAATCTTGGTTCTACACTGTACGATATTTTGTGGAATACTCTGGTCAAAATAAGATTTATTTAAAATACTTATGTGTTTTTCTTGACTAGAGCTGACATTTTCCCTTGTGTATTGGTCCATAACTTTAAAAAGTACATGGGGCATCCCACTGGGAAAATGGGATTTAATCCATTTACGTGATGCATGATACTAAGCCAGTTATAAACTAGAGCTGTCACTGAATGTGACTTAATACCCCCGCCAGCGCTTTGACAGAAAAAAAGTGTCAAGTTCAAGGGGAGATAATTCCTCAACCAGGGGTGGTTGACACTTGAAAATTACGTCTTGCAAATCTTCAATATATGATCAGTATATGTGCAAAGTTTCAATGCAATTGAAGGAAAACTGTAGGAGGAGTTCGCGACACAAAATTGCTAGGATTTTGTACACAGACGGACACACGGATGGACGGACAGACAGGCTGATTCCAGTATACCCCCGAAAACATTCGTTTTGCGGGGGTATAAATATTTATGGATCCATAAAATCCATTTTTGTATAACAACCGACTAAATCATGGGGTACGCTAATCCTTTGAAATTTAAAAAATTGACCCATAGTACAAAGTTTCGACCAAGGTTAGCCTGCATGGACTGACCTGGGTTGATACTTTTTGCAGATGCATCTGATTGGATAAGGCAGAATGTCTTGTCCAATAAGAAGGCTGTTCTTGTAATTGTGAAATTCAGTAAATATTTAAAAGTTTTAGCGATTGCTGCCCCAGATTTTTTGAAGTTTGTACCTGACTAATTTAAAGGCCCATATACACCATATCAACCAACAAATGAGCCATGCTCTGTGAAAAGGGGCTTAATGAATCTGCGAAAAGTAACGACGCAGGTCAGCCTGCACAGTCCGTGCAGGCTGGCCTGGGCTGAAACTTTTCGCTTTTGGTCAATTTTCTGTATGTCCAAGGACCAGTCTACCTTGTGATGCACTCGGCTGTTAGACATGATGGATCTTATGGATCCCTAATTATGTGATGTCTTGCTTGGTATAATGCATCACGGAGATGCATTAAGCCCCCTTTTGCCAGAGCATAGCTCAAACAGATTTACCAGCATTATAGCTGTATCAAGTATACATGTACTTCAATATAACTCCAACATTTACAATTTTATGAGATCATTCTTTTGTATCTTACAATTTCTACCCTTTACCTCACAATTCCGAGTTTTAACGACTTTGCGAAAGAAGGCTCAATAAAACATTGTGAGAAAATGCTGGTAACCGGCATCTCCTCTATTTCCCAAAACTTTTTTTTCTCTGTGATAGAAAACATTCATCATTTGAGCCATTTTCAAATTGTCCTCTGCCCTTTTTCAATTTGGGTGAGTCTAAAATTGTGTGGTCTGGGAGAGAGTTAAACCCGTCTCCCCTCAAATACACTGGTACTAAACAACAGACATTTATACTTTATGAATTAGTTGTCAGGACCAGCAAGTCTCACAGACTAGATTAACCCTTTACCACCTAATCCTGAGCTTTAACGATCGTGCAAGAGAAGGCTATTTAAAACATTGTGGAAAAAGGAGAAAATGCTGGCAACCATCATTTTCTCCTTTTCCCACAATGTTTTCTACTCTTTAAATACAGAAATCCCCATTTGAGCCACATTTGATTTGCTATCTGCAAAATGCTTTCATTTCTGTCCAATTACAAATTTTGTCGTGTGGCAATGAGTTAAGCCCTCTCTCTCAGGTATCTTTAACTCTCCAGACTTTTAACGACCCTGAAAAAGAAGCCTTTTGAAAACAATGTGGGAAAAGGAGAAAATGCTGGTAACCAGCATTTTGTCCTTTTCCCACACTGTTTTCTACCCTTCCTAAAACAAAATTCAATTTTTCAGTCACACATATTTTGTCGTCTGCAAATGCTTTCAATTTGGATTAGTCTGAAATTTTGTTGTCTGGTAAAGACACAAACAGAATGGGGGCATCAACGACTTAAAGCACAACAGCAGCCTCTGCCCATATACCTACACAAACACCTCAAAACTTTGCCTAGCCTACTTCATTTGCACTGATTCAAGGGAAGTAATTTAGCTATGCATAATCATACAAATCTAATAAACGATGTAATGTTTACATCTATGGAGTGGTACTAATCCAATAAATTTCCTTCTTTTCCCCCCAATATACTTCTGAAGTACCAATGTTGAAATACTGATCCATGTGTTGTTACGCTGTCTCTACTAATTTTTCTGTCTCTTTATCAATTTCTCCTGACTTTTTCTTGAGCTTCAGAGTCTTTTGTCTTTCTCGTAAAGCACGTAGCTTGGCTTTCCTCGCAGCTTTTCTTAGTTTGAAATAAATATCACTGAAAAAAAAAAAAATAGGAAACTGTCGAACCCTTTACAATTTTTTTTTCAAAAAATCCTGAGTTTCAACAATCCTGAAGAAGAGGAAGGTATTTGAAAAACATTGAAAGAAACAAAGAATATGCTGGTAACCAGCATTTTCTTCTTCTCCAACAATATTACTACCCTTTTAAACACAAATCCCATTATTTGAACTAAACTTGTAATCTGCAAATGCTGTCATTATTGAAAAGTCTGAAAATATGTCATCCGTTAAAAAATTGAACTGCTCAGTTATTCAACGATTGCAATTCAAAATATGCTAGGTGAACCGGTTTTAACCCTTTCCCAAACAAGCCCTGGTTTTCACGTGTCTGCGGTACAAGTCTTTTGAAAACACTGTGAGAAAAGGAGAAATTGCTCATAACGAGCAATTTCTCCTTTTCCCACAGTGTTTTCTACCCTTTTTGAGAACTTTCTGCCATTTTCATCAAATTTAAAATTGTCATCTGCAAACTCTTTCAATTTGGACCAGTCTAAAATTTATTGTTTGGGAAAGGGTTAAAAGAGAAGAAGGGTTTTTTAACAAAGTTTCAGGTGTTAACCAGGATCTGTATTCACCAACCATTCTTGATTTGATTCCAAGTCTAATTCTAGATCTAGAGTGTGATGCAACTTCTGATTGGCCAAAACATTTGGTGTAGCCAATCAGAAGTAAGACTACTTCGAATGTAGAAAATTCTTGAGAATAAGACTAAGAACGTTTTAAGAATTGTCAGTGAATACCGACCCTGACCCTGATCAAATACAAATTCCATCATTTGGGCCGTAATTCTGTAATTGCTTTGAATTTGGAAAGGTGAAATTTTGTCATCTGGTAAAGATTTAAATGAAACCTTACCTCTTTTCTAATTTCTTTTTCCTTGCATATATTTCGTATCCAATGAAGAAAAGCAGTAATAAACCAAAAGCAGTCAACGCCAAAGCAATATCTGGAACAGATAAATGAAAGAATTGGTTCAAACCATTAACCTTTTTCTAAGCGACAAAATTTTAGACTTGTCCAAATCCAAAGCACTTGCAGACAACAAATTAAATGTGATTAAAATGATGCAATTTGTCCCAACAAGGGCAGAAAATATTGAGGGAAAAGGAGAAAATGCTGGTAACCAGCAATTTCTCCTTTTCCCACAACTTTTTTTAAAAGCTCTCCCCTTCAAGATTTGTTAAAACCGGGATTGTGTGATAAAGGATTAAATAATGTTGTTTGCGACAAGAGGTCAGGATGCACACACCAAAGCTCGACAGTCATTGCTTTTTCAGTGAAACATCTTGACAGTTGTCTGTCCTTCTTATATCGGTTGACCTTCTAATAATTAACAAGTAGTTTGAGTTTAAAGTAAATATCTTCAATAATGACAGAGGCATGAGAAAATAAACAATTTTTTGCACCACAATGATGACGAAAGGGCTGTGACAATACCTCAACGTTTTCTTTGAAAACAGCTGAGCTACAATGAACAACAGTAAACTCTTTGACTGACATCAGGCACCAGAATGTGTCTGATCGGGAAAGTACAATATTTGTTCCAGAAATAGAGATACATGCAGCATGAAATAGATGTATGAGGAGTTTAGAAAAGTTGGTGCCCCCATAAAAGTATTCATTTCTAAGCTGTTAGGATATATCAAACATTTTCATGATCAGTCTCATTATGGAGAACTCTCACTCTACAATATTACCAATTTGACTATCTTTGACGGCATCAAATAAGGGAACCGACTGGCCCTTTGCGGGTGTAGTACTGGTGAAAAACTCAAGGAAAGCACAGATAGGTTAATTTGCAGCCGCGACATAAATGAAATGATGTTTATATCATGATTATATGAATTATACTCCATACAAACATAAAGCTACAGGAACATCACAAATATGTACACTTTCACCATCAATCAAACGCTAACTTTTTGGAGTATATGTACTTAGTGTGTGTGACTTATGTACAAAATAGAGAAAGAAAATCAAAGCTGTGTTCAAGTGAAAGTTGAATATAGAGACATTCAAGAAAACTTGACAAATGGAGAGATTTCTTTTCCTTCTTTTCAAAGGCTATCTGTAAAGTCAATTAAAATGTGCTACCCTGTGGAAAAGGGTTGGACAGGTACGTCTGTAGGCTGGCAGAGCTATTGATACAATACAGAAAAAATAACCCTTCAAGCGCTACAGGCACAAAACAAGGGGCTTTTTTTCGCACAGCAAAGATCAACTTCAGTTTGCAGAGAACACGCTATCTGATCTTGAATCTTTACCATCCGCTTGTATTGCCCAGCCTGCAAGACATACACCTTTTTGAGTGTCGGTGAATTGTATTTTTTAAGCAGTCATAACAGGTCGATTTTGTATACTTGTATTTGGTACTGAAAGAATTAACCTTTATGCTACCAAGCGCAACTTACAGACCTTTTGCGGATAGTGTAGACCAAGATCAGACTGTACAGAATGTGCAGTCTGATCTTGATCTACACTGTCCAATAAGGAGATATTTTCCCCCCGAAAATATCCTTGAAATAGCAACATTAAGGTTTTGTACTATCAACTTGAGAGTTTTGTACAACTTATTTAGCAGGTTACGGATTAATTGAAATACGATTTTAAATGAGTAGCTCAGAAATCTCTGACTTACATTCCCACTTTGTTTCACAAGTGCCATTGGAACAACTGAAAAAAAAACAACAACAACATAACACTTAATTTGTCCTTATCAAGAGCTCACTAAATGAATTTTGTTATTTGCAGTCTAGTAAAATCAGCATAGCTGGTTTAATATTAACTTTACCACACAATGCTGCCTTTTAATGACCCTGAGAAAGAAGCCTTTTGAAAACATTGTGGGAAAAGGAGAAAATGCTGGTAACCAGCATTTTCTCCTTTTCCCACAATGTTTTCTATCCTATCAAAGAAAAGTTGCACCATTTGAGCTACATTGAAATTGTCGTCTGCAAATGCTTTCAATTTGGACAAGGCTAAAATTTTGTCGTCTAGTAAAGGGTTAAGGATGCACAAGGCCATAATTTATCACAAAATATCTAACAGAGTAGATCTAAGATCAGATTGCACATGTTTTGTGTGGTGTGATCTTGTTATGCAGTGCCTGCAAAAAGCACCTTGACTCTTAATTAAACATTCCTGCATATTTCAATGACTCTCTAGGAGAAAGCTTTTGAAAACATTGACAGAAAATGATAAAATGCCAGTAACCAGCATTTCCCCTTTTCTCACACAGTTTTCTAACCTTTCAAAGACAAATATCATTACCTGGGTTGCATTTAATCGGTCAGCTGCACATTCTTTCAGTTTTGACGAGTCGATAATTGTGTCATCTGCTAAAGAGTTAAATGGGTTTGGTACACAAGGTGTTACCACAGTCTTTACCTTAAATCAATCAAATCTGTGCTTATTGAGGGCAACACTTTACAAAAATGACAAAATTTTAGATTTGTCCAAAATGAAAGCATTTGCAGACGAGGAATTAACTGTGGCTCAGGTCATTATACTTGTCATTGTAAGGGTAGAAAACACTGAGTGAAAAGGAGAAAATGCTGTAAGGAAATTTTTTTTTTTGCAAAGTTTTTGAAAACCTTCCTTAAAACAGAGGATCGTCTGGTCAAAGGTTAGAAAAGCTTTGAAGCAGAAATGCAAATTTTCACCTGTTTTCTACAAAACTTAAATCATTATCTAATTCATTTGAACAAATTCTTTATCTTAGGATTTCTTTAGCGTTTTGCAAATGAATATCAACTATTTCTAAATTGAATTCTTGATAAAAGAATGGTTATATCTCAGTTGAATCAAAATTTTTATTTCAGCTATAATTTATTTTTATTTTGATGATTGATCAAAATGGAAGTCCCAACATAAAGTTACAGTGGCATTTGTTGAAAACTTGCAGAAAACTGTTTTATGTTGGCCCAAATGATTACTTCAATTTTTTTTTATTTCCTTACCTTAAACTGAAGTTTTCGACCTTCTTTGGCACTGAAAGGAAAAAAAAAAAGAATTATTTTCCTGTTATTGTTTTATTCAATAAAAGAGGCTTTCAAGTTAAAATTGCCTAAAAATTGCTATTGAGCAAGCAATTTAACCCTTTCCCAAACGACAAATTTTGGACTGGTCCAAATTGAAAGAGTTTGCAGACAACAATTTTGAATTTGATGAAAATGGCAGAAAGGTCTCAAAAAGGGTAGAAAACACTGTGGGAAAAGGAGAAATTGCTCGTTACGAGCAATTTCTCCTTTTCCCACAGTGTTTTCAAAAGACTTGTACTGCAGACACGTGAAAACCAGGGCTTGTTTGGGAAAGGGTTAAGTAAAAGGCAAACTCCTTTAACAAATGAATCTTCAACAGCACCAAAAACACCTGCCCCCTTTTTTCCATAATTTTCAACCCTTATCCTGCTAAATAAATTGGACAAAACTTAAAATCCGATAATAAAAACCCAGATTATGTCCTTTCGAACTTATTTTTTGGAAAAAATATCTCATTGTCGGACAATGTAGATCCAAGATCAGACTGCACGTTCTGTGCAGTCTGATCTTGATCTACATTGTCCGCAAAAGGTCAGTGAGTCGCGCTTAGCAGCATAAGGGTTAAGAATTTGTTATCTGCAGCGGCAGAAAAAGCCATACACGCACAGAAATGCTTTATGCAGGAAGCATAGAAACCTATCTCTGAAACCAAACTTTAAAAGACACAGTTTTAAAGGAGACATTTATATATTAGCCATGCTCTGGCAAAAGGGGACTTAATGCATCTCTGTAATGCATTATACCAGGCAAGACATGATATAAGTATGGATCAATAAAATTTATCTTATATAGCAACTAACTGTATATAGGGGTAGAATAGTCCTTAGACATGCATGAAATTTACAAATAGCTAACAGTTTACTGACTGCGCAGGCTGGCATGGGTTGATACCTTTTTGCAGATGCATTAATCCCCCTTTTCCCAGAGCATGGCCCATATATATATAAAATGTATCTCCCCGTAATGCATGATACAAAGCAGGTCATCACATAATTATGGATCCATTAAATCCATTACGTCTAACAACCGACTGTATCATAAGGTAGACTGGTCCTTTAACATACAGAAAATTGTCAAATAGCAAAAAGTTTCGACCCAGGTCAGCCTACGCAGACTGCGCAGGCTGACCTGGGTCAAAACTTTTCGCAGATGCATTAAGCCCCCTTATCACACAGCATGGCTCATATAAGAATAAAAGCTTCACCTCTGCAAATTCTGCCTGGCCGGTTGAAGTTGTCTGGGGATTTGTCCTCGAACCCAATTTTACAACAGCACATGTAGGAGACCCGGGTGTTTAAACACCAGGAAGTGTTCCAGGCGCAATCCTGATACCACCCTTCTTGCTCTGCACATTCGTCAAAATCTGACAAAAAATAATACAAGAGCACTCCATGCTGATACCAAAACTTCGCTGAGCTGCTTTTCCAGAAAAAATTCTAAGTAAAAAAGGAGACATAACTGTGTCAAAAATATCTCGAGGTTACCTGAACTTCTGGTATGGCTTTCCTTTTTGTTAGTTAACTCCCAGAAAAGTTTGAATTAAATATCTTCAGTAACTCTCAGATATAAAGAATATGAGTTTTCGCACAGATGTAGATACAGATGAAGCAGACGACAGGGCTATGATAATACCTCCTACTTTCTTCAAAAACAGCCGAGATAAAAAAAAAAAGGACTGGAATAAGTTGTTGCATTATTAAATAATTTTGTCCAAGTGGTAAGTTTAGCTGTTTTTGCTGACAATGTAGATTCAGTAACAGACTGCAGAGAACGTACAGTCTGATCTTGTATCTACTTTGTCAGATATTGTGAGATAAAATCTTACCAAAACAACCTTGAAGTTTAACCCTTTACCACACAGTCCAGAGTTTTAATGACCCTGAAGAAGAAAGCCTTTTGAAAACATTGTGGGAAAAGGAGAAAATGCTGGTAACGAGCATTTTCTCCTTTTCCCACAATGTTTTCTACTCTTTCTAAGACATTTTTTTCCATTTGAGCCATTTGAAACTGTCGTCTGCAACAGCTTTCAATTTGGGCCAGTCTATCATCCTGTCGTTTGGTAAAAGGTTAAATACATGGTTGTGTTGTACCACGAGGGCAATCATTATATTCCATTACAACTCTGTTTTGGGCGTCTGCATTTTCTGAGCAATCTGAGATCTGGGCCCATACTCAACAACCATTCTTAATTTCATTCTAAGTGTAATTCTGAATTTAGTAAGTAACACAATTTCTGATTGGCTAAACCATTGAGTTTATTCAATCAGAAATTGTGTTATTTTAAAATTTAGAAAATTCTTGAGAATAAGACTGAGAATATTCTTAAGAATGGTCGGTGAATACAGATGCTAAATAAAGAAAAAAAAAACATCGAGATTTGAAAGATACTGACCTTTCCATTCTACTTGATCGTCAAACGGTGCTGAACTTTTCAATTGACTGTACCCTAATTCCCCGTCAAATCTGTATGAAATACAAGAGAAATCGAACATATAGAGGAAAACAGATGGACGGACAGACAGGCACACAGACAGACAGGCATGCAGGCAGGCAGGCAGGCAGGCAGGCAGGCAGACAGACAGACAGACAGACAGGGATCTGGTTACTAGGTCCATATCCTTTATTTTCAACATTATACATCATACGTTGGTATGAAACTCTGTTCAATCATTACAAAGATGGAGAACCAATCAACTTCTATCGACAGCAAAACACCATCGCACTGTTATAATTTTGAAAGGCTCAAACCTTTTTAACTTTTGTCCAAACTGCAATAGTTTGCAAACAAAAGGTTAGATATGGTTAAAATAATGGAATTAACCCTTACCTGAGTAGAAAACATTGTGGGAAAAGGAGAAAATGCTCCCAGCATTTTCTCTTTTTCAAATGATGTTTTCTGAAGTGTCATTAAGCTTTGGTTATTTGGTAAAGATTAAACTTACATTTGAAGACCATTCACAACTTCCTGTTGAACGTCTGTGTGGTTTATTATATTGTAGTAATCTGCCAAAAAGTACAGAAGTATTCCAATCTGTATGCCGATATCTTCTTTCGTAAGGTTAACAATCTCTGCGTTCATGAAGCGGTCTTGAATTGTTGTATGACTTGAATTTCGAAACAAGGGACCCAGCTGAAAGATACTGACTTTTGAACTGTCCAACAATTATATAAAACAAAGAAAAAAATTCATTTAGTGAGAATTTACGCTTTATTTGAAATCAACTATGCTATCAGATAGTATACCTTGAAACAAATATTGGCGTGTATGGTACAGTCATTGATTAGACAGCATGTTTTATGTACCTGTATTCTGATCTTAAATGATCTACAATGTCTTTAAAATGAATGATCACGCTCTAATAACTGATTTCAGAATATGGACACAAAGTAGGTCTATAGATACTGAACAAAAAAACCATTATATTGAGTACATTTCTAAAGCTTTTCCCAAAATCAAATTTATAACTCTTCCAAATCGAAAACACTGGCAGACAACAGATCGATATCAGAACAAATAAACTGAAATAAGACTCTATCTGACAGTGTTGAAAACAATGTGGAAAAAGGAGAAAATGTTCCAATCAGTGTTTTCTCTTCTTTTCCCACAATATTTTCAAAAACTGTCTACTTCACGGTATTTTAAAAATTCAGATTGTTTGGTAATGGGATAGATCAGGTTCCAAGTCTGTACCAGTCAAGTTTGTTTCAGTGATGAAAGGAATCATATTGTCATTAACCCTTATGCTGCTAAGCGTGACTCACACTGACCTTTTGCGGACAATGTAGATCAAGATCAGACTGCACAGAATGTGCAGTCTGATCTTGGATCTGCACTGTCTGATAAGGAGATGCTTTTCCCCCAAACAATAGTTTGAAATAAAATTATGCTTTTTACTATCGGCTTGAACGTTTTATTAAACTTATATAGCAGGATAAGGGTTAAAAGTTACCCCATGATGGATGATCCTTTCACGTATCTTCAAGAAGTACTTTGATCCTGTACTTGGATTATTGTACTGTTGCAGCATTCTGATTGGTTGATAAATATAGCATCGTGCAGACTCTTCTTTTTCCAGGGCCGTATCACAGCCAATTTCTTGTGTTAAGTTCATATAGAAGAAATAGGTTTGGATCTCTGAAAAACAATTCATATTCAAAAGAAAATAAATGGCTTATAATTATTTTCAACAGTATTTAAGTGATGTCACGGTCTCGGATGGTTGTTTATTTTGTCAAAGGCAGGCCGCCTTCAAACTTTCTCTTTTTACCACTTACTCACAAAAATCTCACAACAATCCATGGAAGAAAAGGCTGTGTGAGGTTTTATAAAGGAAAGATAGGTGCACTGAAATACGAATGACAACTAAGAAGACACCTGATGAAAATGATCGTTGTCTTTACCTTCACAGACAAACTTATCAGAATCAAATCTGGAAGCGTAACCCGGCACACATAAACATCTTGCTGAACTGCGACCTGCTTCTTTGTCACATCTGTAGAACGCTTGATTCTTGACCTATTTCAGTACAAGAAGGGTAACAGTTGTACTTTGATTTTTCCAATACAGTCACCATTTAATAACCCTTTAACCCTTTACCACACTTCCCCGAGTTTAAACGACCCTAAGGAAAAGGCCCTTTGAAAACATTTTGGGAAAACGAGAAAATGCTGGTAACCAGCATTTTCTCCTTTTCCCAACATGTTTTCTACTCTTCTATTGGTAAATTTTAATTTTTCAGTCACACTCATTTTGTCATCTGCAAATGCTTTGAAATTGGACTGGTCTAAAAACTGTTCGTGTGGTATAGAGTACAGAATAAGCATCTGCAGATGACAAAAATCAAGATAAGACTGTATAAAATCTGGAATCTGATTTTGAATATATGCCATCTCCTTGTCCGGTCAAGCCTTTAACGCTTTAACAGACCACAGAATTTCAGATTCTTCCATATTGAAAGCACTTACAGAAGACAAATAACAATTCTGTGGTGATTTTTATCTTTGAAAGGATTGACAAAAAAAACTTTGCGAGAAAAGGAAAAAAAAATGCTGGTTACAAGCATTTTCTCCTTTTCACACAATCTTTTCAACAGGATTCTTCCTCAAAACGTTATGGTAAAGGGTTTTACCCTTTACCAGACGATAAAATTTTAGCCTTGTCCAAATTGAAAGCATTTGCAGACGACAATTTCATTGTGGCTAAAATGGTGGAATTTTCTCTTGATAGGGTAGAAAACATTGTGGGAAAAGGAGAAAATGCTGGTTACCAGCATTTTCTCCTTTTCCCACAATGTTTTCAAAAGACTTCTTTTCCAGGGTTGTTAAAGGGCGGCATTCTGCTGTAAAGGGTTTAAACTATCTCTGAGTTTCAGTGGGATGTATTTTTAGCGGTTGTAAGAGGTTGATATTATATACAGCATCTGCTGCTGAAAGAGTCAGAGGTAACCCTTTACCACACAATCCTGACTTTTTAACTACCCTGAGGATGAAGGCTTTCGAAAACAATGTGAGAAAAAGAGAAAATGCGTTAACCAGTAATTTCTCCAATCCCACAATGCTTTCAACTCTTTCAAAGACAGAAGCAGATTTGAGCTGCACCTGAGCCATGCTCTGACAAAAAGGGGTTTAATGCATCTCCGTGATGCAGTATACCAATGAAGTCATCATATAATTATCGATCCATAAAATCCATTTTATGCAAACCGTAACTTAATCACGAAGCAAACCAATGTTTTTACGATTCCATGAAGGTAGGCACTGAAACATTTTTGTAAACATTGTTGGAAAAAGAGGAAATCCATTGAACCACATTAACTCTTTATCAAACGATTCCAAGTTTTTAACAGACCTGAGAAAGAAAACTTTCGAAAACATTGTGGAAAAAAGAGAAAATGCTGGAAACCAGCATTTTCGCCTTTTCTCATAATGTTTTCTTCTTTTCCAAAAGACAAGTTTCAAATATTGAGTCACATTTATTTTATCGTCTGCAAATGCTTTCAATTTGGACCAGCATAAAATTTTGTTGTTTGGTAAAAGGGTTTAATATGTGGTATGCAAATGTTTTCAATATGGATGAGTCAAAAGTTTTGTTGTATGGTCGAAATTTTAACTGTTTACCACACATTCGCGAGTTTTAATGACCCAGAAGAAGGAGGCCATGGAAAACATTGTGGGAAATGGAGAAAATGCTGGTAACTAGCATTTTTCCCTTTCCCACAATGTTTTCTACCATATTAAAGACAGAAATCATCAACTGAGTCACATTCATTTTGTCGTCTGCAAATACTTTCAGTTTGGTCCAGTCCAAAAATTTGTCTTTTGGTGAAGAGTTACAAAGACTAGTTTACAGGACAATCCTTTATGCCGCTACACTGGTGTCCGATTGGAAATTCTATTTCCCACAATGTTTTCTACCCTATCAAAGATAGGAATTGCCAATCGAGCCACATCCAATTGAAAATTCTTTTTCCCACAATGTTTTCTACCCTATCAAAGAAAGAAATCATCAATTGAGCCATGTGCGATTGGAAATTCCTTTTCCCACAATGTTTTCCTCCCTATCAAAGATAGAAATCATCAATTGAGCCACGTCTGTTTGGAAATTCCTTTTCCCACAATGTTTTCTACCCTATAAAAGACAGAAATCATCACACTCATTTTGTCGTCTGCAAACACTTTCAGTTAGTCCAGTCCAAAATTTTGTCGTTTGATAAAGAGTTACATAGACTTACAGGACAATCGTTTACGCTTCTACACTGACGTCCGATTGGAAATTCTGGTTTTTCTGGCACCTCTACAAATTTTCCTGAAATTAGACAGTGGTGAGTGTATCAATTTATCAGATGATCCCGTGCTTTTTTTTTTTTATTACACTAACATGGAAAGTTTAAGAAAAAATATTGCGGGAAAAAGGGAAAAAATGTTGGTAACCAGTCGGTCAGCTTCTGCAGTCTGTCCGACATGGAGATATTTTTGCCCAACACATAACTATGAAATAGCAAAAGGATTAACCTACTGATTAACTTAACTCTTTACCAAACGACAGAATTTTAGACTTGTCCAAATTCAAAGCATTTGCAGACGACGATATCAATGTGACTGAAACATTAAAATTTGTTTTGGGAAAGGTAGAAAACATTGTGGGAAAAGGAGAAAATGCTGGTTATCAGCATTTTCTCCTTTTCCCACAATGTGTTCTAAAGGCTTCTTTCTCAGGGTCGTTAAAAGTCGGGATTGTGTGGTAAAGGGTTAAACGAAATTTCCAAGTCGATAGTAAACACCCAAATTTTGTTATTTCAAAATTACTTGGGGGCTATCTCCTTATTGGACAGTGTAGATCCAAGATCAGACTGCACGTTCTGTGCAGTCGGATCTTGATCTACATTGTCCACAAAAAGTCACCGAGTTGTGCGTAGCAGCCTAAGGGTTACATATTTATCGCTAAGATCACAACAGGATATGCCTAACCGTGCATTTCTGGAGTTTCTTTATCAATAATATGCACAGTACCCTGTGCAAGCCACTGACAGCTTTCCCATGTTTAACTTTTTCACTGCCAGTGTCGCCTTGGACAGCCTTTGTGGATGGCGTAGATCAAGATCAGACTGCACAAAACATGCAGTCTGATCTTGGATCTACACCGTCCGCTACCTGATGCTAAACTTTGACCAAAATTGTCTTCAGTGTCAATGAAAAATTACTTTTAGGCCTCTGAGACGAGTCGACGTTACTTACTTGGCAGCGAAAAAGTTTACTCTTTCACTGCCATCGTCACCTTGGACATCTTTTGCAGATGGCGTAGATCAAGATCAGACTCCTCAAAATGTGCAGTCTGAGCTTTGATCTACACCATCCGCAACCTGATACTAATCTGCGACCAAATTAGGCTTCAAAAGCAACAATAACATACTGTTAGATCTTGAGAAATGTCATTTCCATTTATTTGGAAGTGAAAGAGTTAAACAAACACGAACCACTATTAAGCTTTGAGAAAGGAACAAACCCTACACCAATGACTTTAAGCAGGCCTCAAAGGTAGGCCTATCTTCGGGCCAATAGTCATGGAAACAGTTTTGGTCAAGCTGGGACTGATGTATCGGGTAACTTTGGGCCGATAAGGAAATAGTTGTTGTCAAGACGCAGCTGCTGAGATTCAAATCAGACAACAACCCTTATCCTGCTAAATAAGTGAAAGAAACTTTCAAGCTGACATTTAAAACCAAAATTTTGCTGTTTCAAAAGTAGGCTTTGGGGAAAGATATCTCCTTATCGGACAGTGTAGATTCAAGATCAGATCTACGATGTCCGCAAAAGGTCTTTGAGTCGCACTTAGCAGCCTAAAGGTTAAGTGAATGATATAACTTACGTTCTACACAGCGTGTATTGTATTGGTTAGGTTTATATTTATAATGACACTGGCATTCCTTTGTGGGCTCACACACAGCATAAGGTATATTGACTGTACAATGATCGTCTTCTCTACAGTATCCACCAATAGATTTAGGATCTGAAATGTATGGCTATATCAGTAGGTACAGTATTTGCTGATCTTTCTAGCCTAAATCCCGTGACATGCAATACGACTGGCTGAGACAATCTGCCCGAGCCAATCAGATAGTTAGTCTTAGAAGAATTTCGAATTAGAACATTTGGTTTCAGACTTGGATAACAGAGGATACCAAATGGACAGACATGCTTGCATTGAAAGATGTCATTGGGACTTTATAAAGTATGATGAGATAAACGTTTTCATGCAGGAATACAACTGTTTGAACCCTGGGACACCAACTAAAACCAACAAACATATTCAGTATAGAGATAAGACCCAAATACAATGCAGTTGCAGTTTCGTTGTTACTTTTGTCTTTAGTATTTAAGCAAAGCGGAAAGTGTAGATCAAAGCTGAGACTGAACATTTTGTGCAGTCTGATCTTGATCTACACTGGCCACAAAGGTAGCTGTAGTTGTAAAAAGTGCTTTAATCCTTTACCAAACAAACCCGGTTTTTTTTTGACCCTTGAAAACAAAGCTTTTAAAAACATTCTAAGAAAAGTAGAAAATGCTGGTTTCCACAATGTTTTCTATCCATTCATAGACAATATCATCATTCAAGCCATGGTTACTTTGTCGACTGCTAATGGTTTCAACTTGGACAAGTCTAAAATTTGGTGTTTGGTTATGGGTTGGGTCCCTTACATTCTATGCAGCCATTGAAGGTATCATTTCCTATATGTCCATCACGACAGACACACTGACTGTCTATACAGGCCAGGTTTTCTCCCATAAAGTATTCACACCAGCCTTGATATTTACAGTAATCTCCAAGCTTCTTAGGGGCTGCAAACGAGAAAGAAAGATAATATACCATCTGATATAAGTTGGGATTTTATTTTATATTTTATTAAACAAATCTAGACACAAAATGTAAGTGAGTGAGCTTTAACAAGCCTTTTTTTCTTCAGTGAGTCTGAGACATCTTTGCCTCAAAAGCTAATTAATGCCAGATTGTTTTTAAGAAAAATACATGTATAACTGTATCCGAAAAAATATAGTTCATAATATGCAAATATGTAGGTCTATATGTACACATATAGGCCTATTGGAATTTGCATGAATGGGATGTATTCGCTTCTTTGTCAGATGTGTATGTCCCCGGACGTAAAATAGTTCCAAAGAAGCTTACATGTTATGTATTGTTAATACAAAATTGTATACAAGCAAGCCTTTGGCCAGCTTTACATTTTTTTCTCAATGAGTTTGATACATCTTTACCTCAAAAGCCGTTGAATGTCAGATTCTTTCTATCACAAAACTCTATCTCAAGAATAATACTTTATAATATGCAAAACAAAGACTTAGATTTGTAGTGAATTTTTCATGAATGAGATCTATTTGCTTCTTTGTCAGATATGTACGTTGCTGCCCAAAAATAGTTTCAAACAAGCTTGATCTTCATATAACGACTTTATATTCACGTTTTTCCTTGGCTTTCATAAGTACTGCGCTAGAGACTCTGCCACAGTTGCCTTAGGACATGCCTGCATGACAAGCACCTTAGACTGGGATCAAACCAGGATTTCTTGATTACACATCCATTATCTGAATAAATGAGACATGATGGACCCCCAAAGGACAGGCCTGCTGTCACTCAAACACTAGGAGATTCAGGCAGTAATTCTATTACACAATACAGGACTCAGACTTACCATAGCACTGAGACAGATCACCCTGCTTAATCTGGTATCCCTCTCTACAAACACACTGGTCTAGCCCAAAGTCGTTACCACAGTAAGCTTGTATGTCTATTTTTTCACACTGGGCCTCAAATGTGCAGGCATCATACATCTGCTTGGGTGCTAGAGGGTGAAATAGTGAAATGATGAACAGTGAACAAATAACCATCTGCAGACAAATTGTTTCGCACTTGCAGCTGACGACTTTTGAAAACATTGTGGCGATACGAGAAAAGTCAATAAAGGGATATTTATAAGCAATTTCTCCCTTTTTTTGCCATGCTTTCATATTTAGTCTTCTTTCTGAGTGTCATTTAAACTCGGAATTGTATGGTATAGGGTTGAAGACCCTGAAGAAAAAGGCTGTGGGAAAAGAAGAAAATGCTGTTATGCTAAAAACAGAGGGTTCCACTGGCTTGATGAAATAAGCTGCTAACTACCTGCTGGATATTTTCACTGATTAACTCTTTAAAAAACCACACAGTTTCAGACTTGTACAAATTCAAAGCATTTGCAGACTACAAAGTATCTGTGACTCAGATATTTAAATTCATCTGTAGAACATTAGAATACATTGTGGGAAAAAAGAAGAAAATGCTGTTTACCGGCATCTTCTCCTTTTTTTCAGAATGTTTTTAAAAATATTCTTCTTTTGGGGTTGCTAAAAGATGGTATTGTGTGTTTCTTTAACAGTACAAAGTGCAGCATGTTCTCATACATTATTTCTAAACTACTTTTCCAAAATTGTAGAGTTGAAACAATACTCAGGGGTGAGAAAGAAATGAATCCTGAAGCAACGACACTGGGGGTCCTGCATAGTCTGAGTTCTGGCCCGATCACGATTACAGAATCGATAACCAATCTGTATGGACAGTGAAAGAAGACCACGATAAGGAGTGATTATTACCACCAGGACCCAGGCTAGGTCCTGCATGGCTCTGCAGTAATGCAGTAAAGTGTAGGACTTGTAAACTGGATGCCCCGGGTTCGAACTTCAGTGGAAACACTTGGTTTTTTGTGGGAATGTTGTTGGGCAAGACACTTCAGAGCCCTGGCTGGGTACTTGTCAAACCAAAGACAAAAGCGGTGTAAAACACTGTTCAATCTATCAGTTAACCCTTTACCATATCATCCCAAGTTTTAACGACCCTGAGGATGAAGCCTTTTGAAAACACTATGTGAAAAGAAGAAAATACTTGTAACCAGCATTTTCTTCTTTTCCCACAATGTTTTCTACCCGTACAAAGCCAAATCTCATCTTTTTAGCCACAGGAGATTTATCGTATGTTACTACTTTCAATTTAAACCAAAACAAGATTTTGTTGTGTGGCAAAGGGTTAAAGATACATTCTTACAGCCAGAGAGACAATGTTTGACAGACTGTAGAAAGGTTCAGAATTTAGTCACCTGTGTAAACACAGATAAATTATCGATATATATGGTGTAAATACATATACAGTAAATCTTCGATTTACAGCTGGAAATGTCAAAACAATGATTTCTTTGATGGCATCCAGAAAATGAAATACATTTTTTATCAGTCGTAATGTATGCAAGGCTTGCAACCATCAGGGGCAACATTTGGCATGAAGATACAACGATGATTATGGTTTGATAAAACAAAAATGAATGGTTTGAAAAAAAAATGGCCGAAAATGAGCACAGATGTATCTTTAAAAGGAACAACCGTCAAATTTGTGAATACTTACATGAAACACACCTTGTCCCATTAGGTAAAGAATCATACTTTGTTTCACACACACAGATATTGTCACTGCAGTTACTTCTTACTATTGCTCTAGAACAGTCCTCAACACTGGTACAAGGGTCTCCAATAACACCTAGGAAAATCGAACAGTAAATATGAGCCATGCTCTGTGAAAAGGGGGCTTAATGCATCTGCGAAAAGTATCGACCCAGGTCAGCCTGTGCAATACACGCAGGCTGACCTGGGCCGAAACTTTTTGCTATTGGTCAATTTTCTGTATGTCAAAGGACCAGTCTACTTTATGATACTGTCGGTTGTTAGACACAATGTATTTCATGGATCTATAACTATGTGATGTCTTGCTTGGATGATGCATCACGGAGATGCATTAAGCCCCCCTTTGTCAGAGAATTTTGCTCTTGCCCAGCATCTTAACCCTTTATCAAACAATCCTGTGGCATAATGAGACTCTGGGGAAAAACACTTTTGTTTACAATATTGTGAGAAAATAAGAAAAAGCAGGTAATCAGTATTTTCTCATTTTCCAACAATGTTTTCTACCCTGTCAAAGAACCTGTAACACTGTACATAGCAATAGGAGAAATTGCTCTCATCCAGCAATTCTTTCCTTTAGTAGAATATGCATGCTGTTGATTCATTTTTATCAAAAATGTTTTTGGAGTTACAAGTATGATACAAATTAATTCCAGGAGTTAATAAGTCATACTGCTGATGATGACTTTATTTGCTCCATCCATGTTGTCGTCATTGCCGCATCAAACCTTTTTTTTCCCATATCTCATTGATACATATATAGCAATTGTTGCACGACTCGTGACAGTATTATACCAAAATGAGTTCATGTGATTTTGCCAATACCAAATCATGAAATCATGTAAATTACAGATCTGATTTAAAGTCTTAACCCTTAGCCTGCTAAGCGGGACTCAATCACCTTTTGCAGACAATGTAGATCAAAATCAGACTGCACAAAATGCGCAGTCTGATCTTGGATCTATATTGTCCGATAAGGACAATATTTCTGCCGCCAAAATAACTTTGAAAATAGCAGAATTTGGGTTTTTACTATCGACTTGAAAGTTTCATTTAACTTATTAACCCTTTCCCAAACAAGCCCTGGTTTTCACGTGTCTGCAGTACAAGTCTTTTGAAAACACTGTGGGAAAAGGAGAAATTGCCCATAACGAGCAATTTCTCCTTTTCCCACAGTGTTTTCTACACTTTTTGAGACCTTTCTGCCATTTTCATCAAATTTAAAATTGTCGTCTGCAAACTCTTTCAATTTGGACCAGTCCAAAATTTGTCGTTTGGGAAAGGGTTAAGCAGGATAACGGTTAAGAAATACACAACGTACGCTTTTGGCAAGTGGTATCGTTGTTAACAGCCATGAAGCCTAGATTGCAGATGCACACCTCATTTTGACAGGAGCTCCTTGGAACAGAGACCCTACAATCGTCCCAGATAGGATGGCTTGAGCAGCCCAAGTCTCCTATTTTGAAAGGAACACAAGTCTTGTTCTCTTCTGTTGCATAGTATCCAAGGTTACACAAACACTGACCTTTCCTACACTCGCTGTAGGCCACTGCAAGACGGCAGTCTGAATTTGTCTTGCAGGTCTTATCAAATATTTTACGTTTAGTGCAGAGAGATCCACCAGTGTTTGAATTATAGCCCCCTATACACTGACATACATTCTTTTTGCAAGTACTATCATTCACTGCAATAGTGCAGTCTTTATCTTCAGTACAAGTATCACCAATTGTGTTGAACACACAAGCAGAATTGTTGTCAGCTGCTCCATATCCCTGCTCACATTGACAAGTTGCATTTAAACATAAACTGTTATTTACAGCATCAGTACAGTCGGTCTGCAATAAGCAGTCATCTTCTATTTCTCTTAACAAACATTCAGTGTTGTCATCGGTTGCCTTAAACCCACTGCCACAAACACATACTCTCTCTGTACAATTACTGTTGCTAATCGAGTCGCTGCAGTCTTTATCCACTTCACACCTGTCTTCGATAAGACGGTTATGGCAAGCTGTATTTTCATTGGCCACTTTAAAACCGGACAGACATACACAAGAATTGTTTAGACAAGTACTGTTTCCAATAGCATCACTACAGTCATATGATGAATCACATCCATCGGTAATCTTTCCTGAAACGTGCGAAAAGTAAGGACTTATAATAATGGCATCATACATATAAAAAACCTTACTACTTTTGATGCCAGATTAACTATAAGTGCTTTTTGAGCCATAATAGATCAAGATCCGACTGGACAAATATGTTCTTCGATCAATATTGTCTAAATGCTTAAAATCAGAATATAATCTAGAAAGATTACCCTGAATCTATTACTGGACTATTGATATAGCTTAAACACATGAGCCATGTTCAAGCAAAAGGGGGCCTAATGCATCTCCGTGATGCATCATACCAATCAAGCCATCACATAATTATGGATCCATGATAGCCACTTTTTTTAAACAACCAACTTAATCTTGAAGTAGACTGGTTCTTGGAAAATTGACCAAACAGCAAAAAGTGTCAGCCCAGGTCAGCCTAAGCGGACTGCGCAGGCTGACCTGGGTTGATACTTTTCGCAGATGCATTGTGCCCCCTTTTGCCAGAGCATGGCTCAAATGTATTCAGTTAGCATTTCGAGAGTTCTTGTTGTGGTACATAAGTTTAGGCCTGCCAATAACGTTATAAACAACTTCGTTACAAATGGCTGCTAAATCATCAGAAAAAGGATGAAAGCTCACTCCTTGTACAGCTCTTTTTGTCTTCAGAGGTCATATGTCCAGATTGACACATACAAGTTTGAT
The DNA here is from genome assembly GCA_945859785.2 of Tridacna gigas. Taxonomy (NCBI): domain Eukaryota; kingdom Metazoa; phylum Mollusca; class Bivalvia; order Cardiida; family Cardiidae; genus Tridacna; species Tridacna gigas. The sequence goes on from OX244035.2 coordinate 46,208,921, forward strand.
TCTTGCATTCCGAATATTTTACAGCAGCTTCACAATCCAGATCTACATCACAAGTTTCATCACCAATCTGTCTCAACTGACAATCGTTGGATTCCTCCACATAATGATATCCTGTTTTACAACTGCAGCTAGCGTTTTTACATTCAGAATCACCAATGCCAGTATTACAGTCTATATCTTCATCACAGATGTCATCTATCATTCTTATCCTGCAAATTGTGCCATTCATGTCGTCAATATATCCCGTGTTACATTCACATGTCTGGTTTACGGAACAAAAACTATTGTTTATTGCTTTTGTGCAATCATCATCTTTTTCACAATCATCAAATACTCTCCTGGGGTCACACTCTGTACCATTTAAGACTGGTTTAAATCCTATCACACAACTGCACATAGAATTTGTGCAAACACTATGTGAAATACTTGAGTCACAGTCTGAACTTGAGAAACATTTGTCACCAATCAGATTTTGTATGCATGTGTCACGTGTTTCTGTTGTTTTTCGTCCAGTAACGCATGTGCAGAAACCGATGACGCAAGTACTGTTGTTAACTGCATCATTACAATCTGAGTCTGTGCTACAAAAATCGAATATTTTACCTGAAATTAGTAAAAAATATGTAAAAATATTGTTTGAGTGTGTCTCTGTGTGTGTTATTTTTTTAAACAACAATGCTACTTGAGAATAAGAGATTTTGTACGAGGTAGTTTGATAGTCAAATCAACCACTGAATCCAGGCGGTTTTTCTCTGCTTTCAAAAGTGCACCTGTAATGGTAGGAGGTTATTTGTAACAACAAAATTGTATGTAATCCTTTCTAACATACAAATTGCAATTGTACCTTAGACCGAAATTAAGCTAAATAGTACATAATTTGATCAATGTGTTTGAAATGTTACACATGCAACTGGGTTTAACCCTTTACCACACAATGACGACTTTTAATGACCCTGAGGAAGAAGGCTTTTGAAAACATTGTGGAAAAAGGAGAAAATGCTGGTAACCAGCATTTTCTCCTTTTCCCACAATGTTTTCGAACCTTTCAGAAACAAATGCAATCATTTTAACCACATTTAATTTGTCGTCTGCAAATGCTTTCAATTTGGACCAGTCCGAAATGTTGTCGTTTGGTAAAAAGATAATGAGTCTTCACAGTAAAGGTTCAACAACGTTATCAGTACAAATGTTAGTAAAAGGTCCTCTTTAGTATCACGTATTGGAACTCTAATTCGCTTGTCGTACAGGAATTGTTTGGACTGCGGCCACTTTCTATTCACAGCTCCCTGAGCGATTATCTATGAAGCTAGACCTCTGAAACACTACTGACTAACAATAAGAAAGATGAAAAGCTTTACTGAACAGCTAGTCGAGCCACTTGCAGACCACTCTTTGCATCTTGAAGCAGACAACTTTAAACAAATACGGACAGGGTAATTGTTAGTAACGTGCTGTTTATCCTTTCGCCATAATGTTCTGAACTATATCCATGTATTAATTAATTCATATGAAAAATCAATTTTTTTTCCAAGATGTTTTTTCAAAGTAATCTATTTTAAAATTTTTTCAGGATGTGATGAGGTAAAGGCCAGTGAGCAGCCAAAGGTCAACAATTCTGCGGTCAAATTATAGGCTCATTTGATTTATCCCTCTACCAAACGACAAAATTTTAGACTCGTCCAAATTGAAAGCATTTGCAGACGACAATATAAATGTGACTCAAAAATTGAAATTTGTTTTGGGAAGGGTAGAAAACATTGTGAAAAAAGGAGAAAATGCTGGTTACCAGCATTTTCTCCTTTTCCCACAATGTTTTCAAAAGGCTTCTTTCTCAGGGTCATGAAAACCCGGGATTGTTTGGTAAAGAGTTATACCATATAAACGTATGGATATCATCATGAGCCAGACAATGTGTATCAGTATGGTCTGTCAAAGTCTGAGTCAATGGTAGAAAAATGAACTGTTAAACTAGAATTAACTCTTTACCACACAATCCTGAGTTTTAATGACTCTGAGAAAGAGGCCTTTTGAAAACATTGTGGGAAAAGGACAAAATGCTGGTAACCAGCATTTTCTCCTTTTCCCACAATGTTTTCTATCCTCCCCAACACAAATTTCAATTTTTGAGTCACATTTATTTTGTCGTCTGCAAAAGCATTCAATTTGGACTGATCTAACATTTTGTTGTTTGGTAAAGTGTTAATGTTACCAACTTTAATTCTAGTTTCACAGTTCATTTTTTTTGCCATTGACTCAAATGATACACATTTTCAGGGTTATAATAATACCAATACTTTGAATTGTATGAATTTAATTTACCTACGTTTTGATCGACTTGCAAATTGTTTACTACTGACCGCAAGTGGGCCTTTACAACTTACGTTTAATACATGTATCCATGTCTATAGACGGATAAAAACCACTGCCACACTCACAAGTGTTGTTATTACACAAACTTGAGGCTACAACACTGTCACAATCCCCGTTTGTGTGACACGTATCTCCAACTTTACCTGAAAAAAGTAAAACATACATACATTGTACATACATACAATTCTCATTGGCCTATGATGTCTGTAGACATGGGCAAAAAACATCGCATGGTCGACAAGAGCGGAGTCAGCATGATAGTCTAAAATTATTACAGTACAGATTACTATATAGTTTAACACTTTACCAAACAACAAAATTCTAGACTGGTCCGAATTGAAAGTATTTACAGATGACATATCAAATACCAATTAAAAAATGAAGTTTGCCTTTCAAAGGGTAGAAAACATTGTGGGGAAAGAAGAAAATCCTGGTACCAGCATTTTCTTCAATTCTCACAATGTTTTCAAAAGGTCTATTTTTGTGGGTCATTAAAAGCCTGGATTTTGTGGCAAAGGGTTAACTCTGTCAGCACCATATATGACCTCTGTTCTGGAAAAAGAGGGTTTAATGCATCTACAAAAAGTATCAACCCAGGTTAGCCTGTGCAACCGGCGCAGGCTAACCTGGGTCGAAACTTTTTTGTTATCGGTCACTTTTCTGCATGTAAGGGACCATTCTATCACATGATTTGCCCAGTTTTTGAGCAGTATCGATCCGTATGAAGCAACTACCTGGCTAGTATAATTCACTATGAAGATGCATTAAACCCCCTTTTTCAAGGCTGCCTTTCACGTACACTTGAACTCATTCAGGGGCTGAAAATAAAAATTCATTGAAACTCAGAAAGATTTTTATCTTATAGGCTTGACTTACCAAGAGCATAGTATGGATCTAAGATCAGACTGTACATTCTGTGTAGTCTGATCTTAATCTATGCCGCCCGCAAAAGCAGAATTTTTTGCCTGTGACGTTGACAGAGTTAATAACCCTATAATCATTTGCAGAAGAACTTTTTTAAAGTTTTGATGCAGATAACTTTCAAAAACGTAGTGGTAATAAAGTAAAAAATGTCTTCTTACCATTAATTTCTTTCCCTTTTGGTGCAAGTTTTTTTTTTGCATGTATCAGACCTTCGCAACAAGTAGCTGTTCTCAAATATTACTTACAGGTATTTTAAATTCTTTCATACAATATCACACAAGTAAGTTATGGTGTAACGTAACTTTTTATAGACTAGCTGTGACAGTAAATGGGCCAAAATTAATTTTTTTTTTTCTTGGAAATAGAGGAAAGGGGTGGATATAGCATCGCTCATGGATATCAAATGGATTTCAGAGCACTGACTTTCTCCTAGGTGAAAATGATATTCGTCAGATTTTTCTTTTTTCTGATGGTAGTCTGCAGACAAGCAAATAGATAATATCATTGCCGCTTCTGCTACAGTTATCTCTCTTTGAGCACTTTTGCGGTAAGAACGGAACAAGTCTTGTGAGACAGCGAGATATTATCATGATAATATACTGTGCTGTCATATAGACAAAAAGTTAACTAACCTATGGCGAAAATAACATATAAGAAACTTAAGTCTAAATATACTCATTAGACATCTCTGTGAAATGTGTCTTTCCGATGGTGTAGATGGTTGTATCTGATTGTACTTTATATTATGATGCCATTGATTTTTGTTTACATGTGGTTCCGGTTGTAAGTCTAAACGCGCCTTTAACTTTCAGATTTCCACTAATGGAAATAGGAAATATGAGCACTTTCATTTGAAAGTACAAAACCCGCTTCTACAGCTTTAAATAATAACAATTTAAGTGGTGTTTTGATCAATATTTTCAATTGGATTTCGGAGTATACGTCATTATTGAGTTTTCTCAAAAAGGCTTAATTTCAAATTTTTAAGTAATACAATTTCTGAGAGGCTAAACCCTTTTGTTTAACCAATCAGAAATTGCATTCCTTTAAAATATAGTAAAGTTTTGAGAATGCAATTGAGAATTATCTGTGGATACGGCCCAAGATGACACAATGTGTACTCACGTTTGACACACACATCACTGTTGTTAAGTCTGTAGAAACCCTGGCTGCAGCTGCAACTACCATTGAGGCAGTCGCTAAACTCTGAGAACATGGAGCAGTCCTCTGAACTGGTGCAGTTATCCCCAAGTGTTACTGAATATATACAAGTAAACTTGCTGTTAAACCATAGAGCACTAAATTAATAAAATGTACTTCAGGAAACTGAATACCACATTATTGTTTTATGCTATTTTCTGTGACAAAAATATATTCACAACAGGCAGGGGCAAGAAAAACTAAAGTCGGGGGAAATGGCGGAGTTCCTTGCGTCATTTTACCATCAAGCACAAACCCAATTTTCAGAACTTTGAGCACTTTGATTTATGTAGTTAATAAACCTTTCAAGTGCTAAGCAGTACTAATAGACCAGCCCGCATAGCTCAAGTGGTAGAGCATAGGACTTGTAAGCATTAAGTCTCAGGTCACTTCAGAGTGTGGGTTTGAGCCCCACGGCTAGCCATCCAAAAATTTATTAATAGTCTTTCGGACGAGACGTTTAACAGAGGCCGTGTGATGGTGCTATCAACCGAGCACATTAAGAAGAACCAGGCTTCACTTAGGATGGGTTTCGACCTGTATCTTGCACGATCCCACGTAACAAAAACTAACAGCCTTCATGGGGTGTCGTCCATATGGGCAACCGGTGGTGACAATGAATAAATGCAAATTCAATCAAGCATTACTAAGGTTGTTTTGGAAATAATTTGGATTAAGATCAAAGTGACAAAAAGTGTTGATCAAAATAAGACTGCATAGAACGTGCAGTCTGATATCTTAAATCTAAACTGTCGGAGATTCCGATTAGTAAAAAAAGGAGAACTATATACGTATAATGTCTTCCATATTCTGTATTTGAAGGAGATGCCGAATTGGTTGTGTAATAAGTCTATACCTAAACTTAGCAGAAGGAGAAGAAGGAGGAGGCATAGAAGAAGAAGGAGGAGGAGGAGGAGGAGAGCAGCAGCAACAACAACAAGGAGGATTTAACTGTTTTCCTTCTTTATACTTCTTTCAAAATAAAAGAATAAACTAAGCATGAAATAAATAAATAAATAAATATCTTACTTGGTCTACAAGTTGTACTATCGTTATATATAAATCCTGTTGTACAGGTACATTGACCGTCTTTACAGGCTGTGTTGTTTATAACAGAATCACAGTCCCCATCCAGCATGCATTTGTCATACAAATTTCCTGGTACAGAAAAATAGAAGAGTGTAACAAGGGAGAGGCAAAAAAATACGTATGTACGTGAGCCATGCTCTGTGAAAAGGGGGCTTATTGCATTTGCAAAAAACAGTATCGACCCGGGTCAGCCTGCACAGTCCGCGCAGGCTGACCTGGGCCAATACATTTTGCTACAGGTCAATTTTCTGCATGTCCAAAGACCAGTTTACCTCATCATTTAGTCTGTTGTTGGACAAAACAGACTTTATGGATCCGTAATTATGTGATGACTTGCTTGGTATTATGCATCACGGAGATGCATTAAGCCCCCTTTTTGCCAGAGCATAGCTCACGTAGTGAAAACCTATACGAGAGCGCATAGGGAAACACATGGGGCACTCTAGTGAAAAAAGGGGGAGGCGAAGAACCATATATAGTAGTGAAAACTTTCATAAGCTAGCAGGTATCAGAAACAATGCAAGTGACAGAATAAATCCATTAACTCTTTACCAAACGACAAAATTTTATTCTTGTCCAAAGCGTGTGCAGACGTAAAAATGAATGCCACTCAAAAATTGAAAAAAAAAAATGCTGCTGGTAGGGTGGAAAGCACTGTGGGAAAAGGAGAAAATGCTGGTTACTGGCAATTTCTGCCTTTTTCCACAATGTTTTCAAAAGCCTTCTCCATCAAGGTCGTTAAAACTCTAGATTGTGTGGTAAAGGGTTAGGGCTGTTTTCTTTGTTTAGCATATTTTCGAAAGTTCTGCGGAGCGGACGCAACAAAGGAGGAAAAGGTTTGAGGAATGTTGATTCTATGTTCGCATCTCAGTCTCTACATGATTTCAATACACGATAACTATTTGATCGACTGAAACCATCTGCATCAACCAGTCAGAAGGCTCAGTCCATTTAAAACAGAACACATAAACTATCAACCTATTCAGACTTATTTCTCTTTTGTTGACGGCCTATATGTAAGTGAAATTTCAAGAGCCTTAGCCCTTAAAGCACTGAATGTGTGATTTGGACCTTTTCAATCAGGTAACAAACGCCAAAATATTGCTATTTCAAGGTTGTTTCTGCCGGAATACGTCACTAAGAAGCCGCCGAAGTGTAGATGAGGGACAAGACTTCATATTCTTTTTTATCTATACTGTCTGTACAAGGAACTTCAGTCGGTTCACATCTATAATTGTAAAAAGAAAGAACTGATATATGTATAAACCGGTACCCATGTATAATCAATCATTTGCATATATAGCATGTGTTCCACATAGTACGCCTTGTGGTACAACGCTTGTGACCCCGTCAAATTTGTTCTTCGGTTTAGGAATTGGCGCGAATTACTTAAGGCGGCCAGACAGGATGTGCGTTTCGCGAAACTTGATATTTTACATGCGTTTATTTCCACGTATAGCCAAGCATAGAGTACGTTTTATATACCCATGTATAACAATCATTTGTATATAGCATGTGTTCTACATACTAAGCCTTGTGGTACAATGCTTGTGACCCCGTCAAATTTGCTCATCGGTGTAGGCATGGCGCGAATTACCAACGGCGGCGGGATGTGCGCTTCCCTAAACTTTATATTTTACCTGCGTTTATGTCCACGTTTGGTCTAACATAGGACACGATGTAGTAATGCAGTAAAGCAGTTCCATGGGAGGCTATGAGGTATAATAGGTACATATACAAACTGTTTTCATAAAAACACATAATAGTATTATAGTAATAGTAAGCTAAACAAAATTCAACTTGCCCTCCATTGACTTTCGTAACGGTTATCGGCTATAATAATAATAGCGTACGGGATACCCGAATATGCACAGAGGGTATGTCCAACCTTGTCTCATAGCATGCATTTATGTTGCTATCATTCATGTAAATTGTAGGCAACCCACGGCTGCCGCGGGAATCCGGACCACTTCAAAAACCGTGCAGCCACAAAGTTTCCTATTTCAGAAGTTCAGAATACGCCATGAGCGACCGTTTTGAACGCCTGGGTAGATCTATGTAAATGAATGACGTATAAACTGTGTTGGCAAAAAATTCCTTAAGACAGCAGGGCGGCCACGGCGAAAATGGGGTTGAGGGAAGTTTTAACATTTCATTTGTACTGTCGCAATGTATAAAAAGAAAGTAAAAACAATACTTTTCACGCATATTTTCCGATGCCTGTAGTATCCATCAGCACAATCACACATTCCATCACGACAAACAGCGTTGTCAACAAACTGTTCGCATCTACACTGTCCGCTACATTCATCGTCACCGCCACAGGAATCGCCAAGGTAATGAACTAAAATTGTCATAATATAGTGCAGAATTTACCGAATCGAAAAATTGTTAAATTACGACTTTTTGTCCTGTAGAAGGGAGTTTTGGAAAACATTGTGGGAAAGGAGTTCGTTACCTCTCCCTAAATGTTTTCGGTAAAATTGTAGAAGAGTATATTTCCGTCGTGTAATTCTACGTTATTTCATTTTAAATCGAGTCTTTATTGCAACTATTTATTCGCTTACCACATGACAAAATTTTAGCCTCGTTCAAACTGAATGCATTTTCAGAAGACGAAATAAATGTTACTCAAGTACTGCGAAATTTATCTGTCATAGGGTAAAAAACATTGTGGGAAAAGGAGAGAATGCTGGAAGCCAGCATTTTCTCCTTTTTCCCACAATGTTTTCACTGACATTCTTCCTCTGGGTTGTTAAAAGTAGGAATTGTGTGGAAAGGGTTAAAGGGTCTAGTAAGAACTTTCAGCTCCAACTATGTAAACCCGATCTCTATCGACGGCTGGAAATGCCATCCGCTGAAACTCAGAAAGGCATTTATCTACTGGACTTGGCTAAACAAGCAAACAGTATAGATCAGACTGCATCTTCTGTGCAGTCTAATCTTGACCTATGCCGTCCGCAAAAGCCCCGGTTTTCGCCTATGTTGATGAAATAGTATACACATACAACAGTTACTTTCGGTAGTAGAAAAAGTCATAATGTATTATTTTCAAGGTTGTTCCTTCAGTATTTTGAATTATCGTGAACCTGCAATATTTTCTAATAAATCATCGTGAAGATGGTCAAGATATCCAAGATTCACGCTTACGGCAGTCTGATCTATATCCACATTGTCCTCTAGGGTTAATGCATCTCCGTGATGCATTGTACCAATCTAGCCATCACATAATTATGGATCCATAATAGCCACTTCTTTGAACAACCGACTGAATCTTCTTTGAACAACTGACTGAGGTAGACTGGTCCTTTGACATACAGAAAAATTGACCAATAGCGAAAAGTTTCGGCTCAGGTCAGCCTGCGCGGACAGCGCAGGCTGACCTGGATCGATACGTTTCGCAGATGCATTAAACCCTTTTTTACAGAGCATGGTTCAAATTTTACACAATTCTCACCTACCTTCGTCCGAAGCGTCACTGCAATGAACTATATCGTCTTTGACCTTTGACATATTGATGCATTCCATTTGTACTGTTAAACAGGTAAACTGAGGTGGTTCACATGGAAACCGGACTGCAAGTCCAAACAAGAAACTTTTGAATTCTCTTCGGTTGTAAAAATGCATTGATTGTCCATTCATACAGACCAATCGCCGTATTCGGTGCCATTAACCCCTAGGCTGCTAAGCGTGACTCACTGACCTTTTGCGGACAGCGTAGATCAAGATCAGACTGCATAGAACGTGCAGTCTGATCTTGAATCTACACTGTCCGATAAGGAGATATCTCTGCTCCAAAAATACGTTTGAAATAGGACAGTGAGTTGTGGTTTTTTACCATCGACTTGAAAATATCATTTCTTTCATTCAGTAGGATATGGTCAGTACTATACCGACTGACAAATTTTAGACTTGGCCAAATGGACAGCTTTTCAACTAAAATGTGAATCAAATTAAAGCCCCTTGCCCATTTGGATTAAAAATAAAATCGGCATAGAATATAAAGGAAGCCGTTAAGTAGATGGACAGTAGCTCCAGAAAAGGTACCACAATATTGTTTTTTTTTCCTGATCAAAATCCGACTGCATGGATCGTGCAGTCTGATCTTCGATCTGCACTGTCCTATAAGGAGATATTTTTTTTTCCAAAATACCCATGAAATGACAAAATTTGGGTTCCTACTCTCGGCTGTAAAGTTTCATTTCGGTTATTTAGCAGGTTAAGGGTTATGTGTGCGTGGTTATCTTTCAAAAAATATTATCAAACGACAGAATGCCAGAATTGTCCAAATTAAAAGTATTTACAGCCGACAAATTAAATCTGGCCTTAGTGGTAGAAGTTGTCTTTAAATGAGCAGAAAACATTGTAGGAAAACCGGGAAAAAATGCTGGTTGTCAGCATTTTCTCCTTTTTCCACAATATTTTAAAACCCTTTTACTTCTTGGGCGTTAAACACGCGGGTGTGGGGGTAGAGTGTTAATTGTAGAAACTGGTAAAATCTCGATCAGGGCACAATGTCAATTTTTTTTGCGATTCTTTTCTTTTGATATGCTTTTTTTTTTCTCTCAATTAGGTTGACAAATTTTGAGTATTTTACACTGAAAAGTTTATCTAACGGGGACAATATAAACATGCATTTTTCCTTGACTCATCAGCTGAGCTGTCATGGCCGTCCCAGTAAGTTTATGGCAATCTTAAAGTCGACAGAACATTTAGCCAGCCGCAATGTTTTGAGAGAGAGAGAGAGAGAGAGAGAGAGAGAGCTTTAACCCTTAAGCTGCTAAGTGCGACTCACTGACCTTTTGCGGACAATGTAGATTTAAGATCAGACTGCACAAAACCTGCAATCTGATCTTGGACCCACACTTTCCGATAAGGAGATGTCTTTCTCCAAATATAAAGTTTGAAAAAGCACTATAGCACTATATAGGTTTTTACTATCAGCTTGAATGTTTTATTTAACTTATTTAGCAGGTTACGCCTTGACAAGGCACATATTTAGACATCAGGGTTCGTATTCACCAACCATTCTTAAGAACATTCTTGGGCTAAATATCCTAGATTTTCTATATTTGAAAGTAACACAACTCCTGATTGGCTAAACCAGATATTATCTGCAAATAGTATCGACTAAGGTCAACCTGGGTCCGTATTCACCAACCATTCTCAAGAATATTCTTTGTCTAATTCTCCAAGATTTTCTAAATTTGATTGTAACACAACTTCTGATTGCCTAAACCAGATGGTTTAGCCAATCAGAAGTTGTGTTACTTTCAAATTTAGAAAATTCTTCAGAATAAGACTAAGAATATTCTCAAGAAATGGTTGGTGAATACGGACCCTGAACTTGTTCATGTCAGCCTTTTGCAAATGGTACATAATTTTCGTAGCAAACAGATACAAGTATCTTCTACAAAAGAAGATACATTTAGGTCATAGTCTAGCAAAGAAAAGTGGACAAAACGATGCCGATCCAAGAGATAACTTAAGACAAATGTTCTGTGCAGTCTGATAGTGATCTACACCGTCCACAACAGCAATGTTTTCTCCGACGGCAGAGAAAGGATTAATTATCGGCCAACGTTCAGTTTCGTCGGCAGATGGTAACAATTACAACCCTATGATTGACCTTCGTAAAAACACACGCATACCTACCTTCGTCCGAATTATCCCCGCAATCATTTACACCATTCTGGAATTTAGACCTGGCCATACATTTTCCGTCGGCACATCGCATTTTGGTCGCTGAACATGGGACTGAAATAGAAAAAATAAAATATATATATATAAGGTTTCAAAACCCATGACATAACATGAATGAGCAATGCTCTGGCAAAAGGGGGTTTAAATGCATCTCCGTGACGTATAATACCAAGCAAATCATCAAATAATTATGGATACAAAAATTCCGTTTCTGTGTAACAGTCGGTTGAATCCTGAGGTAAAATAGCCCTTGGACATGCAGAAAGTTTACCAAATCAAAACGTTTCGAACCAGGTCAGCCTGTACGGACTGCCCAGGGTTCATATTCACCAACCATTCTTAAGAACGTTCTCAGTCTTAATCCTTATTATTTTCTAAATTTGAAAGTTACACAACTTCTGATTGGCTAAACCATTTGGTTTAGCCAATCAGAAGTTGTGTTACAATCAAATTTAGAAAATCTTGGAGAATTAGACGAAGAATATTCTTGAGAATGGCTGATGAATACGGACCCAGGTTGACCTTAGTCGATACTATTTGCAGATGCATTAAACCCTCTTTTCACAGAGCATGACATATCTTTATTACCAACCACCCATATAAACGTTTTTATGGTCCATAGCGTATAAGTGCAAAAGTTTTTAAACGCCATATAACACACATAAAAGAACTATTATGCAGACGACAACAGTCGAAAAATGAAAACAATCTGAAAAGTACCATGTAATTGCTTGTTACAGCATTCTGGAATTCAGACTTGATACATATACCGTCGGCACAGCGAATTTTGATCACTTAACCCTTTCCCAAACAAGCCCTGGTTTTCACGTGTCTGCAGTACAAGTCTTTTGAAAACACTGTGGGAAAAGGAGAAATTGCTCGTAACGAGCAATTTCTCCTTTTCCCACAGTGTTTTCTACCCTTTTTGAGACCTTTCTGCCATTTTCATCAAATTTAAAATTGTCGTCTGCAAGCTCTTTCAGTTTGGACCAGTCCAAAATTTGTCGTTTGGGAAAGGGTTAACATGGGATTGAGGTAGTAAAACAGTATGTTCATAACCACGAAAAATATGAATTGCAAAACCTTTGGCAATGGAGAAACGTTCAATAAAATATAAGCATTGGAACCCTATCCTTGTAATCACTGACATAGTGATGGTTCGATTCAACAGATTTCTCTACAGCACAATCAAGAGAGAGGCACAAAAGAGAAAGGTTTCAAGAAACTAAGGTCCTCGTTCTTAAATGACATACAAACCTTGGAAAGAGAACCAAGGAATGGTCTCAAAATCTCGTAAAAATCGCCAAAAATCTGCGGAAACAATTCATGTTATCATTAGTAGTCCCTAGCAAGTGAAGACACTTTTCCGAGAAATCTGCGACCGTCTTCAACAAGCCTTCTAAACTGCATTTCTCTTTTCAGCACTTTTTTCAAATTTCAGTTTAAAAAGAATGCTTGATGAAATCGGGGTCCGTATTCACCAATCATTTTTAAGAACATTCTTAGACTTATTCTTCAAGATTTTCCATGTTTGAAAGTAACACAACTTCTGATTGGCTAAACCAAATGGTTCAGCCAATCAGAAGGTGTGTTGCTTTCAAATTTGGAAAATTTTGGAGAACAAGACCAAGAATATTCTTAAGACTGGTTGGTGAATATGGACCCGGATCTCGATCATAATTACGTCATAGACTACTAGATTATCCCTTTTCTTACGTTGAAACAGAAATCTGTAAACCTTGTAACAAGCAACAAACTTACACACCATATTCATCATATTTTCCGTCCTTACAGTCTTGCCTCAAGTCCAGGCTCTTACTGAGCGGTACGCATTGTCCGTCAATACATCGGATCTCGTCTTCCTTACAAAATCCATTAACATCTGAAATAAAGTTATGAGATAAAGAATCAAAGCACTGACAAGTATGTATATGTATATAGGGTCAGGCTTCTTTTTCGTAACCGTCTCAGTGCCACAAGCGAAAACAGAGGTTTTTGCGAACGGTATAGATCAAGATCTTGGATATACACTGTCCGCTTGTTCAGCCAAGCCTATACGACAAAAAGCTGTATAGGGTTTCAGCAGTTCAGCGGGTTGTATTTGAGCCATGTTCTGTGAAAAGGGGGCTTAACGCATTTGCGAAAAGTATCGATCCATGTCAACCTGCGCAGTCCGCTCTTGCTGACATGGGCCGAAACTTTTCACCATCTTTAAATTTTCTGCATGTCAAAGGATAATTCTAACTCACGCATTAGTCAGTTGTTTGTCAAAATGGAGTTTATGGATCCATAATCAAGTTATGTCTAGCTGGGTATAATGCAATACGGAGATGCATTAAGCCCCCTTTGGCCAGAGCATGGCTCATTCTCAACCGTCGATAGAGGTCGAGTTTGTAGATCTATTTTTGGCACTGAAAGACTTAAGTCTGTATCACACAGTCACGAGTTTTAACGACCTGAAGAGAGAAGGCTTTTGAAAAGGTTGGGGGAAAAATGCTGGTAACCAATATTTCCACCTTTTCCCACCATGCCTTCTATTCTTTTAGAAGTAAATCCCACTATTTTAGCCACATGAAATTTCTCGTCTGCAAATGCTTTCTGTTTGGACAAGTGTAAAATAATGTCGTGAGGGATAATTCTGTACCACCTGCTGCTGATTTTTTTTCTATATATTGAAGCAGAACACATCACGAGGATTCCGTTGTGAAAGGAGAAATTGTTAGTAACGATCAGTTTGTCCTTGGCACAATTTTTATGGGGACATATCCATGCACTAAATCATTAGTCATGTTGGTCACCCCTATTTTACAATAAGGTTGTAGCGAAGAAGAATGTAAGTTATAATAAAAGTCATTGAGATTTAGATGACGATCCTCCTTGGTTCAAAATGATTACGGATATTATATACTATTTTACGATGGCTAATGGTGGTTTTATCCATCTCCGTAATGCTTTGTAGTAAGAAAGACATCACATAAATACGGATCCATAAAATCCAGTCCGTCTAACAACCGACTGAATCGTGAGGTAGACTTGTCCTTTAACACACACAAAATTGACAAATAGCAAACAGTTTCAACTTAAGTCAGCCGGTGCAGATTGTGCAGGCTGACCGGGGTCGATACTTTTTAACAGATGCATTAAACCCCTTTTCACAGAGCATGGCTCGTTTCTATTTGACGTAGCGGTATATGTGGAGACAGCGATACATGTACGTTCCGATCACAAGCGGTAATAATTGCATGTTAATGAACTGTTGTAAAAAGCAACAAGGCAACGTAAGCTTCTGATAATAAGATATTAATCAGGATCGTCCTAGGCTCAGTGGTAAAGGCATTTGATTTATAATCGAGAAATCCTCGTTAGATCCCCGCTGACGGATCTGTTCACGTTGGGTTGCCTTACGCAAGGCACTTCAGTATTCCAGCCTTGTACTTTCAAATCCTAGGAAAGACACGGGTCAAAGAGTTCCCGCCTCGATAGTACTAAAAAGTATTTGAAGGTGCATACATACTATTCAAATGATCAAACAAAGATACAATACTTTTTTCTTCCTGAAACAACAAAGTCTTTGCTAAATATTAGTCTGCATGATTATAAATATACCACGATGAACAACAACAGTGACGAGCAATCATCGGAATAATTATGTTTTATCTTAATTTTAAGTTTGTTTTTGTATCTATCGAATCCCCAAACTTACGCACCACACTCTCTCCAGTTAACCCGTCCGGCGCCGTAGGCTAAAACACGGGCTTTTGCGGACGACACAGATTAAAATCAGACTGCACTTTAGCCTATCAAAAAAAAAATCTCCCCGAGTTTCATTTGATTGGACTTTTTCAGCGATCGAAAGAGATCGAGTTTATATATTTGGCACGTATGGAGTTAAGATACAAATTATGCTTCCCATTCAAAGATTACACAGAGCAATGCTAAATTTAATTCTCTGGGTTTCAAACAAACCAGCAAGAAATAGAACATAAAGGAGTATCTTAAATGGCTTTTTAGACTTAGGTTTTGTTCCGATCGAACCCTGTACTTGCTCACCACAGGTTTATGTACTAAGACATAATCCATTCATTGTTATGGGGGCTGGATTCACAAACCTTCCTAAATTAAAAATATTAATTTCGAGTTCTCATTTCCAAGATTTGCAATCCGACTGGCTGAGATAAAATGTCTCAGTAGGTCGGATTGCTAGTGTCTGAAATTTGAATCAGAACAGTATCTAAAATTCATCTTGAATATGTCCCTCATAAGATGCAGAAATTTATCCTCCAGGTTCCGTATAATCCAACAACGTTCTTATAGCCTTATACTCCAGAGGTTTCTTATAATTATATTTGAAAGTTACACAACTTTTGATTGGCTAAACCAAATGGTTTAGCCAATCAAAAGTTGTGTAACTGTCAAATTTAGAAAATCTTTTTGAAAAAGCTTAATAATGTTCTTAGAATAGTTGGTGAATACAGACCCTGATTTCAAGACTAAAGCACCGAGAAAGAGAATATAAAGGGAAGGACCGTTTGTATGTTTTATTGCTTTTATGCGCATTCCATAGTGATGGTTTTTACAACATTTATTACAGATTTCTCTTGGAGCTCTTCCAAACTGATTTTTTACACGATATAAGACGTTTTCCTCGCCTTCTTCCTCTATCGATTATTCACCTTTATCTCCTTCCCTTCATAAGTAATTATCATTTACATCTATTTCTGCCGTAAACCTTTCCCTCATTACCACTTTTTATCAACACCTATTTTTTCATTTCAGAGAGACCAACAAATGAGCCATGCTCTAGCAAAAGGGGGCTTAACGCATCTCAAGTAATCACAGAATTATAGATCCATAAAATCTGTGTAGTATAACAACCTAATGAATCATAAGGTAAACTGGTCCTTTGACATTCAGAAAATTTATCAATAGTAAAAAGTTTCGGTCCAGGTCAGCCTGCGCAGACTGCGCAGGCTGACCTGGATCGATACTTTTTTGCAAATGCAGTAAGTCTCCTTTTTTACAGGGCATGGCTCAAATAAAAAAGAATATTCAGCCAAAATAATGCCATTGCAAAGTTATCCAATATCTTACGAAATAAAAGAGGTGTAGTTAGATTTAAATTCAGACACCACGTTTTATGCAGCATAATCCTTCTCAACATAGCACGTATGTTTGATTGATTGAATGTATGGTGTTTAACGCCGTTTTCAACATTTTTTCGGTTATATTGCGGCGGCCAGTGCTCCTATCCATGCTTTCCTGGAGTTTCTTTCACCAGTACTCCGCACAATATCCTCTCCAAGCTACTGGTTGCTTTCCCACATATCCATCGTCGAAACATTGGTCAGGGGTGAGAGAGGAATAAATCCTGTCGCAATGAATGTCATCAGTCCTCGGAAAGAAATCGGTCGAGCCGAGGATAGAACAAGCGACCTCCTGTTCTCAAAGCCTGCATGCTACCGACTGAGCTACATATTCTTCCTAAATAACCATTTTTGAACAATGATCAGCGGTGAGAGAGAAATGAATTCTGTCCCAATGACTATCATCAATCCTCGGAGAGAAGTTCGTCGAGCTTGGAATTCGAACCAACGAACCCCCTGGTTTCCCGTCCTGTACGTTATCGACTGTGCTGCCAGACTTGGCATGTTCAATATAAACGGAAATAATGAAAAGTAATTTCTAGCAGCAAATGCCTCTTTTTCCACATTGTTTTGCAGTGTTGAAAGGTGAAATTTTCATTTAGATGATTTGTTTAACTCTTTACCACACAATCACGAGTTTCAACGCCTCTGGGAAATTAGACTTTTGAAAACATCGTGGGAAAAGGAGAAAATGCTGGTAACCAGCATTTTCTCCTTTTCCCACGTTGTTTTCTAACCTTTCAGAAACAAATCCTATCATTTGAGCCACATTTAATGTGTCGTCTGCAAATGCTTTGAGTTTGGACCAGTCTAAAATTTTGTTGTCTGGTAGAGAGTTAAGATAAGATATTAATCTTAAACATTGTTGGAAAAGGAGAAGTTGCTGCTAAAGTTGGTGAGTCTGAAAATTCATGTAGACACACAGCAATCGGTTATATAGGGCAACGCTTAAACTGTTTTCATGAATTTGCCTGCAAATAGGGCTGCAGGGACCAGCAGAATAAACATGTCCACATTTTTGACCAATCGCGTATTACTATTTATTCATTCAAGTATATCAATAGCCAGTGTTGTCAGCTACGCAAAAAAAAAAAAAATTAATCCTAAAGACGCTGAAATAATAATTTGGACCTTTTTATTTAGAAAAAAAAAAAAAAAAAACAGCCCGAAATATTGCTATTTCAAGGTTGTTTCCATTGGAATATTACATAGTAGATCTAGCACTATAGCAGACAGTGAAGATCAAAGATCAGAATGCACATTGTGTGCAGTCTAATATTGATCTGCACTGCCTGCAAAAACAACTTTTCCCTCTACCACACAATCCCGAGTTTTAACGACCCTTAAGAAAAGACCTTTTGAAAACATAGTGGGAAAAGGAAAAAATGCTGGTAACCAGCATTTTCTCCATTTCCCGCAACGTTTTCCACCCGTCCCAGAACAAATTTCTATTTTTGAGTTACAATGTTTGTCTTCTGCAAATGCTTTGAATTTGGACCAGTCTAAAATTTTGTCGTTTGGTAAAGAGCTAAGTCAGTTCTAGGGCATTAATTCTTTCACTACAAATGACGACTTAAGTAGCTTTTGTGGATGGTGTAGGTCAAGATCAGACTGCACAGAACGCGCAGTCTGATCTTGATCTACACCATCCGCTACCCAAATGCTAGATTATGATGCAATTCATCTTCGATAGCAGTGAAAATTTCCTTTAAGATTGCGAAAAAAGTGGCATTTCTTGAATTAGTGGTGAAAGAGTTAACGGTTAGAGAGCTAAGTCTACTGTACCGCACGAGTATGTATGAAAGGCAAGTAGATCTATAATGATACGCAATAGCAACGGTAACCTTCAAAACGGAACTTACACACATAAAAGTTTATTGATTTTTATCTCAAGTTCTCAACATAAAACACCACCACCAACAACACAATCCTATCAAAAGCATTAGAACGAGTAACGCTGTCTGACGAAGTCTAATAAAAATTAATTTAATTTTTTCTTCACAGCGTCTAACTATTACGACTATGTTAGAAGGAGGAAATGCTGATTTCCAGCATTTTCTCCTTTTCCAACAATGTTTTCTATCCTTTTACAGCCAAATCTTATTGTTCGACCCAAATTTTATTTTGTCGTCTGCAAATGCTTCCAGCTTTGCAGTCGGCAAATTTGTCGTCTGAAAGAGAGTTAACAACTGAATTAGAGTATCGAAAGGGGTTGATCACGATCAGAATTCAATGATATGCAATCTGATCGTGCTCCGTACTCTAAACCCTTATCCTGCTAAATAAAAAGAAATGAAACTTTCAAGCCCATAGTCTTCCTATTTCAAAGATAAAGATATCTCCTTATCGGACAGCGTAGATCCAAGATCAGAACGTGCAGTACGATCTTGGATCTACACTGTCCGATACTGAGTTATTTTCTCCATAAGATACGTTTGAAAAACCAGTATTCGGGTTTTTACTATCAGCTTGAAAGTTTTATTCAACTTATTTAGCAGGATAAGGGTTAACGCTTTCCAAAACGACACCTTTTTTTTTTTCGGCCTAGCTGAATGTGCTGGCTTTTGACCTAATATTTGGTGTTGATATATTCGACTGAATAAACAGAAATTTCTGAATAGTCTAAAATGTGGTCATGTTTATTTAAGAGCCCCCGCAAGCTCATTTGCTGGAAAATTTACGCCTACTATCATTTTTGTGGCATTTGTCGAAGACAATGCCACTATGAGTTCAATACGGCATTTTGAAAATACATGTATCGTATTTTGTGCAAAACCGAAGGAAGTAAACCCAATCAAACTCAATTTTTCTAAGACAAATAAGTGTTTCGATTGCACTCAGATATGAAAATGGCGTATTAAAATAAATTGGATTAGGCCATCGATCGTGGAAATACTTCTTTTTTATCGAAAATAGCTTGGTCCGCTATGGTCTTTTATTGGCGTAATGGTATACACACAATCTTTGTTTCCTGACCGCCCGATCCCGTGCTTGATCGTCCCAAACCAGTACGTTCCTTGGCTTATTCGCCCGTGGGCTTGTTCGTCACGACTTGTTCGTCCCACAATATTGCACGCTACTCTATTTGATTGTGCATGATTATATAGTAGGCTGACTTTCAAGAGAATATTTTGAAACTATTTCTATGGTTTGTTTTTCAAATTATAATTCCACACAATGGCTCATTTGACAGATGCAACACTAGTGCTTTCAACGCTTTGATTGTTTTAAGATATTTCTTTTTCAAATTAAAAGCATCTGAAGATAACTTATTTGAAGCCGGCACAAATGAACGGAAGTTCTTTGAAAGGGTAGAAGACACTGCGAGAAAAAGATTTTTTTTTTTCCAGACGACAAAATTTCACACGTGTCAAAATCAAAAACATTTGCAGACGACAAATCAAATTTGGCTTAAAAGATTATTTCTGTCTTTGATATTGTAAAAAAAAACATTGTGGGAAAAGGTGAAAGTGCTTTATCAGACGACAAATCTAAAGCATTTGCAGACGACAAATAAAATGTAGTTTAAAAGATTATTTCTGTCTTTGACATGGTAGAAAACATTATGGGAAAAGGAGAAAATGCTTGTTACCAAAATATTCTCCTTTTCCAACAATGTTTTCAAAAGAGAGAGTTAACCCTTATCTTGCTAAATAACTTAAACGAAACTTGCTAGCCATAGTCAAAAACCAGAATAATACAATTTCAAACTTATTTCTCTGAGAAAAATATCTCCTAATCAGACAGTGTAGATCCAAGATCAGACTGCACGTTCTGTGAAGTCTGATCTTGATCTACACTGTCTGCAAAAGGTCAGTAAGTCGCGCTTAGAAGCCTTAAAGTTAAGGATAAGATAGGTCGGGAGGTTAGATTTGACAAGCACAAGTTAGGGTGCTCTGGAAAAAAGATTTATCGATGTTTTCAAAAATGTTTGTCTAAACAGTTGGTAGAGTAACAATTTCCTGACAGATTCGTGATGCTCTTTCTTTTTCTTGCCCGACCAAAATTCCTTCATTGTCAACATTTCTGTTCTTTTGCATTACGCCTGTTTAAGCCTATACCAAATAGACCTGAGTTTTAATAATCATGAGAAAGATGGTTTTTCAAAACATTACAGGAAAAAGAGAAAATGCTGGTAATCAGCACGTTCCCCCTTTCCCGTAATGTTTTTAACATTTTGAAGATTTTCATTTGAATCTCATTTTTGTCGTCTGTAAATGTTCTCAATTTGGTTGAGTCTAAAATTTTGTTGTTTGGTCTAGAGTTAATTTATTTGGCGCTCTATGATTGCCTGTACAAATGTATTTTGTAAATCCAGATCAGGCTGCACTAAAAAATCTGTTTTCTCGATTACACACTGTCTGCTATGCCGTTCGAAACATTGTGACAAAAGCCATTCTGAAACGGCATCTATTTGTGTGTCTTTCTTGACTGGTTTTTTTTTTCTTTTGATCTAAAGTGTAAAAATTAATTGATAACACCATGTTTACCTGAAATATTCTCTCTCTATTAACCTTTTCACGACTGACCTTTTCCTTTTCATCTGCTTTTAACCCTTTACCAGACGACATAATTTTAGCCTTATCCAAAATGAAAGCATTTGCGGACGACAATATCAATGTGGCTCAAATGGTGTAATTTTTCTTTGATAGGATCGAAAACATTGTGGGAAAAGGAGAAAATGCTGGTAACCAGCATTTTCTCCTTTTCCCGCCATGTTTTCAAAAAGGCCTCTTTCCCAGGGTCGTTGAAGGGAGGCATTGTACGGTAAAGGGTTAAAAGTACTGTATTACTTCTTATAGCAATCAAAACTCTATTCTGTTCTGTTTTGAATGGTGTATGGTGTAAGTTACAACAGTCCCAGTTACAGCAGTTATAGTCTTTTCTGGGTTTCATAAGCACAAGGCTTGAGATCTGAAATGCTTTATCCAAGGACACTCTCAGGTGACCAGCGCTGCCTCCGGGAATCGATCGCAGGACCTCCTGCTTACAAATCTAATGCCTTACCTTCTGGGCTATTGAAAGACTCATGTACACTTGAACATAATTGAATGAGCCATGCTCTGGCAAAAGGGGGCTTAATGCATCTCCATGGTGCATTATACCAAGCACGTCATGATGTAATTCTGGGTCTATAAAACCCATTTTGTCTGACAACCAACTAAATCCTGAGGTAGAATGGCCTTTGGACATGCAGAAAATATGGAAAAAGCAAACCGTTTCGACCCATGTCAGTCTGCCCGGTCTGAGCAGGCTGACATGGGTCGATACTTTCAGCAGATACATTAAGCCACTTTTTCACAGAGCATGGCTCATATGAATTTCAGTTGGTTTATGAATTTCTTCTTAAAAATCTTGTTTACAATTTGATAAGACGTAGATATCATATAGATCTACTTACATGAGGTAATATTCCACAAGAAGATGACTGTAAATATCCAAAGATATTTTGGCCCCATAGCTCCTTCATGACGTCATAAAATTCAACAGGTCAGTTACTCTAGTTCATCATCGTAAGCTCCTAAGTATGACAATAGACTTCAATAGTTCCTCCATGACGTAACAAATGAGCGGTGCTCTGGAAAAAAGGGATTTAATGCATCTCCGTGTCCCACTATTCAAAGTAAGTAATGGCACATAATTTTTAATCTAGAAATTTCATTTTGTCTCGCAACCAACTCAATTATGAGGTAGACTGGTCCTTTGACATGCAGAGAATTGACCAATGGCAAAAAGTTGCAGCAGAATGCGCAGGCTGACCTTCGGCGATACTTTTTGCATACGCATTTAAACCCCTTTTTCACAGAACATGGCTCATATTCAATTTATCATTTATTCTGTTAAGCGCTTTTGAGCTCTAAAACTCAGAATGACGGCTCCATAGCTTTTTTTTAGTGACGTAATAACAATTAGTTCAGTTGATACTCGTAAGCTCCCAACATACAGAATGACGTCACCACTTCTCGTTCATGACGCCGTTATTTAAAAAAAAATAATAATTTATTCCAATTTATCACTGAATGCTCTCAACCACACAATAACGGCAATATATTTCCATCAAGAATATTCTGTTCTGGAACCGTACTCACAACCGATTGATAAGCGCGAGTCGAGAACTTTTTATGGACAGTGTAGATCAAGGTCAGATTGGACAGAACGAGCAGTCTGATCTTGGACCTACACAACTCAATAAGGAGATATTTTCCCCCAAAATAACTTTCAAATAGCAACAATTGGGTTTTACTATCGCTTTGAAAGTTTCATTTAATTTATTTAGCAGGTTAGGTTAAAATAAGGATAGTAGACATAACTTACAGTAGAGAGAGAGAGAGAGAGAGAGAGAGGGAGGGAGAGAGAGAGATCAGCTGAAAAAAAGAATGATTCCTCCACACCAGACATACTGCTGTTGGGATATTTAATTTCTTGAACCCTAATCAACATACATAGGATTGAAAATGTTCTGTCACTGATTCAAGAATGTGAGAAACTGTAATCCAACGAAACTTGAACCTTTTTTTTTTTTCTGAAACACATCCAGGAATTTAACAAAAAAAGAGAGACGTACACAGTCAAGAATTCCTGGAAAAAATCCAGACGGAAACTTAAGATATTCCCAATTAATGTTGTCTGTTATTTCGTTATCTTCTCTCTCTCTCAGATAAAACACGCATATGTAAGAAATCAAAACAGTGCTCAATACTCCACGTTCTTTGATTGTTCCTGTTTACCTGGTACGTTCTTGTATGTAAGTAAATTGGGAGAAGCTAATCGATCGCTATGCTTTTACCTTTTCATCTCCAAAGTTAACGCTTATCCTGCTAAATAACTTAAATGAAACTTTCAAGCCGATAGTAAAAACCTATGTTATTTCAAACTTACTTTTTGGATAAATATATCTCCTCGTCTGACAGTTTAGATCCAAGGTCAGACTGCACGTTCTGTGCATTCTGATCTTAATTTACACTGTCCGCAAAAGCTTAGCTTAGCAGCTTTTCCCTTTTCCACACAATCCCGAGTTTTAACGACCCTGGAAAAGAAACCTTTTGAAAACATTATGGAAAAAGGAGAAAATGCTGGTAACCAGCATTTTCTCCTTTTTTCACAATGTTTTCTGCTCTATCAAAGACAGATTCCATCATTTGTGCCACATTGAATTTGTCGTCTGCAATTTTTTTCAATCTGGATCTGTCTGAATTTTTTTGTGTGTGTGTGGCAAAGAGTTAAGGGTTACATTAAGGTTTTTTTTTTGTCTTCTTCCAGACATTCTTGGTCGTAGATCTAAGGCTTTGAGATATTCTGACAAACAAAAATTGGAAAATGTATATATCCTGAGTCCAAAGATGTCACTTATTTTACTTCAGTATCTCGACAACTAGGGTACTTTAAGCTACCCGTAATTTACCGTGTAGATCTAGATATGCTTTGACTACACAATGATCAAGCTCAATAAAGTCATAAGCACTTTACTTGATTGAAGGTCAAAGGGTATTGTCTCGATAAATTCTTTACACCTCTCTCTCTCTGCCGTTTGTCCTTCCGTCCTCTCTGTGGTCCTTTTTCTCTCTGTCTCTCTTTCACACAGATACTCACAAGATAGTTTTTATCTACATCTGTATGCAGAATAAAACTTAAAATAAAACAGTGCTATGAACAACCAATTGTCGTTTTTGTTACAGCTCATTCATTCACACTATTTTCTCACAACATTATTTGTGCAATAGAATGCAATTGCAGTAAGCATATAATGCGGTAGAGGGACACTTTTCAAAATATTTGACAGCATAATTATTTGATTACGAATAGATAAAGCGCACGATGCTAGGCATAACTTGATTTTTTTTCAGATCAGATTCAAACAGCCTTTTGTTCGTTCTGGGCAGTATCATTTTGATCTACTGCAATTTTTGGCCCGCAACATGCGAAATGAGACCATCGGATATTTGCGTAAAGTGTCGTCTCGGATTAGCCTGCGCAGTCCGCGCAGGCTAATCCGAGACGGCACTTTACGACTACATAAGAATTTTTCATACAGTAGACTTCGTGAAACGGAAAATCGCACAAAAACGGGAAGTGTCGTCTCGGATTAGTCACAGACTGCACAGGCATATCTGAGACGACACACTTCATACCGAAGCTGGAAGTAGTTCAGAAGACAAATTCCAAGCAACCTTGCAAGGATGATTTGATGATGCACAGGCATATCTGGGACGACACACTTTTACGCATATGTCCGAGGGCCCCTTTTCGTGTGTTGTACGGTAATTTTCAAGACTATTATTTTCTGAAACCCCAATGTCTCCTGAGCATATTTCCAAAATCTGCGGCCTTGGGAGCGGAGCTTTTGCAAGTTGCACAGGTCAAAAGTAAAGAAGTGCACCTCTGACCACCTTATCAGCTGATCAGCAATTAACAGTTTTTTGGTATATTTTGTCCTTGTGTAAATAAGAAATGACCTCGGGTAACATAAAAAGATTATATGTATTTTTTTATGCATTTCTTACAAAGTACAAGAGCGTTTAGTGCAAATCAAATCACCGAAAGTACTGAATTTTTACGATTTAAGCTTCTAAAAAACCGTTATCTGAGAAACAACAGGGATATATTTCAGATAAAAAACATTTCCTTGATCACAGATGCACTAAAAGCAAAGTTTTTAAAGAGCTGTCTACGTCAATATCAAACAAAGAGAAGTCGTCTGCAACTAGGAAGTCTAAATCCGTCTGCAGGAAGTCATGCATTAGTCTAAATAATTAGATAGTTGATACTTGAACTTCTTCCAGTTCGGCTTGAATCTTTACCTTACAATCCCGAGTTTTAAAGCCCTGAGAGAAGAAAGCTTTTGAAAACATTCAGGGAAAAGGACAAAATGCTGGAGCCAGCATTTTCTCCTTTACCTAAAATGTTTTCTACCTTATCAAAGACAGAAGTCATCTTTTGAACTACATTTAATATGTCGTCTGCAAATGCCGTCAATTTGGTCGAGTCCAAAATTTTGTCGTTTGATAGAGATAAACATTTACCAGAGGACAAATTTTCAGACTCGTCGACATTTACTAATCTGCAGACAATACATGTCATGAATCTAAAATGGTGCATGTGGAATTTTTTGTATTAAACCCCTAGTGCGAACTTTAAAGATGTTTTTTTCCCCCCCATTTCCCGTAGTACTTCTTCAGGGTGGAAAAAAACGTGTTGTTGTCTGGAGAATGAAAGTTCTTTAACAAAAGATCACTTCTTGTACAACCCGCTTTAAGAACGCTTTCGAAAACATTGTGGAAACAGGAGCCCGTGCGAGGCTTCAACAATATGGCACACATGTCAGGTAGCATGATGATAGCAGAGAAAGGGCAACCTCTACAATTGACCACAGTATTTTTATCTTCCAGGCTCTTCGAAATAGTTTTGAGACACCAAGCCAGCTTCGCAACAACCTTTAGAGTGCATGCACCGAGGTTCCGTTCATCAAACCATCCTTGCAAGGTTGCTTAGAATTTGTCTTCTGAACTATTTCCAACTACGGTATAAAATGGCCGTAAACCAGTGTGGATGTGCGACTTGTCCTCTTTACAGATGGGTTCAGGGTCCGTATTCACCAGCCATTCTTAAGAATATTTTTGGTCCTATGCTGACAACTTTTCAAAATTTGAAAGTAACACAACTTCTGATCAGCCATACCATTTGGTTAAGTCAATCAAAAGTTGTGTTACTTTCAAATCTAGAAAATTCTTGAGAATTAGACAGAGTATTCTTAAGAATGGTTGTTGAATACGGACCCAACTACACAGACAGGTGTACTAAAGTATAGCGAGGGCCAGGGGTGAGATTCCATGCAGCCAACATAGCTAAACGTGACCGCTATGGAGGCGGCTTTACTATGGCCTGGGACGGAATCAGCTGAGACAGAATTACAGACCCTGTTTCCGCTGGGTCCGTATTCACCAACCATTCTTAAGAACGTTCTTGGACTTGTTCTTCAAAATTTTCCAAATTTGAAAGTAACACAACTTCTGATTGGCTAAACCATATATTTTCCAAATTTGAAAGTAACACAACTTCTGATTGGCTAAAACATTAGCCAATCAGAAGTTGTGTTACTTTCAAATTTGGAAAATTTTGAAGAACAAGACCAAGAGTGTTCTTAAGAATGGTTGGTGAATACGGACCCTGGCAGTGCACACTGACGAACCAGCTGAATCCTGGCAAGTTCTAGATACCCTCGGAGGTTGCATGGTGGTGCATTACTTTACTTGTTTATTCTAATAGACGAAAATACCAACTCTAGTTGGTTTGGTTTAAACATGTTTATTTTACATCGATTGAGGAACAAGTTCTTACAACTTTGACCAACCTCTCTCGATTCTGCTTCCTGGGAACTACACCAGTACTAGCGCCAAATGTGTGGGCCAATGAAGTCCCAAAGTTGACACCCGCCCCCCGGGGATCGAACTCAGGACCTTCTGATTGCGAGGCCGACGCTCTACTTCACAACCACGGACACCACACAACTTTAGTACTGTCTGTGTTGTACAATAGTACCTGAAAAAATATTGTATTGCACGTCTAGACCAGCCAGGTCCATCCCCTGACCTCATACTCGATACAGGCATATGTGAAAAGATTTGCAGATTAGAATTTCAGCCCGTCAGGCCCAACCAAAAGGTATCTGGGAGCTTGGTGCTATGCTTCTCAGAGGATTGAACAACATTCCACAACATTCCACAAAGGATCATCGGGAATCCGATATGGAGAATGAGCAGACGATGTCAAGCTGTCATTAACAGCAACGGGATACATGAACCTGATATTGATCTTAACTCTTTACCAAATGACAAAATTTTAGACTGGTCCAAATTGAAAGCATTTGCAGACGACAACATAAATGTGATTGAAAAACTGAAATTTGTTTTGGGAAGGGTAGAAAACATTGTGGGAAAAGGAGAAAATGCTGGTTACCAGCATTTTCTCCTTTTCCCACAAGGTTTTCAACAGGCTTCTTTCACAGCGTCGTTAAAAGTCGGGACTGTGTGGTAAAAGGTTAACCAAGTAGCAGCGTTAGCTTTTTTGGCGTCCTCTGAAAAAAAAAAAACTTCTACTTATAGCCACCCCACTCAAATTCTTAAAACCATGTAGAACACAGTGCAAAACTTGAACACATTTGTTTCAATATTCTAATATTGTGAAGATGACAATCTGTTATTGTGTGGTCGGGTCCAAGTGTAAGTCGCAGGCAGAAAAATGAATTTTAAAATCAGGCAAAAAGTAAACAAAAGATAAAGTAACCTGGCAACGTTTAACCTTGATTTGAAATTAATTTCTCTGCCAGCAACTAACAATTGGACCGACCGTGCAAGAACAGATTGTCATCTTCACTATAATTTCTATACTTTTAAACGGTATGATTTAAGTTTAAATGCATTTTGACACCCGCTTTGTAAACTATTGGCAGATATTGCTATCTTAAGTTAACTCATAAATAAATTCGCAACAGAAGACTTTGCAAGTGCCCGTGTGAAGAGGGAATCACCAAGACCAGTTAACCCTTTACGACACAATCCCGACTTTTAACGACCCTAAGAAAGAAGCCTTTTGGAAACATTGTGGGAAAAGGAGAAAATGCTGGTTACCAGCATCTTCTTCTTTTCCCACAGTGTTTTCTACCTGTCCATGACAATTTCCATCATTTGAGTCACATTTGAATTGTAGACTGCAAATGCTTTCAACTTGGATAAGTCTAAAATTTTATTGCGTGGTAACGAGTTAATAAAGGACCAATACGCAAATACATGTAAAAACTTTGTGGTAAGAGAGAAACTGGTCGTTACGAGCAATTTTTCCTTTTGCTAAATTTTCAAAGTGTTCCCCTGTTAGACGAGAAAAAGTTGCCATCTAAAGATATTTGATAGACAACGCACATCTAATATTAGTCGTTTGATTTATAAATTTTGAATAGACAGAATCAAGTTAACATGGTAAAGTAAGAAAATGATAAATTACGAGAAGTGCTTTCTCTGAGTAACTACTCTATTTGCCATGATGTTTTTAAACGCCATCTAAGTGTAGCGGATAAGGCAAAATGCGTAGATGAAGTCTAGGCTAAGAGCACTTGACGAATTGAGAATGTCATATAAGGCGGAACCTTTTGCCGCAAACAAATAGTTGACACATTGGATATCAGCAACTTTTACTTGTTGAGGTAAAACTTTTTTATGTATACTTTTGAAAAATCAATTCTTTTGATCGATTGTTTTACTCCCCTTTCGACCGTACAAAAGTACTGCAGTCATATCACGGCTAATGCTGTCTATGGTTGGGCTAGACTGGAGCTCTGTTCGACCTTGCCGAGGGAAAGTTCCACAAGATCGACGCAGGAAGAGGGGGTCGAACTTGAATTTATGTATTGCAAATTCAACATTCACCAGATTGACAAACTTGCTTTCATCGCCCTGAACTTTTCTTAAATTCATTCTTTAAACCTGAAAAATCTAGGATCTCTGTTAAACAACTCATAATATAATCATCATCATCATGATCATTTTTAATGTATTTGTTATTCATAATTCTGCTTTGCAGTCAACTTGATGATGTCACTAGTCATACTTGATATGGTGAAAAACAGATTACTGACATAATCAGAGTCCCTTTATTTATTTCAGACAAGTTTCATGTAAAACAGAAATAGCCACACAAACGGACGACTCAAAATGAAAATCTTTCCCCTGAATATCGCCATATTGTATATTTTTCTGACGCTGTTTGTTCCCGATGCCAACGGACTTTCAAAGCTGGGAAAAATTCAAAATACTTTAGACGACTTTTTCGTAGTAATAGAAAAGTTCCGTCGAGATTTATCATTAATAGAGTATCGACTCGATCTGATCGACAATGCGACACTTTCATCCAACGAGGGTAACAATCAAAGTTTATTCGGTGCAGGCGATTCTAGCCAATCATTGAAGGGCGCCAGTAAAGAACAAAGAAATGAAGGTAATGGCCGAGAAGATCTTGATATAATAAAGGAGACCGTGCGTATGGTCCTAAATTCGTTGTCGAATGAGAAACAAATGTTGCGTGATGTGGTGAAAGACTTTGACGACAGAATAAGAAATGTTGAGATTGGAAACAAAAAGAATGAAAAGAGGCTTCGAGATCTTGAGAACAAAATAACAGGTCAGCCAGCGTACATGAATGGCCCCGCTAATAACAAGGACGTCGTAGCAGGTAATACTAAGCTTTTTCACATGGTCATTGTTTCAGTAACGATTCATGATGACAACAATCATTGTTTTGTTGATGTCTTCCTCCAGCGCATAGTACATAGCTTCTGTCTTATGTTATGCTGTATTACCAATGCAAGTAGTACCAAATACGGAAAAACAACATATATGGAAATGCATATTGACTATTGACCAAAATATTGACTGAAGAAAGGATGTATGAAAGCTTAACTTGATCACACATCAAACATGTCACAAGCCCTTTACCCATGAATTCCTTCTTAACCCTTTCCCAAACAAGCCCTGGTTTTCACGTGGCTGCAGTACAAGTCTTTTGAAAACACTGTGTGAAAAAAGAGAAATTGTACATAACAAGCAATTTCTCCTTTTCCCACAGTGTTTTCTACCCTTTAGGAGAACTTTCTGTCATTTTCATCAAATTTAAAATTGTCGTCTGCAAACTCTTTCAATTTGGATCAGTCTAAAATTCATCGTTTGGGAAAGGGTTAACAAACTATCTGCAAACTGTGAGATCTTAAGTTTATTTGGGCATCTTGAGCCTGATTACCTGAAAATATTACCAATTTACTTCATAGACATGTTTCAAAACTGACCAAAAATGAAATAAAAACCAAGCATAGGTTATAAACATACAATATGCTATCTTGAAATTTAAACTAGAATTCTAATACATTTTGAACAAATAAATATTTTGATGCACTGACAACTACAGTTTTGCAGAATTCTATGACTGTAATTTTTACTGGTAACATCTTGCAAGAGTACGGCGTTTGCATTGCCTTAAGATTGCCTTCAACCTAAATATACGATATGTGCGCCGATTTTAGCTCAACTCAATATATGTTAATCTCGTGGTTTTTAATTGCTTTTTTCCGAATGGTGAGTGACGTCATAGTGATTCCAACGCGCGTGCATGCATTTATTGAAACGACGCGCTGACAGCATGAGAACCGGAAACGTCGTATCGATAATAAGAATGCGTGTCATGGACGACGCAAGCATGGGTCATATATTTAGAGTAAGTCAGTAGGTCAATAGGAGATGAGATGTGTCATGCGAAAGTGATTCATTCACCTTCTAGCGACGCCTTCTTCCAATGCCACTAAAGAAAACTTCGGTTTTTTTCAAATAGGACCATGAAAACACCGTATACACTTGAGAATGACAATTATTTTACATTTTGACCAATGACGAGTCAGTGCTTACGATACTAAGTATGAAAGTACGTTCTTGAAAGTACCGACGCTACTTAACAGAGGAACATATAGAGTCATTCAATCACAATACTTTTTGTACAGTTTTTGTGGCATTTGTCGAAGAAAATGCCACTATGAGTTCAATACGGTATTTTGAAAATCACGTATCGTATTTTGTGCAAAACAGAAGGAAGTAAACCCCATTAAATTCATTTTTTGTAAGACAAGTAAGTGTTTCGATTTCAGATATGAAAATGAAAATGGCGTATTAACCCTTTACCACACAATGCCGCTTTTTGACACCCCTGGGAAAGAAGCCTTTTGAAAACATTGTGGGAAAAGGAGAAAATGCTGGTAACCAGCATTTTCTCCTTTTCCCACAATGTTTTCTACCCTATCAAAGAGAAATTGCACCATTTGAGCCACATTGAAATTGTCGTCTGCAAATGCTTTCAGTTTGGACAAGGCTAAAATTTTGTCGTCTGGTAAAGGGTTAAAATAAATTAGATTAGGCTGTCGATCATTGAAATACTTCTTTTTTATCGAAAATAGCCTGATCCGCTATGGTTTTCTATTGGCGTAATGATCCACACAATCTTTGTTTCCTGGCCGCGCGATTCCGTGCTTTAACGTCCCAAACCAGTTCGTTCCTGGGCTTATTCGTCCCTGGGCTTGTTCGACAGGACTTATTCGTCCCACAAGATTGCACGCTGCTCTATTGGATTGTGCATGACACTAGGCTGACTTTCAAGCGAATATTTTGAAACTATTTCTATGGTTTATTTTTCGAATTATTAATTCCACACAGTGGCTCCCTTGACAAATGCCACACCAGTGCTTTCAACGCTTTGATTGATTTCTGGATTAGAAATCAGGTAAAGGTAAGACTTTTGAATGGATCTAAAATTATTAAATATATCTACGCTACTGTTCGAGAAGTTCTTAGTTTCGTCGCCTGTTGGGAAAACAAAAGGGTAGAGGAAGGTTTATCTGGGAATTCAAAGATGTAATACTGAAAGTTGTCCAATTGTCATTCATGTAATAGCGAAAGATTATTGAAAGGCTTTAGGTAAACTGCGTTTCATATCAAATTTTACAATACTTACCTTTTATGTAATCAATTGGAACCAATTATGTGAAAAAAAAAAAACGTCAGTGTAGTTTGATCTTTGTTTATAATGTCCGCACATACTCTCGGAGAGTTTTCATTTTAATATCCAACATCCCCTCTTTTCCCACATTGTTGTTTAACTATATGTATGTCATATGCATTCCATAGCATTTTTTCAAAAAAGTCCGCTAATTATTGTTTAACGTTATTGTGTAACGGACGTCCATGACGTCAGACTTGTTATTACATATGTTTAAATTCTGTAAACATCCTGATGAAAGCGTAAGCCGAAACGTCGATAAAGAATTTTAAGGAAACTTATACGTGTTGTTATAGATTTTTTTCCATTCAACCAATTATGTGCAAATACTTCATCCTTCAGTTGACGATGTATTGAAGGGCAAATATATATACAGGTTTCAGATGTTGTTAATTTCACAAGCTACATTTATCAGTTGGTAATCTGGTAATGTTTTAATCACAAATAAATAAATAAATAAATAAATAAATAAATGTGCTTTAAATATTGTTATTTATATTTTTGCTCATCAGTTTTTACGAAATCGCTTATCTCCATTATTTACAAGTTGTGTACCTTCGTTTGTGACGTCATGAAAGTGGTAGATATTCAAATCCAATATGGACTCTCTGTGCGACAGTGTCTTCAGAGATATAACAGACACAGAAATATATGATTTGGGTCCAATAAAGCCATACATGTACGAGCCAGCTTTTAATGAAACATCGTTTTTGACCCATTAACAACCCAACTACTTGAAAGCATTGTGTTAGAAAGAAAATTACATGTAATGAACAATGTCTCCTCCATCCACAATTTTTCATACCCTTTCAACAAAAAGCAATTCTTTACTACTAGGGTCATCTGTAGATTCCATCACTTGGTACAGAATTAACCCTTTAACTAGTGATCCCAAGTTTTAATTACGGACCTAGAGAAACAAGGCATGTGAAAATATTGTCGCACTTGTGTGTGTAGATCTTTCGCAACGGAAACAGATATAGACTAAAGTAGGACTTCGAATAAAAATTAAACTAAAACTGACTCTAAAATCAATGAAAATGATTTTAAGGGACATATGCTGGAATTCTGGATAAATCAGTTAGGCAACAGTAAATTTATTTATTAATTAAACACAATCTGTTCAAAATTAATATAATTCGCTTTAAAAAAAATGCAAACAGCTTTATAGCCTTTTACAAGTCATTACAAGATTTGGTAGAGTGGTACACATATAAAATAAATAAATAATTCCTGAGTCAACAAAATTTGTCCCATCAAATTTGCGTAAGTCTCAAAATGCACGTTAAACTTCACCAGATCTAATTTCTTTTACGCTAATAAAGTTTTAAATCTCAGTACTAACCCTCAGATTTCCTAACCACAAATGCTTGCACTCTGATTTCTATCTACTTGTCTTTATCCAATAATAACAATTTAGGTAAGAATAAAAAAGAAAGAAAAATGAAAATGAAGAAATAATGCAAATGTTTACCACTTGAAGTTTCAGAATGGAGTCTCCCAATTGCAGAATGTTTTGCGAGAACTCCAGCATCAAAACCGTCGGGAAAAGCTGAACGCGCTCATCGGGAAAGCAAAATGTAAACAAATTTTATTTGTACAATCATCCTAATACTTAAGTGGAAAGTTACCGAGAAAAATTGCATGTGGTAACTATAAAGATTAATTTACAGTACCTTACCGTAAAAAACTCAATTAAAAGCTTTTTCCTTCCTGAAACATTAAAAGATACACAATTAATGAAATGTGCAATACTAACAGCAGATTTCGAACGACAGCGCGAGAGCGTATCCAAGCAACAGAAACCCGCCATGTTCTGCGACGACAACCAATATGGCTGCCTCCATGAACAGCTCACGTTTGTCGTAGAATTAATGCCGACTTCAAGTAATAGTAACCGCAAACAATCATGACAACGGCTCAGATATGAAGTAAACAATAAGTTTGATACATTGACGAGGTGAATTACATGCCAAAACGAATTTGAAGCTAAACGAGGGAATATTCACGTGATGCAGATGCGATTTAGAACGCTGGCAAATATCCACATCAACAGAATTTGAAGGAGACGACTAAGATTAGCGAGCTTGGTCGAATTTATGTGCATGCTGGCATGTATTATTCACTCAATCAGCTGCATGTATAAGTGTTTATGCTAGCTTTATCACACAACAACAACATACCAGAAATACGTTTTACATACGGAGGAATCGGGCACCTAAAATAGTAACTGTATTGCCATAGTTCAGTTTTCAGTCTTTTGCATTTGCATCACAGACAAAACAGTCGCAGATGACATGATTAACATGGAACCTAGAAAACAGCCAATTAGGTCATTTTTAAAGATAACGTTACCCCTGTAGGTTGGCAAAACTCCTGTTGCCGACAAAGCAACGACGAAGTAACTAAACCTGATATCAATAGTAGAATGAATTACTAAAATTTACTTTAACACTAGAGACACTATCACCGCCTAAGGCTTAAAACATTTAACACTAGTGACACTATCACTGGCTAAGGTTTAAAACATTTCATTGCTAAAATTACTGTTCACTGTTCATATTGCACTAAAAATTGTCACACATTAGTAGGAATACCGAATCTATATGAGGGGTGTTCAATAAATACGCGGAAAAGCACTGTCATTCTGTGGAACTCTTCTGTTCTTTTTGAATCTATTACACAGTCATTTAAGCTGTAGCCATTCAGTATCTAAGACACCGTAATACTACCCACAAAATACTCGTCTGAATGGAAAAAGCAGAATGTGGGCTCACTACTGCCCTCATAGTAAACGACTTATCCGCACAGAAATGGCCCTGGATAGTGAAGTGCGGACCTGCCATAGAGACAGGCGACCCAGTTTCCATGGAAGTGTCGGAGTGTAATATACCAATTACAATGTACAAGGTTTCGTCTTACTTTTGCTTGACCTGACTTACAGTACTACCAGGTATAGAACTGAGTTTGAATGGAGTGAGGATATACTAGTGGTAACAGGTAAGTTTGGACCCTTGCATCTTTGATTATTCAGTCCAGATTGTGAGTCTTGGCTCTATCCTGACATCAACATAGTTGAAGATTGGTGGTTTCAACTTGATTCCTTTGGACTATTTTCTTTAATGGGAAGAGTTTTCTAGGATTGTCACTTTTACAAAAAATACAGTCAACCTTTTCATCGTCTGTCCTTTTTACCTCCCCCACTATAACTGTCATTCCTCCTATGGTCATGTCTGTGATTATGAGCTGTTCTTTCTTCCGACTTTCGCCTTTTCTGTCGATCTTTGGCCCCCTCCCAATTCTATTTCAGTGCTGTTGAATCCTCTGTCCTCGGCTTTCTGTCCTTATCTGCGGTATTCCTTTGCTTCAGGACACTTGTTAATTCTCTTAGGGCTGAGGAAAGATCCCTGACACCTTCTTTCAAGCTATGTACAGTATTCGTGTTGTCAATAATTCTTTCTTGAAAGTGTAATACCCCTAACCTCACTGCATCCGCTGTTTGGTTTGTTGTTATCTCAACTTGGGAGGGGGATCTTGATCTTGGTCTTTTTTTCTTGCTGGATGGAGTGGCGAATCCGCTTTTCTTTTCCTACAAGGACTTTCATCTTCCCTGGATAAAAGCTGGTCCAATAAGTCTTCCTGATCTGTGTCATTCCTATTTCCTGTCTGCCCTACCTCTGCTGTTCCTCCTTTTGTCTGGCGATCTCTAGATTCCTTCTGCTCTGGGTTGATCTTTGGTTTGTGTTATAAGTTAGCGTTCTGTCTTTGCTCTTGAAGCAGGCCACTCAACACCTCCGGCTGGACGAGACTTGTGAGCCGAGTCAAAACCGGGCTCAGTACTTGCCTTAGGTCATCAGTGCTAAGGGTTCCAAATTTCAGGATGACAGGGAAAACATGGGATCTGGAAAGGGTTGAAATCTTGGTTATCGGTACCATTGCTGGAATGGACCGGGGCGTAGTACCGGCTGAGGGTGGTTGTCTGGGCGTCACAAGTTGCCCATGTGCAGTTTCTGTTACTGCCCCTTCGCCAACGAACGTCGACCTCGGAGTTCCTGCAGCTGAAGATGGGGTGACTTCCACTGATGCTGGCTGGCTGGGAGCCACACCTGGGCCTCTTCCTATACGACTGTCCTCAACCACATCATCATCCTCAAAAACCTCTCTTACAGCCTGAGCCAAGCAGTCTGGACTCGATCCCTTGGGCACCTGTCTTTTCTGGATGGCTGACCTCAAGTATTTCAAATGACTCTTCTTTGTCCTATACCAGGTAATATTGAAGTCCAATGGTGTGACTGTTGCTGTTGGCCTTCAAACATGTTGTATCAAGTGGGTCTTTTCCAGCCTGCTGGGCCAACACTTGGTGCTTTTTGTATCGTCCAAGGTGTTGAACAAGGTCTACATGCGTCGTGCAGCGAAACTGGCACAGCGAACAGTAAAAAGGCACCTCATCATGGCGTAGATGGTCCTTCATTATGTTTCCTTCCATTCTATACTTTACATCCACATACTCTCGCTGGCTTCTCTGCAAATACCTCAAGCACAGGTACGTTCTCCCCTTCTTCTTAACAGCTTTCTCCACCTCAACGTCCCCTTAATCGTAGTAGACGTGGTGTAAGCTTCCATTTCCAAGATTCCTGCCAAACGATAAATGAGCCTTCTCAAGTAACAATCTCTGGTTGCTGCAAAAAACCACTGCCAATCGAGGTTTGGGACTGGGACACGTGGGACAATTTCTGCAGACAATCATGCAATTTAGAGGGCTGCTTAATCCTTTAACTTATGGGTGGTTTTGTGATTTTTACGACCGTACATTTAGTCCGCTTATCTGTTTTTATTTCCATGTTCCAGTTTGACGCTTGAGGGTTATGTGCATACCTTTACCACGATTCTCGGTTTTTCTGTCTATGACGTGGTTTAACACTGATTGGTTATTTGCATACATTTAGTACGATTCTCGGTTTTTCTTTCTATGTCGTACTTTTACGTTAGCAGGTTATTTGCGTTACGGGATATACAGAAGAAAAACGTTTGACTCCATTTTCTTTGATAATCCAATCAACCTGCTCAGTTGAATCATCTATTTATTGCCATACTCCAATTAATTAAATACCACAGACGACTGTAAACTTCCATCAAAACCAATCTCTATCAGGGATTTTCTCTCTAAACATTCATCAGTCTATGAGACTTGACATGCTACCATAGTCACATTTGAACTCTTTTCACTCTTCTAACCAACATTGCTCCAGTAACTGCACTCTCTGTGTAGCTTTCATTCCTATTTAACTTTTTACCAAACGAAAAAATATTGGTCTCCACCGATTTGAAAGCATTTACAGACGACAAAATAAATGTAGCCCAAGGAATAAATCCTGTGTTTGATAGGGTAGAAAACATAGTGGAAAAACGAGAAAACAACCAGCATTTTATCCCTTTTCCACAATGTTTTCGAAAGCTTTCTTTTTCAGGATCGTTAAAACTCGGGATTGTGTGGTAAAGGGCTAAACTGCTATGCCCTGCCGTAAGACTTGTCATCTCTGGCTCCCACTCTCATCATGGTCATCACAGGTAGTTTCTTGCCTCCATAGTCACCCTTTGACCAACCACTACCAATTAATCCTGGGCTCTACTCACGACCTCAACCTTCCTTAGTGCACCACTAACAAGGACTTAGACTATCACCTCTCTTAATCTAGCATAGTAGCTAAGCACACTGACGCTCCACTCTTAACATCAGCCTGTTCTATCATTCTGGTTGCCCTTGCAAACTTTTACTCTCAATTTCTATCTGTCAGACAAATCTCTCGACCTGCTAATACTGCCTTGTTCCTCTCTGCCAAAAGATCATTTTCTCTTTTGCTACCTTTTGTTTCATGCACATAGTAGTCTTCCTAATTTTTCCCGCTCGCTGACTGTTAAATAACCCTCTCACTTTTGGTTGAATTTGCCACACATATCACCTACGAAACTATGACAAAATTTGTTAAGGCAAGAGCAAACCTCTCTCTTTTTAAAAAAACAACATATATACATGATAATTGTTCATCACATAGCCAATTCTTAAACGAAAAAAAAAGAAAAACAGATTTTTAAAGAACTATTTCGCATGAAAAGATGAACATTATGAACTACATTATATGTGGTTAATAACAACTTTTAAAACTTTATCCGTAAACATTCAGTAGTTTCAGTATCACACAATTTTATGCATCATTCTTCAAAAGTATTTTTCTCAAACTGGCAACCTAGTTTGGTGGACTATCATCTACATATGGTTTGATCTTATCATGATGAACTAACTTTTCTTTCTCTGTTCAATCTAGTTGAATTACAAAATTGACGTTATCAACATTCTTTCACCGTGTAAGGTCCATCATAGGTTCTCTATAGCTTATCTGCTATCCCGACTTTACGACTTTCAGACAGTAGCCAAACCGCATCACTAGCTTGGTAGCTATTGTGGGTCACTTGTGTATCATAGATAGCCTTATTCCTTTTGGCTGCATTATTCAAGTGGGTCCTTGCTACACTGTTAGCATGCTGCATTCGTGACCTCAAGACGTCAGCATACTCGCCCTATGAGGCTACATCTTCTTGGTTGTAGAGAGTCATACTTCCAAAAACTAGTTCTGAAGGCAGCCGCACTTCTCTTCCCATAGTGAATACATTTGATGTTAACCCTGTGCTTTCATTTGGAGTCGATCTGTATGCCCCAGCCAAGCAACCAAGATGTAAATCCCACTCATCCTGCTCTTGGCACAAGTAGGCCTTTATAATTTGCACTCTGGTACGGTTGAACCTCACTGCTAGCCCATTGCATTTTGGATTTCGTGGATTAGTTTTCAACTTTTTAACTTCAAGCATGCGGCATAGCTCCTTGAAAATGTTACTCTCGTAGTTTCTTCCTTGGTAACTTAAAATGGACAGGGGACACTCCCGTCTGGCTTGAAGTCATTTAAGATCCTGGTGGCACAGGTCTCTGCGGTCTGCTCTGGAATAGCTAAGACTTCAACGTATTTGCTGGAAAAATCTTTTAGCGCCAGAATGTATCGATTACCCCTTTTTGTGACAGGTAAAGGACCTGTATAATCTGTAGCCACTACGTCCCATGGTGCTCCAGTCTTCACAGCTCCAAGAGGGGCTCTGGGTGTCTTGCTGGGGATGTTATTTGCAGCACATACATCACACTGTTTAATGTGAAGGTTTATATCACTCTTCATATCAAACCAATAGAAACTCTGCAATATTTTGCCATTTTTTTTTCATCCTAGATGACCTGATAGCACTGAGTCATGAAATTGGCTTAAAAATTCTTCCTTCGTTGTGTGGGGTACAATGAATTGCATACAGCTCCCACATTCATTCATTCATTCATTCCAGAGATCGGCCACAGGCCCAAGAAGGCATCTTGGTGAACTTTGTCACGTTGCTTATCATTATCGTCAGAGGTTGACGGTCCTGGCTTGGGGTGGGTTACTGCACGGATTTCTACTGCAGGCAAAACGGGCTTACTTTTGAAAGAAGAGCAAGCTGCAGTCTGCTGTTGGTCCTTTCTGTCCTTGAAATCAGGGTGCTGCATATCGTGAGCACTTTTCACACACTTTTTACATGGTCCACCCTTAAGTGGCTCTTCCATTTCCTGTCGTGGATAGTCACAGTCTTTTGGATTTTCGTATCACAATGACCATGTCTCTTGCCTGGTCGGTATTCTATGCTGAAATCGTAATGAGATAGGATCTCTATCCATCTGTCTATTTTACCTCTGGGTTCTTTCAACTTGAACAGCCATATCTGTGCTTGGTGGTCACTTCTGACTACAAACTTTCTACCCAATAAGTATTGTCTGAAGTACTCGATGAAGTATCGAATGGCTAAAAGTTCTTTATATGCAGTAGTTCCTTTCAGCCTTGTTCAGTGCTCTGCTTGCATAAGATAACTTTTTCTTGACCACTTTGAATTTGATGCAAGACATCACCGATTCCAAAGTCTGATGCATCTACATCCAGGATGAAATTTCCTCCACGTTCGAGAAGGTATCCCACGACTTCTGTTCCTGTGAGATGCCTTTTAAATTTGTCAAAGGAATCCTGAAATGCTTTACTCCATATGAAATCTTTACCCTTCTTCTCGAAACATGGGACGATCGATCCAGGCGAAATCTTTCACAAAGCGCCTGTAATGTGAACCTAATGTTACCAGTTGTTTGACTTGTTTTGCGGATGCTGGAACAGGCCCTGCTGCAACTTTAGCTGTATTAACTTGTTTTGGTCTCACCCCTGAACTTGAGACCACATGGCCTCTTCCTAGAGCATCTCACATTTTCAGGCTTGAGCTTTAATCCGACTGCCTGTAGATGGGTAAGAACCTGTTTTTACTCAATTCATATGATCATCAAAGTCGGATCCAAAAACTATAATGTCATCAATGTAGATCAGACACATCTCCCACTGTAAGCCTTGCAACGCAAGCTCCATGGTGCGCCGGAACGTAATTCCTGAGTTGTTCAGGCAAAATGGCGTACGTAACATCTCAAACTGACCAAATTTAAAGACAAATGTGCTTTTTGGAATATCGCTTTCCTTCATTGGTATATGGAAATATTCACTTGTAAGGTCGGACTTGCTTAACAATTTGGTTTCAGCAACAGCACCCCGGTAGTCTTGAATTCTGGGTAATGGAAAGCCATGGAGCTTTACAAGTGAATTAACTCACCTGTAATCTACGCAGGGTCTAATACTTCCCTTTTTTCTTCTTTACTGGGACTGTAGGGCTAGCCTACAGTGATGTGCTTTTTCTTATTACTCCTTCAGCCAAGAGGTCTTCAGTAGTATTGAGCGCACTTTGACGTCATTATGCAACAAATTCTTCGAGTGGTATTTAATCCGTTTGGAGATGTTTGCAAACATTTGAAGTCTGATACAAGAGTGGTTCGTGTGTGTCAAATACTTCAGATGGCAGACAATGTTTACATACTTTAATAACTCAAGTGCTACGAGATTATAATCTCTGATATATGGTAAAAAACATTGAGGGAAAAAGAGAGCTGAGCCATGAAACCCTACGACCCTCCATCTGCCAGACTGCATTTGTCAATGTTACCATGGACTTCTTCTTTTCAAGAAATGTTACTATCAGAAGGATTCAACATTTATAAAGTTTGTCATTAAGTCTTTTTTTTTCCTATAACACAGCGTAGTATAATAGGAAAGAATGAAATGATGGTCTGGGGGCTTTTGATCAGCAATTCATGGACTTCTTTTCAAGAATGTTACTATCAGAAGGATTCAACATTTATAAAGTTTGTCATTAAGTCCCTTTTTTCTATAACACAACCTAGTATAATAGGAAAGAATGAAATGATGGTCTGGGGGCTTTTGATCAGCAACATATATCTTGAATAGTCTTGTAGAAACTGGAAAATGTTTAATTTTAGAGTCCAGAAAAACGTAAAGTTCTAAGACATTAAGCACCTTTTTTCCGTAACACAGTTTTGCATGGATAAAAAACAAGTGCATACGGTGAAACTTTTAATAAACAAAATAACTACGAAGTTTCAAGACAGGCAGACGGACGGACAGACGAAGCAGTGACTGTATGCTCGCCCTTCGACCATGGGGTTACGGAGAAATGGCTTTGGACGGACAGACGGACGGACGAAAGAATGGACAGACAGACGGACGGACAGACGGACGGGCAGACGGACGGACAGACGAAGCAGCGACTGTATGCTCGCCCTTCGGCCAGGGGTTACGGAGAAATGGCTTCGGACGGACAGACGGACGGACGGACGGACAGACGGGCGGACAGACGAAGAGGCGACTATTTGCTCGTCTTTAGAGAAACATAAAAATGAACTCT
Organism: Tridacna gigas; assembly: GCA_945859785.2. Lineage (NCBI taxonomy): Eukaryota > Metazoa > Mollusca > Bivalvia > Cardiida > Cardiidae > Tridacna > Tridacna gigas. The sequence continues at coordinate 46,250,791 of OX244035.2, forward strand.
GCAACATTTTGGACAATATTGCGACATCATTTTAATACATTTAGAAACATTGTAGGAAAAAGAGAAATGCAACGAGTCATGACGTGATAGAGTAAAAGGGGAAAACCGTTTTACGCGGTAGAGCAATATGTTCAAACTCGTTCAAACGTGTCTGGACGAGTCTCTTGGTTATTGCACTGTATAAATTTTACCGCGATGTCTTTAAACAATTACAGTATAACTTTCCGTCATGAAAATTAACTTTAAACTGTCTACCCACGTGGTTGACAAACATTTAAATGCAAGTAATTCGCAGAAACATTGTGAGAAAAAGAAACCTTCTTTGGAAAACATTGTGGGAGGGAAATAAAAGGCGTCTTTTCCATATAGTTAAAGCGTGAATCAAGTACGCTATGAAACTGGTACAAATCTCTTCTATCAGTCAAAACTAATAAAGACTGTAATAAGTGTATTGTTAGTAAACAAATTTAAAATCTTGAATAAAATGGCGCCGGAAAGTCATAGTTCGTGTAAGTACCACTTAGAGATATTTGCAAACCCTTGAACGCTGTTACAATAGTATTGGAGAGTGTCAAATACTTCGGAACGCAGTCAGTGTTTACTCAATGTTTACATACTTTAATAACTCAAGTGCCACGAAATTAATCTGTGATATATAGTAAAAACATTGAAGGAAAAAGAGAGTTGAGACATAAAGCCCTATGACTCTCCGAATATTATTAATCACTGAGACTCCACAAGACGTTGCCAGAGCTAACTGTTAAAAAAGAACTCAGTCAACGTTTTGGGTAATATTGCGACACTGTTTTAATACAGTAAGAAACACTGTAGGAAAAAGAGAAATGCAACTAAACATAGCGTAATAGAGTAAAAAAAGATGTACATGTTGAATTGTTGAATGGTGTTTTACGCCGCTTTCAACAGTATTCCAGTCATATCACGGCGACAGCTTACATTATTCATGTCATTCCTGGGTTTCACCAGTACTAGACTGGAGGCTCTGAAGAGTCTTGCCCAAGGACACTCCCACGAAACAACCAAGAGGATCCAGTGCGGCTCGAACCCAGAACCACATGAATTACGAGTCAAACAATTTACCACTGAGTATTGCGAGACCCCTACAGTACTGAAACAACTTTCTCACGTGTACCAGAGGTGAGAGACGAAAACACGGCGGAAACAAGGAAAAGATTGACTGAACTCGGGGGTGGGATTAAACCCGTAACCTTCGCATCATGAGACGAATACACTATAAACTATGCTATCCGACCGGGTCTGTGGAAGTGTTTCTGCACGTATATCTTCAAACTTGTGAAGAACGTGCACGCGTGCGTACGGGTGTGGGTGTGTATGTGGTGGGGGGTGTGTCTGTGATTTATATATATATATTTTTTTTTGGTTGGCTTCCCCCGTAAGGGAAACCTGTTTTATCAGTGTGAGGAGGATGGGTGGAAAACCGAGTTAATTCGATAGATTTTCCACAGGATAAGCAGTTGTAACAGGAAAAAAGTCTTGGTGTTTTATTTGTTCCGGTAACTGAAACTCGCTAAAAAAGCACACAACTTTGCAGCAATAAACTGGTTTTTTATCCATGTCTGTACCAATGACATAAGGAATTTTTTTTTCAAAAATTACCTTATTTCCTGATTGTTTTATGATATCATGATGTTCAATTGTAGTTTTCACTAAGTCATATACTTCTGAAGCAGTATAGTCTTGCGAAAAAAGACTGCAGGGAGATTTACATAAAAATTGTTCTGCATTGAACAAATGCTTGCGCAAAAAGTGCTCGTAATTGAAATACTTTTTATAGCGTAAATAATCTTCACTCAGATCCTCATCACGAGGTCTACCAAAACCACCACGATTTTTCCTACAAAGCATTCTGAATGAGAATAAAGTTCAGTTTTCATTTTTAGTCACGCTCTATACCTGTTGCAGCCAACGTTGCAGAGTAATAAAGTCCGATTACGTTAAGCAAATATTAATTAGTACTTTTACAATGACTGACACCGTGTTTACATTTTACAACGACGCGTAAATTTCGCGCTCTTTCATTCGTACATTAATGTAAATTTCGCGCTCTTTCATTCATACATGAATTGTTAAGGAAGAAGATACGCTTTAAATTTACTGTTCATTAATTATATAAAGTTATGTGAAAATTGGTTGATAAGGATCTTTTACGGGTAAGTTTTATTTTTATAGTAATTCTTTTTTCTACTTTGGAAAAGATAAGCAAATGAAGGGAGATAACCTATCAAATCAAATGGTAAAGTTTACAATGGTTATTCCTCTTTAAAAAGACAAAAGACCAACGTGGTTATATACTAAATAACGATGATGCAAACAATTAAAATATCCGATAGAAGTCTTTAAAAAACATGATTGATTGATTGATTGAATGGTGTTTTACGCTACTTTCAACAGTATTTCAGTTAAATCACCTTGACAGTACACGTTATACACGTCTTTCCTGGGTTTCAGCAGTACTAGGTTGGGGCTCTGAATTGTCTTACCCAAGGACACTCTCACCAAAAAACCCAGAGGATCCAGTGCGGCTCGAACCCAGGACCCTCTAGATTACGAGTCAAACACTTTACCATTGAACCACTCTGGATCCCTTTTTGATAGAATCTGATTATACAGAGTGTATCTCATAGATGAAAACATTGTGGAAAAAAAAACGAGAGAGAAGATTTTTTTTTTTTTTCAATTTTTCTGTTATCTATCAATTTGTTCTTCTTATCACGGTATCATGTAGAATTATTATTTTCATGTCTAATTTATTAAGGGTGTATCTTTTTTTTTTTCAGGTAGCTGACACATGTGCTATTTATTCCTAACGGAAATAGACAACAATGTCACAAACTATTTATAGTCATTACAAATAGTGTACAGGTTTTATCCTGTTTATTAACATTGTATCGGTGAATCTATCTCTTACTGTGAACATGGATACCTTTGAGATTGCTTTAGAGACAATGGTCAAATCTTATACTGATGCTGAAGAATTAATGAATTTTTCCGCGACCATGGATATACAGGATTCCCTATTGTAAGGTTCCGTTTATTTCAACTACGAAATCCGGAGTACAGTGATCACTATATAAATGAAAAAATTGACTCCATACTTCATAATTTAGGGGATCAAGTGGATATAACGAATGACAGTAGTGACTTAGAATTAGTTCTCGAGTCAGTAAGAATAGAAGAAGATATACAGGAGGCAATAAAAACACTTCTATTTGATGACGAAATGGAGGAAACTGCTAGAGCTTGTATCGACGATGGGGAGTGGAATCCTATACTCCCTCCAAATCAGCCTCGTCCAGGACCTTCAAATGATATGCGGTATACTATTCGAAAGAAGTCTGAAAGAACGTATGCCAAAAACATGGCCGTGGACAGGACCTATGAGATAAAGATCGACGAAAGATATTATGGTCAAAGTATAAGTGATACTGAAAGAGGACTTGAGCAATTGTTCGAAAATGTCTTAAATGAGGCAAGAGATAATTTAGCTGGTAATGACTTGGGGCGGGTAATTATTCATCACCAAGGACTTGACAATCCTATTGTAGTTCCACTACAGACATGGGACCAACTTAATGCGGCCAAGGTTATGGACATAATTAAGAAAGTTTTGAATAGCCATCAAGAACTGTCAATTGATCAGAGTTTTATTATTGTTATAGGCACAATAGACTTACCAAAAGGTAGCTCCAGACGAAAAATAACAAAAGTAAAAGGTAAGAAGAATTCGTTACATATAAAAAAGTCTCTCGTGACTATTGAAAATACAGACAATTTGTGTATGGCTAGGGCTATAGGGGTCAGTTGGGCAAAATTAAACAAATGTACCGCAGATGAATGGAAAGAAATAACGAAAAACAGACGGGGAAAAAGTAATACAGACTTGATTTTGGAACACAAAAAAGTACCCGAAAGTTATTTCAAAAATTTGCTCAATAAGAGTAGAAGCGAGCAAAAACAATTTGCCAAAGCATTATGTCATGTAGTAGGAGTGAACACTGATCAACCGCTCAGTTTAAATGATGTTAGGGTGTTTGAAGAATTCCTTGGTGTTCGTGTAATGGTGGTGAGTGCTCGCTTAGGCAATAAGTTTATAACTGCACCTAGCAATGACAACTGTCCATGCATTTATATTTATTTGGTTGATGACGATCACTTTCACGCCATTACCAGTATTACGGGATTTTTCAGTTGCAATTATTTCTGTACTAAATGTCTGGCGCATTATAATACCAAACAAAGACATCAATGTGAAATAAAATGTATTGTCTGCAAAAGTGACATGTGTCTTAACGTAGAACCTGTGAAATGTAGCGACTGTAATATGTCCTGCAGATCAGCAGTTTGTTACGCTGAGCAAAAGAAAGTTTCAACATATAAAACTGGGAAAAGAAAGGGACAAACAAAACCTTCAGAATGTCAAAAATGGTGGAAATGCCCCGTTTGTTTTAAAGTATTAAGGTTAGACAAACGTAAAAAGGAATAACATATCTGTGGTGAATATCAGTGTTCCTCCTGCCACAAGTAGGTCATGGATGATCATAAATGCTATTTAAGAGCCACACCGGCCAAAGAACATTATATACCTAAATTAATTTTCTTTGATTTTGAATGTAGTCAGGATGAATTTTCTTCTTGTGATGAAGGATATATACCTAATTCTAGATTAAATTGCGAGGACTGTCAATTGTCAGAGATGTGTAAATCTTGCTCCAGATGTCGGAATTGTAAAACGTCGTGGTGCGGTAAAACGACCCACCGTCCAAACTTTGTCGTAGCGCATTCCGTATGCCCTAAATGCATTGACAAAGAATTGAAACCGGATTCCGTATGTAAAGGTTGCGGTACCCGTTGCGACGAATGTGACAACACTGATCTGCACGAGAATGAGGACAAAGGTCCTTGTCCCGGTAAATGCGGATTCAGAGAAGTCACATTCGAGGGCGCGGATACCAGCGAAAAGTTTGGACAGTGGCTCTTTACGGACCAACACGAATATTTCACGGTCGTTGCCCATAACATGAAAGGGTATGACGGTTATTTTCTTTTGGAATATTTGATCGATCAATCTATAAGACCGGACAAAATCATTTACAACGGTTCAAAAATTATGTATATGACAGTAGAGAAAGATTTACATATGGAGGTGATTGACAGTCTCAACTTTTTACCCATGAAATTATCCGCACTCCCGAAAGCATTTGGGTTACAAGAATTGAAAAAAGGGTGGTTCCCTCATTATTTTAATACTAGAGAGAATCAAAATTATGTTGGACCCTACCCTGATGCTAAAGATTATGGTTACGATTTTATGAGTGAGAAAGAAAGAAGCGAGTTAGTAGCGTGGTTGAGTGAGAGACAGAATGAAATGTTTGATTTTAGAAAAGAAATGTTAGAGTATTGTAGAAGTGATGTAGATATTCTAAGACAAGGTTGTATGAAATTTAGAAAGGAAAAATAGAGAAAAAATGGATTGGGGCCGTAGATCCGTTCGATTCTGTCACGATAGCTTCCGTTTGTATGAATGTCTTTAGAACTAAATTTTTGGAAGAAACATGGCGCGTAAAACTGCAAGGCAATGATGAATGGGTACCCGCAAAAGTCATCGACGAAAAATTGTACATACAAAACGGAAACGAATGGGTCCACGAATCCAAACTAAAAGGAGAGAAAGTGCGCGAGAGAGAATTTGTTAGTACCCCCATAGCAAAGATTACTCCCAGTGGTTACAATGATCAGTACAGTAAAGCGTCAATTCAATGATTAGAGTGGAGGGCGCAAATCGATAAGGTCCATATTCAACATGCATTAAACGAAGGTGAAAAAACGATCCCCGGCACTCGCTACAAATTAGACGGATATTGTCAAGAAACAAACACGGCTTATGAATATCACGGCTGTATATTTCATGGTTGTCCCGTGTGTTTCTCAGACAATCGCGAAGAAACGTACCATCCACTTACGCACCAGTCTTTGGATGAATTATACGCTCTCACAATGAAAAAGAAAGCTCATTTAAAAACGGTAGGTATGAATTATGTTTGCATTTGGGATCATGATTTCAAAAAGGAACGGAATGAAAGTATAGAACTGAAACGATTCATTTCGCAGTTAGATTTATGCGATAGATTAGACCCACGAGAGAGTTTCTTTGGGGGCCGTACCAATGCTAGTCAACTCTACTATAAAGTAAAGGGAAATGAGCAAATCAAATATGTTGATTTTACCAGCCTTTATCCGTGGGTAAACAAGTATTGTCGGTATCCCGTAGGCCACCCGACAATCATCACAAAGGATTTTGGGGACATAAAGAATTATTTTGGTATTGCTAAGGTGAAGATTCTCCCACCCAGGGGTCTTTATCACCCGGTCCTACCTTATAGGTCCAATGACAAATTAAAATTTTCTTTATGTCGGACCTGCGCGGATACTGAAAGTCAAATGCCATGTAGGTGTACGGACGAACAAAGGGAGTTAACTGGTACGTGGTACACCCCCGAGATAGAAACTGCAGTGAGATTAGGTTACAAAATTACGAAAATATATGAAGTATATCACTGGGAGGAAACTACTCAATATGACGCAAATACCCACGAAGGAGGATTGTTTGCCAAATACATTGATACTTTTTTTGAAATTTAAACAAGAAGCGAGTGGTCCTCCCGACTGGGTCAAATGTAAAGTTGATATGATGACGTACATTGGACAGTATATGGAAAAAGAAGGGGTTTCTTTGGATCGTGAATTTATTAAAAAGAACCCAGGACTAAGAGCTTTGGCCAAATTATGTCTCAATAGTTTTTGGGGTAAATTTGGTCAGAGACTCAATATGCGACAAACGGATTTCTTTCACGAAAGTCGGCCAACATGTTTTTTCAATTATTTTCTGATCCATTGAAAAAACCCGTCAATTTCCATATATTGTCTAATGATACGATACAGATTGAATGGCAGTATAAAGATGATTGTCAACCTGAAGATAACAAAACTAACATATATTTGGCAACATTCACCACGTGCTGGGCCAGACTTAAACTTTACAGTGTACTCGAGACATTAAACAGAAGAGTCTTGTATTATGATACGGACAGTGTGATATATGTCAGTCGCCCCGGTGAATATGATCCTCCTCTGGGTGATTACTTGGGTGAACTGACAGACGAACTCGAACATGGAGAGTACATTGTAGAGTTTGTGTCTGGAGGACCAAAAAATTATGTTTACAAAACTAATAAAAACAAAGAAACTTGCAAAGTGAGAGGGTTTACTCTCAATTTCAAGAATAGTCAACTTATAAATTTCGATAGTGTCAAACATTGTCACTGAAAATACTAGTTCAAATATAATTGTAACTAATCCCAGCAAAATATGTAGAGATAAACGGAAAAGAAGAATTTTTAATCGACAAGAGGAGAAAACGTATCAAATGGTTTATACAAAAAGACGAAAAATAGCCAATTTTGATACAGAACCATACGGGTTTTGATAATCATCTTTATACTCGATTCTTTAAAAAAAAAAAAAAAAAAAAATATAACGCTCAAATAGGTCGAAAACACTGTGGGTTACGAGCAACTTCTCCTTTTCCCACAATGTTTTAAAAAAACTTGTACTACAGACGCGTAAAACCAGGACTTGTTTGGGAAAGAGTTAAAATTGTTATACAATTAATAAAATATGTCATTCAATTTATCAAGAGTGTACACCAGTTTTCGAAAACTGTTTACTATTTATAAAAAATGTCATTCAGTTTATCGTAAGTGTACATCAGTTTTCAAAAAAATGTTTACTATTTGTAAAAAAATGATATTCAATTTATCAGAAGTGTACAGCAGTTTTCTTAAACTGTTTACTATAATGACATTCAAATTATCAGAAGTGTTCAATGTCTTTATTATTGCGAAATCCATTATTATTATTATTATTTTGCAATATTTGTGAATAAAAATGATAGTAAGAAAGAGTATAATCTTTGAATTATTATTATTGACCAGCGTAAGAATATGACAGAAACTCCGGAAAAAGAAACGTTTTTACATTTCCCGAAACCCGAGGAAGAAAGTCATAGTGAAAAGTGGCATTTACTGGGTACCCGGGTCCCTCAAGCTGAAATTGTATACTTTTGTCAAATGATCATTGTTTACATTATCATTATAACGTCCATTGTTAATTTATCCTTACAAAACGGATCGATCGAACTCTGGGTATCACTCTTGAGCAGTAGCATTGGTTACGCTTTACCTAACCCTAGACTAAAAAAATAATGACATCTATTCCATTCGAACCATGTTCCAGTATATGTATTACCGGACAAACCAGTAGCGGAAAAACTCAATGGGTGTATCGCTTTTTAAAGCAAGTAAACCTGATGTATGCACGAGACCCTCCTTCACATATACTTTATTGTTACGGCATTCACCAAGACTTGTTTGATGTAATGGAGCGTTCTGTTCCAAACTTTTACAGTAAGCAAGGACTACCTACTGTAGAAGAGCTGGATGATTTTACGAAAGATAGAAAACATAAGTTGATCATTATCGATGATTTAATGCACCAAGTCATGCAGAATAAAGAAATGGAATTACTGTTTACTCAAGGATGCCATCACAGAAAAGTATTAGTGATTATGATCACGCAAAACTTGTACCTTGGCAGTGGTTTTTGTTGTAAATGAACGTCTAACTGTCTAAACACCGTTTGTAAGGGTAAATTAATAAGTCCAAGCGTATCATTTTCTGACACGGGAGTACCGTTCTCATTAGTAAGTCTTAATTCAAGTCTTAATTTACATCCTTTTAAGTTAATATAAGCACTGGCCTGTGGCGGTATATTAAATTCCAAGCTGGACGAAGAATCGGTTACGGGATTAATGGGTCGATATTCAATCCAATCTTTCGATAATAAAGTTGAATCTTTCGGAATCGGGGTAAATAACGATAACTCTTCATTGTGTTGCATTTTACTAGTCGCGGTTATACGTCTTTTTAAAACAACCACCCGGGATTTTTTGTACTGTAGGCTGTAAGAGTCTTCTTACGTTTAATATTCTTACGAACTTGGCGATTCCCGTTCTTGCGTTTAATTTGGGACTGCGCCCTGTTTACTGCCTCGGCTAGTGGGGTCACCATTTTAACATTTGGTGTTTGAACTTTTTCAGTTTTTCTTCCATTTCTTGCAATACTTTATTCTTTTCTTCAAGTTTTTTCTCCAAAGTTCTTACTTGTTCTGGAACATGTTCTTTCGATTTAAAATAGTTAATCCAATAGTCTACATTTTCTTTGTAAGGAACCCATTTCTGTAGTTTGGAATCAAAGACGTTTATGGACCCCATGATTTCTTGAAGTGAAGGACACAATGAAAATCGTTTGAATTTAAATCAATAGTATTTAAATCTTCGCCTTTTAACGTCAGTCTGATAGAGTTAAACTTTTTGACACTCACAGGTCTATATCGCGGGTATAAACACTCACTAACTTTTAATCTTTTGTACCGACCTTCGATTTCAATATTGGTAAGAACTGGTTGTAGCCTGTTTTTGACAAACGTTTCCTCAACAATATCACAATTCAGATACAATCTTTTACTTCGTGGTGTAAAGTCACAAGTCAATGACGATTCCACAACACCACACAACCAATTTCCTTCTAACATAAAGTATTTAGAAAATTGAAATAATAAATCATTCTTACGTGTATTAATAGATTCCGCGCTGCTTAAATATAGGTAAAAATCTGTCATTCTTCTCTCGTTTTTTTTTTTTTTTTTTTTCTCAATTCATCCAGTATGTTATGAATGTGATACACAGTTCGTAACGAAATTGGTATACGAACGAATGAAATATTCGAAGTAAGGACTTCTTACGACTGAGGCGAAAATACGCCGAAAAGAAAGTTCGCCTCAACCGGGTATCCTATTCACAACCACCAGATCATGAGTCAGACACGCTCACCACTTAGTCACCCCGCCCGCGGCTGCATGTTGACCTACTACGGTAATGATTAGGCGTAAAAGAGTATTGATCTTCTTCGGTAACTGTGTAGGCGTATAAAATTATTGATAGTATAGTTTCCTGCGATTAGTAGATGTGTGCAGGCGTATAAAATTATTTATGGCGTGGTTTCCTGTGAATTGTAGTCAGTCTATTTAAAGACAAATATCGACACAATGGAGTTATATTAAAATAGTGTCTTATAAGTAAAAGAAAACTTGTATTATGGGTTAATATTGGAAGCATTTTAGCCAGTGTTTATAATGTAAAGTGTTTCGTGATTTAATCAATCCTTCTTAAATGTATAGAGTTCAAGTTCAATTAATGCGGGACAAACAATCTCGTCTTCTTGTTTTGAAGATTTTACCCCCGTTATAACTACTTTGCCTGTATGAAAACAACAAAAGTGCACTCCGTCCAGTTTGAAGTTTAAAGAAGGAAAAATCTCTGGTTCGTAAATGACATTTCTATCCAGAGACAAACTCTTCAAATTTAAGTTTGAACTGAGTGTATGAGTCATGGACATTGTTAACAATTTTACGCTCGTTAACTTTACAGGATATCCGCATTTCTGAAGCTGTCGGGCGTATTGTCGTAATCGTCGGTGTCCCTCCTTTATGCTGGAAGCTTTCCCATTGCAGTTAATTATTCCATTGGCAAACACTAAACAGTTTCCTCCAATTTTTTTGTGTTGCCATATGAGTCCAGGAAATCGTGCCGGGTCATATCGCACATTCGTTACTTGGTAACATAATCTTTTTAAATCAATAGTTGAGCGCTGAAGACAACATTCGTGATGATCATGATCGTTTAGTTGTCTGAACATAAGTAATGAAAATTTTTTAGCTTCCCGTCATTTTAAAGTAATGTATCGATTGCTTAAGAGTATCGCGTCACATCCTTTTCCGGTATCCAGCTATCATATTTTTTCGGCCAGTGTAACCAGCGCACTAGAACTTCCCGTTTCTTATTACGTGTCCTTCTTTTTATTATTTTTTCGATATTAAATTCTGTACTGTCGTTAACGTTTACGGCTTGCAATTCTTGTTCGTAAAAGGAGCCGTCTACCTGATCCTTCTCCCAGTCTACTATCTTATAACTAGGAATTCCCTGTCTCCTGAAGCGTGATTTAATTATAAATATCTCCCCTGTCCATTTTTGCGAGTATTCCCTGTCAAATACAGACCTGACGTGAGACAATCTTACAGTCTGACCGATTTTATACCTATATTTTTTAAGTAAAGGTTTACTTTTATTTCCTTTAGTTCTAATAAGATACTGTTGAAGACGACTTTCTCCTTCATTGTCCTCGGAAATTGCAGCTGGTTTTTCTCCAAGACTCCTATGTATTGTATGATTGTAACTGTGTGTAATATTTTGTAAAATAGCGACGGGTTTTGTTCTTTAAAAGGTATCGAAAAATCTTTTGTTTTATTGTCTTGATCGCTCGTTCGGCGTAATTCGCTTTGGTTTCAGTGTTAAATGCATACATGTGTCACTTTTTAGATATTTGTTCAGTTCTTTACTTTTAAACTCCATCCCTCGATCGGTCCGTATAGATTTTGGTTTTCGCGTTCTTGATAGTATGCGTTTAAATGCAATAACAACATCAGAACCTCTTTTACTTTTAAGGGGTTCAGTATAAACAAAACGCGAAAATATATCTATGGCTAATAAGACGTATTTCACTCCGTCATTATGTTTTTCTATATGATCGTTGACCATTAAGTCTACATCCCATTGTTGATGAAGACCGGCAACTATCACTCTGGATCGTACGAAATGACGTCTCGCCCCCCCCTGGTAAGAGAATACGATTCTTGATCTTGTAACCATTTTCGTATACGGTGTCTACCAATTCTGACCTTATTTTGGGATTTGACATAATGATACAATTTTTCGGGACCACTATAACTTGCGGGATGATCTGCCTTAAAATAAATAGAAGCCAAGTATTTTTTCCAGTTTTCCATCGTTTTAATAAAGCGTATACAAATTATTGTACATTCTTACAAAATATTAAATACAACACTCATAATAACTCAGAATATAAAGGTCTATTGTAGTTCATATGATAACTATCTAAAATCAGTAAAAATCGTTCTATTTCCAACTCGATTTCAGTTTTTATACCTCTATAATATAGCCATTCGCATAATAATAACACTGATATCTGGAATATTCCAAACATGATTATCAGTTCAAAGTTGTATTTGGGTTACACTCAGTACACTCAAGGAATCCTAATTGGTTCATATGATCACTCTGAAGGTAACAAGGTATAACACTGCCCAATTCTGGTAACTCTTTACTTATGTCACCTATAACTTCTTTTAATCGTTTATATTCTGAGGGTCTTAAACATATTCCTTTTTTTGTTGGTACCACATTTCCCTCGGGTTTCCAATATTGTCTTATGTCTACACAAACGCTGTTTTGGTTAGTACAGCAATAAACGTTACCCCCAAGATGGTATGTAAACGCTGTTTTTTCTCGAAGGGATTTGTCTGCGTACTCTAATTGATCTACAAAATTTTTCCATCGCATTAAGCTTAAACTTATGCCTTTTTTGGTTGGGTAATTATCTTTCCACTCTCTAATATCGACTCTTAACTCATCCTTCTATAAATTCACCTGTACGTAACGATCATTTCCGAGACTAAATTTTACTCTGTACATCGTGTTGGTTTGAATGCAACATCCAAAATGGCTTTAAATTCTGTCAATTTGATTATTTTAGAGTATTATTGGATTCCTGGTTGGTTGTTATACTTAGAAACACAAGTCATCTGTTGTTATATTTAGAAACACACGTCATCGGTTGTTATATTTAGAAACACGTCATCATCAGCTAAAGTCTATTTTACGAATCTTTGCCAATGTTGATGGTTTGGGTCTCAACTTTTTCACTTCCTCTAGAAATTTGCAATCCACTAAAATTTGGCTGGCTGTTACATTGTCTCGTACACCGTGAAAAGCAGAAGCTAGTAACTGTCTAGGAACTTCTTCATGACAGTCTTTCACAACACCATACCATTCCTCTAACATAACATACAACAGTGTTTCGATTTTTCTCGCATAAATGGATTTCAACATTTTGATCTGATATAACTCGTAGCCCAGATAAACCGCAAGTATTTCCCACTCTCTGCCGATCATACGTGAGTACTCAATAAGGTCGAAACTTGTCATGTTTCTATCCATTTTTTGTACATCGGATAACAATAGTAAAGCTATACACTGTTCTCATATATAGTCCTTTCAGCGTTTATTGGTAGTTATTATTAAACATTAACGTCACCATTTCTTGTCTGGACACATCCATTATACCCCTTGTCACTGGGTAAGCTGTTACTACGAATATTCTGTATTTGGTCTTGGAATAAACTACCTTAACTGTATGACTCGGTTGTTTCGTGTACCCCAATAAACCGATGTTGTTCATAAATGTCTTTGTAGCTTCGAAACGTTTTCCGATTTTCGTACAGACGTCGGGGTTTTCCAAACATTTTTCGATTGATTTGTACATGATTATCAAAAAACACGGAAGCCTGCGAATTACTTGCATTTAAATATTTGTCAACCACGTGGGTAGACAGTTTAAAGTTAATTTTCATGACGGAAAGTTATACTGTAATTGTTTAAAGACATCGCGGTAAAATTTATACAGTGCAATAACCAAGAGACTCGTCCGGACACGTTTGAACGAGGTTGAACATATTGCTCTACCGCGTAAAACGGTTTTCCCCTTTTACTCTATCACGTCATGACTCGTTGCATTTCTCTTTTTCCTACAATGTTTCTAATTGTATTAAAACGATGTCGCAATATTGTCCAAAATGTTGCAGAGTTCATTTTTATGTTTCTCTAAAGACGAGCAAATAGTCGCCGCTTCGTCTGTCCGCCCGTCCGTCCGTCTGTCCGTCCGAAGCCATTTCTCTGTAACCCCTGGCCGAAGGGCGAGCATACAGTCGCTGCTTCGTCTGTCCGTCCGTCTGTCTGTCCATTCTTTCGTCCGTCCGTCTGTCCGTCCAAAGCCATTTCTCCGTAACCCCATGGTCGAAGGGGGCGAGCATACAGTCGCTGCTTCGTCTGTCCGTCTGTCTGCCTGTCTTGAAACTTCGTAGTTATTTTGTTTATTAAAAGTTTCACCGTATGCACTTGTTTTTTATCCATGCAAAACTACGTTACGGAAAAAAGGTGCTTAATGTCTTAGAACTTTACGTTTTTCTGGACTCTAAAATTAAACATTTTCCAGTTTCTATAAGACTATTCAAGCTATATATGTTGCTGATCAAAAGCCCCCAGACCATCATTTCATTCTTTCCTATTATACTAGGTTGTGTTATAGAAAAAAGGGACTTAATGACAAACTTTATAAATGTTGAATCCTTCTGATAGTAACATTTCTTGAAAAGAAGAAGTCCATGGTAACATTGACAAATGCAGTCTGGCAGATGGAGGGTCGTAGGGTTTCATGGCTCAGCTCTCTTTTTCCCTCTATGTTTTTTACCATATATCAGAGATTATAATCTCGTAGCACTTGAGTTATTAAAGTATGTAAACATTGTCTGCCATCTGAAGTATTTGAGACACACGAACCACTCTTGTATCAGACTTCAAATGTTTGCAAACATCTCTAAACGGATTAAATACCACTCGAAGGATTTGTTGCATAATGACGTCAAAGTGCGCTCAATACTACTGTCTTCAATAGCCTGTTTCTGTTCATTGGCATAGGAACTTGTCTAGGGGGGCTGCTGAATGGGTGGGGCATCTCCAGTGTTAATTGAATGTTCAGCCAAGTTGGTCAAGCCCAAATCCCACTCATTCTTCGAGAAGATGTTTTGAAAATCATGTAAAAAATCAGCCAAAATCTCTTCTCATTGTCAAGACAGTGTAGGGTTGATCTTTTAAACAGCTCTTGCAAATGCTCAGGCACCTCTTTTGTTTGGTTTGCTTGGTGTCTCAGTACCTTTGGCAATTTGATTTCTATCTTCTTAAATTCAACCCTTTGCACAGAAACATTGCTACGTTCATTGCCACGTTCCTCCTCTGTTACAGTAGAATGTATTATTTCCATCTTCTGCGCTTGTGCTATTACTGCATCTTGGTTGATGGACACTGCAGTGGGAAAATGGTTAAGCACCCTTACCTTGTTCGTCACACCACTGTTGATATCCGCCAGTTTAGAAGCCACTTTTAGTGGATAGTCTCGTTAAAGTGTTCTGTAGCTTCAATGATGAAATCTGAATCACCGCTGGTATCATCTGCATCCATTCGATCAATATAAACGTCTAATATGGCTTCCCTCTGGGGAGGTATAACCACATGATCTGCTTCTGTCACTTTCCCGATTTTGTTTGTATCTCCTACTTGTATACTATGAGTAATAAGAGAGACTTGCTTAGCAGGATGTCTGCTGGTCCCTTCTCATCATCTCGAAGTATATCGATACCTAATAACCCATCACCCAATATATCCGCAACAATGAGATCTTTCTCTAGCGTTTTTGGTCCTATAGTCATTTGGAATATTGCTTTACCAAGTTCATCTAAGGGATAGCCGCCTGCATCTTTTAAACAAGCTGGCTTGATAACTTTTGGCCTCTTCTCTTTTGGAATTCTATTATATACTTTCTCAGAAATGATTGTTTCGGTTGCTCCAGTTTCGGTGGTAAAAATTAGGTCTGAGCCTTGTATAGAGCCTTTCACATGTAACCCATCACTATATAGCTTCCGTCTGCGGATAATGTTCTCAGATACCCCATTTACCAAATTGTCATTTGTTCGGCCATTTTTTATATTTACTGGGACCTCGCCTTGGCCTTCAAGCTCAGCCCACTGGCGTTTAAAGCTTCAATTCCCACCGTAGAAGTTTGAGTTGTCCCCCTTCTTGTGACAGGCTGCTTGTTGTCTGGGCAGTCTCTGGCAAAATGACCAATTTTATGGCAGTTGCAGCATTCTCTACCTTGTTATCTGATTATTCTAGCTTGGGATAGGTTCTTGAGTTGGTCTAAAATAAGCTTTAGGAACTTCATTGGCATTTGTTCTTTACTCTCCTGTGTCTGCTTTTTAGTGCTGTTTCCATCTTTAGTGTCTCCTTGTTTGGGCTGACTTTTTCTGTTTGACCTTAATTGGCAAGCATATTCCTCATCTTCTTCGGTGTCGCTATCATGCACTGTTTCGGCACTTCTTATAAACTTCTTGATTTTCTTTTCATTGTAAATGTTATATCTATGTTTTTGTCTAGTCTGTATTAAGCTTACTGCATGGAAGACAGCCTCATCAATGTCACTTGGGTCTTAACGTATTCAACTTCGCAACGAATTTCTTCATCTTTAAGACCGTCAAGGAACCTTCTCACTAAGTCCTTCCTTCTTGTTTGGTAGTCTCTACCCCTGTGGGCTGTATCATAAAGACGCTTCAATTCTGCTGCATACCCCTCTACAGTTTCATTCTGTTTCTGGTCTCGACGACTGAACTGCGCTGCACAAGTTTTTGCTGTCTCAATTACCCTAAACCTGCAATCAAGCTCAGAAATAAAAGCATTTTAACCAGCCAAAACATCTTGTCTAAGTTGGGTAAATACAAATTCCCCAGCACTACCTTGCAATTTCGGCAGTATTTCATCTAACTTCTCGTCATTGTCCCAGCCTTGGCGGGGCGGAGCGCAACTGCTTCAAAGCGGTTGATCCATACGTTCCAATCATCTTTACCATGCATTGCAGGTATCGTCATAGAACTAGAGTGAATTGGTGCAACCCTTCTTCCGGAAACTCTCATAGATGGCGAAAAGGTGTAATCATTTTGGGGTAAGTGCTACTGTTTAGGGAAATCATACTGTTTGCGCCTGAAAAATCTTGGTCTATGTAAGTCTTTTTCACTCTGGTTCTTTCTTTCACCGTTCTGGCAGTACCTATGGGACATTATCTGGGGCTGCACTTGCTCATCTACTCTGGTTCTCATTTTGGTTGAAGTTGACGTGATACTGTTCTGTGTTCATTGAGTGGTTACTATTTACCCTGGAAAAAGCATCTCTTACTTCCTTCAATATACCAGACATCTTATACTGCATATCATCCATATGCTGGACTGCTTCACCTATGCCGTAGGTACTTGCATAAGAGTGTCCGTGATCTTGCATTTGCGGACTTGATATTCGCAGGTCGAATTTCACACACTATTACCATTGAAATGCATCAAATAGATTAAATTTGTGGTTTAATAAATTTTGAAGGAGATGTTTATACCTGAACATTCTAAATTGTACAAAGAATATCAAGGATAAAAACCAAGTAATGCCCTATTCAGGACTTAGTAAGTAGTGGAAAGCTGTCAAGGGAAGTAAATGACTTGTCTCCCATTGATCCATTGAAAAACGCCGTTTAAACATCCAGCTTTCAGTTAACTATCTTACCATCTATACATTCTAAAACATGTTGCACAGATCAATTCGGGCAGATTCATTAAACGTTTTCAATGAAGTGCATTTGATATCTTAATATTTATATAAGACATACTATGTGTAATGTCTAAATGAAATTCAAATTCAGAAAATAACGACATATTATACTAGCTTCGAAAGACTAACTACTGCGATGAAAACATGAAATGAAGCCAGAAAAAAAAAAAAAAAAAATACACTAAACACGGAAGATGTAGACTCGGAAGATCCACAAAAAACACTGTGAAAAGGAGCCTTAATGCATCTTCGAAAAGTATCGACTCAGGTCAGCCTGCACAATTCACGCAGGCTGACCTGGGCCGAAACTTTTCTCTATTGGTCCATTTTCTGTATGTCAAAGGACCATTCTAACTCATGATTCAGTCGGTCGTTAGACAAAATGGACTTTATGGATCCATGGTCATGTGGAGACTTACTTGGTATCATGCATCACGAGGATACATTAAACCCCTTTTGCCTGAGCATGTCTCATGTACATTTTAAAACAGATTGCACAGATAAATTTGAGCAGATTCATTAAACTTTTTCAATGAAGTACATTTGATATTTTATACTTCTATATGATAATGATATTTTCTGTCACGAAGTAGGTCGAATTCTCAATCAACATTGCCATATGTTGTACCTCTTAACCCATAGATGAACAAGAACGACGGTTATTGTCCTGTCGTTGACAACTTTTAAAAACATTGTCAGAAGAGGAGCAGTTGTTTGTAAGGAACATTTTCTTGCTCTCATTCAGTATTTCCCATTCTATTAAATACGACATTTGTCTTTCATTCGAGTATGTGCTGTATGAGTAATTCGTAATAGTTTTTGGTTGATTTTGGTGGCCTGTTTGACAATGGGTCAAGCAATTACAATTTCATTCTATCTGATTGTAACGGGTGCCAGAGTCGCGTGGTTTTTTTACACTAAGATTTTGTCTTTCTAGGAGCTGACTTGGCATGTTGTATTTCACTAATATGAAATAGTGCGATTATTATTTCTCTTCATTTAAGGTTGGTTTGTGTATCGTAAATAAAGGTAATTCTCTTTAAAATATGCTAATGACAAAAATGACTCTAATTTTCAAGTTCACTATGAAAAAAGCCAGTCCAGTTGAACAAAAATAGTAGTAAATACTTATGGCTAAATTTGCTGCAATGACTTAAGCAAGAATACTTGTTGGTTTTAACTGACTAAATTGCATAGAATCATCATGCAACAATGTATAAATGAGCCATGCTCTGTAAATAGGGGGCTTAATACATCTGCGGAGAGTATAAACCCAGGTCAGCCAGCGCTGTCCGCGCAGGCTGACCTGGGCCGAAACTTTTCGACATTGTTCAATTCTCTGTATGTTTAAGGACCATTCTACCTCATGATTAAGTCGGCTGTTAAAAAGTGGCTGTTATGAATCCATGGTTATGTGATGGTTCGATTATCATGATGCAACACGGAAATGCATTAACCAGACCCCCCCCCCCCCCTCTTTTGCCAGGGCCTGGCTCAAATGCATTAACCAGCCACATAAATGGCTTGTGAATCACTACACTGAACACAATTGACGAGAAATTGTATGTGGTTCTTTTGCTGGTGCTATTAACCCTTATCCTGCTAATAAGTTAAATAAAACTTTCAAGCCGATGGTAAAAACCCGGATAATCTTATTTCAAACTTTTTTATTTATTTATTTATTTATTTTTTTTTTTTTGAGAAAAATATCATCTTATCGGCCAGTGTAGATCCAACATCAGACTGCAAGTTCTGTGCAGTCTGATCTTGGTCTACACTGTCCGCAAAAGGTCATTGAGTCGAACTTAGCAGCTACATGTAAAAGGTTAACGGCTCGCATTGAGAGGTGTCGTTGGGAGTCCTTCGGTGCATTGGGATAATTGAATATTCTTCCATATTATTACATAGTAAGGAAGATTGAAGTTCGACAAACATGATGATTCATCTGTCATAAGGTTTTAGGATTCAAAGAAACACGCCATGCTTAAAAGAATACAAGTTGAATTTTCATTTCGAATGGGGTTAAAAAAAGCAAAGCTTTGCGGCTAAATTACATACCCATTCTACTCTGAGAGGCATTTTGACTCTCAGCGGACACTGTAGAACAAAATCAGACTTCACATTCTATTCATACCTATAATGGCAATTAAAGAACTAAGATCAGTTATATAGGATAGCGGGTGTTTCACAGAATTACGTCAAAATTTAAAAAAAAAAAAAGGGGGGGGGGTATCAATCCTCAACATAGGTTTTCTACCAATATCTTAACATAAACTTTGTAATATGTATTACATGTATTTTCTACCAATATCTTAGAATGAACATCTTCTTTTCGGGCATATAATACGAGGGCTGTTCGATAGATTCGTGGAATTTTATTGTAAAAATAAAAGTAGGGGACCAATTTAGGTCATATTTTGCATACATATTAAACAATCATTTCCTTTACCAAGACGCCCACATGCTAATCCCTGTTGAAGCGTAGTAATGCATCCTTTGTCGTCTGATATGGCACGCACTCTAACCCACCGGTCGTCATTCATCTTCCATCGCACAATATCCAAAATTGACGCCGTCGCGCTAATCGGCCGTCTCTCACAAGGATCATCTTCAAGCGATATTCTTCCACTCCTGAACCGCTCATGTCACCTATAGATAGATGAAATACTACATGAACTTGAAGTTGTCGACTCCTTAATTGATTCAATGGTCAGTTTTGGTGTTTTGCCCAGTCCGACACAAAACTTTAGTAGCGTGCGTAATTCAACATCAAACGAAGACATCATTGTGTCAAAAATTACTTGGCACTGACGAGACAAAAACTGTTATAAGAGTAACCGGAAGTGCCACAGTGATGACGTTTTTACAGAAATGATGACCTGATGTTGTTCGACCGTCTTCACAATTTGTGCCATTTTTACATCTTTCTGAATGTTTGTTTTACACAAAATTACATGCTTCAAATCGGGAGAAAATTGGCGCCCGGCAATGCTCAATACATGGGTTACTATGGTTACTTATATTTTGCATTTTAAAATGTTTTAAAACAGCAAATTTTTTGTATCAAGTTTGTTATATGTTCATGCTGTAATAAGCAAATTTTTAGCTTAAATTGTCAAGAAACGTGGTTTTACCAGCAAAATTCCACGAATTTATCGAACAGCCCTCGTAAATATCAGTTTTTGTAGAAATATATTTTTTTAATCGGCAGAAAGGAATTCTGAGTGCAAACTAATGCAACTGTTTTAATTATTTGAATGCACGGGACAAGTTTAGGGGTGGTCTTGTAAGCAGTGTTGTTCCACCTAGATGGAAATTGTAATTTCTTAAATCTAACAACAGTCCGGTGATTTTGTCTCATAAATGAGCTAAGCACATCTCGTTTCGATGCAGGACTGAAACCATCTGAAAATGATTTCTGGCAGTAGTGTGTTGATTCTGCTAGTTTTTTGGCCCCATATGGTTGCAAATCAAAACACGACACGTAAGTATACTTTTTTAAAATAAAATTTGGTGTGTACAAAATTTGGCAAAACTTCTACGCCAAATAGATGGTCAATCTTCAAATTAAGAATTTGTACCGAATTTAAATGCTTGGTGACTACGAATCTGTTCCAAACCCGAGTACTGGAGGATGGCCGATGAAGCATGACTTAAATATTTTTGAAATTACATTTAAGACCACCCAATCAAGTCAAAAATTTTGTCTCTATGTCGTGGTCTGCGTAACATTACATATGAGCAATGCTCTGTGAGAAGGGGGCTTAATGCATCTGCGAAAAATATCGATCCAGGTCAGCCTGCGCAGTCTGCGCACACATTGTCTTTTTTTCGAACGATATCATTCGGTCACACCCAGTATCATAATTGTGCTGCCTTTGGTTTGTATCTTGCTCTATCTGGTTTTTTGGTTGCTTGTACCATATTTTGCTGTTTCATAGATTTTCTTTTACACCCTAGCATTGTTAAGCACTTTTTTTTTCGTACGTCGTCACTGTTTCGTAGCGTGTACCACAAGCTTTCTTTGTTTTGTCGCCTGTATCGATGTCTGTATTGGAGTGATACTCCGGCAAAAGGGGGTTTAATGCATCTCTGTGATGGATGATACAAGGCAACTCGTCATGTTATCATGGATCCATAAAATCCATTTTCTCGAACAACTGTCTAAATCATTAGGTAGACTGGTCCTTTGACATACAGAAAATTGACCAATAGCGCAAAGTTTGGGCCCTGGTCAGCCTGCGCGGACTGCGCAGGCTGACCTAAGTCGATACTTTTTGCAGATGCATAAAGGCCCCTTTTCACAGAGCACGGCTAATTTGAGTTTTGTGCGCATTTTATTCTTACCTGTGCGTATATAATGCCCCGATTTTTTCCGTGTTTAGTGTAGTTTTTTGGCTTCGTTTCATGTTTTCATCGCATTAGTGTTTCGAAGCTTGTATAATATCAGTCGTTATTTCGGAGCTTGAATTCCATTTTAAATTATTCTGCAGCTTATTCCCTATCTTGATTTTCGTACTGTTATCTGTAATTTGTTCTATGGAATTGCATTATGCCGTAGCTTATTTTATTTTCTCTCTAGTTTCATTTGCAAATCATATCCTTTCTGTAAATTAGAGCGCAAGAAGCAGACTGACTTTGTTTTGTCGTGAGTTTATCTTTCTGTCTTTATTAGTTATTCTTATACTCAAACTTCTGTGTTTGTCTACTAATTTGTGTCACAAGACGACCGAACGTTGGCTTGGATAGTGAACAAAATTAATTGCATCTTTTAAATTTAATAAATTAACGA
The DNA here is from genome assembly GCA_945859785.2 of Tridacna gigas. NCBI lineage: Eukaryota > Metazoa > Mollusca > Bivalvia > Cardiida > Cardiidae > Tridacna > Tridacna gigas. The sequence goes on from OX244035.2 coordinate 46,273,071, forward strand.
TAAATATCAATGACCCAAGCATTACAAATATATTAATTTTCCTATCACAGAAATTACCAACAGCTCAAAATTGTTCACAGAAATTTGATTTCAGTTCAAAGTTATTCACAGAAATTAACTGAAGTTGCACTTAAATGAAAATGTGAAATTTGTACATAGACATCTGAGCATTCCACCCACTATACTAAAGTGAACAGCCAAATTATTATTATAATATGGCCCTTGTAACTGATTTCCATAGTCAACACCAGAATGCACGCACAAAAACTTGGTTCTATTTAGCTGTGACTCGGTCTTACCACCGCTGTCCCTGATGTCAGTCGCAGTACCATCTACCCAAGCATGGGTATCCCGTGGTTCTCCGTCCACCCCAAAAGTATATGAGCCATGCTCTGTGAAAAGTGGGGTTTAATGCGTCTACAAAAAGTATTGATTCAGATCAGCCTGTGCAGTCCGCGAAGGCTGACCTGAGCCGATGCTCTTTTCTATTGGTCAATTTTTTTCATGTCAAAGGACCATTCTAACTGAGAATTTAGCGATTTGTACGACAAAGTGAATTTTATGGATCCATATACCATTGCTTGGTATAATGCATTACGGAGATGTTTTTCCTAGCGCATGGCTCATATATTGTACTCGTGACTGTCTCTTCACCAAACCTAAACCATCGAGAATATTTGTGATACATCTATATAGTGGCGTAGAGACCGTTGCCAATTAACCAGTGCTAATTGGTACTCACTAGTATTCAATCTTATCACTGGAGGATTCTAGGATAAGTTACTCTTTCGAATACAGCTCCATCCTTTTTATCCTTTATTTTACGTGGAATTAACAGTTGATGGGTTTACATATTGACAACCTACCCGGGGCTTGGCTGCCACTCTGGCGAATTTTGCTCACATATCATTAAAGCAACAGGTGTTTTATTATGATTATTATTATTAATCTAGTTTTGAAAATATTCAGCGTATAACGAACGGGCTGGCGGGCCTGAATCACAATTGAACCAAGCTCTGTAAAAGGGGGCTTAATGAATCTGTGTTCTGAAATTGTACTCAGTTAAACTAAAAATAATTGATCCATGCTCTGATGTCTGGCCTGAAACGAAAAGGGGACTTAAATGCATCTGCAAAAAGTATCGACCCAGGTCAGCCTGCGCAGTGCGCGCAGGCTGACCTGGGCCGAAACCTTTTGCTATTGGTCAACTTTCAGCATGTCAAAGGACTATTCTACCTCATGATTCAGACGGTTGTTAGACAAAATGAGTTTTACGGAATCCATGGCTATGTGATGACATGCCTGGTATGATGCATCATGGAAATGCATTAAGCTTCCCTTTCCCAGAGCATGGCTCAATTAAGTTATCTACTTTTGTCTTTCAGTCTCAGACTGTCTCTGCGTCGAAACTTGTGTCACGTCATGTAGAAACAGGCCCGATGGAGACTACCAATCTTGTCGAGGGTGCAATGTGTTTGCTACCTGTTCCAACGGGATACTATTTGACAACAGACCGTGTGCAGCGACTCTCGTCTGGGATGACAACGTGAAAAGATGCGAATTTGTCTCTGATACATGTGGTAAGTTTTTTTTTCCCATCGGTTCTTCCCACATGATAAACTGTTTACCTGCATCCTACAGTACGCATTCTTTTTGCACGCTGCAGAGACTGTGTATACCATGAACCGACTTGGCGTCCGCTAGCCGTTCTACGATTGGATTCAAAATTCCCAGTCTGAGAGCCCTATAGCGGCTGTATGCGAACAGATGCATTTAAAAAGGGAGGAAACAGTCTTAACCTGCAACCTTTGTCTATGCCACAATATTCGGTGTATTTTCCAACTGAAATTTATGCACATTATCAATAGTGTAAAACAGTGCTTTCAAAGCAGTATTCTGTGCTGCCTTCACTAAAATGCAGAAGCACGAAATTTGTGTACACAGTGTAGGTAAGCAAGCATCAAGTCTGAAAACAAGTTTCACTAAACTGCATAACTTTACAATTTGAGCAAATATTTGCACAACTTTACGCCAGCTAACAGTTTTGGGTAATGCAGGGATCGTATGTGTGTATATACAATCCCAAATACGGTCTATTCAAACGCAGCCCTAGTAAGTAGTATTAGAACGTCATGTGTCAAAGATTGCCCTCATATTTTCTTCTTTTTTTTTCTATCAGAAACCGCGTATACTTCGTGCATCGATGTAAAGGCGAGGCTTGGTAACCCTGCAAACGGTACTTATCTGCTTGTAAACGAATGCTTCGAGGCCTTTGATGTATACTGCGAGTTTTTCTCTACCCACATCTACACCTACATCGCACCAACAAATATATCTGCACTAAATGTCGATACTCACAAAAATAACCATCAAGAGGTCCTTATTAGACATCTGCTAAATAATGGAGATCAACTTGAGGCCAAAATAGGACAAATAAAAGACTACAAAGCGAGGAACTTATTCATACAATACAATAACAATTCCGGGTACGCAAACATCATAAACCCCCAAATGGGTCCCTATCTGTATTTGGGATTTTTACCGATCGATGGTATCACACATTCAGATGATACACAAGGCTACAGCGTCAATGGAACTGATTACACGTTCACAAATTGTGATGGAAATCCGAACAGTTATTTCGTCCTGTTGTTCAACAAGGATGGTAACGACTTTATAAGTACAGGCGGGGCAAATGTATTTATGAGGAGATGGAAGGATGAAGCTGTTTCGGTTGCACCTGAGAACGAGCTGCCTGATCACTTCTTTACACAGTTTGAGATGCATATGGGAGGATGCGGAGGCTTTATGACGTCCCAAGTATTACAAGACTTGGCGGGAGTCACTATCGGATTGAGATATGGTTTGTTTATTTGCCTTGTTAGAAAATCGGTACTTTTTCCGAGAAGTTGACATCAAAAGAGATACTAAAACATTTGAAGCCTTATGAGAAAAATGTCAGTTTACAGTTCCATTAAAGAAACTTTCGTCTTTTTCCCATTTGATATGTAGATCATAAACGGTGGTCACAAAGAAGAATTCGAAACCATTGTGAAATGTTCGATGTAAACATTGTGTGCTGCTCTTAAAATATTTAACTTCTGGTCCAATCTCTTAGAAGGTTTTCCTCTTCAACAGTCTTGTCTGGTAATAAGTGTGTATGATAAATCAGCATTGTTCCTATATGGCCCGCAACATGCGAAATGAGACCTTGTGACATTTCGTAAAGTGTCGTCTCGGATTAGCCTGCGCAGTCCGCGCAGGCTAATCCGAGACGGCACTTTACGACTACATAAGATTTTGTCATACAGTAGACTTTCGTGAGACAGAAAATCATATAAGAACGGAAAGAGTCGTCTCGAATTAGTCAATACGGACTGCACAGGCTGATCTGAAGCAACACACTTACGCATATGTCCGAAGGCCCCTTTTCGTGTGTTGCAAGCCATATGGTATAATCAATATTTTCTGTTTGAAATGTTCGATATAAACAGGTAATACTGCTCGAATGTCTTACTTATCCAATATTTTATATGCTTATTTTTCTTTTGCCAAACTTTTCTTGTTATAACATTTTTTTATGAAACAGTACTTTTCCCCGTTTGGTGTAAATGACAGTCATTCGAGTGAAATATTATTAATGGAAAAAATTTGCTTCTTAAATACCTAGCTAATGCTCGTATACCCAAAATCTTTAATTACATGTACCGATTTCGTATTTAACAGATCTTTTTTTTGTGGTGAACTTGAACATATTACCTTTCTGTTGAACAGACTTGTTTGGTTTGTAAGCCTTTTCAGAACCAAAGTTTGTTTTCGGCGTGTGGTCAAGCCGTATCTAAATATGAACCATGTAAAAGGTTTAATTAGGCAGGGGTCGTATGTAGGCCCGTGTGGTCTCCCAATAAGGTCAGATCAGTAGGCTTTTTTTCTTCATTTTTCATTCTATCATTTCAGATTATACTTATTCTTCATGTGTAGAGGTATATGATACATTCATTAATCCTGAAAGCGGCATATTCTATCTTGAAAACGACAAAGGGGAGGCATACAAAGTGTACTGCGATTTTTACCCTACGCACATTTACACATACATCGCCCCGACATGCCTTACATCCATTGACCTTAACAGACTTTATAATAACCGACAGGAAGTATTGATAAGACATAAGCTAAATGATGAGAGTCAACTGGAGGCTAAAATAGAACAGATTAGTGATTACAAGGCAAGATTCTTATTTATACAATACAATGACAACACCGGGTACGCAAACATCGTCCACCCTCAAATGGGTCCCTATCTATATTTGGGATTTTTACCGATCGATGGTATCACACATTCAGATGATACACAAGGATACAGAGTAAATGGAGTTGATTACACGTTCACAAATTGTGATGGAAATCCGAACAGTTATTTCGCCATATTGTTCCATAAGAACGGGACCAATTTTACAAGGCCAGGCGGGGCAAGTGTATTTATGAGGAGATGGAAGGATGAAGCTGTTTCGGTTGCACCTGAGAATGAGCTGCCTGATCACTTCTTTACACAGTTCGAGATGCATATGGGAGGATGCGGAGGGTTTCTAACGTCCCAAGCCTTACAAGACTTGGTTGGAGTCACTATCGGGTTGAGATACGGTTTGTATATATATGTTATCAGATACTTATAAATTTTCTAATTAGGTGATATCAAATGAGAATGAGACTTCCAGTATTTCATCAATTTATATGTCAGTCTATTGTTAAGTACAAAAAGAACCTTCCATCTTTTGTCTAAATCTTTTATTTTTATCGTAAGCCAGGATTTCAAAATAGAATACATCCTTTTAAAATACATGTATATAATATCAAAACTTTTTGCTGCGCTTAAATATCAATGGGAGATGCGGAGGCTTTATGACGTCCTAAGTTTTGCAATGTTTGGTGGGAGTAACTATAGGGTTGAGATACGGTTTGTTAGTTAACTACTTCAGTTAGCCCTGAGTAGATACTTCATCCAGAAAAGTGACAACCTTTTAATTCGTGAAACCATGATTTGAAAATAGAATACAAGTTCCTTGTGAAATATTCAATATCAAAATTTTATACTGCGCTTGAATATCTAACTTAAAGGAAATTTCATATTAAAAGCGATATAACAAGAAGGCCATGATGGCACTGTATCTCTCTACTGCCTTTTGAATAAATGTATCGTGCACTAAATAGGAATTGACAGAGACAGATTTAAGACATAGATCTCAAGAAGTCTACATGAAAGTAAACTTCCACAGAGAAAATAGTCTATCCCTCAAAAGGTCCTTTTCTTTCAAATGCAAAAATGATGTCAGTGAATACAAGTAGATCTTACCAAGTATTGTTCATTCCAAATATCAATGAACTCTAACACAATGTAGGACCGCAAGTATGCACTGCATGTGACTTGGGATCTTGTGCAGTTACGATGTATCACTTGCTGTTATAAATTGTGTTCACACAGTAAGTCGAGCTGGTGATTTTTCATTAATTTTGTCTCGTTCCGAGAGAATGCTGACAAAATCACGGCCCCAGCAAGGGTCTTCGACATAGAGATAGTTCGATCGACAAGGAGATATAGTGCCTTGGTCCACAATTTACTGTCGTGTTAAATCATCAGGATATTTGCGTCTAACTGATCCTAGTCTTTGCGTTAAGTTCTCTCTTCCTTCCTGACGCCGACCCGGTGTAACAGTCGTATGCGCGGGTAGCTGGTCAACTCGTACGTTTGAAAACTTGTACTGTAGTCAACTCGTGCCTAAATTTCTATACATATTTTACAGTAGTCAAGTCGTACTTTATACCCCTAGACACTGATTCAATAATCCGACCTGGCATATTTTTCCGTGGAACCCTCCCCCCCCCCCCCCCCCCCACCGCTGATTCAAATAGGGCAGCTGCCGGTGGATGGCGGGGGAAGGGTTGCTAAGCACTGGTGGTCTGAGCTAGCCCAAGTAAAAGCGGGTTGAGTTCATCGGCCATCCAATCATGATCAACGCTGAATGGGACCTAAAACAAGACCACACACACACACGCAAAATCATATAATTTTTGCTCTCCTTTGATCTTTCTTTTAAATGTTTTGTAACCTTTTTCCGGAAGTGAGAAAGATAGTTGTTCTTTTGGTACTTACATGCATGCATTCCACAGGCGCTCGAAGTGTTATGCAAAAGAGTGCCGAAAATGCTAAACATCTAAGCTATGGGCATATGGACTTCGCCAATATTAGCCTACGACAAGTTGTTGTATGGTGTTTAACGCCGTTTTCAACATTCTTTCAGTTATGTCACGGCGGCCAGTGCACCTGTCCATGCTCTCCTGGAGTTTCTTTTACCAGTACTCCGCACAATAATCTTTCCAAGCCACTAGTGCTTTCCCACATAACCATCGTCGAAACAATGGTCAGCGATGAGAGAGGAATGAATCCTGTCGCGATGACTATCATCAATCCTCGGAAAGAAACTGGCCAAGCCTGGGATCGAACCAGCGACCCCCTGTTCTCAGGTCCTGTGCGCTACCGACTGAGCCAAGGGGGCTTGGCGAAGCCTACGACAAAGAGTACAGCGTAGGCGGTATTTTTTTTTTGTATACTTGAAATTGTTTTTTTTTTGTTGTTGTTGTTGTTGCCCTGTATGACATGATGCACTATGTGTAAACTATATTTGACATTCGTTAACTGCTACCAAAATCTGAAAACCTTCTTCTGAAATATAAGTGATACTCGAGAATCTGCAATTGAAGAATTTGCAGTTTCCCGGGTATCACTTGTATTTCAGAAAATGATTTTCAGATGCTGTTAGCAGTTACATGTAACATAGGCCAAGTATAATCTCGATCTCGTGAACTAGGTCACATATAGCAAAAACAAAGCAAAATAACATATTTCAAAAATACCAAGAAAAAAATATCTATAAAAACCGCCTAAATTTTGTACACCTTGTACTAGTAGAAATTAAGCGTCTTAATGCGTTTTGAGCAAACTTCAAACTTCAAAACACCTGTGGCATTCCCCTTTTTTTCCCCGGAGAATAAGCTGTCAGGTAAGAAGGAATCCCAACTGTACATGTACAGACTGCACGAAAAGTTTCACCTCCAAGTATAGACTCAAGTATGTACAGAGTCCAAGCTCAAGAAAAGCACTTTAGTCATTTACCACCCATAGTGCTAAAATCAAGAAAATAAGGTATTACGAATTAACATTTTTGCCTCATCTTATATATGGAACAGGACACTACTTCCTTGTCGATCGAACTATCTCCCTGTCCAAGGCCCTTGGTTGGTCAATAATTTTGTCACTGTTCTCTCGGAACGATTTCTCCATCGGTAATTTTTGCTTACTTATCTTTTTTTCATGGGTGGTGCTTGGGGGAGGGGGAGGGTCTAAAGGCTATAGATTCGACGAAAAATGAAAAAGTATCGTGACCCCAAATCGCCATGTTGACAAAAATTGGTTGATTTTCAGTTCGGTGCTTTAAAGTTTTGGCAATATTAAATTCACGCCCTGCATATTTCTACGGCCAATCCTATCGGTGAATACAGTTAAAACATACCTACAGGCGATAGCATTGCCGGATTTTCCATAGATCGCTAACAAAGAAATAAATATTGATAGAATTCTTCGAAATATATCTTTGTTTAGCGTTTTTCTTTCGAGGGTGCTAGCTCGCGAGCTCTCGGATGTGTTCAGGGAACACAATTCCATTGACTCTGTTTGGAGCTAGCTCCCTGATTACAACCCATGTATGTACATGCAGTTTTACTTTTCAACTTGTCTACTGACTACCAAAGGGTGAACATTTGACCTACCCCTCAAATCGGCCACATGTTAAGCAGTGGAAAACTACAAGTAACGACTATTTTGCAGAAACGTTATAACAGGGAAAATGGTGGATTAATTCAAATAGAGAAAAAGATCATCTGATTACTTTCGAGATCCCTCTCGATTATGAAAATGTGCTCTAACTTTTGTTCGAAGCCAAAGTAATCCGTACGTAGGTTTTCAAATTACAACAGATTCGAATTCTTGTTCACGTAACAGCTATTAGATTTACAAAGCGTACAAGCAGGCTTCGTGTAACGTCGATGGTAGACCACCTTGTTCCGGTGAGAACTAATTCCCGTAGCCTATTCCTGTATATATAGAGAGTCTCTACTGTAATTAAATGACATTTTTTATATTTAACAGACTTGTCTGGTTGTAAGCTTCCGTGGCAAATCAGCATTATCGACATGGTCCGTTTCAAATATTCGAAATCAGAAATATATACTGCTCTTATGTCTTACTTATTATCCAGTAATAGTAAGTAAGAACATGTAAGTAGTATAGGAGGGTAGACCTCGGACAAAATCCGTTTTGTCCGAGGTCTACCCTCCCTGAGTGCCATTTTGTCCGAGGTCTACCCTCCCTGAGTGCCATTTTGTCCGAGGTCTACCCTCCCGGGGAGACAAAAGACCGGTCAAAATATCAAACCGGAAGTAGATGTCCACTTTTTCTGCCCCCCCATGCCACGGTCAGAGCCCCTTTTTAACTATCTCTGTGAAAAGGGATCTTAATGCAGCTGTGCACGCGCGCACACAGGTCGTAACGATATGATTCAGACATGCCGCGGTCAGGTGTTTATGAGTCATGATCTGGTAGAAATGGGGTCGTAATGACACGGCTCAGGCAAAGACCATCGTTGGACTTAGTCTTTTTTTTCCACGATATGAGTTATTTTCTCTCCTCATGCTGACTCAGGTAGAGAGCATCGTTGAACTTAGTCTTTTTTCCGTCTTTATTCGTCTCCATCTTTCTCTATCACCATTGGACTTAGTCTTTTTTCACCACGATATGGGTTATTTCCCCTCCTCAGTTTGGTTCAGCCAGAGATCATCGTTGGACTTAGGCTTTTTTCTCCGTCTTTGTTCGTCTTAACCTTTCTCGATCACCGTTGAACTTAGTCTTTTTTCCACGATATGGGTTATTTCCCCTCCTCAGTTTGGTTCAGCCAGAGATCATCGTTGGACTTAGGCTTTTTTTCTCCGTCTTTGTTCGTCTTAACCTTTCTCGATCACCGTTGAACTTAGTCTTTTTTCCACGATATGGACTATATTCCCTACTTACGCTGGGTCAGACAGAGACTATCGTTGAACTTAGTCTTTTTTATCCGTCTTTGTTCGTCTTAACCTTTCTCTATCACCATTGGGCTTAGTCTTTTTTCCACGATATGGGTTATTTTCCCCTCCTCAGCTTGGCTCAGACAGAGAGCATCGTAGGACTTACGCTTTTTTGGAGAGTTGTTCTTTCTCTCTATTACCGTTGAACTTAGTCTTTTTTCCACGATATGGGTTATTTTCCCCTCCTCATGCTGGTTCAGGCAGAGATCATCGTTGGACTTAGTCTTTTTTTCCGTCTTTGTTCGTCTCAGGCTTTCTCTATCACCGTTGGACTTAGTCTTTTTTCTTTGACTCCTAGTAGTATGATCTTTTAGATATTTGCCTGACGAACTCAGTCTTTTTTAAAAAACTAGCTTTAGAGATAAAGATCGTATTGCTTTGTAACTTGTCTATAAGATCTGAGAGCTGAGGTGATGTATACCACTATTTGCCGATTTGATTGAATTAGTCAGACAAGATTTGACACTTTTATGCTATACGCTATCTTCCGAGTTGGTCAGAGATGACTTATAGCATAAATCCTTACCATACAAGCATCGTGTTGGGGCTTAACCTTTTTTGAGTTAATTTGAATTGAAGTATATCGTTTGGAATGTAACTCTTGGAATGGTACTCAGTCGTAAAATTGACAAGTCTCGAAGATAGGACTTTCTGGAATGAATGTTAGCTCTGAAAAGAGCTGTTTTTTACCATTCTCTGGATTGGAATTAAATTAATCATCCGAGCAAGTTAATTCCAAAAATCAGAGAAAGATAGAGGATTCTAAACCTCTTCATCATCAACTCATTGGTTGGTTGATATCACAGACTCCCCAAAGATTGGATCATCAGTTGGCATAACCCAAAGATCGGGGTAGAAATTAGGTGCTGGGTTCTGGGTATAGGGGTTATCCCCTTGTCTTGCAGAGAACTCAGCCGACGTCTTTGTCTTTTGACGTTTTCTCTTCTCCTTGTTCCTTCGACTTTTACCAAATAGTCCACAGCAGAATCTGAACAAATCCATCGTGGAAATGAAATGGCATATAGAGAAATTTGGTGGTTTTATAGCTTGGTGGAGGGATTGACCTACTTTTCGTCTTGGAATTAAGAGTACGAACGTGGGCGAGACCATGTAGATAGAATATAATGTACTATATGATCTATCTACATTTTTTTCCAAGACTGATATTTTGTGGAGGAATTATCTTTGTGGAAAAAAGAATGAAAAAAACACCATTTAAACAGTATAACTTTTATTTGAACAGAACTGAACAATGAACTGAGCAATGAACATATTTACAACAAACACATAGATAAAAGAACTATTATACATTTATATACTATTTGTGGGGAAAAAGTCTCTGAGCTTTATTGAATAGAATTCCATACTGCTGATTGAACCATAACACTACATCTCGATCGTTTCGTCGATGTTCCGTTGAGAGGAATTTCTGTTGAAGATATTTCTGTATGTTGTATCCTCTGGCGGCAGCATCCAATACGAAGATACAGTAAAATCCGCAAACTTTTCCCTGTGGACTCTGAAGAGTTTGTCGATTGTATCTCCACGAATAAGAATGATTGTCTAAAAAGTTAATGATTTCTGGCTCAAGTGGTGGTAGTCCGTAGGGATCAAAGTATAGTACATCACCATTATTGTTGAATATCACGGCTACCCAATGTTCTCCTGGACCGGTTGATTTCTCTGTGTTCACAATGTAGGCTTTCACATGATTGGGTTTTTGTCGAGGTAACTGATCTTTTGCACAGACTTTTGCCTGTAGATTTTTTATCCATGTTCCGTGATCCAATATGTATTGAATTTCAGAAGTATACATTTTTTCTAATCACTTTCTCCCCAGGATTGTTTTACTTTGTCACACCAGTATTGTAACCACGACTCCGTGAATTCAGATAAAATGTTTTGTTTTATATTTCGCCATAATCTGTAGGCTTCCACATAGTCACTTTCATCGAGTTTCATTTCTATGAGTTCAGGATACCATTTCTCCATGATTTCGTATGGATTTAATTCCATCATGGCTTTTTCTATGAACATATCTGTATGTTCTTGTCTATCCTTGAATAAACACAGTTCATGCTGTGTTTGACTGGGATGATCCACTTGACATCCGTAACACTGATTGGTAACTTCACTGACAATAAGATTTTTTAATTTTTCAGTCATATGTTTTTCGAAGCTGTTGTGAATGTCATTTTTCCGAGTAGAGATGCACTTCGACACAGAATATTTCACTTTTTCTGCTTCTTCTCTAAGTGTTATAGCAAATCTGAGTCCCAACATTGTTTTTTAGTTCTTTAGTCCTGTAGATAGTCCTGAAAAGGACTGTTTTTCAATAGTCCTGAAAAGAACTGTCGTTTTCGATATTATATTCCTTAGTCCTGAAAAGGACTGTTTTTGTGAAAGCTATCTTTTTGATCAGAGAGTTTCTGTTGGTTTTTCCAGGCTTAATAATCTGTGATAACTTCTCTCAAACTGTTGATTTCAATCTGATTGTCAAATTCAGCAAAGACAATAACGTTGATAGCTGCTGTCAGAGCTTGACCAAACTGAAGTTCAATTCGAAGATTTCCAGTTTTTATAGGATGAAGTTGTCCTTCTTCACTACCTTGATCCGCTGTCAAATCGTATCCCCACAAACAGTATCCACCAACATAGTCTTCTTTACCAATATTAAATGATTTATTAAGTGCTAAAGATGAGTTAGCCTGATACAATGATAGAAAGGATTTCAAATACAATCCTGCTTCAAAGTTAGGTTCAAAGGGTCTGTTATGAATACTGTGACCATTACATGATACATCAATTTTTGACAGATTAAAATGTTGAAAGAAAAATGGATTTCTGTTATAAGTCCCATTATAATCAGTATTTGCTACCATTGCAATGAAAATGCGTTTTGGAAGTTGTCCTTGAAACAGATGATCTTCAACTTTAGACTGAAGACCTGTAGAAATGGTAAAAGTTTTTACTTCAACCCTGCGAATAGGAATTTTCATGTTTTGCTGAGCAATAACATGATTTAGATCATTTGCAACAACAGGCAACAATTCGACATTTCGCACATGAAGACTGACTGTTTCCAGTACAATTTTTGGATCTGGTGCACCAGTACCTCCTGTGAGACAAAAGTTTAGCGAAGACCTGTTTAATCTAAGTCTGATTTCAATACCATTGGGTAAATATTTTTCTTGTTGAAACAGATCAAGATGCAAGCGTCCAAAAAGTTCGGCGGTTCTACTTCGTTCAATTTCACGCATTCTAGCTTGTAAACCTTCATTAGTTCCATCATGGTTGAGTGAATTGAAATGAGCAGAGGTGTCTTCAATCCAAAGATTACCAGCTTTCAAATGCGTAGTCTTGCTGTCAGAATTATATGACATAAGATTTTCGATATATGCTCTGTATGGATAGGTATCTGAATTGCTGGTGATTAGTTTATTATTTAGATACAAATCGACACTGCTAAACAAACTGTGCAGGAAGTTGTTTACAGGGGCCACATTTGTATTAGCATCTAAATCAGTACCGTCAGCTTGAACGATTTTGTATTTGACATACAAATACGATTGTGACAAATCTGTCCAATGTTCAGTTTGAGGTGGTATGATGAATTCTATCGGTGCATAGTTTGCCAAAGACGATATTGGAAAATGTTCAATCCACTGACTTTCTTGCATCGTTGTCATTGTAGGTGGTACAGAAAGAACATCAAGTTCTGACTTACTGCATTCACAAGAACCGTTTTGCATCATTTTTTATAATTCAAGTAGATGAATTCAATATATGAATCCAATATATTAATCAAATATATCAAGAGGTCGTCTGTCTCTTTGTCTTATGATCTTACCACTGTGAAGGTGGTAGGGGGAATGACGTGGTTTTCGTGATTTTCTTTTATTTATCCCTGGTATTAGCTTTTCTGCTAGATCATGAATGGCTTGTTTTCCCCTTGAAATTACAACTTTTTTAGGGTTTTCGCCACGTAAAAGGATATCTTCTACTACGCCTATTCCTTGTTTGATTCCTTCTTTTTTTACAGCATTCAACCCAGATTTGACCAAGGGTTTAAGCAATGGAGTCACTACTTTAATTGCTGATCTAAATAGGGAACCTAACCCATAGCCATACTGATGTTTTACACCACGATAAACTGGTAGCATTTTTTACCAAATATTTTATTTAAATATTTATTTGTCAAATATTTTTATTTTTTCTGTCTGAAATGTAACTTCACTATTGTCTTACCAATAATAAAATGAAACGGTATGCCAGAATCCCCTGTTATTTGAATGTGAATAGTATTGAAATCAGATTTCGAAACGGGGACGTAATGCGGTAATGTGATTTCATGGCTGATATGTTGGGTTTCATAATTATTTTCACCTGATATGTTTGCTTTGAACGGAAGAACACGAAGTATGGGAGCAAGTGTATCACCCACTATAGTGTGTTCAGCAACATCTGAATAAACAAACAGATGATTGTAGCCAGCATCAATGTTAGGAGTGTATTTAAATACATCTAAAATATTTCTATTCGAATAAATTATCTCATATTTGAATTCTGGTGATCCTCCCAGTTTTAAAAACAGCTGGGGATGAAATTTGAATCCTGTTCTTGTTATATTTACGAACCCCAATTTTGGACGTTTGCTTGAGGTTGAATAGCTAATAGACACCCCGATTGAATGCTTCTGAAAGATTTCACTTAGGTTATTTTGAATCAATTCTTCCATTACCTCTATAACATGTTTTGCTGAAGTGTAACTACCCGGTGGAAAAGTAAATCCAATTGACCATTTTATTGCTTCACCTTTTGCGTTTCGTTTTAATGGAATTACCTTCATATTATCTCTTCTTTTATCTGCCGCTGCTGCTGCATTGTATAAATTAAGATCTGCAGTTATAATTTCGAACTTCGCTTCTTGTTCACTTATGTTTAAGAACTGAGAGGGGGTAATAAGATGAACTAATGCAACTTCCCAAGTTTCCTTGTCAATATGAACTGTCTTTGGTAAATCAACCTTAAAACAACATTGGGTGTTGTTCGGATAAAGGTCCATGGAACTATCGCTGGGTAGAGTGAGATAAAACGAATTCATTTTTTAAATATTTTATTTTTTACTGTCAACGAAATCAACCCCACTAGTTGTTTTTTGTCCAGACTTTGTGAATTTTAATCCTGGTGATGGAAGAATATACCCGAGTGAGCTGCTTAACAGGATCAACCACAATTCACGATCTTGACTTTGAATACTTAAATGTACTATTGAGGTTGCAATAATTGCATAAATGACTAAAATCTGTGAAATATAGGTAAACTGATTCTTTGGGACACGATTTCCACAGCAGTTGTAATTTTTAGTACTAACACTATCGACACTTTCTGTCCCAGTCTCAATGTTTGACTGCGAATTTATCATAATTGTATTGTCTTTTTATTTATAAAAATCTTGTAGATAAGACTTTTTTTCCCGATCAAGATACCAAATAGGATTCTGGTATCCAACTTTGAAATTTTTTTGGATAGCCTTTCCAATTGACTTTTATTTCTTTGATTAATTTTTTACCCTTACGTCTTGTGCGTCTATCAAGAACTGAGTCAATCTCATAAATATCATCATCTTTTATTAATTGAAGTTCATATTCATAATAAGTTCCTAAAATCTGTTCTCCCAACAGATCTTTTACTTTATAGGTAATAGGCGAAAATGTTTTGTTGACATGGCTGATTTCAAATATTTCTTGCGTCCAATTCGGTAAATAGCCCTTATCAAATGTACGTTTTGTTTTATTGATTCGAACATGATCTCCAATTTTGAATTTCGACTTTTTTGTCATTACATTTGCCGATAATTGAGGATACAGATTTCTTGAAATCTCTGCCTCATTGGCTTTTGTTACCATTACAGGAGATGTTTTTATACTTCTGTGAAAAGTATGGTTGTAATTCTTAACTAAAGAATTCAATACGTCAATGTAACGCCTTGTTTTCTTGTACGTAAAGTATTTCCACATTCTCGTTTTCAAAGTTCGTTGAAATCTTTCAACAATACTTGCTTTTGTCTCTGGGTTTTCAGTGGTGAAAAAATGAATCTGATTCTTTTTCAAGTAGTCTTGAAACGATTTGTTTTTAAATTCCGAACCTTTGTCTGTTTGAAGCGCCAAAGGTTTACGTTTTGATTTCTGAACGATAGATTGAAATGCTTTGATTAAAGTTTTACCCGTTTTGTCTGGAATAGGAATAACCCACGAAAATCTCGAAAACACATCAATCACACAAAGTAAATATTTCTTGTTATTATTTTGTTTTGCTAAATGTTGCATGTTAGCCAAATCAGCTTGCCATTGATAATCTATACCACCTACAATAGTTTTTCGTCTTTTGAAACGACGACGAATCGGTTTGTGTAAGGTGTAGGTGGATTCACCCTGTAACCATTCTTGAACATCTTTGTATCTTATTCCTTTCAAAACAGATTTCGCAGCGTGATACAATTGCTTTACTCCACTAAATGCTACAGTACTTTTAGGATCATAAAACAACTTTCTTAACACGTAATCAAGTTTTGACTTTACCATGCCTCCCATGACTGAAGTGTTTTACGGCTCGGAGTCTTTTTTATAGACTTTGGGGGAGTTAGCAGTTCTTTAACATAGAATTGCTTCAATCGTTCTCTTTCTTCAGGTTTCATGTATGGAGATTTTTCTTTTATTCTTTTCATACTTCTTTTTATAGGAGTTAACTTAGTACTTTTTCGTACGCTTTTTGGTGTGTGAAATAAGTGATCGGAATCTCCATAGGATTCTGCATGGGATTCTTCATCTTCGCTCAATGATTTACTCGGTGATTTATCATGGACTTTTTGTATCCATTTCCATCTGTTTAAATTGCCAATAACTTCTTGAGGTATATTGCTTTCATGTAATGCCTTTGAAAATGTTTTCCAACCTCTGGGCTCGATACCTTTTCTTTGACGTATCGCATCATTGACAAGATCGATGATATTGGAACCATGAATGCGTGTACCTTTATATGACACCACCCCTTGTTCGTCCCAAGTTAAATTATCGTTGTCTTTTATCATACTCAAAAGTAACTCAGCTTTTCTTTTCATGGTTTTTGGCACACTTTGCAAAATTCGATCATACAAGGCAACAGATTGCAGGCCAACAGATGCTGATTCCTGTGCACCATCATTGGTTTTTGGAGGAAAATTGATCGAAGTTGGTTTTGTTTTCTGAAGCGAATTTTGTAACTTAATCAAAGTTTCGCCATATCTTTGAGCCTTTTCTGTTTCTGACAGGTCGGTACTTTGTAAAATTTGACTCATATCTTGTCGAAGATGTGATGCATCTGCAACTTGTGGATTAGGTGGTAAACGAGGTTTTTGAGCTTGTTCGACTTTCCATCGTTTCATATTTTCTAAGACCTGGTAAGGTACGATAACCATTTTTCTAACAGACATGATTTCTTATCTACAAGATTTTTTATCTATAAGATTTTTTCATTGAAATTTTTTTATCTACAAGATTTTTTTTATCTACAACGCTTTTAGAGCTCCTCCTATTCCTCCGATAACGGCTTTTCCTAACAAAGGTAATAATGCAGGTGCAAGCAATGAAAGAAATCCACCTTTTTGATTTAAAATTTGTTTTTTATCTTTTACAGAGACCGATTTTGAAGCTAAACGTCTGAGATGTTGTCGGCTTGAATACAACTTCTTCTTCTGATCTGGTGATAAATGTACATTGCCTTTTAAAACATTATGACAGCATTCCGATATACACCTTATTGCTTCTGAGGGTGAATCTTTGACAAGCTTTTTACGTATTTTTGGTGTAGCCTGTATCATGGCCATAACCATTGAGCCGTGTTTTTTTATCAGAGGTCTTTTCTTCATGTTGACTTTATCACTATTTCACATCAAATGAAAATAAAACTTCCATGTCACTATCATTTATACCTGATGTTTTATCATACTGTCTTTTTTTACAAAAGAAAACTACGAATCGGAATCAGTGAGTTCTTCATCCTCGCTTTCTTCTACATCTGACCCTCTGTCGGGTAGAGGAATGGTTCTTCCACCACCAAGATGAATCAGACGTTTGTCATAGTCAACACGATATTTTCCTGTGTCAAGGTTATATTGGATTATATCCCCAAACAGTCGATCTTCTGCCTTTCTACCTTTTTTATATTTAGCTAATGTATTTGGAGACCATGAGGCGGATGGAATGGATTGAAACTTCAATTTTTTCCCTGGTTCTATAAATTGTGAATACTTTGTTCTGAGTTTTTGCATTCTTTCACTTAATAGTTCCTTTCTGGATTTCGGATAGCGTTGATGTTCTGAAATGCTGCTTCCTACAGGTCTTCGCATAGTAACAAATCTTTCATCAATTATAGGTGGTGAGGTGGTGGTTCTTTCATCAATCATAGGTGATGAAGTGGTAGTTCTTGCATCAATTATAGGTGGTGAAGTGATAGTTCTTGCATGCGTTTTCGGGGGTTTTCTCTTCTTTGGAGATTTTTTCTTCTTTGGAGACTTTTTCTTCCTTGGAGAATTTTTCTTCTTTGGAGATTTCCTCTTTCGCGGAGCACGTTTTCGAGGTTGCCTTTCATCCCCAAATTTCCTAACGGTTTTAGTTCCATCCCATCTCAGTAAACTTCTGATAATAACACCACCTAGAAATCCACCACCTCCAGGTTTTAAAATAATTCTACGTTTAATTTCCTCATCAATATTCGGATCTGCTAACTGCTCGATATCTGCTCTATGTTTTGTCATATACGTGGTGGTTTGTTTTGGTAATTTGATTTTATCTTCAAGGATATTTTGTGCTGCTAACGTAAACCATTTTAAAATTTCTTTTAATCCTGCTTTCAAAACAGATTCTCTTTCATATCTATTGGTTTGTTGACTTAAATTTCGCAAAGCAGCTAAAATTGAAGTTGGTGTGGTTGGTAAAGCCATGTTTACTCACTGTCGCCTATTGATAGAATGACAATATAAATTAAAATGAAGTCATTTTTATTTTAAAAAAACATTATAACGATTAGGCAGGGGAATAAACGGTTGGACCTCTTTCGTCTTCTTCATAACGATGAAATATATCTGTTCGCAGTCTTAATTCTTTATTTGTTCGTGAATGGAAATCGATGACAAGATATCCATGATCCATCGATGTAGCGTCATCATAAGCAGACAGTAAATGTGGAGCTTGCATTTGGTGAGCTAGTGTTTTAATCTGATTTTTATCTCGCTCATTTCGAAATAAAATCATGTATCTTGAATTAAGACTGATGGTTCGACTCGATTTCGATTGTTGAAACATATTTTGTGTGATATAAATCACGGTTGCATTACGGTGATGTCCTTTTCTTGTAAACCAAAGTTTAATTTTTTCCTCATCTTTTTCACCCAGCATATCATCAAAGATGATTAAATGCGGTATAGATACATCGCTGACAAGCTCGTTTTCATCGTCAGGAATTCCTTCCACGAATTTTATTAATTCAAACTGCGAACTGAATTTCTCCTGCATAAGATTGTAAGCATACTGCCATTCTTTGTAACACCAGACAACTGTTTCAGGAACGATATTGAACAAATCTTCTCGATAGTCAATTAATTTATGAACAAAGACTGTCTTTCCACAACCACTCGGACCTGTGATGAAAATATTACAAGGATGTTGAAATAAAATAGCTTGTACATCCACCTCCATGATTTCTTTACTTTTCTCTTTAAGGATTAATAATAAAATGACAACATAAATAACGATGGAAGCATTTTTATTCAATCATTTCTTCAAAAAAAGATCAGTCTTGGAAATTGTAGATAGATTATAACATTCTATGTGAATGAATTTTTACAGTACGTTATGTTCTATCTACATACTCAGGCCTCGTTCGTGTTCTTAATTCAAAGACAAAAACAGCCCAAACCCTCCACTAAGCTATAAAAATCCAGTGAACTTTTCCTATAATCATTCATCTCTCGTTTCTCGAGTAGTGTAAATAAATTATAAAGTATACCAAGACGAGAAAAATCAAATATGGAGCAGCTATTTTTTCAATTTTTAAAAAATCTTGCAGAGAGAAAAACTTTTAGATTAAAAAATCTTACAGAGAGAAAAACTTTTAGATTAAAAAATCTTACAGAGAGAAAAACTTTTTTAGTGATAGAAAAATCTTGCAGAGAGAAAAACTTTTTTATCGATAGAAAAATTTTTCAAATAAAAAATCTTGCAGAGAAAAAATTTTTCAAAAAATCTTACAGAGAAAATTTTACCGATAGAAAAAACTTTTACGCTTAAAAATTTTTATCATAGAAAAATTTCGGATAAAAAATTTTTTACAATTTAAAAAAGTTTTGCAGATTAAAAACTAGGGACGAATAAAACTAGGGACGAATAAAATCTAAGATTGGGTAAGTCTAAACGAACTGATTTCCGGGAAATGTCGGGAAAAAACCCACACTCAGATCATATAGTTAGGTAATGTCTAAAGATCATATTGCTAGGAGCCAAAGAAAAGACTAAGTCCAACGGTGGTAGAGAAAGATAGACGAACAAAGACGGAAAAAAGCCTAAGTCCAACGATGATCTCTGGCTGAACCAAACTGAGGAGGGGAAATAACCCATATCGTGGTGAAAAAAGACTAAGTCCAACGATGTTGTCTGGTTGAACCAGTGTGAGGAGGTGAAATAACCCATATCGTGGTGAAAAAGACTAAGTCCAACGGTAATAGAGAAAGCTTGAGGCGAACAAAAGACGGAAAAAAGACTAAGTCCAACAGTGATCTCTGCCTGAGCCAAGCTGAGGAGGGGAAAATAACCCATATCGTGGAAAAAAGACTAAGTCCAACGTTGATAGAGAAAGGTTAAGACGAACAAAGACGGAGAAAAAAGACTAAGTCCAATGGTGATAGAGAAAGATTGAGGCGAATAAAGACGGAGAAAAAAGACTAAGTCCAACAGTGATAGAGAAAGGCTGAGGCGAATAAAGACGGAGAAAAAAGACTAAGTCCAACACGGTGATAGAGACAGATCGAGGCGAACAAAAGACGGGAAAAAAGACTAAGTCCAACGGTGATAGAGAAAGTTCGAGACGAACAAAAAGACGAAAAAAGACTAAGTCCAACACGGTGATAGAGAAAGACCAAACCGAGTGAAGATGGTGGCACACCTTCTTTTTTCCCCGAGTCAGTCTGTGGTGTCACACGTTTTCAATTCAAATTTTTGGCTGGAAAACGTCTCGACCAATCAAAACGCAGGATCAACCCGAACAAAACATGGTGACACACCATTCTTTGCTAGGAATTCCACTTCCGGTTTCCTCTTTTGTTTTTTACATTTTTGCAGTGGTGTGAGGAGGGGGGGGGGCAGAAAAAGCGGACATCTACTTCCGGTTTGATATTTTGACCGGTCTTTTGCCTCCCCGGGAGGGTAGACCTCGGACAAAATGGCACTCAGGGAGGGTAGACCTCGGACAAAATGGCACTCAGGGAGGGTAGACCTCGGACAAAACGGATTTTGTCCGAGGTCTACCCTCCTATACTACTCATGTATGTATTTTGTATTTCCCATTACTCAGACTTCATCACCTTCCGCTAGGTGGCATTTTTTAAATACATATATCTCATATGGGAATTCTGGGTACAAAACCGGACTACTTTTCGAGGCGGCAATCGAGACAGCGAATTTCAAAATGAAATATATGTTTACACACTAAAACCTACCTGGTAAGATTCATCCAGTGATTGTTAGCTAGCATATAACCTATGCATCAGTCATGTATAAAGACAGTCCCTATAAGCTTGGGAATAGTACCGGTAAGCCTAGCATGGTTGGGACGTTACTTTTGTACTCTGTTGCACAAATCCCGGTTTTCCCCTTCTCTATATTGAGCAACTGTATACAGGGATTTGTAATAAATATCCTAAACAATTATTTTTCCCGTTTGAAATTATTACATTTTTAAGAAATTTGTAGCGAAATACCTGTTTGATCTTCCCTTCGACGTATTATTTATAGCCATTTTCCGCTTGCTATTTTTAGCGGCAATTTACGCACCGCGTAAATCCTGTACAGGATAGTGATGTATCAGTGCAGACAGCTCTATCTTCGAAGAACATGACATGCGCAGACAACGATCAGACTTTTCTGCTTATTTATACGCGTCTTTGATGAAACGGTACTCTTTCCCCGTTTGGTGTGACCGACATCACTGTTATTCAACAAAATCCGTGTTCTCGAAATATTTTATGTGGACTAAAGTTGTTTTTCAAATGTGTCTACCTTATGATCTGAACGTTCACTTACTCGTACATGTACCAATTTCTTGTTTAAGACTTTTCGTGATAAACGCGTTTGGTGTGATCCAGAGTTTATGTATATTCAAGTATAACGAAAGGAACCTGCATATTTAAAAAAAAAACAATGATAGGCAATGAACTATCGCAAGGAAAGACGAAGAGTTAATTATTTGTGGAGTTTTTCTGATAGGCCAAGCTTGATTATAAAAACTTCCTAATTGAAAGACTTGTTTGGTCTGAGCCAAAGTTTATTTTCCTTTATGTGTGGTTAAGATGTATACAAGTCTGAACTATTCAATCTGTTGATTAAGCAAGGATCGTCAAGTAATAAAGGATTTTGTTAATTCTATATTTTCAGATTTTACCTATTCTTCATGTGTAGAGGTATATGATACATTCATTAATCCTGAAAGCGGCATATTCTATCTTGAAAACGGCGAAGGGGAGGCATACAAAGTGTACTGCGATTTTTATCCTACGCACATTTACACATACATCGCCCCGACATGCCTTACGTCCATTGACGTTAACAGACTTTATAATAACCGTCAGGAAGTATTGATAAGACATAAGCTAAATGATGAGAGTCAATTGGAGGCTAAAATAGAACAGATTAATGATTACAAAGCAAGATTCTTATTTATACAATACAATGACAACACCGGGTACGCAAACATCGTCCACCCTCAAATGGGTCCCTATCTATATTTGGGATTTTTACCGATCGATGGTATCACACATTTACATGATACACAAGGATACAGAGTAAATGGAATTGATTACACGTTCACAAATTGTGATGGAAATCCGAACAGTTATTTCGCCATATTGTTCCATAAGAACGGGACCAGTTTGACAAGGCCTGGCGGGGCAAGTGTATTTATGAGGAGATGGAAGGACGAAGCTGTTTCGGTTGCACCTGAGAACGAGCTGCCTGATCACTTCTTTACACAGTTTGAGATGCATATGGGAGGATGCGGAGGCTTTATGACGTCCCAAGTATTACAAGACTTGGCGGGAGTCACTATCGGGTTGAGATACGGTTTGTATATATATGTTATCAGATACTTATAAATTTTCTAATTAGATGATATCAGAAGAGACGGATACGTCCAATATTTCATCAATTTGTGGGTCAGTCTATAGTTAAGTACAAAAACAACCTTCCATCTTTTGTCTAAATTTCATATTTTGATCGTAAACCAGGATTTCAAAATAGAATACAACATCCTCTCAACATATTCAATATTGAAATTATTTTGCACTTAAATATCTATGGGAGCATGCGGAGGCTTTATGACGTCCCAAGTTTTACAAGACTTGGTGAGAGTTACTGTGGGACTGAGATATGGTTTGTTAGTTAACTACTTCAGTAAGACATCAGTAGATACTTCATCCAGAAAAATAACAACCTTTTAAAACGTCTGATTCTATTATTTTTTATGTACTGTCTATTCAATAATTGCCGATCTTTACAACACTAGATCAACCCTGTTAATTTCATAGACTACGAGAAAAAAATCCTGGTGAAATGATCGATGTCTAAATTTAATGTTGCTCGTAGGTTAAAATATATAATGTAAGATTTTCAGTCACAATTTGCTGGTTTTTATTTTTAAAAATGTTTGTTGTTTAAATGCGCCTTCGGTGCAAGATATTTCCCCAGTTTGATTTAAGGACTTTTTTTCCCCCCAGATTTCACTTTTTCTTCGTGTGCAGAAGTAAACAATACAATGGCGAATCCTGAAAGCGGCATATTCTATCTTGAAAACGACGAAGGGGAGGCATACAAAGTTTACTGCGATTTTTACCCTACGCACATTTACACATACATCGCCCCGACATGCCTTACGTCCATTGACGTTAACAGACTTTATAATAACAGACAGGAAGTATTGATAAGACACAAGTTAAATGATGGAAGTCAATTAGAGGCTAAAATAGGACAGATTGATGATTATGAGACACAGGATTTATTTATACAATACAATGACAACACCGGGTACGCAAACATCGTCAACCCCCAAATGGGTCCCTATCTGTATTTGGGATTTTTACCGATCGATGGTATCACACATTTAGATGATACACAAGGCTACAGCGTCAATGGACTTGATTACACGTTCACAAATTGCGATGGGAATCCGAACAGTTATTTCGTCCTACTGTTCAACAAGAATGGGACCAATTTTAGAACACCAGGATGGGCAAGTGTATTTATGAGGAGATGGAAAGATGAAGCCGTTTTGGTTGCACCTGGGAACGAGCTGCCTGATCAGTTCTTTTCGCAGTTTGAGATGCATATGGGAGGATGCGGAGGCTTTATCACATCCGACGCGCTATCAGATTTATTTGGTGTGACCATCGGCTTAAGATTTGATATCTAACTTTTACCTATGAATAACTTTGTCTATCAGCTTATTGGGCAAAAATTCCTTTAGAGTCGTCGACATTGAAGCATTCGGAGGCATCAAATAAAATGGGGCTAAAACATTGGGAATAATCTTTGAAACGATTCAGAATATCGTGGTATAAGAAAGCGTTGTTCGTTTGAAGAGGAGAAAGTGTTACTGTCTTTTTTCATTTTAATTTTTTTTATTTATTTATTTTTATTTGTGGCTTTAAATTTTCCCACTGGGGTAAAAGATAAACCAAACAGAATGATTGAATTTCGAGGGTTGTCCCGCATTTTCGCGAACCATTTCAATAACTTAAAGTGTCAACTTCCGATAGAATTGTGACTTTTAAGTTATGTGCCTATTTCAATTCCAACATTTAGTAGTACATAAATGTTTTAAGCCTTTTTGTAAATCACAGTAGGACGAATGGCCTATATATGCATGCGCCTTAAAGTGAGGGGGAAATGGCCAGGGGTGTTGTAGTTCAAATATTTAGAGGTATACATGCTTATTTACCCGTCAACATTTATCTGTCGGACATTTCACGTTTCATTTTTCTTGTACATGCGATGTCTAAAGAGGTCCCACTCAGTTCTGTGTAACAAAACGATCTAAAACCGGTATTATTACGTGCCACAGCTTCATTTACCTAGGTGACAAACCTAAAAGTTGTTTAGAAAATATTAAATCGCTCTATTAATGAATAATGGCCAGATCCATCCAGAATTTAATCCCACCATTGGATCACACTTTTTTGTTCATCTTGTAAATGTAATGGGGTCATGTTTTATTTGCCATCTCCATTTGGGCAGCTAATACATTGATTTACCTGTGTTCAGCTTGATCGATCAGATCCCTCCATTGGATCACATGACTTTGTTTACCAATGTTCTGCTTGATTGATCAGTTCCCTCAATTGGATCACATGACTTTTGAAAAAGTCATGTGATACAAAGGAGGGAACTGATCGATCAAGCAGAACACTGGTAAATCAAAGTATTAGCAGACCAAATGGACACGGCATATAAAAAGTGACCCTACTACATACAGAGTTGATACTTTGTAAAGAGTTGATACTTCAAAATGCGTAAGAAGGCTACAGTTGCGATAAGGTTTGATCAGACAAAATATGTGACAAGAGAAAAATGCACTGGTTCCCCTCACATACTTCAATAAGTACAAAAATTCTGAGCATACCCTTTTGAGCTTGGAGTTTTTCATTTTCAGTTCTGGCTTCAAAAGGAAGTAGTCCATTGAAAGGAGGGAAAAATTACGTCCTTAATTAATGAAAAGTTTCCTCTCTCTCTCTCCCTCTCAGTATACAACATTTTCATACCTTTTCTATTGCATTTTCAAAATCACTCCTTTTGTTCGACCATAAGTACATGTATATACAGAACTTTATATTTAGACCAAATACACCTTACCTTGCTTTAGTGTGCGCTATAGATTAAAGTTAAGAATGAAAAAGAATGCCCATTTACAGACAATATTTCTTCTTTTTCTTCCAACATTTTCAAAGATTAAGCCTGACAAAAAAATGTTAGCTGCAGATGGAATTTTGATCTAGGAAATACAGGGAAAAAAAAAATACTCAAAAACCTCTTTATTCATATGCTTTATTAATTTTCTTAATCAAATGAAAAATAAAATAATACAATATATGGTGAATACGAAAGTACTTAAAACACTATGAAAGTTATGAAGTATTAACCCTTTACCAGAAGACAAAATTTTAGCCGTGTCCAAATTGAAAGCAATTGCAGACGACAATTTCAATGTGGCTCAAATGGTGCAATTTTCTCTTGATAGTGTAGAAAACATTGTGGGAAAAAAAGAAAATGCTGGTTACCACCATTTTCTCTTTTTCCCACAATGTTTCCAAGAGGCTTCTTTCCTAGGGACGTTAAAAGGCAGCATTGTGCAGTTAAGGGTTAAATAATTTTCATGCTTTTCTTCCTCTTTTCAAATGCTCATGGGCTAGAAAATTTTCTCATAATAATTTTTTCCCCCAATCCTTTCACAATAAGAAGTCCAAACAAGAGTACCACATGTGGGTGCCAATGCTTGGCTGCACTTGCTTTTTTGTGAAAATTCCAAGTTGAATAAGGGGCATAACTGTGTCAAAAATATTTTGGTGGTTACCTTCCCTTGTTGTATAGGTTCCCATTTGATAGTGAACTTGTCCAAATCTGAAGCAAATATCTTCAGTAATAATAGAGATATTGTAAAATGTCAGATTTTCACATCATGACGCAGACGAAGATAACATCACCAGGACTATGACAATACCTCAATGTTTCCTCCAAAAACAGCTGAGCTAAAAATGACGCTGAAGAAAATGGGCTTTTGAAAACCTTGTGGTACCCAGCATTTTCTCCTTTTTCCAAAATGCATTCCATTCAATCAGAGAACTTTTGTTCATTTGCATTAATTTTGAAATTGATGTCTACAGATACCCTCAATTTGAGCCAAGCCTGATGGACCAGTCAGTGGCATTCAGGACTCTAGACCAGGGCATCAGTGGTTCAAAACCCGAGCTCGGCCAACTTCTTCCCGAGATTGATGACAGTTATTGTGACAGGATTCATTTCTCTCTCACCACTGATCAGTTTCAACGACAGTTATGTGGGAAAGGAACCAGTGGCTTGGAAAGAATATTGAGCTTGGTACTGGTAAAAGGCAATTCCAGGAAAGCATGGATAGGCACAATGGCCACTACGATATAAATGAAATAGTGATGAAAAATGCATTGAACACCACACATACAAACAAACAAAGTTCTCAATTTCGAAAGGTCTAAAATATGTTAATTGGCAAAGATTTAATACCGTGATAGAATACATGTATATATCAATATTTTAAGACTAGAAAAAAAAACTACATGTGTTATTATTTAGAAGGTAATGTTTGGGGGTTTCTGTCACGCCATATGTGGTAAAAGTCAGCAGCAGAGCAAGACCGATAATTTTAGGCCAAATCAAAGCCTTGTCAAACTACTTCTGTGACAAACATTTAAAGGTTAGGAAAATAATGTTTTTCAATAGAATGACAAACATTCTTTAAAGCCGTTGCTACTTTTCCCATAACATTTTTTGAACCTGTCACCTGCAGAGAGATCAAAAGGCCACTTTATACACTTATGTGACAAATTTATTATTATCTGAACCAGCATTTCCACAGTACTATCTGGCCAAAATGAAAGGGGGTGGATGCAACCAAAGATCTGGAAATCATGAAAAAAGAAAAAAAAAAAAATCCACTTCTATCATGTGTTATATCTAATCGTGATATTATGTCTAAGTTTATACATAAATGATTCATTCGACCTTATTACAATAAATAAGCACAAGCCACTACATCCCCTTTGAAATAAACAAGCACAATAAAAGCTATATGAAGTAGAAGTATGTAAAATGTTGCATGATCACAGTTTGCTGGGCAACAGCAAAGATGATGCCATGTTGCCCTGTTGTTGGTTTTCTGCCTCCCCCATCATCAAGTTATTGCAAGCAAAGATATTTCTGGGATCTATATACTGCTTCACTGCACGCATGGTTCCCAGGCCTACATCTCCAATTGTCTTCTTGAGCCATTTCTTTCGAAGTTTTCCAACTGTTCAAATGAAATTATATACTGCAAAGATTGCCAATGAAAGTAGGTACATAATACATAAATAGAAAAATGCAACACAAAAAATTGAAAGCCAACCCAGTTAGCTCCGAATGTTATCAAAAGAGATTCAGCAAGAAAGCAATATCATGAAAATAAAAAACATACAACATATGTATAAGTTTCATAGAAATGGAATAAAATGACAGTCTGCATTTCTGTGTGGTCTGACCAAGTCTCATTGTATGTATAAAGAGGTTCAAATCTGTTAAATCCCATGCCAACCTCTTTTCACATGCAACTCAACCTGATCCAACCACACAGAAATGCAGACTGCTGTAATGATCCTTTTATAATTCACTGTATACTTATCCTTTATAACTGTAAAAAAAATTCACAAAATAACCTAAGTAACACCAACAACAAAAAAAACAAGAGCACAACATACGCATGCCAACGCACAGCTGCAAGTGCTTGATTTTCAGTGATAATTCTAGTTGGAAAAGGGGCATAACTATGTCAGAAATATTTTGATGGCTACCTGCCCCTGTTGTATATGTTCCCTTTTTAATAATCAACAACTAGCGCATATTTAAAGTAAATATCTTCAGTAATTACACAGATATTACAAAATGTCAAAATTTGAAAATTTTAAGTCAAAAAAAGGAGCAAAACTGTGTCAAAAATATTTTGATGGT
Source organism: Tridacna gigas (assembly GCA_945859785.2). Lineage (NCBI taxonomy): Eukaryota > Metazoa > Mollusca > Bivalvia > Cardiida > Cardiidae > Tridacna > Tridacna gigas. Next base: position 46,301,276 of record OX244035.2, read on the forward strand.
GACCTGTCCCAGTTGCATAGGTTCCACTTGTGATAGTTATCAACTTGTCCAAGTTAAAAATAGATATCTTCAGTAATACTAGAGATATTACAAAATGTCAAAGTTTTTGCCCAACACAGATAATGCTACCAGGGCTCAACCATACCTTAAACAGCCAAGTTTCAAATCAGAGAGCAGCATATTTTTGGAATTTGACAGAGAGTGCCAAAAGTGATATAGATAAAACTAGTCCATGAACACGATGATATTCTGCACAAAGTACATGCATGATACAGACAATGTTTTCTGCTCTCTTCTGTATCTATTTTACATAAGATCCATATTTAAGTTGGATCATTCAGGAGTATATTTTATAAGTAGCATATCACTTTTACTTTATCTAGGCAATTTCGTTCACTTCTAACAAAAAATACCAAATGCTAAAAAGAAGCTTGAGTGAACTTATCCAGATGGTTACAACCTATTTCCCGCTTTTTAACCCTTTACCAAATAAAAACAATTGCAGGCAACAAATAACATATTGCTAAAATGGTAAGAGGTCTTTGATAGGATAGAAAATGTTGTGGGAAAAGGAGAGAATGCTGGCCACCACCATTTTCTCCTCTTCTCACAATGTTTTCAAAAGCCTTTTTTCCCAGAGTCTTTGAAAGTGGGATTGTGCTTGGCAAAGGATTTGGCATTGTTTTCAGAAGCTTTTTACCTCTTTTCAAATGGTTTTGTCGAGACTTGCAAAAGAATATTGTGACACCACAATGTGCCTTGCCTAGACACCGGTTCATCTTAACCCTTAGGCTGCTAAGCACAACTCACTGACCTTTTGCAGACAGTGTTGATCAAGATCAGACTGCACAAAATGTGCAGTCTGATCTTGGATCTACACTGTCTGATAAGGAGATATTATTTTCGAAAAAAAAAAAGTTTGAAGTAGCATTATTCAGGTTTTTACCATTGGCATGAGAGTCTGATTTAACTTATTTAGCAGGATAAGGGTAAACAACCTTGCTACCACAATCTATGAGTGCAACGGCCTGAGCTACATAGGCTCATCAAAACATGAACAGTAACATGGAAATATAAATAATGACAAAGAACATAATTCATCCATACCTCCATGATGGTGGGAAATACTCCCTCCATTGGCTAATATTTCATCTCTAGCGCAGGACTGTTTAATGGAAGCAAAGAAAACTAATCAGAATTTTTTTAAATAAGATTGTATGCATTATTGGTTTAACTTACTATACCTCTTTCATCTTAACTCTGTACCACACAATCCCGACTCTTAACGACCCTGAGAAAGACGTCTTTTAAAAACATTGTGGGAAGAGGAGAAAATGCTTGTAACCAGCATTTTCTCCTTTTCTCACAATGTTTTCTACCCATCCCAAAGCAAATTTCGAATTTTCAGTTGCATTTATTTTGTCGTCTGCAAATGCTTTCAATTTTGGACTAGTCTGAGGTATTGTTGTTCGGTAAAGAGTTAAGCACAGGCCTGTTTATGGTGGGAAAAATAATGATAATTTATGAAAGAAAGCAAACAGCAATGGTTTTATTGAAGAAATATCTGCAATTTACTCAAATTTCACATCCAAAACAAGCCTGGTAACAGAGGGAAAAAAAAGACAACTTCAATAATAAGTAGTTAATAAAGTTTATCCATATACCACACAATCCAGAATTTTAACGATCTCCATGAATAAGGCTTTTGAAAACATTACTCGAAAAGGAGAAAATACTGGATACCAGCATTTTCTCCACTTCCCACAATGTTTTCTATCTTCATAAAAACAAATCCTGCCTTTTGTATCAAATTCAATTTGTCATTTGCAAATGTTTTAAATTTGGACAAGTCCGAAAAGTTAACATACACTGTATTTGGTAAACTTTCACATCTAGCACAGGACTAGAGATGAAATACAGAATTTATGTCAGAAAGTAATCTTCAACAGTTTGAACCCTTTGCCAAATAATCACCTGCTTTAACAACCCCATGAAAGATTGCCTTTGAAAGAGTCAAGTTTGTTTGTTTGGATGATTTCATAGTGTGAAGTGTGAGGCAAATTCAAGTACTTTTCAGAAATCAGACATACCTCAATATCTTCATACATTTCCACTGGATTTGAAACACCTCGGTAGTTGAAGCCAAAATAAAAGTAAACACAAGCCCCCGCATCATAAGTCTGTGTGACTCTACAACAAGAAAATGTATGCATAATAACTAGTCAGTTTAGATAGAATACATCAGAGAATTTGGGAACTTTCATAACAATGAATACAGGTTTATGTAGTCTATAACAAGCAAATACAATATGTTGCTTATAGGAGAAAAATGCAAAGCATTGAAGGAAAGTATTAAGTAAGTATTTTCTTATAGTATGGAAAAGGTCTTAGAACAAGAGAACTGGTGGGTAAAAATATATTTTTCTTTTCCCCTTTGTTTTCAAGTGTTGCTTACAGCAGAGGCATATCTGTCATTTCACATTTGGTAAAAGATAAAAATCAATTAACTATTCAAACCTTACAAGCAAAGAACTGGGCAACAATTTGAAAAGAAAAATTCCTTCTTAGTACATCAGAAGAGTCATGATAATTATCCTATATAGAGGGACTCACCTGCATGTGATATAAGGTGGAAATTGAATTCCTCTTTCCTTACATTCTCGATGTAACCTATCTTTAACATTGGTGCACAAATCCAAACACCTACAAAACAAAAGTTTGATAATATGAGTTTTTGTAATTGACATCAACATGGTATTATCTCCAATTCGAAGTTTCTCGCAGCAGACCCGTTTTAACCCTTTACCACATGACAAAAAATCATACTCAAGACTTGACTGTGGAAATTGAAAGCGTTTGCAGACGACAAATTAAATGTTACTCAAAACATAAAATTTGGCTTTCATAGGATAGAAAAAAGGAGAAAATGTTGGTTACTAGTGTTTTCTCCATTTCCTATAATGTTTTTGAAAGGCTTTTTCCTCAGGGTTGTTAAAAGTTGGGATTGAGTGGTAAAGGTTTAACTACATGTCAATAGCTTTATACATGGACATTAACTCTACCAATTGACTAGGTTGGTCCAAATTCAAAGCATTTGCAGACAACAAATGTGACACAATGATGGGATTTACATCACACAGGGTAAAAAACACTGTGGAAAAAGGGAGCAAATGTTGGTAACCATAATGTTTTTAAAAGCCTTTTTTCCCAAGGGTTACTAAACCACAGAATTGTTGAGTGAAGGGTAAAATCTCAACCTCCTGAGGCCAAAAAGTAGCAAACAGCTTTCAAAATCTTCTTGTATGTAAGATAAATTTTCAACATGATTTATGTTTATTACATCATAACTAGTGAACAAAAAATGGCAAAAGGAGGAACTTCTGGTCACACAAAGTTAATTTATTTGTTCTACCACAGTATTATAGACGGTGGTCTACCGTAAAACTAAATGTAAGTGCAATCATTAGCACGCAGTGAAATGTTAACACTTTAACAGACGACAAATTTTACACTTGTCCAAATTGAAAGCATCTGCAAATGACAAATTCAAGATGGCTCAAATGATGGAATTTGTTTTTGATACGGTAGAAAACATCGTGGGAAAAGAAGAAAATGTCTGTTACAAGCATCTTCTTTTCCCACAATGATTTCAAAATTAGATGGCTCAAATGACAGAATTTATTTTAGATAGGGTAAAAACCATTGTAGGAAAAGAAGACAATGCCTATTACCAGCATTTTCTTCTTTTCCCACAATGATTTCAAAATTCAAGATGGCTCAAATGACAAAATTTATTTTTGATATGGTGAAACACATTGTAGGAAAATAAGACAATGTCTATTACCAGCATTTTCTTCTTTTCCCACAATGATTTCAAAAGCCTTCTTTGTTAGGGTTGTTCAAAACTCAAGACTGTAGGGTAAAGGGTGTATCCAGTAAGTCCAATATTGATAGCCTACCTGTCCCATGGTACAGAAGTCTCAAAGGATTCAGCAACTATGTAGTACTCAAACCCAAGATCTCGGATATAGGCAATAGCAAATGTCAACATGTAACCTCTCTCTCCGTTCTCAGCCCCTCCAGCCAAACCCCTGTAATATATTGTTTATATATGTTATATTCCGCTAAACCTTTAGGCACTGAGTAACATACTGGTATTTAATTTAGAAAAAAGGAAAAAAAAATAGATGCAGTTTTAAGGTTTTTCTTGTCAAACATGTCTAAGCCAAGTGTACATTGTGGATGAAATATCAGACTGCACATTTTGCACATTCTTCACTGGCTGGAAAGACAACTATAGTTGTGAAAGATGCTTTAAGGTATAACCCTTTACCGCACAATCCTGAGTTTTAACACCCCCCCCATCCCTGAAGAAGAGGACTTTTGAAAGCATTGTGGGACAAGAAGAAAATGATGGTTACCTGCATTTTCTCCTTTTCCCACAATGCTTCGATCCCTTACATAGAAAATGTCCTTCTTTGTGCAACATTTAATTTGTTGTCTGCAAATACTTTGAATTTGGACCAGTCTTAAAGTATAGAATTCTTTCTTTTGATAAAGAGTTAACCAGTTGACTTGCATTATTTGATTTCTAGACAATTTGTTTGTTAATGATTGAATGGTGTTTCATACCTCTATCAGCAGGATTTCAGTATATCATTATTACTACTCATAAGCTTAATGTTATGGACAGTTTGTCTTACCATGGTTTTACTAGGACTAGGTTTCAGCTCTGCAGTGCCTTACCAATAGACACTCCCAATTCACTAGTCAGCAAAGATCAAATCAGGATTATCAAGAAAAAAAAAGGGCACCTCAAGTAGGTGCCAATGTTTGACCACAATCGTTTTCTGTTGGTTTTTTTTGTAGTGAAACAGGGGCATAACTCGGTCAAACATAAATCAGAGTTACCTTCCCTTATTACCCTCCCCTTTTAATGGTAAACAACTAGCCCAAATTTGAAGTAAATATCTTCAGTAATGACAAGAGATATAAGAACATGCCAATGCAGATGACAAAAGGGACTATGACAATACCTCAAATTATCTTCCAAAATAGTCGAGCAAATCTAAACCTTAACTCTTTACAAAGCGACAAACATTTGGAGTTGTCCTACTTGAAAGCATTTGCGGACGACAATTTAAATGTGGCTGGATTTATGAGATTTGGCTATGAAAGAGTAGAAAATATTGCAGTGAAAGAAGAAAATGCTGGTTAGCAGCATTTTCTCCTTTGTCCACAATGTTTTCAAAGGCTTCCTTCTCAGGATCATTAAAAGTAGGGTTTGTGTGGTAAAGGGTGAACCCTTCACCAGCAAAAAAAAATTTATTCTCTTCCATATTGACAGCACTTGAAGGCAACAAATGAAATGGGTTCATACAAGGAAAAAAATGCTGCTTATCAGAATTTCTTCTTTTCCCACGATGTTTTCAAAAGGCCCCTTTCTCAAGGTTGTTGAAACTTGGGACTGTGTGGAAAAGTGTTAACCACTGAACAACAGTGAACCAACCAACTTGAGAACTTTTTTTTACAAATAAAGAGTTCTGAGAAAAAACAATCTGGATTTTGAAGTGGCGCTAAAATATTTGTTTATACATGTAACTTGATTTCATCAGTCAATTTGGATGGAAAACAGAAATCTTAATATAATAAGTGGTATAGTAGAGAATAAGTTACTGTGTCGAGTTTCTATTTCTGTTTCCAAAGGGGGCTTCCCTTGCAATAAAAAAATCAGACAGAAGGAGAGGACATATGGATAGATAGGATACACAGACAGACTATGAAAAAAAATATATAACAACCTGTTTGTGGGGGATAACTAACAAAACAAACAAACAAAAAAAGATAATGCTAAAAGCCTATTCAGTCCACCATAATGGAAAATGGCTTACCCATACTTCCCAGCAATTTCATACACTCTTTTTTCTTGTGCAGCAACATCCTAGAAATGACAAAAGTTATTTAATTTCATGTTAATATTAGCCATTTTCCATTATAACAGTAACCCTTTCAAATCTTTTAAAAATACCTGATCCCTAAGACCCAAGGAAGAAGCCCTGTGAAATATTATGTAAAACGGAGAAAATGCTGGTGACCGGCATTTCCCATTCCAAACAATGTTTTTTACTCTTTCAAAGACAACTGTCAATAGAGCCACTCTGAAATAATCATCTGCAAATGCTTTCAATATGGATGAGTCTAATGTTCTCTTGTCTGGCAAAGAGTTAAGTACAACAAGAAACACACAGGAGAAACAATCAAGAGAAAAAGACAAAATCTTTTTGGGGCAATATGGAAAAATTTGTGCCAAAAGATGCTACAACTTTATACAAACAAAGGCTCCTTTTACAATACTTCTCTTTCGAAACTTGAGTTATGCATGGCTAAATGAAACACAATCTTTGTTTGACAATTGAAAGGCATTTAGGTTTTGAAAACCCTGTTTTATGGAATTTTCCCTACCCTTTCTAAGACAAATCAAAATATTGCACTTAAATTTGTTGTCTGCTAATGCTTTCAATATGAATGAGTCAAAAATGTTAAGTAAAGAGTTAAATCTTAACAAATAAAAAAATTGTAGACTTGTCCAAATTGAAAGTATTTACACATTCAAATGTGAATCAAATGATTCGAACTTGTCTTTGATAGGGTACTAGAAAATATGGGAAAAGGAAAAAATACCAGTTCCAATCATTTTCTGCTTTTCCTACAATGTTTTCAAAAGGCTTTTTTCTCTGAGTCTTCAAACCTTAGGAGTGTGTGATAAAAGGTTAACATGTAGGAAAATAGATTAGGAAAATGTCTCTTTTGAATGGCATGGAACACTTTACAGATAAAGAGCAAATACTTATACAAGTAACCACTTCTTTCAGTCATTAACTCTTTCCCAGACGACAAAATTTTAGCCTTGTCCAAATTCAAAGCATTTGCAGGCGACAATTTCAATGTGGCTCAAATGGTGCAATTTTTCTTTGACAGGGTAGAAAATATTGTGGGAAAAGGAGAAAATGCTGGTTTCCAGCATTTTCTCCTTTTCCCACAATGTTTTCAAAAGGTTTCTTTCACATGGTTGTTAAAAGTTGGGATTGTTTGGTAAAAGAGTTAAGCCTATTTTACTTTTTTTTGTAAGTTGCATGTTAAAGAAATGCATAAAGAGTGATATCTATAAGGTCGTGCAATTTGACTACAAACCTGACTGGCTCCTTCAAACAGCAATGTAGCAACTGCAAGTTTCTGTGGGTTAAAGCCTTTAATTCTGGTCACATAAAACTTTTTCAACCCATCAATGAAGTTGGTTAACATGGACTTGGATTCTGGCTTCAATGCACTTCCTGTAACAAAATAAAAGCCAATCTTTTCTTTCACTCAAAGTGCTAAATAGAACTTTAACTCTTTACCAGATGACAAAAGCCATGTCCAAACTGAAAGCATCTGCTGCCAACATATTGAATATAGCTTAGGTGACAGACTTTGTCTTTGTTTAGGAAGAAAACATTGTTGGGACATTCTTGGAAAAGAAGATTATACTAGTCGACAGCAATTACCAGCATTTTTTCCTTTTCCAACATTGTTTAAACATTTTTTTTTCTTTCTCAGGTGGTTGTAAGTAAGGATTGTGTGCTTAACATTTAAAATTTTTGCTGATACTACAGATGAAAATCAGACTGTGCATTCCAGGGGCAGATCCAGGATTTATTATCATGATCATTAAAACTTAATAGTCTGGCAAGGGAATAATCTTAGTAATTCAACAGGAATAACATAACCTACCAAACTGGAACTGCTCATTATCCATTAGTCTAATGGAAGCTGGGGCACATTTCTGAAAACAGTAACATTTTCATGACAGGTAAAAGTTGTAATTACTTGAATAATAATGCCTTAAACCTTTACCACATAACAAAAATTCAGACTTGTCAATATTCAAAGCATTTCCAAACAATAAATAAAATTATATCTCATATGACTGGATTTGTTGGGTTACCAGCATGTTCTCCTTGTGCCACAATGTTTAGAAAAGCCTTCTTCATCAGAGTTAAAAGAAAATCAGATGCCATTTTCATCAAACATTATAAATAAAGTTCTTATTAAAACCCTTTATCAGATTACCAGATGACAAAATATCAGATTTATCCAAATTGAAAGCATCTGCAGACAACAAATCAGATGTTTTAAATGACAGGATTTGAATGAAAGGTCAGAAAACATTGTTGGAAAAGGAGAAAATGCTGGTTACCAGCATTTTCTCCTTTTACTACAATGTTTTCAAAAGGCTTTTTTCACAGAGTCCCTAAAATAAGGGCTTGTTTGGTAAAGGATTAGAGTGCCAAATAAACCCAACATACATTTCCAGTCTGTAATTGAGGTAAAAAAATATCTAAGATTTTGTTGCTTTTTTTTTTGTTATTGCTTCACCTAAGCAGACAGTGTTGATAAAAGATCAGACTGCATGTTTTGTGCAGTCTGATCTCAATCTACACTGACCAAAAAGGCAACAATAGTTGCAAAAAGCATAGGGGAAAAAATCTCAGCCAACGAGATGGCCAGTCTTAAAATTTAGAATAAGACCAGTCTTCAAAACGGATTTGTCAATTCTACCCAGAAGCATGACATTGTTACCCATTTAGCATAAAAATTGGACTTTACACCTGTGCAATACATGAAAGATTGCTCATTTTTCAACAATGTTTACTAAATTATTCAAGACAGATATTTTCCTTTTATTCAGGTCTACTGTCAAAAACTACTCAAAGTCTCCATAGGAAATCTTTGAAGAGGTCACAACATAAAACTGATCACATCAGTTTCATATCTAAACAGCTAAAAAAAAAAAATTGGAAGCCAAAATGCATTTGAACCATGTTTTGGCAAATGGGGACTTAATGCGTCTCTGTGATGCATCGTACCAAGCAAGCCCTCGCATAATTATGGATCCATAATAGTCACTTTTTTTTTTTTAAACAACTAACTGAATCATAAGATAGACTGCTCCTTGGATATATAGACAATTGACCAATAGCGAAAAATTTTGGCACAGGTCAGCCTGCATGGACTGCGCAGGCTTACCTGCGTTGATACTTTTCGCAGATGCATAAAGTATCCTTTTTACACAGCATGGTTCATTTTTATCTTACTTGTTTTGCAATTTCTCTCAGACAGGCCACACCATTTTCAAAATCAGGAAACACAATTGAACCATACTTTTTACATTCTGGTACGGGACGTATCTTTAATGTTACTTCTGTAACCACACCCAGTGTGCCTGGTGGTAAAACAAAATATGGCATGAAATCGGAATAACCAGCTGTTAGTTTGCTAAGGCAACATAAGGAGCTTCTACAGACTGTAAAGATCAAAATTAGACTGCACAGCACATGCAGTCTGATTTTTGTCCTGTCTTTAATTACAACTCTCTTAACAGTGTAAGAGTTAGCAAATGAGTATTCTTCTATTGTAAATATACAATCTCTGTATTGGCTAAAGCAAATGAGTATTCTTGTATTTCTAAATATACCATCTCTGTATTGGCTAACCCTTGAAACTTTTTGAATTGTTCAATGGAAAGTGATTGTTCAATGAAAAAATGATTGTTCAATGAAAAAAAAAAAAAAAAAAAAAATGTGTGTTCAATAAAACAACAATTGTTTAATGAAAAAATTGATTGTTCAATGAAACAAGAGCACCGCATACACCAACACACAGACATTTTCATTTCCTTAAAATGTTTCTCCTTTGCATCCTTTTAAATATGAGCACCACTCTGGGAAAAAGGTGGTTTAACCCTTTACCACACAATCCCGACTTTTAACGACCCTGAGAAAGAAGCCTTTTGAAAACATTGTGGGAAAAGGAGAAAATGCTGGTAACCAGCATTTTCTCCTTTTCCCACAATGTTTTCTACCCTAACAGAGAAAATCACATCGTTTGAGCCACACTAAAATTGTTGTCTGCAAATGCTTTCAATTTGGACTGGTCTAAAATTTTGTCGTGTGGTAAAGGGTTAATGCACCTCTGTAATGAATCATACCAAGCATGTCATCGCATGATTATGGATCAATAAAATCCATTTTGTCTGAATCATGAGGTAGAATGGTCCTTGGACATGCAGAAAATTTACAAATAGCAAAAAAAAAAAATGTTCAACCTGTCAATCTGTGTGGACTGCGTGGCTAACAGGGTCAGTACTGTTTGCAGATGCATTAAACACCCTTATCACAGAGCATGGCTCATACATTTCAACTAGATGTAGAACTCACCTTCAGAGCCAAGAATAAAGTGGTGGATGTCTGGACCACAAGACATTCTGGGGACCTGACATGACTTCTCCATTGTGCCTCTGGGTGTCACACACTTTACATGAATCAGCTGACAAATAAAACATAATTATATCAAGGTCTATAGTAGGTATACCTATGACAATATAACATTCTGGAGATTTTATAGGATTTCTCCAAGTACAAATTTCATATGGACCAGCTGAGATATAGAAAATAAAGTCTATACTAGGTACACTGACAATACTGGCACAACAAAATCCTTGGAAAATGACAGGATTACCTTGTAAACATATTTTACACATGGACCAACAGTGAAATATAATATATGAAGTCTGCACTAGGTAATACAAATACCAAATAATGTTCTTGGAATCTGACAGGATTTCTCCTCCAAACCAATTATGTAGAGAAATACCAAAGTGCAGACAATGGGTAATAAGCTTAACTCTTTACCAAACAATGAAATTTTAGACCATTCCAAATTGAAAGCATTTGCAGATGACAAAATGAATGTGACTCATAAATTGAAATTTGTTTTGGGAAGGGTAGAAAACACTGTGGGAAAAGGAGAAAATGCTGTTCTCCTTTTCCCACAATGTTTTTTCAAAAGGCTTCTTACTCAGGGTCGCTAAAAGTTGGGATTGTGTGGTAAAGAGTTAACACATCCTAAGATTCACTTTACAAGTTGGGTTAACCCTTTACCACACAAGCCCCTGTTGTAACAATCACGAGGAGTCAAGCTTTTGAAAATGTTGTGGGAAATGGAGAAAATGCTCTTAAACAGCATTTTCTAATTTGTCACAATGTTTTCTTCCCTTTAAAGATCAACTGCAATCCTTTTAGCCACATTAAATTTGCCATCTGCAAATGCTATCGATTTGGACTATTGAATATTGAATACTTGAATATCTTGCCATCTGGCGATTACAGGAGATGATAATGTTAAGAAGTTAGAGAGTTAGAACTTTGAGTAAAACTTTTCAAAATGGTTCTTATTTGTCTTTTGCTGGTTCAGCTATGTAAGTTAAAATTTTCAAAAGATCATGAAGCAAACCACATGACTATATTTTGCACACAATGACTGCCCACATTTTTTGCCCTTTCAGAGATGAATCCTGTCATTTCAGCCAAATTTTATGTCATTGGCTAATGTATTCAATTCAGACAAATCTACAATTTTGTTATATGATAAAGGATAAAGTAAAACTAGACTTTCCACCTTGATTAACAAACGCATGAAACAAAACTATTCAAACTGTAGTATGCTATCAAAGAAAAAAGTCCTGAGTTTCAATGACCCTGACAAAGAATGCATATGAAAACATCTTGAGAAAAGGAGAAAATGCTGCTAATCAGCATTTTCTCCTTTTCCCACATGTTTTCTACCCTTTCACAGAAAAATTTCATCTTTTAGGCCACATTTAATTTGTCATCTGAAATGCTTTCAGCTAGGAAAATTCTTAAATTTGTAGTTTGGGAAAGGGATATAGTGTAGTATACAATGAACTCACCAAATCCTCTATGTTTCCATAGATATTTTTCTTCATCCCAGAAGCCCTTGTTGCTACCCAGCCTCCAAGTGAGCTGAACTCCATGGAATCTGGTTCATGTCCAGTACAAAACCCCTTCTTTGCCAGCTATCGAGAAAATTGTTATGTCAAGCGTAGTAACTCTTCACCACACGACAAAATTTTAGATTTGTCCAAATTGAAGGCATTTGCAAACAACTTATCAAATGTAACTCAAAACATGAAATTGGTCTTTTAAAGGGTAGAAAACATTGTGGGAAAAGAAGAAAATGCTGGTTACCAGCATTTTCTTCTTTTCCCACAATGTTTTCAAAAGCTTTCTCTTCCAGGGTTGTTAAAAGTTGTGACTGTGTGGTAAAGGGTTAACTCTTTACCCCACAACAAAATTTTACACTTGTCCAAATTCAAAGCATTTGCAGACAACAAATTATATGTTGCTGAAATGATGGAATTTATCTCTGAAAGGGTAGAAAACTTAGTGAGAAAATGCTGGTTACCAGAATTTTCTCATTTAACCCACAATCTTTTCAGACCCTTTTTCTTTAGAGTTGTTAAAACTCGGGATCATTTAGAAAAAGAATTAAAGCTTTTTGTGCAAACACAACTTTTGGGGGCAAAAACACACCTATTCCCACACTGTTTTGCATATTGTTCTCATTCCTGCAAAAACTTCAAGAATGTTTTGGAAAAAAAAACTGTACAGTCATTGCTAATCTTTTCCACTCTGACTGTCTCATAAAACTCTACCTATGCGTAGCAACTAAATGCTGTTAACATTGGATCATCATGCATTTTTTGACAATTTTACTATTAAAGTATATTTGCTTTTGGTGTTCATTGCCTGTCTAATAGTATTTTGGTTATATCATTGTGACCAGTGCACCTATTCATATCTTCCTTTTTATTAGTATTATGCACCACATTCTTTCAAAAACACTAGATGCTTTTGTCATACCAAGGTTTGGTGGTAGTAAATTTCATCAATCTGAAAAGACTCTTGGACAAGCTGTGGTTTCAAACAGGCCACCTCTCAATTATTTGCCATGCATAATACATGTACTTAAAATTGTCTTCTTGTGGCTTCAATATCAAACTGTACTATTTGTGTCACTGGAAAAAAACATTGTGTTAACTTGAAACCATTCTCGTAATTGTGTAATAAGTGAGCCATCCTCTATGAAAAAGGGACTTAATGCATCTGCAAAAAGTATCAACCTGGTCAGCCTGCACGGACAGTGCCAATACGTTTCACTTTTGGTCAATTTTCTGTTTGTCAAAGGACCAGTCTACCTCATGATTCAGTCAGTTGTTAGACCAAATGGTCTTTATGGTTCCATGATCATGTAATGACTTGCTTAGTATATCATGCATCACACAGATGCATTAAGCCCCCTTTTCACAGAGCATGATTCAAACAAAATGTGCCTAACTTTACCTATATCAGTAGAACTAGAGAAAATCTATAAACAAGAGGGCCATGATGGCCCTGGGTCGCTCACCTTAGTAGAGTGCCTTTAAGGTTTTTCTTTAATTTGACCATGTGACCTAGTTTTTGACCGCAGATGACCCAATTTCAAACTCATATTTCATGAAGACAAACATTCTGACCAATTTTCAAGTCAACTGAGCAAAAAATGTGGCCTCGAAAGCCCTAAAGATATTTCTTTAATTTGACCTAGGGATCTAGATTATGACCCCAGATGACCCAAATTTGAACTGGTCTTTGACTATATCAAAAGAAACATTTTAACCAATTTTCAAATCAAATGAATAATAAATGTGGCCTCTAGAGTGCCCACTAGCTATTTCTTTAATTTGACCAAGTGACCTAGTTTATGACCCCAGTTGACCCAAATTCAGACTCATGTGAGATTTTACAAAGACAAACATTCTGACCAATTTTCAAGGCAATTAAGCAAATAATGTGGCCTATAGAGTGCCCACAAGGTATTTCTTTTTTTTGACCTAGTGACCTAGTTTATGGTTCCAGGTGACCCAAATCCAAACTCATCTGGTATTTGATCAAGACAAACATTCTGGCCAAATTTCAGGTCATTTGAGCAATAAATGTTGCCTCCAGAGTGCAAACAAGGTATTTCTTTAATTTGACCCAGTGAACTAGTTTATGACCCAAGTTGACTCAAATTAATCTTATGTGAGACTTTATAAAGACAAACTTTCTAACTAATTTTCAAGGCAATTGAGCAAATAATGTGGCCTCGAGAGTGCCAACAAGGTCTTTCTTTAATTTGACCTAGTGACCTAGTTTATGACCCAAGATGACCCAGTTTTGAACTCAATGAACTTGTTGCGCTTCGATGGGCAAACAAACTTAGAAGAGAATCACTACATACCAAATATCAAAGCTCTACGCCTTCCAGTTTTAAAGAAGAATTTTAAAGTTTTCCTTCTTTGTTCCTATGTTCGAACTTGTGACCCCCAGGGCTGGGCCAGTTTTGACCCAGGGGCATCATATGAACAAACTTGGTAGAGGTCCACTAGGAAATGCTACATACCAAACATCAAAGCTCTACACCTTCCCGTTTAAGAGAAAAAGAAATTTAAAGTTTTCCTTCTTTGTTCCTATCTTCGAACTTGTGACCCCCGGGGCGGGGCCAGTTTTGACCCAGGGGCATCATATGAACAAACTTGGTAGAGGTCCACTCTGAGATGCAACATACCAAATATCAAAGCTCCACACCTTTCGGTTTCAGAAAAGAAGAATTTTAAAGTTTTCCTTCTTTGTTCCTATGTTCGAACTTGTGACCCCAGGGGCTGGGCCAGTTTTGACCCAAGCAGCATCCTTGGAACAAACTTGGTAGAAGTCCACTAGGAGATGCTACGTAGCAAATATCAAAGCTCTGCGCCTTCTAGTTTCAGAGAAGAAGATTTTCAAAGATTTTGCTTTTTTTTCCTTTTTGTTGCCATGGCAACCAGAGTTGTGGGTGGAATTCAATTTTTTGAACACTTTTGGTAGAGCTTCACCCAAGGAACATCCCTGCCAGGTTTCATCAAGATTGGCCCACTGGTTTAGGAGAAGAAGATGTTTAAAGAAATTGTTGACGGACGACGGACGACAGACGACGGACGACAGACGACGGATGCCGGACATAGGGCGATCACAATAGCTCACCTTTAGCACGTTGTGCTAAGGTGAGCTAAAAACACTAACTTTAACCCTTTACCAGATGACAAAATTTTAGCCTTGTCCAAATTGAAAGCAAATGTAGACAACAATTTCAATGTGACTGAAATGGTGCAAGTTTTCTTTGATAGGGTAGAAAACATTGTTGGAAAAGGAGAAAAGCATTGCCAGCATTTTCTCCTTTTCCTACAATGTTTTCAAAAGGCTTCTTTCCCAGAGTCGTCAAAAGGCAGCATTGTGCTCTGAAGGATTAACCCTTGTAGTGCAAAATTAATGAAATAAACATTCTCAGCACAAAGCAAGCTGAAGTTGCAATTTCAATGTTGTTTCTTTCAAAAATATCTAGCATAGAAGCAGACAGACAAGATTAAAGATCATACAGCATATTTTTTGCAGTAATGTCTACAAAGGTAACAGAAGTCATAAACATTTACCAAATGACAAAATTTTTAGACTTGTCAAAGTTGAGAACAGTTGCAGATGACAAATAAAATAAGGCTTGAATTGTGTAACTTGACAGAGTAGAAAACATTGCCTGAAAAGGAGTAAATTCTGTTTACCAGCATTATCTCCTTTTCCCACAATGTTTTCAACCAGCTTCTTCGTCGGGGTTGTTAAAACTTGTGATTGTGTGGTAATGGGTTAAGTGATTAATAGAGTGAACAACCCCTTACCAATCTCTCTAAATCTTGCCCAATTATACCTGCTTCAATACAAGCTGAAAGGTTTTTTTCATCAATCCACAATATTTTGTTCTGTAAAAGAATAAAAAAAAAAAACCAACTATAAATACCAGAAATATTTACTGGGAGTTCTATAACCAGTTTCTTAGACCAAACATCAACTTTGATCAGTCCTTGACCTTTAGATAATCACAAACAGATAGGAAAAGTAAAGAAAATCACAAAAAAGTTAGAAAGGGTAAGGCTAGAGCATAGCAAATATGAAAGCTGTCAGCATTACATGACTGAAATACTGTTGAAAGTGGCATAAAGCCCAATTCAAACAAATAAACAAGACAAATTCCTGATTTTGATCTGGAGATAAATCAGGCATAATGAACAAATAAAAATTTCCAGTCAGATATTGTTTAGCCAATCAGATATTGTGTTACTTTCTAAGCATAGAATAAGTTTAAGAATGCAATTAGGAATGGTCTGAAAATAAGAACATTGGTCCTTTTCCTTACCATTTGTGATGTATCAAGGGAGATAATCATCCTAGTCTCATTTTGTGGACACTCTAGAGCCCCTGATACACTGGTGCCTCCTGGTAAGAAATGAACAAGAACAAAACAAATAGGACATCCATTCTAAGTTTTAAAAACATTTTGAGAAAAGGAGAAAATGCTGGCAATCTTTCAACAAAATTTTAGACTTCCATATTGAAACATTTGCAGACAACAGATTAGAAGTGGCTAAAATGATGGAATTTATTTCTTTAAGAATGGAAAACATTGAG
This sequence comes from Tridacna gigas, assembly GCA_945859785.2. Lineage (NCBI taxonomy): Eukaryota > Metazoa > Mollusca > Bivalvia > Cardiida > Cardiidae > Tridacna > Tridacna gigas. Next base: position 46,317,688 of record OX244035.2, read on the forward strand.
AAAATGATGGATTTATACTGGAAAGAGCACAAAACACAGTTGGATAAGGAGCAAATGTTGGTTACCTACATTTCCCCACAATCTTTTCAAAAATCTCCTGCTAAAACTACCAGTTGTTTGGTACAGGTTTAAACTGCAAATGTGTCAATCATTTTTATATTACTATATCTGCTATAAAAAATAACAGTTGTCAGTAGAGTTGCACCATTTAGGATAAAACATCAAGAAGACTGCCTGATATGTAAATAAACATGCAAGTATACAAACCTCCAAATGGAATAATTGCCACATCATGTTTAGTTGCCAACTCTACAATTTTTACCACATCATTATGACAGCCTGTAAAATACCAGAGTTTTCGATTAAAGTTCATCATAAAAGGTGATACTCATTTATTATGAAAATTCAACATTCCAGTTTCTCAGCTTTTTTTGTTGGCTTCTGCTCTATATAATCTACAAAAGAAGATGAACAGTATAAAACTCAGTAAGCTCACATTGGCCGAGCCGGGGATCGAACCAGTGACCTCCTGTTCTCAAGTCCTGTATGCTAACGACTGAGCTGCAAAGGCTCAGGGTTCTCACTAGGTCCTGAATCCCAAGAGTCATTGACTCTTGGGCCAAAACTTTCAACCCGAATCCCAAGAGTCATTGACTCTTGGGCCAAAACTTTCAATAGTCAAAATGGAATTTCCAAGGGTCATAGAGAAATGTCCAAGGGTCAAAATTACAAGGTTATTGTGGAGAAATAAGGGTGAAATAAATACCATCTTTCGTTGGTGTTGTTCTTTACATGTATTTATGGACAGAAACTAACCGAGAAAATACCTCATTTTATGAACAGACATGTTGGAATGAAGTAAATAGATGAATTTCAACTTGCAGCCATAGTATGTAATTCACCATTATGAATAAATGGACACAAACAATCTTTTACCTATTTACCAAACAACAAAATTTTAGACTTGTTCATATTTAGAGCATTTGCAAATGTGGCTCGATGACTGGATTTGTCTTTCGTAGCATGGAACTTTGTGGAAAAGGGAGAGAATATAGGTCACATCCATTTAAGTTTTTTTTTTAATCAAATTTCTAGACTATTTCTTAAGATGAATGTCCAATACCTCCTTTAACACTTGTTCCAATGTTAACACTGAAAGACACGACGGCCTAACCTCCACAGTTCTTTTCCCCAGCACCCCACCCCACCCCCTCTAATTTGTAGGTTGTTTCATAAACCTGTCAAAAGTGGTAATGAGCAATCACCAGCTTGACTCACCGTGTGAACACAATTTTTAGTACCAAGTGACTGATCATCATTGTACAGAATCCCAAGTCACATACAATGCATACTTCCGGTCCTACACTGTGAAGACTGTTAAAGACAAAAGAAAGCTTACTTGGCCAAACCACTATATCTGGAATCCTTTTAAATTTGCCCTCTCTCAAAATGAACACTTCATTTAATGTATGACCTGCAAAAGTAAACACATGAAAGTAGTATTAATACATGCTCAGTATAGGTAAATACATCAAAATAGTACATGTATTAAGGCACAACTAGCATAAGAAAACACATGCAAGTAGTAGACTACATCTATCTAATTTGAGCCATGCTCTGGCAAAATGGGGCTTAATACATCTCGGTATTGCGTGATACCAAGCAAGCCATCACATAATTGTCAATCCTTAATAGCCAATTTTTTTTTTTTTAACAACTAACTGAATCATGAGGTAGAAAATTGACCAAAAGCAAACCGTTTCGGCCCAGATCAGCCTGAGTGGACTGCGCAGGCTTACCTGGGTCTATACTTTTTGCAGATACATTAAGCCCCCTTTTCACAGAGCATGGCTAATTTATATCAACTGTAAATCAATTCCTAAACTTAACCCTTTACCACACAATCCCGACTTTTAACGACCCTGAGGAAAAAGCCTATTGAAAACATTGTGGGAAAAGGAGAAAATGCTGGAAACAAGCATTTTCTCCTATTCCCACAATGTTTTCTACCCTTTCCAAAACAAATTTCAATTTTTGAGTAACATTTATTTTGTTATCTGCAAAAGCTTTCGCTTTGGACTGGTCTAAAATTTTGTCATTTGGTACAGAGTTAAAAATGAACTCATTACCACATTAATTTTAATTTTAGATCTATCAAAATTGAAAGCATTTGCAGACAACAAATTAATCGGGCTCAAATACTTGTATGAAATGGACTTTATCGCTGAATGGGTAGAAAACTTCATGGAAAAAGGAGAAAATGATGGTTATAAGCTTTTTCTTTATCTCTGACAGTGTTTTCAAATCTCTTTCCCATGGTCGTTAAAACATGGGATTGTTTGGTGAAGGGTTATAACCTTAAATAACCTTGATCTTAAATAAACTTGATCTCTTTCTTTTGGTAAACCCATGATATTCACTGGTTTCTAATTTTCATATTTGAAACAAAATCCAGAGTTTTAACAACCCTGTTAAAGAAAGCTTTTGAAACATTGTGGAAAAAGGAGAAAACGCTGGTAACCAGCATTTTCTCCTTTTCTCACAATGTTTTCTAACCTTTTACAGCTAAAAAGCATAAATCCAGCAACATTTAAATTGTCATCTGCAAATGCTTTCTATTTGGGTGACTCCCAATTTTTGTTTATTGGTAAGGAGTTTTGAGGCAAATTTTATTACCGTGAGCTCTGAACAGCCTGTCCTGGCAGTCATCTGAATAGTTAATGTTTGTTCGTCGAAGTTCACTCAGGTACTCTTCATTACGTATTGGTATGGGCATATCTTTGGCCATCATCTCTGACTGAAAAATTTATGTAATAGCTATTTCTAATGGATGTGTCACTGAAGCAAAAACAGTTTGACAAATTGGTAACCAACAGAAATTATCATGTCACTAAATAATCTAAGTGTCTTCAATTGCCAAGACTTCAGTCCCCGACAGCTTTCAAAAACCTTGTGAAAAAAGTTTAATTGCTTATCTTGAGCAAATTCACCTTTGTCACAATGTTTTCTATCATGAAATACAATTTTTTGCACATAAATAAGAAAATGTATGACACTTTGTTACTAATCTATTTCACTAACCAACTGTACCCAATATGTCTTGACCCCTTGCCAAACAATCCAGACTACCCGGAGGAAGACAGCTTTTGAAAACATTGTTAACTCTTGACCACACAATCCCGACTTTTAACGACCCTGAGAAAGATGGCTTTTGAAAACATAGTGGGAAAAGGAGAAAATGCTGGTAACCAGCATTTTCTCCTTTTCCCACAATGTTTTCTAAGCTATCAAGGACAAATTTAATATATTTGGCCACCTTTAATTTGTCGTCGGCAAACCCTTTCAGTTTTGACCAGTCTAAAATTTTGTCGTTTGGTAAAGAGTTAATAACAGGAAAAATGCTGATTATCAAATGAAGTGTACAAGATCACTGTTCTCCCTACCTGGGGCGGTGTTTTGTGATCCAGGCTGATGCCTACAGTAGCACACATCCAGTCTCGTAGATTTGGTAAGACATGTCCACTTAACTGATATCTGAAAATCATAAAAAAACCCACTTCACTGATGCTTGAAATACTGTCTAAACCAATGAATGAATGAATGTATGGTGTTTTATGGCGCACCAACATCTAGGGTCATTTAGCGTGCAAAAAAAAAAAAAGGTAATGAAAGGAAAAAATAGTATGTAAAAATGTAAGTATTGAGTATAATGATGAAAGATGTGTCAAGAAATGATTCTGTAATGATATATAGTGATAAGAATAAAAAAGTCTGAGTAGGAATAAAAGGTTGTAAAACAATATCACAGTTCTGTATATGGTCTAATCTTCAATTTACTAATATATGAATATTGTCTGCACCGCACAATTGTTCTCTGAAAATGGTTTTTGTCAAAGCCATTAATCCCTGATGATGCTGAGAAAAGAGGCTTTTAAAAGCATTTAACTCTTCAAAATGTCAAAATTGAAAGCATTTGCAGATGAGAAATGAGATATTGCTGTATTAATGAGATTTTGCTTTGAAAGGGTAGAAAACATTGCTGGAAAAGGAGAAAAGGCAGGTACACAGCATACTCTCCTTTTCCCACAATGTTTACAAAAGTCTTGTACTTCAGAGACTTTTTTTCACACAATGTTTTCAAAGCCTTCTTCCTCAGAGTCCCTCATGATTGAAATACAGGAATGACTGGTAAATGGATAAGTGAAATACCAAATACAATGAAAGTTAACTAACTCTTCACAATTAGAGCACTAAGCACAACTTTAGTTGTTTTTGCAGCCAATGCGAATCATATTGTCACTGTCTTTAGCAGACAGTGTAGATTCATATCAAACTGCACACAATGTACAGTTTGATATAGAATGTACACTATCTGCTATTTTTTTTCTTAAATTCTTTCTCCAAAAATAACCCTCAAAATTGGAACTTTTTTAATCTTTTATTCCTCCATGGACAAGTCTATTGGATTTATTAAAAGCTTTAACTCTTTACCAAACGGCAAAATTTTAGACTGGTCCAAACTGAAGGCATTTGCACACAACAAAAATAAATGTGACTCAAAAATTGAAATTTGTTTTCCAAACGGTAGAAAACATTGTGGGAAAAGGAGAAAATGCTGGTAACCACAATGTTTTCAAAAGGCTTTTTCTGTAGGGTCATTAAAACCAGGGATTGTGTGGTAAAGGGTTAATCATTGACCACACAACCATGAGTTTTGAGGATGCTGAGGAAGAAGAGTTTTGCAAACATTGCAGGAAAAGGAGAAGATGCTGCTAATCCGCCTTTTCTCCTGTTCCCTGAACTTTTTCTGCCCTTTCAAAGGCAAATTTCATCATTTAAAATCAATTTGTCTTCTACAAAATTTAATGCTTTCAATATGGACAAGTCTATAAAGTTTTTTCATTTGGTAAAGAGTTAATGGAGCATGCTTTTACATAGCAACAGCACATATCATTCCAGTTATAACCATACCTTTCTCCTGTAAATTCCACTTGATTATCTTTGTTCACAATAAACTTGGAGTCCTTGTAGCCCCAACCATTCCACTTCAACAGCTCTTGCCTAAAAAAAAAAAAAACAAAGCAAATAAGGATCAACAATCACTGAGTATTTGTGGTTTATCATCTTTACAGGAATAAGCTATAGTGCCAGTATGATTCTGGATGTATCTCTTTGAAAACTACCATTGCAAAATAGACTATATTACACTACAAGCTTTAAAGTTCCCTAACTACTCATTTTAAGTCAAATATAGAAAATTGTTTAACTCTTTACCAAACAACAAAATTTTAGACTGGTCCAAATTGAAAGCATTTGCAGATGAGCATGAAAATATTGTAGATCATGTGCACTTGATAAATAAATTTCAATCTTTCACCTAAAAAACACAAATATCCTCTATGTAATCTGTTGATTGATGCATAATTTGCAAATGTCAACAACATGGCAGGCAATTAGGCTATTAGCTACTTGTTGTCGACAGTTTAACGGGTTCTGGGCGAATGATAGAGAATGGCGCATTCCAACTGGTTATTAATCTCCCAGAAAGCCACGCCTACCTCTTCAAATACCCAACTTTAGTGATTACTTATGTATTGGATTTTTCGCCTCGTTAAACACCTCGTAAACAATCAGTTGATAAACAAATCAAGCTGAGATGCCAATTTCGGGCGCGTGCCCTGAAAAAAACTTGTCGTCCGGTGGAATTCTTTGTTAGGATTTTTTTGTCACCCTGAGGGTAAAGTTGTCATCTCGGGCGAGAGTACTGGCATTCCAAGAACTATGCAGCCATTTAAAAGATGCTATTATTTCCATTTTTCAATCCAGAATGAACATAAGATTGGCTGTAATTGGGGCAAGTGGAGACACAATCACAAAAAAGACATCGAAGCTAGTCACCGTGTCAGGAGTAGGAGGGTGCATGTACCCCCAAATGAAAAACTAAGTGGGCATGCTGTTCACATAGAAATTTAGGTGCATGTGAACACTAGATCAAAAAGCACTACACTTATACAACAGTAATCTCATTTGATTCTTAACCTTTACCAGTCTCGTATTTATACAACCCTGAAAATAAAGGCCACTGGAAATTTTGTGAGAGAAGGACAAGTAAGTGTAACTTTATTAACACAAAACCCATCATTGGAGTCAGATCATAACATCGTCTGCAAATGCTTTTAATTTGGAAAAGTCTTTTGTACTTTCTTCTGGTAGATAGTTGCGGTAGTCGGTAACTGGTAGGTTCACCATTAGATGCTTGCGTAAGACCAGAAACAACACCCGAGTCATTGGAAACACCCGATTATTATCTTTCGCAGCGCTCAGGCGAATAAAAGATCAAAATAACAAAGAAAAATAACCTTCGTTTTGGAATGGATGGTGGGTCAGATTCTGAGGCGCAACAGTTTGTTGAAATTTTGTTGAATGATCCCAATTTCTTCATGTTTGCAAGTGGTTTTCGATGTCTGGCTGAGGTTGTTATTTCATTTGAACAGAGTCACTTCCCTTGGAAATACATCACACCACTTTTACGGTAATGTCAAAAATCTGCCTTCATCGGTTCCGGAATAGTTTTGTATCGTCTTGAAATAACCACGGTTAATTTATAAAAAGAAATAAAGCGTGTTGTGCAAACAGAAACAAACAGAAAATATGGTTGGTGATGTGAATTTTTGTTTTCAATTCTTTTTCGACGAAAAATTTGTTTTTTCCATGACTGACATGTTTTTTTTTTTTTGGGGGGGGGGGGGGGGGGGGAGGGAAAGGGGGTGCAGACAATGTAACTCTTTTCCACATAATCTCAAGTTTTAACGACAAAAAAAAAAGAAGGTCTTTGAGTCCTTGAAAATATTAGTGGGAAAAAAAAAAATGATGGTTATCAGCATTTTCTCCTTTCCGCTTAATGTTTTCTCCCCTTTCAAAGACAGAAATCGTCATTTTAGCCACAGTTGATATATCGTCTGCAATTAATGCTTTCAAGTCGGTCCAGTCCAAAACTTTGTCACTTGGTAAACGGTTATGAACAGTCCCGTGTCTAGGAGTTTCACAGGTGGGTATTGAGGTTCTGCCTCAGAAAATCTTTGAATTGTGGAAGCTATTTACTGGCCTCTGGTGACATTTTTTTTTTAAATTGTTTTTCTTTTCTCCCTTTCTCTTTTTGCAAAGTGTATGCATGCAACTGCCTTTTTGCGCACAGACAGCTAAGCTGCTGAACGGTATAACCGGCATTGCATTAAAAGGAAAAATACATTTGAATAGTATCAGTTGGCCATAGATCAGTAGTATAGTGGAAGACTACATGGCTTTATGGCTTTGAAGGCCATGGATTCGAGTCCCACGGAAGGCATTTTTTTGGCGGTCCCCCTCTCCCATGTAGAGGTAAAAAGTCACGTCCTTATCATTTTTCCTCACAAACTATCAAATACCCCCCTCCCCCGAAAAAAAAGGGAAGAAAAAGAAACTCTAGTTTAACCCCCCCTTTGTGTCTTTATGTAAAGCTATACAAGCGTTACAGTTGGGGGGATTTGCAAGCTCTTATATTTGAGGTTGTTAGTCAACAATATAATAAGAGGACTGTGAACTTGGGGCATTGACTGAGCTTGGGGAGGGGTGGGGGAAGGATAGGCTTCTCTTAAATCTCAATGACCACGTGAAAACTAGTTGTACACACCCGTCATATTGCAAACTGGCAATTTATAAATGCACTGTTCTAATTTTCAAGACCCTTTTTGGACAGATTATAGATCTGCACAAGGCACGGGACTGGTTGATTGAATTTAGCGTTTATTTATCGTTACCACCGGTTGCCCATATGGGCGACCCCCCTTGAAGACTGTTAGTTTTGTAACAGGGGATAGTGCAATATATAGGACAAAACTCATCCCAAGTTATGCCTAGTTCTTTAACGTGCTTGGTGTATAGGACTGTCAAACGGGACCTCGGTTTAACGTCTCACCCGAAAGACTACTAGTAATTTTAGATGGCACGGGACGGGTGTACCGAATTTCTTTATGCCTGACCACGTTCCACACTGTCTGCTATAGCAGTTTTCTGCGGTTGAAACCTGCGTATGAAACTTTACTGTTAGACTCGTGCATATTGAAGACTTTCCTGACTAGAAATTAAGTTTTCTTTGAATGGTGGGATTGGATCTACTCTAGCAGAGTAGAAAAGCTATCTTTATACATCTACGACAGAAAACACGGGAGGACTTTTCAGATGTTAAAAAGTGCAACTTTCACGGGGCTTTGGAAAATTTAACCCTTCGTCTCCTAAGCGCGACTCAAGGTCCTTTTGCGGACAGTGTAGATTAATATCAGACTGCACGGAATGTACAGTCTGATTTTGGATCTGCACTGTCCGATAAGGCTATATATGTATTCATTCAAAATACCTTTGAAGTAGCAAAACATACGTTCTTACTATTGGCTTGAAAATTTTATTGAACATATTTAGCAGGCTAAGGGTTAAGATACTTGAAGCTATATTACCAAGGCAGACAACTCAAAGAATGAATTATGAGTTGCCTCCCTTAGCTCCAAGTTTTGTTTTGGATTTTATCCTCAAATTCTCATTCCTAATCCAAATGCTTTATTTCTAAATACTATTACCATTCGTTTCGGAAACAAACATCAAGAAAGTGATACAATGTTATCTGGAAAATGAAAGTTAACTTTTTCACTGCGGGATTACCCACGCAGAAGGCAAAATGGCGGCGATCAAGAAGAAAGATGGAGCCCCAAATGCAAAATTTTTCGAAGCTGTGGAAACAATCGCACAATTTGACTCAGTCCGTACTTGGCTGCATAAAAATTGCAAAAAGGTAACTTTTGAACACTGTTGTCTAAATCTATTTCGTAAAAAAATACTATAAAATCGACTTTGTGTTTAACCGGCGTCCTGGGGCTGCGAATTGAATCTTTTGTTCTTTTCCAATTTGTGAATTCTAGACTCAGCTCAGTGGCATAGATTGGTGGGTAACGTTAGAGGTGTTTCAATATGGAGCGCTGGAAGTAGAGGATTTAGGAAATTGTTTTTGTACCTGAGACACTGAATACTGGAGAAATCGTTTCAATAATTGCATAACCCACTGCTGTAGAAAACGACATAAAAAAATTACACTAGTCCAAATTAAAAGCGTTTGCAAACGACAAAATATGACTATAAATTGAAATTTGCTTAGTGGAGGACAGGAAACATTGTGGGAGAAGGAGAAAATGCTACTTATCACATGTTCTTCTTTTCCCACATTTTCAAAAGCTTTCTGTCTCAGGGTTGAGAGTGTGCTAAAGGGTTCAGCAAAATAGACAGAAAATGCTATCAAATCAAAATTTCTATGCAATTTTGTCACCCCAAAAAACAGTCACCCAATTGGATATTGAAATTGCCGCCATTCAATTGAGCAAAAATAAGATTTTTTTTTATCAACAAAATCATCCAGTAGAATAGCAAAATCACCATTCAACTGAGCAAAAAGAAGATTCAATTGAGCAAAAAGAAGATTTTTTTTTTTTTATTTACCAGCAAAATCACCCAGTGTTGTGGCTCAAATTGCACATGATCATCCCATAAAGTCTATGCGCAATTTAAATTTTGTCACCTAAGAAATGAAATCACACAATAAAATAGTGAAATAGTGAATCACTCAATAAAATAATGAAATCACCATTTAGTTTAGCAAAAATAAGATTTTTTTTATTTATCAACAAAATCGCCCAACATTGAGGCTCAAATTGCCTATGATGATCCCATAAATCAGTAAAATCAATTTGATGTGTCAGGTATTGATATTTCTCGATCTTGCCATTTTGTTTGTTGTCATTCTCTTTGTAACAAACTTATAACCAAAGTATCAATTTAGACTGTCAAGGTAAGTAACATTATGCAAAAGGCAATGTTACCATGAATGTGTGTTAAGATTCTTGTTGCTCACTGGCACTTGTTTTTTCTATTATCAACCATTTTTACGGATGTTTTGATTTTGCTCGATCAAAGTCTAAGGTTAAGACCACATCATATATTTAGTGCAATACAGGGGGGTTCAGAATTCAAACCACTAATTTTCTTTCAGGTTTTATTTCCCGACGTTAATATTTTTTACTGTGATTTGGTACAATTTGACCTTATTACAGTAGCCCTACAGAGCGCTTGATTTAAAAGTGGGGCTTCAATCTACATTAACATTCACATTAGTTTTTGCTAGTAAAGACATGAGCTGGTGTGCTTATCACCATACGGCAAACACCTAAGCCACATTTTGACTGTTTGTTAATACATCCACTTAAAATGCTGAACTCATGAAAGCTTCTTCTGGAAATATCGAAGAATTTGATCAAAATGAAGTTTCATAACTTGATTTTAATCTATGACTAACATCGAGTGGTTGTTATTTCTGACCGTAAGTGTTGTTCTTTTATTACTGTTCAGAATTAGAACCACTCATGTTGGGATTTAAAACCATCGTTCGGAATTTCAACCATTCAGATTGGGCTTTCCAAAGTGCATATCTACCGTTAAGTATTACATACTGATATTGATATATGATAAAAATGTGATAGACGACAGACAGTTCAGCGTATGTGGTTGTATTAATGAATAGTCAGATATGCGGCTTAGGTGTTTGCTAATAGGCACACCTGCAATAGGGAAAAACACTTTCATATTCGATGCCGGATCAAAATATGATGCACAGATCTGGTTACTTTGTTCATTTTCTTCTAGAAATTTATGTTTGGAATTTTTTTCTTTTGGGAGGAGGGGGGTCATAGAATACAAGTTATTGAGTACACTAACATGTTGGCTTGTCACTGTCCCGTTACTGTTTGGTGTCTGAACGACATTTGCATGGGTAGGAGGATGGCCATATGATTTTAGTATGTACTTGTTGCTACAGCTATTTAAGACGAACATATAAATGAAATTTGACAATCTCATTGAGATTGTCTTAATTTCATTTATTTGCTCATCTTAATACAGCTTTGAAAATGCAAGATCTGTACCATAGGTATTGAGTCAATTCTAATGGTACAGGGTACGTATTCACCAACCATTCTTGAGAATATTCTTAGTCTTATTCTCCAATATTTTCTACATTTGAAAGTAACAGAACTCCTGATTGGCTAAACCATTTGGTTTAGCCAATCAGGAGTTGTGTTTCTTTCAAAGGTAGAAAATTCTGGAGAACAAGACGTAGAACGTTCTTAAGAATGGTTGGTGAATATGGACCCTGTACCATTAGAACTGACTCAATACTAATGGTACAGATCTTGCATTTTCAAAGCTGTATTAAGATGAGCAGACAGTGTAGATTCAAGATCAGACTGTGTGTTCTGTGCAGTCTGATTATGATCTACACTGTCTGCATAAAGAAATTAATCTGGGTTCAGCAAGCAGTATAAGGGTTAATGTATATTTTCAGCGCAGCTTTATTAAAAAAAAACTATTGTAATCATTTTCGCCTTTTGTTTGGTTCTTTAAATAGTACACACAAGCTGACCCACCAACAAACAAAGGACTGTCAAGTCTTGTGCTTCAACTGCTACAGTTTCAAGAGGATGCATTTGGTAAATCTGTCAGCAATCCACCACTCACAAAACTTCCGGTAAGGACTTTTACATTGAGTCATGCTTTGGGAAAAGATGGTTTAATGTATATGCAAAAAGTGTAGACTCATCTCAGCCTGTCCAGTCTGCCATTATTTTCAATTCTTTACCCAAGCGATAAGTAGATGTACTGAAACCTTTAAAGCCCTATTTTTTTCTTTTTTTTTTTTTTTGAATTCTTTTCCTTATCTTAACCTTTTACCAAACAATCCAGATTTTTAACAACCCTATGAAAGAGGGCATATGGAAACATTGTGGGAAAAAGAGAATGCTGGTAACCTGCATTTCATCCTTTTTCCATTTTGTTTTCTACCCTTTCTCAGACTACGCTTTCTCAGAGACCTTTGCCCATATGAACATTTGGTTTGTCGTCTATAAATGCTTTCAATTTGGAAAAGTTCAATTTTGTCATATGTTAAGAGTTCAACCTCAATTGTTGGTACTTGTTAGAAATGCCTGATTGAGACAATTTCACTGAGTTCCAACAACAAATGCTGTTGTAGACAGCTAACAGCCTAAACAATTTGGGTTACATTTCTTTTTTAAACTTAAAGTCACTGATAACGCCAGGAATTGGCACGCTGTTTACTCAGTTGGTGGAAAGAAAGTAAGAACGATTGGTCATTTTGGTGAATCAAAATACATGTGTAATGCTGGTTACCAGCATAATCTTCTTTCCTTCAGTTTTCAAATGCCCCCTTTCTCGGTGTTATTAACATGCAGGATTTTGTTAAATTATTAAAGAGTTCCTTTACCACTTTGTATTTTTTTTTTTTTGGCTTTTGATATTTGTATGTAGAACCACCATGCTGTCATTATGACAGATAAACTACACGTATTACTAGACTTTTTCTTTGTAAATGCCAGTTTTTATTGTATTGGTTTAACCCTTTACCCCACAATCCCGACTTTTAACGACCCTAAGAACAAAGCCTTTTAAAAAAATTGTGAGAAAAGGGGAAAATGCTGGTAACCAGCATTTTCTCCTTTTCCCACAATGTTTTCCACTTTTCCCAAAACAAATTTTAATTTTTGAGTCACATTTGTCGTCTGCAATTGCTTTCAATTTGGACTGGTCTAAAATTCTGTAGTTTGGTAAAGACTTAAAACACTTTACTTCTTCCAAAGTCTAGGAATGGACACAGGTGACCTGATTATGCATGAATCATAATGTGTTACAAATGAGGGGTAGCAAAAATCACTTGTCGGTAAACACCTGTGTAACTATGATTTACTTGCTATCCTTTTAATTTTGTTTATATGCCTTTAGGGAATCAGAACTGCGTTTTGTCCTGAGATCATAATCAACTGTTCTATTATTCCATTGAATAGTGTTCTCTGTTCATTTGCAGATGAAATGTTTCCTTGATTTCAAACCTGGAGGAGCCCTTTGTCACACACTAGCTGCAGTTTTTAAGTTCAAAACAGATCAGGGATGGTTAGTCATTAGTAAACATTTATCCATGTATACCTCTACAAAAAGTAGTGTGCTGAAACCATTCTTTTCTCCTGTAGTATACAAATACATGTACATGTATGTGTGTCAGTGCAGTGAACTACCTCAACTGCTGCCGAGCCCCATAGCTCAGTCGGTAGCATATAGGACTTGAGAACAGGAGGTCGCTGGTTCGATCCCCGGCTCGGCCAATTTCTTTCAGAGGATTGATGATAGTCATTGCGACAGGATTCATTCCTCTCCCACCGCTGACCATTTTTTTGACAGTGGCTGTGTGGGAAAGCAGCCAGTGGCTTGGAAAGAACATTGTGCGGAGTACTGGTAAAAGAAATTCCAGGAAAGCATGGATAGGTGCACTGGCCACCGCGATACAACATAATGTTGAAAATGGCGTTAAACACCATACAGTCAGTCAATCAACCTCGACTGCTTTGCTGACATTGTGTTGAAAATGTGTAAAACTGTTATCCAGAAACTTTACGCATGCGAGACACAATATGTCTCGTGTTTAGTTTTATGTGTAGTGCATGTTAGGCTTGACATCTGTCTTTTCAATCAAAATATTCAATGATAAAAATATTAAATGACTTTTTATGACCATTCTAATTTGCTATCCATTAAAGCTTGGGAAGGTGCAGTTTTTCATATTTCAAGGTAGGCCTAAAATAGGATGTACAGTAAAAGGTTAACTTCAAAGTCTGATTCTATCAAACAATAGGAAGAGAACACAAAGCAGAAAATATCTTTGTGAAAGTGTGTGGAAAACATAAGTCATGGAACAAATGCCCATGATCTGATTTATTGGCGACTAAGACTTTTCCCTCAGTGTTTTTTACTGTTGGCTAAACTTGTCCACCTGGGACCCGGATGCATGAAGTTGTTATTTTAAAGCCTTTCCCACACAACCTTGAGTTTTAATGCGCTTGAGAAAAAATGGTTTTGAAAACACTGGGGGAAATGGTAACCAGGATTCTCTTTTCCCCACTGTGTTTTCTATCCTTTCATAGATAATCCAGCAATTTAAGCTACACTCAATTTGTTGCCTGGAAATTAGATTAGGTTGAAAATTGATCATTTGGTAAAGAGTTACATTGTTACTGTAACTCCTTACCACACAACAAAATTCTAGACTAGCCCAAATTGAAAGCATTTACAGATGACAAATGTAGCTCAAAGGACAAAATATGTCTTTAATAGGGTAGAAAACATTGTGGGAAAAGGAAAAAAATGCTGGTAACCAGCATTTTTTCCTTTTCCCACAATGTTTTCAAAAGGCTCCTTTTCTCATGGTCGTTAAAACTCGGGATTGTGTGGTAAAGAGTTAAAGTAAAAAGTGAACTAAAATATGACCTCTGCCATTTTATAGAAACTTATATTTGAGTTATGCTCAGGCAAAGGGGTGTTTAATGCATCTCTGTGATACATTATACTTTGAGCACGTCATCACATAATTATGGATCCATAAAATCTATTTTGTCTTGCAACCATCTGAATCCTTAGATAGAATGGTCCTTGGACATGCAAAATATTTTCCAAAAGCAAAAAGTTTTGACCCAGGTCAGCCTACATGAACCAGACAGGTTGACCTGGGTCAATACTTTTTGCAGATGCATTAAATACCCATTTCACAGGGCCTGGATCATTTATGTTATTGATCTTTCAATGTATTGCAGGAGACGTTTTGACTTCCAGTCACCCTCTAGAATGGACAGAAATGTAGAAATGTTTATGCAGATCTTGAAATCTGTTACGGCAAACAAATGTTACATCCAGCCTTGTATTTTTATCAAACAAAACTTGGAGAAATCCCTGATTTCCCGCCTGAAAGATATCATAAAGCGTCATCAAGGTACCATGGCTGAAGATGAAGAAGATGCTACCCATGTGATCCATGGAATGGCACCAGTCTCTGATGGTAAGCATGTCAAAGGACCAGTCTACCTCATGATTCAGTCTGATGTTGGATAAAGTGGATCAATAATTATGTGATGACTTGCTTGGTATAATGGATCATAGTATTCACAGAGATGCATAAAACCCCCATTTGCTATAATAGGCTCAAACTTTGGAATGTATTGATATATTTAATTCTAGTACATGTGAATATCAACACATTTAGTTATTTTACATGTATTTTTGAATGCCTGCCCAGGTAGCTCAGTGGTTAGTGTATCCGACCCGTGACCAGGTGGTTGTGAGTTCAATACCCAGTTGAGGCAAACTTTCTTTCCGGCATTTTTTCGCCTCTCTCCTCTGATGCATGTGAGAAAAGTAGTCCATGGCTTTGGAAAGAAAATTGTGTCACTACTGGTGTGAAAAGCCAGGAAACACATGAGTGGGTCAGTGATCGCCATGATATGACCCGAGCTGTTAAAGTGGCATTAAACTCCGATACAAACCAAACAAAGTATTTTTGAAGGTGGCTTGCTGCAAATTTGTCACCACACAATCCCAAGTTTTAACGACCCTAAGAAAGAAGCCTTTTGAAAACATTATGGGAAAAGGAGAAAATGCTGGTAACCAGCATTTTCTCCTTTTCCCACAATTTTTTCTACCCTTCCCAAAACACATTTCAATTTTTCAGTCACATTTATTTTGTCGTCTGCAAAGGCTTTCAATTTGGACTAGTCTCAAATTTTATTGTTCGGTAAAGAGTTAAATATTAACACTTGAACTGTTCTTCTCTTACTCCTTTACTACTGAATCCCAACTGTTAATGACTCTGAGAAAAAGGACTTTTGAAAACATTGTGGGTAAAGGAGAAAATGCTTGTAACCAGCATTTTCTTTTCCCACAATGTTTTTTATCTGTCCCCAAACAAATTTCAATTTTTGAGTTACATTTACTTTGTCATCTGTAAATGCATTCAGTTTTTACCAGTCTAAAATTTTGTTTTTTGGTAAAGGGTTAGCCTGTTGTTGTGGTTACTCACAGATGTCATATTTAGGTAAGTCTGTGACTATCTATGGAATAAGTGCCAGGTATTTGATGGATAGATATGTGTGGAATTAGAGACCCACATACAATCCTGTCTTAGTATCTGACAAAAAGTACTATCATGCAGAAACCACCTTTATTTTTGATATAATTTATTGTAGAAGAATGGTGCAGACCTATAATTAAAAGAGAGCGAAGTACCTTACTTCACTGGTGGAATACTCCAGACAGGTATATTAAACTTAATTTTTCTGTCTTTTTGCAAATTTTCATCCCTGAAAGTGCCACGTAACGTAGAATAAAATGGACATTTTTTGGCTGACAATAAAATTAACTCTTTACCACACAATCCCGACTTTTAACAGCCCTAAGAAAGAAGCCTGTTGAAAACACTGTGGGAAAAGGAGAAAATGCTGGTAACCAGCATTTTCTCCTTTTCCCACAATGTTTTCTACCCTTCCCAAAAGAAATTTCAATGTTTCAGTCACATTTATTTTGTTGTCTGATAATGCTTTCAATTTGGACAAGTCTAAAGTTTTGTCATTTGGTAAAGAGTTAACTCAAATTCTGGAAGTTGAAGGCTATTTCTGCAAAAATTATTTCATAGCAAACAAAGCATGAATTGTGTATCACAAAGACATGATCAGGTAGCTTTTACTCTACCAGCCAGCTTAACTCTCTACCTAACAACAAAGTTTTGGACCTTTTGGAAGCATTTGTAGACAATTTGAATGTGACCCAAATGTTTAGAATTCTCTCTGGAAAGCTGAAAAGCATTGTCGGAAAAGGATTGAATGTTGGGAAAAGGATTGAATGTTTGTTACCAGGATTTTCACCTTGTCTCACAGTGTTTTCAGAAGCTTTCTTGTCCAGGATCTTTCAGACTTTTGCAGACAAAATTTTTGAAGGGGACTCAAATGATGGAATTTATCTTCGATTGGGCAGAAAACATTGTGGAAAAAGGGGAATATGGTGGTTACCAGCACTTTCTTCTCTTCCCCTAATGTTTTCAAAAGGCTTCTTCCTCAGGGTCGTTAAAACTTGGGATTGTGTGGTAAAGGCTGTGGAGATCTACACAGAAAGAACAATTCCTACACAATATATTCCTGTGTAAATCCAATAATCTTTGTTGTGGTGAAAAGATCTGGGTCAAATATGAAATACCAAAGTTTATTACATTATGTCACTAGTAACATTTTCCGCTGAAAATGGTGTAATATCAGTATGATTTGTTGATCAGTATGTCAAACAAGGGCAGTTATGGTGGGGCAAGGGGCTGATATCTGATATCCTGCCCATTGAGAAGATATTTGTTCTGAATCTATAGCAACAGAATCTTTAGTCGTTAACTAACGTTCTCAAAACATCTCGTTTAAAAAAGATTACTGAATCAGTCCAAGGGAACCAGGCCTGATAAACTTTTCCAATCTGAGACGCCAATCATCTATTCCATTTATCCTGGTTCTCATTTAAAATCTACATCATACTAAAAATGAAAATTTGGCTAGAAAAAAAACACATATCAACATCAGTTTAAGAATGAAAAGATGAAGATCTGTTTATTAAAATATCTTTATACTGTATATGCAGCTGCAATAATGATGTCATGAATGATAAATGATTACATTATGAACAAGACATTTACCCATGGAAAAAAGTTGTGTCGAGTGAAGACAAGAAAATCTCTATTTTCAGTGTTTAGCATTTAAAAAAATGAAAAAATCTTGCAAATGATCCACGAATGCAATGGACAGGTTACTACACGTCTGATAAGGGCTGGAGAGAGATATTGGCCCACCACCTTGAAATCTGCCCTCAGGGCAGATATCTAAGGTGACGGCCCAATATCACTCTCAGGCCCCCATCAGCTGTGCAATAATCTGTATGTCCAAAATGAAAAAGAAATTAGTCACTTTCATCAAATGCAAAAAACTGGGGCTGATATCAAAGTATGTAACAGTATCAAGCAGTGACATATAGCTTGTCAATCATTGATAAAATTGTTTTAGTATTAAACTTACATACAATCAAATATTGCAGTTATGACATCTGGCTAGCTGATCAATGTTCAGACATAGAACCTGAGGCTGCTTGGACTCCACCAGGAGCATGGGAGGTGAGTGTTTGTTCTAGGCTTGAAAGGATTTTTTTATCAAACTTAATAAAATGGTTAACTCTTTACCAGACAACAAACTGAATGGCCCAAATGGAAGGAATTATCTTGAAAGGTAGAAAACACTGTGGGAAAAGATTCAGTGCATGACTTTGGGTCCAATTGCAGACAATATAGGTCAAGATCAGACCTGGAAAAATGTGCAGTCTGATCTCTTATTGTCATTGTGACATATTTCATGGGGTGGTCTGGTAAAACAAGTTTAAAAACCCAACAGCCAGGTATCTTCTATTTTCTGAAAATAAACATTTAATAAGGTCCCAGAAGCGTACTGAAAATGGCATTTTATATTTTAACCCTCTACCAAAAACCAACAAAGGCTTTTGAAAATATTTTACGGAAAAGAAAAAAATGCTGGTAACTATCATTTCCCACAATGATTTTTAGCCTTTGAAAGAGAAACTTCATCATAAGGGACACATTTAGTTCATTGCCTGTAAGTGTTCTAAATTTTGACATGCCTAAATTTTTGCCGTATAGTTAAACCTCTATTTTTGAAGATGCTCTGGCACTATTGCGCCATTGTAAATGCACATGGTTAGCAATCCAGGGGTTGCAAGTCTGTATCATGGCGCAGCCAAAACCTCATCATTGATTAAACCTTTACGACACCATCCAGACTTTTAACGACCCTGAGAAAGAAGCCTTTTGAAAAAATTTTGGGAAAAGGAGAAAATGCTGGTAACCAGCATTTTCTCTTTTTCCCACAATTTTTTCTACCCTTCCCAAAACAAATTTAAAATTTTCAGTCAAATTTATTTTGTTGTCTGCAAATCCTTTCAATTTGGACTAGTCTAAAATTGTGTAGTTTGGTAAAGAGTTAAAGTCAGTGTAATAAGTTTGTTCCCATTTTATAGCTGAACATCATTTTGACTGTTTGTATTTTAGCAGCCTGTGGCTTTGAAACAAAGTTGTTTAACGCTGGTAACCATAAGCCAGGAAAATATGGATAGGTGCATATGGCTTCCATAGCATTGTCTGAAATACTGTGATTAAAGAGACATGAAACACCAAACTAACAAATATTTTTTGAAATATGGAGAAGATATAAAAAGAATAGAATGAAAACGAAATTTTCGAGTTTTTAACCTTTTTTTTGTGTGTGTCAAAAAATAAGGATTTAGAGTATAATCACATTACCACACATCCCCAATTGGTATCTGCCCCTAAGAGAAAAAGCATTGGAAACTTTCGTTGGAAATTCTAAAAGAGAAAATGTGTTCACAGCATTTTCTCTTTTTCTTACATTGTTTTCTACCCAATTAGAAATGAAGTGTATCATTTCAGCAGCATTTGATTTGTCATCTACAAAGCTTTCTGTTCGGGCCAGCCTAAATACTAGTATTTGTTGTGTAGTAAAGAGTTAGTTGTATTTTATGTTTTAGAGCATTATTTGGATCGATTAACATTGTGGATCAATTTGGTATGTTTCATGTGTTTAGGTGTCGGCAAACTGGTTACTGGACTTAGATGAGTACAATGAGTGGATGAATGAAGAGGATTATCTCGTAGAGGAGGAGGTTTGTTATGTAGTAGGGGGTAAAGTCCGTGTGAGTATTGTATTCACTGTTACACAGCATAGTTCCCTGCATAACAAACACAGTGTTCACTGGTCACATGCACAGTTTTTCCATACACAGTTACACATTAACTTTTGAATTATAGAATCCTTTTTTACCAATGATCCTTTAAGAGCTTCTTTACCTGTCATGTTGGCTAAATCACCTGAGCTGACGATGCAGTATAATCCAAGATTTTGATTCATTAACATGTGTTACAGTACTTTCAGACATATTGTCTGCTTTTCCTGTACTATTTTCAAAAGTGTGCTGCAAGATGGGAAAAGAGTTGTCTGCAGGAGGTAATGATATAATATCAGTGTTGGACTGATAAATGTGTTCAAAGCATACAGTCCCAAGATAACTACTCCAATAAGCCTTTCGAAAGCATCACAGAACAAGGAGAAAATGGTGATATTTCTCCTTGTCACACAATGTTTTCTCCATTTTCAAGTGGGGGGTCCTGCGTGTCTCGGTGGTAAAGTGTAGGACTCGTGATCTGGAGACCCTGGGTTCAAGCCTTACTGGATCCAGTGAGTTTTTCGTGTCCTTGGGCAAGACACTTCACAGCCCTAGCCTAGTACTGGTGGAATCCAGGAAATACATGAATATTTGAGCTGTCGCCATGATATGACTGAAATAATGTTGAAAGCAGCGTAAAACACTATTCAATCAATCAAGCATTTTCAAGTGAGAATCCCACTGTTTTAGCCACATTTGTCATTTAGCCACATTTATCATTCTCAAATGCTTTGTATGCCCTTCCACTGCCTTACACACTAACACACACAAATTGAAATACACTTGCATATTATCAGACTTTACTTTTATCACTTACTTTTCAATTTTTTCACTAATAGGCCTGACATGTTATCATGAGACAGACTGTCTCAGCCAATCAGATGGCTTGTCTTGGAATTGAAAATCAGAACAATTTTTGGTATGGTTGATGCCAGAAAAGGATTTAAAACCTGTACATAAAATTTGTGAGAATTTCATGGTGATAACAATGATACTATTCTGGTAACTTTTAGCAAGAATATGGATAGATGTAACTGAATTATTACTGTATTGTTAACAGTTGTTTACAATGAGCAGAAAGGTCATGAAATATGACAGAAGATTAAACTTAAAGAGGGAACTATGTGGTCCACCTGTGTTGTGAATATTGAATACACATCTACTAGACTTTGCTTCCTGGAATTATTATTTAGTTTTGTATTAATGATTTTTGTTCCGACTTTTATGCAATCATTGGCAACATATGTAGCTTGTGTTGATGGTTTAGATTAAGATCAGACTGGAAACATCATGTTCTGATCTTTGATGGACACTATTGGCAGTTTGATTCCAACTTATGACCACAGTTTCATACATTTTCTTTAAGTGTTGTGTTTTCAGATGTCAGAAAGAAAAATGTTTAATTTATTGGTTTGGTTGCAACAATTTACCCCCAAAAAATATATATACATGTATATAAGAGCCATGCTCTGTAAAATGGGGGATTTTTCTTCCTGTGACTCGTATTGACCCAGGTCAGCCTGCGAATCTGCTTGGCTGTTTGCTATTAGTCAATTATCTTAATGTCCAAGGATCATTTTACCTCATGATTTAGTAGATTGTTAGACAAAATGGATTTTACGGATCCATTTTTATGTGATATCTTGATTGGTATCACACATCTCGGAAATGCATAAAACCCTCTTTGGCCAGAGCATGGATCATATGTTTATTGGAGGAAGATAAAGTTCAGACCTAGAACTGTTTTCACCATCTATTTTTAACACTTTTTCAGTCTAATTCTCAAGAATTTTTGTAAAATTTGAAAGTAATGCAAGGATTATTGTTTGATAAACATGAATAGACACAGAAATATAGTTGCAACACAGCAAAATTTCTTGGAACAAGCTATTGCTATTTTGCCACATTTCTTTAAAAACTTTGTTGTGAAAGTTGTCCACAGGTGGTACTATTTTATTTTAATGTAATGAATCATTTCATGGTCAAAATTTTACTGTAGGTTCTTTGTTATCAAAAAGCAAAGTGTTATGAAATCTGTACCAAATAGTCCCATGTTTTAACAACCATGAGGAAGAAGCCATTTAAAAACTTGTGGCAAAAAAAGAGAAAATGCTGGTCACCAGCATTTTCTCCTTTTTGCCACAACCTTTTGTACTCTTTCAAAAAACTTCAGTACATTTGTACCACTTTTGAGTTTGTCATCTGAAGATGCTTTCACCTTTGAAGAACATAGTAGATGTACTAGTATTTTTAAGTTTGGGAAAGATTTACATTGTATCATGACTTTTTCAATCCAATAAGAAAAAAATTGATGTTGTTTTATATATAGTATGAAGGCAAAAAGGCAAAGAAGAGGCTGCCATCCAAATATACATTTGAAGAGGTGAGTCAAAGTAAACAGTGGTAATTTTAGATTGTCTCTTGCACCTTATTAGTAATGGTATAATCTGTATAATTCTTTTGGCATTTAAATCATTTTCTACATTAGCCCAGTTATTACTTTATGACAAGTGCACCTGGCCAGGGATTGCTGATCACTGCCTGCATTAGCTTTTCTTTCTTATACCTCTGAAATTACTAACACAACTTAAATTTCATGCAAATGTTCAAACCTTGAAACCTTAGTTTGATGAGGAACTTTGTTGCTTTGGCTGCAGATCGGAAAAACTTAAAAAATTGTTAAAACCTTTGGTTTGAATGATCCTTGGTTAGAGCCCTTCCAGATTCTCGATAGTCTTGATCTGTCTAAAAGCCAAGCCCTCCGTAGCTGAGTCGGTAGCGTACAGGACTTGAGACAGGAGGTCACTGGTTCGATCCCCGGCTTGGCCAATTTCTTTCCGAGGATTGATGATAGTCATTGCGACAGGATTCATTCCTCTCTCACTGCTGACCATTGTTTCAACGATGGGTTTTATGGGAAAGCAGCCAGTGGCTTGGAAAGAACATTGTGCAAAAGAACATTGGTAAAAGAAGCTCCAGGAAAGCATGGATAGGTGCACTGGCCACCATGATATAACTGAAATAATGTTGAAAACGGCATTAAACACCATACAATAAACAGTCAATCAATCTATCTAAAAACATGCCATGCCGCTCATATGGATGTGGCTCTCCAAAATTTCAAAATGTTAAAAGTCATAAATATCTGGCTGTAGCATGAATAACCTTGGGTTGAACTTGTTCAGATCTTCTTATTACAGGTATCTGTAATGTATGAATGTTTTTGCAGGTATTTGGAGATGAGAAGAAAGACAAAAAGAAAAGTAAAAGAAAGAGATCCCCCTCTCCAGTCCCAGAGAAAAAGAAAAGGAAGAGGTTAAGTATTTCTTTAGGACTAATTCACTCTTTTAATTCAAAATATATGAGCCATGTTCTGGTAAAAGGGGGCTCAATGCATCCCCATAATGCATCATACCAAGCAAGACATCACATAACTATGGATCCATAAAATCAAATATGTCTAACAACCAACTGAATCATGAGGTAGACTTGTCCACTGATATACAGAAAATTGACCAATAACGAAAAATTTTGGCCCAGGTCAGCCTGCGTGGACTGCGCAGGTTTACCTGGGTTGATAATTTGCAGATGCATTAAGCCTCCTATTCACAGAGCATAGCTTATGTAAACTGCTAAAAATATTGAAATGTAGAAAGATTTTTATCTAACAGCCTTGACTAAACAAGCAGACAAAAGCACAGAATGCATGTTGTGTGTATTCTGATGTTTATTTCAAACATGGGCTAGTTATTTTCTATCAAAAGGGGAGCCAATACCTAAGACCTAATACCTAAGAGAAAGGTGACTTTCAACACATTTTTATTTTGACTGTTTTTGAAGAAAAGTTTGAGGTATTGTAGCAGCCCTGGCATTGTCGTGCAAAAACCTTGACATTTTATATCTCTTTTATTACTGAAGATACTTGCTTCAAACTGGGACTAGTTGTTAATTATCAAAAAGGGAACCTATACAGCAAGGGTAGGTAACCATCAAATTATTTTGACAGAGTTATGTCCCCTTCTTTTTAA
Organism: Tridacna gigas; assembly: GCA_945859785.2. NCBI lineage: Eukaryota > Metazoa > Mollusca > Bivalvia > Cardiida > Cardiidae > Tridacna > Tridacna gigas. The sequence continues at coordinate 46,341,462 of OX244035.2, forward strand.
CACAGAATTTTCAAGAAAACTTCAACATTTTATTATATCCGTCTTATTATTGAAGATATTGGCTTCAAACTTTGACAAGTTGTTAATTATCTAAAATGTAACCTATACAACAACTTCGATTTTTCACTGAAAAACAAGCATTCTGCAGCCGAGCGCAGGCACCCACATGTGGTGCTCTTGTTAATCCCCCGCCGCGAAGCAGGAGGGGGATTCTAGGAATGGCCTTTGTCTGTCAGTCTGTCTGTCTGTCAGTCTGTCTGCCAGTCTGTCTGCCAGTCTGTCTGTCTGTCAGTCTGTCCTTCATACCTTGTCCGCTCCATATCTCCTGAACCCCTTGTCCGATTTTCAAAATATTTCACACATTTGTGCATCATGATGAGACGATGTGCAGAGCACATGATTCGGTGACCTTCCTTCAAGGTCAAGGTCGCAACATGGATTCAAATGTTAAATGCTATACATTCTTGTCCGCTCCATATCTCCTGAATCCCTGGTCTCATTTTCAAAATATTTCACACACTTGTGTTTCTTGATGAGACGATGTGCAGAGCACATGATTTAATGACCTTTCTCCAAGGTCAAGGACTAAGCACCACTCTTAATAAATGCTAGTTTGAAATAAGGCCAGCGGCGGGGGATTGTGCTGTCTACGACAGAATCTTGTTTCACAGTTGTGCTCATGCTTTCTTTCCAGTGGGCGCACTATACCAGGGTCAGCACTAAAGAAAGGTAGATCCTACAGAGAGGATGATGATGAGGATCTGACAGCTGAGCTTGAAGATCCAGTACCAGAAACCAATATACAAGAAGTTCCTCTTTCAAAAACAGGTCTCACTACATTTTTCTCCTGATTAACTGTTTCATTATCATAGATGGCAAAAGAGTGCTTTTGTGGACAATGTAGATCGAGATCAGACTGCACAAAATGTGCAGTCTGATCTCTGATCTGCACTGTCCACTGCTTTATTCTAGATTGTGACCAAACTGTTCCTTTGTCTCACAGCAAAACTGTATGCATAGCTGTTGAAGAAATGTAGTAAAATTCTGCATTTCATCCCACTAAAGGGGCGGGGGATTTCGTTTTGGCTTTGTAAATCAATCCAACCTTTTGATCTGATGTTTTTCTGTACAAAAGTATGGGATATTAGTTCAACACAGTATATTACTTCAATTATTTCCTAGTTGTCTTTAACATATTACATGATGACAAGATACCAAGCTCATCCCTATTGTAGGCATTTGAAGGCAGGTAAACAGCAGAATAACAGCTGTGCATTGTATTGAATGCTGTTCTCATGTTATTGACAGTGACCTCTCTACATTAACAAGATAAATTATGTGTCATATTTTATACCAGTAAGACTAACACTTCATATTTTCACACTATGTCAGATTGTTCTTTATGCAGATTTTGTTATGCCTTTGTACTAAGAATTTTTCCAAGTCGCCTCCTATAAAGTTTTTTCATACGGTAATTAGTGAATGTGTATCAAATGCCTTTTCTACTGCAGCGTCTACTAGAAGTAACAAAGACAGTGAATTTCAGCCCATTAAAGGAGGTTCCGTGTTAGATATGGATGAGGAACAATCACAATTAGTAAGTAATGTAGTGTTTGTCTGTACAGGTATATAAGTTAATTTTCTTAACTCTTTACAAAACGACAAAATTCTAGATTAGTCCAAATTGAAAGCATTTGTTTTGGGAAGGGTAGAAAATATTGTGGGAAAAAGAGAAAATGCTGGTTACCAGCATTTTCTCTTTTTTCCACAATGTTTTCAAAAGGCTTCTTTTTTAGGGTCGTCAAAAGTCGGGATTGTGTGGTAAAGGGTTAAGTCTTTACAAAACAAAAAAAATTATCCTTGTGAAAAATTAAAGCATTTGCAGATGACATAAAGTGTATCCTAGATTTTCAAGAGCCTTATTTCACTAATTTGTTGAAAATTGGTATTTTATCATAAGGGGTTAAAATAACCCTTTACAACACAGTCCCAAGTTTCAACAACCCCATGAACTCTTTACCACATTACAAGGTCTGAGACTAAACACTGGGATTTGCCTTTGAAAGGGTAGAAAATAGATGTTGAAAAAAGGAGAAAATGCAGGTTACCTATATTCTCCTTTTTAGCTCAGCACATTTCAAAGAAAGCATGGAAGTATAATCATAGCAGCTGTGTTGTCCTGCAAAAACATAATAACTTAAATTTTCTCATATCTCTGTTATTACTGAAGATATTCATTTCAAGTGTTCAAGCGAGGCTGTGATTTTGCAACATTCTTGCTTTGAAACCTGACTTGTGGCATAAAATATTGCCTAGATTTTATTTTTGACCCTTTGAATTATGCTATCAGTTAACTCTTTACTAGATGACAAAATTTTAGAGTTGTCCAAATTCAAAGCATTTGCAAACGACAACATGAATGTGATAGACAAAATGAATATGCTTTAGGAAGGATAGAAAACGTTGTGGGATAAAATATGCTTTAGAAAGGATAGGAAACATTGTGGGAAAAGGAGAAAATGCTGGTTACCAGCATTTTCTCCTTTTCCAACAATGTTTTCAAAAGCTTTATTTTTCAGGGTCTTTAAATTCAAGGTCGTTAAAACTCGGGATTGTGTGGTAAAGAGTAAATCAGTTCATAACATGAAACACGACTTTTCCCTTTTTAGAATGGTGAAGAAAAAGCAGAGGAAGAAGGTGAGCAGGATGAGGGTAAGGAGAAGGAAGACAATGATGATTCAGTGACAGAACAAACTCATCACATCATTATACCAAGTTACGCTTCATGGTTTGATTACAATGGAATCAATGCCATCGAGAGAAGGGCACTGCCAGAATTCTTCAATGGAAAAAATAAATCAAAATCACCTGAAGTGTAAGTTTGAAATGGAATGTATTTGAGCCATACTCTAGAATAAGGGGGTTAAATACATGTTTGTGATGCATTAGATCAAGCAAGTCATTGTATAGTTATGGATCCATAAAACTCATTTTGATTGATAACCCACTGAATCATGACATAGACTGATCTTTTGAAATGCAGAAAATTTACCAGTAGCAAAAAGTTTCGATCAAGGTCGGCTTGGGCAGACTGCACAGGCTGACCTGGGTCGATACTTTTCGCAGATGCATTAAACCTCCTTTTCCAATAGCATGGTTCATTTGCACTATGATCAGTGTACAAGCCATCCATACATTACTCATGCTGCAGCCCACTTTTAAAAACACAGAGAAATTGCTCGGTATGAGCTATTTTTCCTTTGCTGCAGTGCTTTTGTATGAATTTGTGAGCCATGCTTTCGCAAAAAAGGGTTAAATGCAGTTCTGTGACGCATTATACCAAGCAAGTCATTACATTATAGATTTATAAAATCCGTTTTGTCTAACAACCAGCTGAATCCTGAGGTAGAATGGCCCTTAGACATGCATAAAATGAACAGTGACAAAAGGTTTCGATCCATACACCGACATGGGTGGATACCTTTTGCAGATGCATTTAGCCCCTTTTCCACAGAGCATGACTTGTGTATTTAACCTTGTTCAAGTTTATTATCCATATTAGGAAAGGATGATTTGCAAGTTGACTAGGGGAGATTTGTTTCAGGAATTTATGTTAAAAAAACATGTAGAGATGCTTGTAATAGTTGATGTAAAAGTTGTTAGGAAACTCAAAATGTGAGAACCAAAACATAAATGATTATACTGTGTGAAAAGTAGACTTTGAAACATTTTTAATGGATAGTTCAGTGTTTGTAACACCTTGCTTAGACTTGCATTAGCTTAGTGATGAAATTGATGTTGCCCAGATCAATTTAATAAAAAAAAAAAACTCCAATGAAATTTTTTGTAAAATCGCAGGTCTCCAACACATTTTTGGTTCCATGTTTACTTAAGATGATGTTGTGAATTTGTGATGTTTTTCAGATACATGGCCTACAGAAATTTCATCATAGATACCTACAGATTAAACCCCATGGAGTACCTTACTAGTACAGCATGTCGACGGAACTTGGCAGGAGATGTTTGTGCTGTCATGAGGTACAACAAGACCTCCAGATAAGAGGGAGTGATAGTATTCTAAATCCATTATTTATCTTCCAAACCCTATGTTATGGATACTCATTAGAATCGTCTTGATGAGACGATTCTAATGAGTACCCATAACATAGGGTTTAGTGGAGAGTGATTTAATATTTCCAATTTTGAAATCAAAATCACTCCCTCTATCTGGAGCTCTTTAAAGCTAGTGTTTGCTTTACTCTGAATGCATGAGCATTACAAACCCTAATTACAACCTAGGCAACATACAATCTGAAGTTTGATCATTATTATATTGATATTAATATACTTTCTGTAATTAGTGGACACTTCTTTACATAGAAAAACAGCTTGTTGCTTTGATAAAATAGAGTTTGAGTTTGGAAACACTTTGAAAGCATGTCCAAAGTTACTGGTCACTACGGTAAATCCAGTTGCTCTAGTAAGTGGTAATACAGGTCTTCTGGGTCAGACATGATGGAAGTCAATCGTTGTCAAGAAATCCTGTTTTGATCCTTGTGGACATTCCTGGGCACTCAGACATAGTTAGGCATTGCTGAGCATGGCCTTGTACCAGTGAAAGACATGGATATCTGAAATACTGTTGAAGGCTTGAAGCACTGTAAAACCTATTCAAACACACAAACAATAGACAATAAACAGTAGAAAATTTAATTGATTGCTTCTTGTGGCATTACTACATGCCTTCCCAAAGGGTACTGTCTTGGACAAAGAATATAGGGTATATGATATGGTAATTTCATACTTCAAGGGTCCATGCATTTTTGGAGCAATGGGGATTGATCAATTACCAAGTAGATGCTGACAGTCGTCCAACAGCTATGGGTCCCCCACCCACCTCTCACTTCCATATAATGGCTGACACCCCATCAGGATTACAGCCTGTTAATCCACCCAGGCTAAATCAGGTATTCACAAATTTGATTGAAGATTAAGCCCTTACACACTGATTCACTCTTTACCTGCTGATATATGGTGCCTTGTCAGTAATTAGAGTTTTTTTTTTTTTTTTTAGACAACAGATTTAGTATAGCCCAAATCATAGGATTTTTTCACTGAAAGGGCAGAAATCATTGTTGGAAAAGAAGAAAGTGCCAATTACCAGGCTTTTCTGTTTTTTTTTTTTTTTTTTTTTTTACAATGTTTAAAAAAAAAAAGCACTCATTTGCTCATTTGATAAAAGGTTTAAAAGGCCTCTGTAGAAAAGATTATCTAATTTGAGCAAATAACAGTTTAACTGTAGAAAGCACTGAAAAATTGAGACAAATAGAGAGATTGCTTTTTGTGCAACATTTTTAAAATGTCAGATGAAGAGGCCCTGAATGGGTTTTCTCAGGTCATGGGTTGATCCTTTTATAGCCTAGGATGTTATAAAGTTGTGATATTTTGGTCTATCTCTTATTCTCTCTACCTTTATTTGTTACGCTGAGAAAAGTCTGCATTTTTTTTTATTGGAAACAGACTGTAGGTTTTTTTCATCATCAAAAAGGATGTAATAGACTATTATTTAAACATACTCAGTACATCTGCATCCCTCAATCTTCGATTACTTTAGCCTCATATTAAGATAAAGCATTATCATAATGTAATACCGGTATGCAAAGCTAACATACAAGTATAATTGTATTCTCTAAGTTTCATTTTAGTATGTTGCATAAAAGAAATTTATGAGAAGGTATCTTAACTCTTCACCAAATGACAAAACTTTAGATGTGTCCAATTGAAAGCATTTGCAGTTGACAAAATAAATGTTGCTCAAATATTGAGACAAATAGAGAGATTTGTTTTTGGAAGGGTAGGAATATTGTGGGAAATGGAGAAAATGCTGGTTACCAGTATTTTCTCCTTTTCCCACAATGTTTTCAAAATCTTTTTTCTTTAGGGTCGTTTGGTAAAAGTTTAAACATTTGTTATTAATGTACTTAGTAATGTCAGAATAAACTGCAGTATTTTATTTATGAAGGGCAATTATTTAAGCCATTTTGCCATTGATTACTTTTATCCTTCAGCCATCTGCAGCCAAACAGATTATCAATTTTGATGAGAACAAAGACAGTGAGGAGAGGAAAGAACTCTCCAACTTTGGACTACGCACAGATATATACGGAAAGAAAAGTCAGAAGGTAAGTTCAAAGCCACTTATGTATGGCTGTCCTTTCGTATGTGTAACCACTTATCTCTTATCCTGCTGTTGGTGGCTTAAGCCGAATTTTGCAGCATTTGTAGACCACCATCATTGGTGTAACAGGGAGAACATTTAAGGTTAAGAAGGATTTAAGTTTGTTACTATTTAAAACAAAGGGTCATACATTGCTGAGTTGTAAAGGTATAGGATTCTTAACCAGTTTCCAGGTTAGAGCCTGGCCCAGAGAGCTCTGGTAAAACCAGAACATGCATGAATAAGTGAGCTTTTGCTGTGATTGTCTTAATTGATGCTGAAAGTAGTGGAAAAGACCACAGTGGATCAATCAATGTTGAAGCAAATTTGCAACAATAAACTTCGAAAATATCCTTGAGAGATATGGATAATCAATGTGAGTTTATTAAAAAGTCCATTATACTATGACAGTCATTGCAACAGAATTCATTCCTCCCTCACTGCTAATCATTGTTTCTAGGATAGTTATGTAGGAAAGCAGCCTGTGGCTTGGAAAGAATACTGTGCAAACTGCTTGTAAAAGAAACTTCAGGAAATCATGAATAGATGCACTGGCTGGTAGTGTCGGCCCAATATAACTGATATTATGAAAAATGGCACTACATGACATACATACTATACCACTATACTTATGGAATTCTCAATAGACATATAAGAATAAGTGTAGAAGGTTTAGATGGTTCATTAAAAACTCTGTATACTCCAGGACAAAGGAGCAGCAACTCGAACCAGGGACTGGACAGACCAGGAAACACTCCTACTACTAGAAGCCCTGGAAATGTACAAGGATGATTGGAACAAGATCAGTGAGCATGTTGGTAGTCGTACACAAGATGAATGTATTCTACAATTCCTGCGATTGCCGATAGAAGATCCATACTTGGAAGAGGATTATGGACATTTAGGTATTTAGTTCAGCCCAGTACAAAACAATCCTGTGTTGTTGCCACCCAGAGGATAAAGACTGATATAAACATTGTTAGAAAAGGAGAAAATGCTGATAACCCACATTTTCTCCTTTTCTCACAATGTTTGTAAAAGCCTTTCAAAAGACCAAACATCTCATGTGAGTAACATACAGGTTTTCAGTATTAACAGGAAATCATGAATAGATGTATTAACAGCATTTTCTCCTTTTCCCACAATGTTTTCAAAAGCCTTCTGCAGAGTCGTTAAAAGTTGGGATTGTGTTATAAGGGGATATTATGCAGTGACGAATATTAGTATTGCCATACTACTATAGTGTTGCATACTAGATAATGTTGAGCTTTATCTAGAGGCTTGTCTTCAGAATGTTACCCGTGATCTATCTGTACTGCCTTTTGGCAGATTAACTTTGAATATCTTGTGGTCAAAGAAAAATGACACACTGTTTTAACTTCCATTTTATATAGGGATGTATTCAGATATGAGTGCTCCAAATTTATTTAACCCTTTATTATTTTTACAGCATCTGTAGATCCTATTTTCGAACTTGATACAAATAAGCCAAACATGTCTGACAGGATAGAAAACATAGTGGGAAAGAGAGAAAATGCTGGTTACCAGCTTTTTCTCCTTTTCCCACAATGTTTTCAAAAGGCCCAGGTCTGTTAAAACTTTGTGATTGTGTGGTAAAGGGTTAGTGGTGATATGTTAATATTCACGCTTCATCCGAGTTATTCATTTGACAGTAGTTACATCTGGGCATTACTATGACAGATTGATCGGTAGAGATAGCTGATAACTTTAGTGTGCTTAAAGTCAGTTGATATGCATTGAACTTTGGCCAAGCCTTTTGACTTGATACAGATACATTAAGATTCATAGTTTAGTAGAGATCAGCCAAATCTAATAAGTATCAACAACAAAGGTTTGGGTAAAGAGATAGTATTTATAGTGAAGACATCTTTAAATTGGCCTGATTGATTGTCTTTATTTGTACATATAATTATTTTGAATTTCAGGACCTTTGTCATACCAACCTCTGCCATTCTCACAAGCTGGCAACCCAGTCATGTCAACTGTGGCATTTCTGGCTTCAACCATTGACCCAAGGGTGGCTAGTGCTGCAGCTAAATCTGCACTAGGTAAGGCAGTTTAGTTCTCTCTGTCTTTTCTGTTAGAAAAATGCACACATAGGTAGCATGACTGTTTATTTGAAGTGGGTTTGCACAAGCATGGTCACAATAAAAGCTTAGCTTAAGAAACAAACCAGCCTAATACAAGATGGCTGAGCTAGAATACAGAATACAGCCAGCAAACTGAGGTCTCTGGCATTCATTAACTTCTTTAACTCTTTACCAAACAGTAAAATTTTGGACTCAACCAAATTGAAAGCATTTGCAGACGACAAATTAAATGTAGCTCAAATAATGATTTCTGTCTTTGATAGGGCAGAAAACATTGTGGGAAAAGGAGAAAATGCTGGTTCCAGCTTTTTCTCCGTTTCCCACAATGTTTTCAAAAGGCTTCTTTCATAGGGTCGTTAAAAGTCGGGATTGTCTGGTAAAGGGTTAACAGATGACAAATTTAGGATTTGCCCAAACTAAAAGCTTTTGCAGAAGACAAAATTTAGTTTGGCTTAAATGATGGGATATACTTCTGAAATAGAAGAAAACTTTGTGGGGAAAAGGAGAAAAAGCTGGTCACCGGCATTTTCTCCTTTTCCTACAATGTTTTCCAAAGTATATATCATCAGAGTCAATAATGAGTTCTATTGACTGTGATGGAAGATACTTTAGAAAATGCTGTAGGAAAAGACAACCCATGAAAATGACACTTTTCATATTGCAACTTGAAAATATTCTAGGTAAAAGAGAAATTTCTCATTTTGAGCAATTTCTCTTTTTTCCAAACTGTTTTTAAATGTGTTTTTGTATAAATACATTGATAGTCTGTAATATGCAGCAATACTTTCAAAGTTATCTATTTAAGGCCAGATGGGCATAAATCTTTGATGCATTTGATCCGAGTTGCTCTGTGGCTTAGTGGGTGAAGCCATAAATTTGCAATCCACATCCTCTGAGATTAATAAGAGGTTCTGTAACTGGTTGCCTGGTCGTGCCCAAAGCAAAGCAGAATAGATCTCCAGCCTTTTTACTGCTGGAACTCGGGACATACAGTTTCTGAGTCCTTGCAGTGATATAAGTGAAAAACGGCTGAAACTAGCACACAAGTACCTTTCAGTTATATATACCTCTTCTATCTTTCAGAGGAATTTTCAAAAATGAAGGACGAAGTTCCACCAGCCTTGATAGATGCCCATGTAAAGATGGTTGAAAAAGCTGCTGCTGAGGGAAAGGATGTTGGCCCAGACTTTGGACTAGACCAGTCAGGTATTGCAGGAACAGTACCTGACAAACCTGAAGGTATAAGCTTAATTATTACTGGATTAAGATTACAGTTAAAGTCATGTTATAAGGTCATGCATATTTAAGCCCTGAGGAAGAAGGCTATTGAAAACATTGCAGGCGAAAATGATGGTAACCAGCAATATCTATTTTTCCAAAAATGTGTTTTACCCTTTACAGTCAAATCCCGTCATTGGACAAATATTGTTGCCTGTAAATGCTTTCAATATGAAGCTGCATGAAATATTAGCAACTGAGATAAATCAAACAAGCTAGTATGTTTGAAAGCATTTGCTCATTTTACACACATTGTTTTCTACCAATTCTTATACAGATTTGGTCATTTGACCAACACATTATGTTTTCAGCAAAAGTATTCAGTGTGGGCAGATCTTAAGTTTTGTTTTCTTGTTAAGATCTAAATTTCCACTGTTTAGTGGAATTTAATAAGTTTGCTAAATGGTTTGTCTTGTTCTTGTTGTAGAAGAAAAGAAGGATGGAGAGAAAAAGAAAGAGGACAAAGAAAAAGGTGCAGATGGAGAAAATGTAGAAGTGAAGAAAGAGCCTGGGGATGGAGAAAAGGTTTGTAGGATTTCATGGGAATGTGATTTTGTTCTGTCTGTGCTGTAGAAGAACTGCAGTACTGATTTTATGCACTTTGTCTCTCTTTCTTCCCCCCCCCCATACGTTTTGGGGGAGACAAAACTTTTTTTTATGATGAAATTACTTAGATGACACACTGAATTTGTGTTTTATTTACTTTATAGGGAGAAGAGGCAATGGAAACAGATCAAGCAGACAAGAAATCAGAAGGCAAAAAGGGAGATACTGTAAGTCACTCGATTATTTTTAGTATTCTGGTGGAAATCCTGATGCCCGGTTTATATCAAAATACATCTGACACAGTTCTTTAGGGCCTTGCTACAAATTGGGCGATAGATGTTTTATGAACAAGGATATTTCTGTAACTTATATAACAGAAGGGCTAAGAAATTGGTTAGAATATAAGCCTGAATAGTGGATATTGACAGTTTTTGAATTAAATCCAGACTTCAACTGTCGACATTTTTCTGTAGCGGCTATATTTTGATAACTGGCCTGTTACCATTCATCCACTGTGTAAAATGGACTCAAAGCAAGTAGTGTATTATAGTTTCCCTTATCTTTTGCTGATACTGATATCACATGTATTGTCACAAATTTTGTAATAAAACAGAGATTTCTTAAAATCTTCGAAATTTTCACTTGAGAAATTACACCAGTTACAATGACCATTGGTTTTTTAGCTCCACTGGCCGAAGGCCAGCGGGCTTATGTCATGGCCCGGTGTCCGTCCGTCAGTCTGTCCGTCCGTCCGTCCGTGCATTAACTTTTATTTCAAACATCATCTTCTCTGAAACTACCTATCCAATTTTCATGAATGATCACAGAAATGATCCTGCCATGGTCCTCTTCAGAATTTCTTGAAAGAATTTGATTCCTTCAAAAACTCTGGTTGCCATGGCAACAAAACTGAAAAATATTGGAAATCTTTAAAAATCTTCTTCTCTGAAACCATAAGGCATAGGGCTACCAAATTTGGCATGTAGCTTTATGTAGTAGACCTCTATCAAGTTTCTTCAAATCATAGCCCTGGGGTCAAAATTGGCTCTGCCCCAGGGGTCACAAGTTTTACATAGGCTTATATAGAGAAAACTTTAAAAATCTTCTTGTACCTAGCCTAGAGCTACCAAATTTTGCATGTAGCTATAACTAGTGGGCCTCTACCAAGCGGGCCAAAATTCTAGCCCTGGGGTCAAAATTGGCCCCGCCGCAGGGGTCACAAGTTTTACATGGGCTTACATAGTGACAACTTAAGAAATCTTCCTGTTTTGATTTTTTTCTTTTGAAATTAGCCTTGCATCAGGGGTCTTATGTTTTACAGAGCTTCATATTGACAAAAATTGAAAATCACCTTATTTATAGCCATACAGCATAGACTTGTATTATTTTGGTATGTGACTTTATCTTGTGGACCTCTACCAGGGTTCAAGTAATTATAGCTCTGGGATCAAAAATAGCTTTGCCCTGCGGGTCTCAACTTTCACATGGGCTTTTACGGAGAAAACTTTGTAAGTCTTCATTTTGAAACCATTTGGCTCAGAATTGAAATGTTTAGTATTTATGGTTTATATTTATATGCCAGTGGAGCGATACAGGGCCATCATGGCCCTCTTGTTTTATCGTACAGGGTGATGGAAAGAAGTCAGATGAGAAAAAGGAAGATGGAGAGAAGAGTGAAGAAAGTGCTGTTGAAGTTGCTAAAAAAAGGATTGAGAAAGATCGTGGGAACATTGCTGCTGCTGCTGCGGCAGCTCTCTCTGCTGCGGCTGTTAAAGCTAAGGTTGGTATTTTTACTTACCCTGTCACCTGCACGAACTTGGTCGATTGATTGATCGTAAGGTGTTTAAACATTATTTCAGTTATATCGCAGCAGCCAGTGCACCTATTCATGCTTTCCTGGAGTTTCTTTTACTAGTACTCCAGACAATATTCTTTCCAAGCCACATGCTGCTTTCCCACATAATCATCGTGGAAAAAATTAGTGGAGAGAGAGGAATGAATCCTGTTGAGATGATTATCATCAATCCTCGGAAAGAAATTGGCAGAGGCAGGGATCGAACCAGCGACCTCCTGTTCTCAAGTCCTGTATGCTACTGACTGAGCTACAAGGGCTTGGCATCAAGAACTTGGACCCAGTAATAAGGTGCCTTTTTTGTTATTCATCAGTTGGTCACTTTAAACTTTGTTGAAGCAGGTCGCCTGTTTGTCTGTGTACACTCCTTTGTGTCCTCTTCTCCTTCTACAGTTTAAATGTGATTTGGCTGAATTTTTAATTGAAGATATCATACCAAGGGAAACTGCATGTACAATTTCTTTATGGTTGATTGACTATAACAGCATTTATGGCCCTTTGAATCCTTTCCTAATCCAGTGGCAACCATAGGGTAATTGTTGGCATACAGCATTACATTCTTTGCCAGGAATACATGATTGTAGGAGTTATGGCCCTTCATAATATTTTCCTGAACCAGTGACAAGGCAACTAGTGTGGGTATTTGTGGGCATGCGAAAATTTTAGTAACATTCATCACTTCTTGCTAGGAATACACAATGTGTGTTTAAGCCAACATTTGATGTTGGGACAGAGGTTGAGTTAGTCTTTGGTATGATAGCTCATTGTACACTTCTTAAAACTAGACTTTGGTCATTTATTCTGCCACATTAAGAGACATTTAAAAACTAATGTTACAATGGAAGGATTAACTCAGAACAAGTAATTTTTTTTTGTTATCATGTTTTCTTTTTTTTTTTTTTGTATGGTAAAATTTAATATATGTATTATTTTATTTATTATGCCGTGCCCATTTCAGTGGGGTTGTATTATATCATCCTTGTCCATATGTATGTCTTGTACATAGCAAAAATGGTTCCATTCCTTAGTTTTTGCAAACATGAATGTATTGGATTCATATTTTATGCATGTATATACCTGTAAAATATAGTCAAGTTTGATTTCTGTTTATAGTCAATTATTTTGAGAGTAATAGCCCTTTTCTGACTTCATTGTAAATAACTGGTTACCATTCTTATGCTTTCCATGAATTTAGGTTTATTGCATAACCCATAGAAACATTGTTGCACGAGTAGAAAATGCTTGTTGGCACCGTTTTCAAAACTAGTCTGCTGCAAAATACTTTAAAGTTGTTGGCAGGATGTAATCAGTTAATACTGTTGTCTTTAACTCCTTGCCAAACGACAAAAATTTTGACAAGTCCAAATTGAAAGTAGTTGCAGATGACAAAATAAATGTGACCGAAAAATTGAAATTTGTTTTGGGAAGGGTAGAAAACATAGTGGGAAAAGGAGAAAATGCTGGTTTCCGGCATTTTCTCCATTTCCTACAAAATTTTCAAAAGGCTTCTTTCTCAGGGTCTTTAAAATTTGTTATTGTGTGGTAAAGAGTTAATAGTCATAGTCTAGCACTGGTAGAACTCAGGTGAGACATAAGTAAGTGGGTTGTTGTGGTGTTTTGACTGAAATACAGTTAGAAAATGTCATTAACCTGTTACCACACAATCCCAGGTGTTAACCCTGAAGAAGAAAGCTTTTAAAGGTGTTGTGAGAAAAGGAGAAAACATTGGTAACCAGCTTTTTCTTTTTCCACAATGCTTATTTTTCAAAAACAAATCATCCTTTAAGCCAGTCTCTCTTTGTCATCTGCAAATGTTTCCACTTTGGTTGAGACTAAAATGCTTTTGTTTGGTAAAAGGGTTAAATATCAAGCAAAAAGACCTTCAAATCCCAGTCAGAGATTATGACCTTGTTTTCATATATTTTGTAGCATTTAGCTGCTGTTGAGGAGAGGAAGATCAAAAGTTTAGTGGCATTGCTGGTAGAAACACAGATGAAGAAATTAGAAATTAAGCTTCGACATTTTGATGAACTAGAGGCAATCATGGACAGAGAAAGGGAGGCTGTAAGTTTTTCTCTATAGAATGTATAGAATACAGAATATTTTGTTTGATTGTAAGGGATTGTGAGTTTGAATCCTGACTTGGCTGGATGGCTTGAAAATTTATCTGTCATTGCCACAAGATTCATTCTTTATAGAAAACAGCAATTGGCTTGGAAAGAGTGTTATGCAAAATGTTTGTGAAAGAAACTCCAGAAACACCGAACAACAATTTATTTGATACAACTAAATTAGAAATGTCAAAAGTGTCTGATTGAACTATTTTACCTGATTTCCAGTATATTGATTGCTTGGATGACAAATACAACTTCAAGCACTCTTGGAGATGGTGTTCATCAAAATTAGGCTATCAAGAATTTGTGGTTTGATCTGTGGTCTTACTGGACCAAGTCTTGTCACCAATAACCATTTTGCAAATTTATATCTTACAGCGTTCTCTTAAATGAACTTTACATTTAATAGACCCTTATTGGCAATTAATGTTTATTCTGTTCTACTGTGGATTTTTGTGGAATCTTTTCTGCATGTATGGAGGTTGTCATGGCTATTGTGTATTTACATGCAGACTTGCATCCAATATCAACTTTAGTGCTAGAAACGAAAAAAAAAAAACTTTGAAGAGAAGCAAAACCTCTCATTTTGCCAGTGAAGATTATTCTATATTAATATGTCATTGTGAATTTATGAGAACAAGTACATGTACTGCCCTTTTATCTATGTACTTATCTAGCTGGAATACCAAAGACAGCAGTTACTACAAGAAAGACAGCAATTTCACATGGAACAAGTCAGAGCAGCTGAATATCGAGCCAGGCAGGTAGCCATGCAACAGATGGCTTCAGAACAGAAACAAGCGTCCCAGGGAGCGGGTGATGGTAAGTATACATGTTATGGTATCTCATGTCTTGGTTCAACGTGTACAAAGCTTGGGCTTTAACCTATTACCAAACAACTGCAAGTTTAAATGACCATAAGTAAGTAGGCTTTTAAAAACAATGCAAGAAAAGGAGAAAATGCAGGTAAGCAGCACTTTCTTCTTCTCCTAGAATGTTTTCTGACCTATCTGTGATGAATCCCAGCATGAGAGACACCGTTAATTTGTTTTCTTCAAATAGTTTACATTTGGGTGAGGCCAAAATTTTGTCATCTGGTAAAGAGTAGTGAAATTCCTTATTCTTATTGTTTTGACACCTAATGATGCAGGTCAATGCATATTGGTATCTCTTTCAACAAATTCAACATATCACCATATGACAGATATTCTAAAAGATTGCTTAAAGACAAGCTGGTGGATAATTGAGGCATAATACATGAATACAAGTGAAAACATTATGTTAAAAGCTGGTCTGTTGTCCAGTGCAAAAAAGTCATCTACAAGAGGCAATTAATTAAATGTTCTTTGAATTTTTTTCTCTATAATTCATGTCTTTATTCTATTAAGCCTTTACCAAACAACAAAATTTTAGATTAGTTCAAATTGAAAGCAGTTGCAGACGACCAAATAAATGTTTCTGAAAATTTGAAATTTGTTTCAGGAAGGGTAGAAAACATTGTGGGAAAGGGGGAAAGTGCTGGTTACCAGCATTTTCTCCTTTTCCCACAATGTTTTCAAGAGGCTTCTTTCCCAGGGTCATTAAAAGTCGGGATTGTGTGGTAAAGGGTTAATTTCATTTTGTAGCCTTATGTAGTGAATAATAAGCCTTTGATTATTTCAGGTCAATTGAGTGGACCAGCATCAGTTTCCTCTATGTCAGTATCAGGGGTTGGGCATGGTTACGCTAATACAGGGTCACCAATGACACCCATGGGTCCAACAGTGCAGCAAGGATCCCCTGCCCCACCCCCAACTACACAACCTCTCCCTGCAACCACTCAGTCCAGTGGGCCCACAGCTGGAAAACCACCCACACCAGTTCCTGTTTCAAGTGGTCAGTATGATTTACTCTGAATTTCATAAACTCATTATTATTATTATTATCAAATGATAAAATTTTGGGCTTGCCCAGACTGAAAGCATTTGCAGACAACAAAATAAATGTAGTTCATATGATGATTTCTGTCTTTGTCAGGGTAGAAAACATTTTGGGAAAAGGAGAAAATGCTGTTTACTAGTATTTTCTCCTTTTCCTACAATGTTTTCAAAAGCCATTTTTCATAGGGTTGTTAAAAATCTTGATTTTGTGGTAAAGGGTTAACCAATCATTGTAGTGTAAAGGCAAAAGATGGAAGGAAAGGAAGATTGTTCCCTTTTCACACACTATTCAAAAAGTAATAAGTAATATACTTCTTCAGGTGATGGTGGAGACTCAAACATGTCAGCAGCCTCTGAACCAATGGACACACAGCCTGCGACAACAGCAGCAACTTAGAGACAAACAGCCATCTTTTCCTCCAGTGCTGTTGTCACCAACATTCTGAATTCAATTCTACCTCTCAATTTCAAGTCTAGCAATCTAATTGGCTGATTCTGGGTTTCTCACCCAATCAGACGGGCTAGTCTTGTGATTTAGAATTAGAATTCAGAATGGTTGAGGAATACAGACACTGTCCTCACATTTTCTCATCGTCCTATTTCATCGTCTGTGTAGCTGCCTGTATATTGTTGTGTTGACATTGTCTTTTCCACTGACATGTGCATACTTGTATTGACTATGAAGGTGATGGAGTCAAATTTTTAATAATGAACAAGACATTTCTTTTTCTGCAGTGGATACAATGTTGACAAAATTGTTTCAATAGAAAACAGCATATTGTCGAAAACCAACGTTTAACTTACTTAACCCTTAGACTACTTATCTCAACTTGCTGACCTTTTGCAGTGTAGATCAAGATCAGACTGCACAGAACGTGCAGTCTGATCTTTGATCTACACTGTCTGATAAGGAGATGTCTTTCCTAAAAAAATACCTTTGAAATAGCGAAATTTGGGTGTTTACTATCTGCTTGAAAATTTCATTTCACTTACTCAGCAGGGTAAGGGTTAAGGTAGGCCACTTCTAAAAACAGCAGACCACTTCA
The DNA here is from genome assembly GCA_945859785.2 of Tridacna gigas. Lineage (NCBI taxonomy): Eukaryota > Metazoa > Mollusca > Bivalvia > Cardiida > Cardiidae > Tridacna > Tridacna gigas. The sequence goes on from OX244035.2 coordinate 46,358,545, forward strand.
GAAAACATGGTGGCTAAAAGAGAAATTTCAATTTACCGGTTGTCTTCATAAATCATGCTTTTAAAGTTCATAACCTTCACCAAATGACATTTTTTTTATTTTTAATTAACCAAATTGAAAGTATTTGCAGAGGAAAATTTGAGTGTTACTCAAATGATGATTTCTGACTTAAATAGGGTAGAAAATACTGTGGGAAAAGGAGAAAATGCTGGTTGCCAGCATTTTCTCTCTTTCCTATGATGTTTTCAAAAGCATTCTTCCTCTGGGTTGTTAAAACTGAGGATTATGTGGTAAAGGGTTAAACAGTGTTTCCTCTGTAAAAGCCCTTTTAATCCTTTACCAAACAATCCCCCCCTCTTTTTCTTTAACTGCCTAAAGGGGGCAGACTTTTGGAAACTTCTGGCAACCAGCAATTTAACCTTCTCATACAATTTTTTCTACCCTTTCATAGATAGTCCCATCGTTTCTAAATTTTGTTTGCCATCAAAAATGCTTTCAATGTAGAAAAGTTCAGAATTTTGTCATGTGGCAGAGAGTTCAGCTGCTTTTTGGCAACCTTAATGCTGCTAGAAAATGACATGTGCAGGACGGCTGTTTTTGATTTGTAAAAATGACCAAAATTTGATTTTCAAGGCTCTTCTTACCAGAATATGTGAAGGTGGATACTGAAGATTAGACTGCATGTAGTGTGCAGTCTGATCTTAATCTGAACTATTTACTGAAGTACCTTAACTCTTTACCCCCCTAAAACAAACATGCAATATATACCTTCTGTCTGAGATAAAATGCACTGTTGTTTAAGTCTCCCAAAACAGCAACATTTCAGATGGGAACAAAATGAAGGACCTTGCTGATAACAAATTGTATTTGCCTTAAATGATAGGATTTGCCCTCGGAGGGGTAGAAAACAATATGGATATAGGAAAAAATATTGGTTACCAGCATTTTCTACTTTTCCCACACTGTTTTCAAAATACCTTCTTCCGCAGGTTTGTTAAAACTGGGGATTGTTTGATAATGGGTCGAAACATGTTAGTTTGGATATACTGTATTTGGTCTCACTTAACTCTTTACCCAAGAATCCCAAGTTTTACCCACCCTGAAAAGTATGGCATGTGAAAACATTGTGAGAAAAGGAGAAATAGCTGGTAACCATCATTTTTTCTTTTCTTCATAATGTTTTATTCCCTTTCATAGACAAATTCCATCATTTGAGTCATATTTCATTTGTCGTCAGCAAGGGCTTTTAAGTTGGAATAGTCTAAAATTTTGTTGTTGGGATAGGGCTAAATTAGGAACATTCATTAAGGAAATGGCTTCGAGTTCAAATTTATTTTTCTATTCCCTTCGGCTATGAGTAATATTCTTGGTCATTTACATTTCATTTTGTCTTGTCATCATCAACAACCATTGTAATGTTGTATTGTGTTCAAAGATCTGGATCAATTTGTGAATAAGAAATACAAAATATGTAAAAAGAACTTTGATTGATTGAAATGTGTTTTATGCCACTCTCAACATGTATTTCAGTCATATTACAGGGACATCTGAATTGTTAGTTTCTTTCCTGGCTTTCAACTGCATTAAGCTAGGTTCTGCAGTGCCTTGTCGATGGACAATGCTATGGAAAACCAGTCCACTGGGGAGGATTACAGTACTTGTTTTATCCATGTTTGTCATCTGCAAATACTTTCAGTATGGACAACGCTAAAACTTTCTTTTCTTGTAAAGAGTTGGTCCCATACCAAACAGTCCTGTCATATAACTCTTTGCCAAATGACAAAATTTGACCTGTCCAAATAGATAGCTGCTGCAGACGACATATTAAATGTTTCTAAAATGATGGAATTTGTCTTTGAAAAGATAGAAAACATTGTTGGAAAAGAAGAAAATATTGGTTGCAAGCATTTCCTTCTTTTCCAACAATGTTTTCAAGTGCCTTCTCTGTGGGGGTTGTTAAAAATTTGGATTGTGTGGTAAAGGGCTAGTGATCCTAGAGACAAAAACTTCTGGAAACACTGTGGGAAAAGGAGAAATTTTTGTAATTGTTATTTACCCCTCTCTCCACAACATTTTCCATCCTTTCAAAGGTAAACCCCAACATTAGAGCAGCACTTATATTTTCATATTATCGTCTACCGATGCCTTCAACTTGGACAAGTCTAAAAATTTGCATTCTAGTAAAGGATTGACAGATGATCCATGCAGAACAGCCTGGGTGCGTGTCTGATTGATGTTTATGTGGCTTTCAACAGAAATTCAATCATATCATGGCAAGAGTCTGGTGTGGCCCTGGCCAGGTTTTACAAGGGTTTAGCCCTTAACTCTTTACCACACAATCCCGAGTTTTAACGACCCAGAAATGCCCTCAATGATTGGATCCGGAGACTATGTATTTTCTGTTAGAGGTGACTACTTTGAGGGAACAAAATAAAAATTTCAGTGAAACCTATGAAGAATCAAATTTCGGGTGCTTAGATGCATTCATCTTTGAACACTCCTCATATTGTTCCCAGTCTGTTATATAAACAGGGTTAGGATGATTGCAACAAGTTTCAATCAAAATTGGCAATTTATATGTGCCATTAGGAATTCAAGACTTTCTCTACAAGCAACTTTCCAAGTGTTTTGTTCCTTACTTTGCATATTTGAGTTCGGGCGAGTCAACGAACGTTTGAATTGAGCGAAGAAGTCATTTTCTTGAATATGTGTTCTTAATCCTTGGGCTGCTAAGCGCGACTAAAGGACCTTCTTTGGAAAGCGTAGATCAATATCAGACTGCACAGAGCGAGCAGTCTGATCTAGGATCCACACCATCTGATAAGGAGATATTTTTCCCCCAAAAAATACCTTTGAAATAGCAACATTAAGGTTTTTACCGTTGGTTTTAAAGTTTCATTTCACTGATTTAGCAGGTTAACGGTTAATACGTTGTATCAGACGACTCCGAAACATATTTTTGATCAATTTTGAGTCACGAATATATGTGAAACATTGTGGTTGATGGACAACTTACTCGCACAACTTACTCGCTGTTGGCACGTTTTCAGAATTTTACTACTGTACCTTGCAAGAAAGCCTTATCCATTAACTCGTCCTAGCCAAGAGTGTTCAAGCTTATTCACAATCCCCCTCCCCCGACTTTTTATGCGTCTCCATATGTACATGTATTAGTTATGTCGGTTAGGTCAAAGGTTATGTTGGCCGTATTTAGGTCGCTATAAATAAAGGTAGTTTCTCTTGTTTTCAAAAATTTCCTGATACGCAAATATGGAGGGGGCGTGTCTCCAGCAAAGTGTAGCAGCGGGTAGTTGTCGGCTATTTGTAATACGAGTCTAGTCGCTCAATCTTTTGTCTACTTTCTATCTTTTTAATATTTTTGCCAGCGACTAACACTGGGACCGACCGCGCAATAACACATTGTCATCCTCACAATAATTCCACACTTTTAAAGGGTATAATAGTTACCAGTTGTATGTTTGTGTGTGTGTGACTGCACGGGGGCGTGAAGTGCCACCTACAAATATTCACGTGACAAACAACATTTGAGGAGAAAGAACATTAGATATCAATCCTTTTCAACAGAGTCTGACCGTAGCAGTGCAATAAAGTAGCCTAAGATAGGAAGACAAAATGTACCAATTGCAACAATATTGATACATGTATATAGCTGAATGCGCAGCCTTTTAACAGAGTATCAAATATGAAGCCATTTCAACTTTCAAATGTCGATATTTTTGCTATTGCAATAAGAAATACTAAGCTGTAAAGTAACAAAACCAATCTTTAGAAGTCTCGTACAAAATCTGATCATACAACCCAGTCGCGTGCACATGCTCGTGTCCAACTATGGATACCATAAAGAGTGTAATATGTGATCATCTGGTACGGTATAACGAACTTGATTTGCACGTATTCATATCAATTACTGAATTTGATACATTTTTTTTTTTTTTTTTTAAATACGGAATGTTATATTGCAACTTTCCTGGTACATGTATTTAATTCGAGCAGTGTGAGAAAATTTGAAATCGCACGTGACCGAAGGTCGAGCGAGATGTCAAATTTTTCTTACGCAGCGAGAATAAATACAATCACCAGGAAAAATACTACATCATAAACCTCCCACTTTCACAGACAAAAGTTTGCAATTATTGGCATTTTATTCGATAACCGTAAACGGAATAAAAGAAATAATGATAAGGTGGCCAGTGACTTCGTTATTATGAATGGTGGACGAATATAACCGAGTAAAATTTAGACCAATCAAAATCGCCAATCAATACGCTCGTTTTCCGCGCGTGAGGTACGTCACAATAGCATATTTGGAACCATATTTCAAAGAGTGTAGATACGGATTTTTTTCTGTCGTGTGTGTTATTTTATCCGCGTGCTACGCATGTATTTGAGCCGGAAAATTTTTAGGTATATAGTAAAGATCATTTCTACATACTGCGACCATAACCACTTTTATTCCTACCACCCTAAATCCACAAAGTGGCTTGACGCCCAAAACTGTCTTCTGAACATTTCAATATCTAGGGAGAGGGAGAGTCCTTTTATAATTTTGGAAGTGGGGTTACCCCTGCCTCCTTCTGACACCACAAGTCTAAATCTTGGACGGTGCAAAACTGCAACAAATTTTAGAAAGCAATTCTTATGACAGCTACTTATAGAATCAAATTGTTTAGGTTATTGTTGTTTAAAATGGAAGACTGGTTGCGCTGATACGGCATTCTCTTGTAATAGACGTGTTCCTTGGGCAAAAAAGCGTGTTTATTTGTCTGAACCGAGTCCTGATGTCTCAGTATATCACTGTTTCTCCGTATATTTGCCGCATGATTAGCCACTATGCATAACGATAACTATAGTTTGCCGCATTGTTCTTAAACGGTAATACATCCCGAATGACAATGGAATCGTGTCGAACTTAGGGAATAGATACGTCATGCAAACAAAAATACAATTTGAGTTTTTGATAAAGATCTACATTTACAAATCGAGGAAGATGCAGAAAGTTCATTTCTTCAGAAATACCGATTGTCTATTGGAGTCGTCTAAGCCACACCATACTTTAGCGAGTCACTGTTCAATGTCTAATGAACAGTTTTCATTTTTTTAAGTAATTACGTAGAATACCAATAAATGTGTACATTTGGTTTGACCCAGGTCCCCAGAATGTCTCGCTCAAAAATTGCAAAATACTTTGCACTAAAAAAAGGGGGGCATGCGCCAATATGACTCGTAAAGTGTTGTGCACAGTGACTTATACATCTAAAAAAAATTTAAGTGAAAGATGCGACATAAGGAGTCGGTAATATCTAAAATTGATTGTCAATCTCGTGCACGTTTTTGCTTAAAGATAAAAGACCAACAACAATTTTTATATCGGCAACCCTATGTCGCACGAAACCCAATTACATGTACCTGTCCGGGTACGTTAATGTCCCAATAGCGGTCAAAAGTAAACAAAGCCTTTGCTAAAATGCATTTGAGTCCTGCTGTGGCAAAAGGGGGCTTAATGCACCTCCGTGATGCATGATACCAAGCAAGTCATCACATGATCATGGATCCATAATAACCACTTTTTTAAACAACCGACTTAATCATGAGGTAGACTGGTCCTTGGACATGCGGAAAATTGACCAATAGCGAAAAGTTTCGGCCCATGTCAGCCTCATGCGCGGACTGCGCAGGCTGACATGGGTCGATACTTTCCGCAGATCTATTAAGCCTGCTTTTCACAGAGTATGGCTCATTTAAATCTATATCATACCATTTAGCAGAAAAGTGAGTTTTAAAAGTAGGTCAAAATTTGCTCTATCCTTTGTTTACTTTTTACATGGTTATAAAATTCATTTCTGCCAGCGACTAACACATGGAATGATTGTACATTAACAGATTGTCATCTTCACAATAACTTCCATACTTTTATAAGGTATAATTTAAATTCAAAAGCATGTTAACACCAGCAATGTTTATTTTTGGTCCCTATTGCGCTTTAATATGGGTTTCTCACTAAATTGCAACTCAAATATTTGTGTTTTAAAAGCGTTTTAAATGCGTTTTTATTTCAAAAGGCGAGCATTTTTAATTGAAAAACGTGTCCTTGTGTGCAAAGAAATTAATGCTAATACCGTTTTTTTCCAGCATTGTGCAAAAATACGAAATCTGAGACTGAAAATGTCGACTGAAAAACCAATCAATTGATCAAATAAATTTTTTTGCACCTATGCCAATATTTGAACGAACCAACAAATTACTGATAGTGTGGTCAGCGATAATGTATAGTTCTAGTCATAAAAACAGTGGTGTGCGAGTATAGATCTGACAAATTTTCAAAAATATGCGTGCGTAAATAGATAAGTGAATTTGTGACCTATTGTCAAACTTAAGGCTGTTTCAATATATCCAATATTACCACTTACGGCAATAAACAACCAATGTACATTATTTAGAGGAAAAATATTACTTATAATTACTTCCTGGTCAGTGGAATTTAATTTAAGGTCTAAAGGGAGATGTTAGTGAATTTATAAATTAAACATCAGAACATGAAAATTTGCAGCCAGGAAAGCACTTGAAAGGGTTGTTAAAATGCTTTAAAGCAGGATTTATCGGGAACTTTTCACACACACTCTTTCCGGATCTTCGCCACGGGGAGGCTGCCCCTCGACCCCATAGGGCCTTTAGAAGACTTTCCTCCCCTCAGCTGATGGGTCACACCGGCCACACCCCTGATTACATAAGCTTCATTTAATGTCTTTGAACAATAGTTTCGTTCATGATATGTTCAAAACAATTCAAATACACACGTGTCTTAAGGAGCCGCCTAAATGGTTTTTTTTTTTGTTGTTGTTGTTCCTACAGCGGTTTGAATACGAACATCTCTCTCCATACTTGACTGTTAAACTGTTCACTGCTACAAACTCCAGCGTGTGACATGTCCTAAATTTATAGCCAATCAAAACTTTCCTTACACTACACTGTACATGAATGAAACCAAAAATGGCCGAAAACAGTAAAGGAGGGATTTTAAACAAGGCAGAAAAAATTCTCCGTCGTCGGAAAACTCAGGTAAGCTTTTGACATACTTTCTCATTTTTTCAATGGTTTCCAAATTTCCAGCTCTTATGAAAAATATGCAGCGTTCTGTATGAAGAGTTGGACAGAAATTGTCGTAGAAAACAGCAGGTGTGGAAAAAGGGGCTGAAACTGTCAAAAAAAATAGACTCGCACAAATGTCAATCTTACAAATTGCGAACGGTTTGTTTTTTGTGAAATGCCTCGTCATTGCATTTCGATTTAAGAATTTTGTGCATTTGCATAGTATTTCATTTTACCTTTCTTTTTTTTACAATAAAAGAAAAGAAAAAATAACAATCGAACAGAATTTTCTTTTATTGTGAAGAGGTTTTCTTGTATCCAGTAGTATTTAGTTCATAATTAGACTAGCAAACACTATCTTATTACGATCAAGAGTGACTCAAATTCAAATATATAAACAAAAATCCCCAATCTCCAAACACAGCCCACAGAAAATAATTCTTTCTGTTAGAAGTGGTAATTCTGTGAAATATGACAAAGATGACATGCAATAGAAAATTTCTATCAGTCCACTTTGAAGGATGTCTAGTTAAAAAGTCATTGACTGAACAACACATCATGGATAAGATACAAGATGTTAGCTTAATTGTAAATTATGTCAATGACCTATGCAAATCAGGTTCATCTCTACTTATCCAAATGCAACCTTTTTCATCCTGTTTTTCACAGTTGTTATGGATAGTTTATCTAAAAGTGAACCATAGAAAGTCTTAAAATGTCAAATCATCAAATTGACATCTTACTTGATTTTTTCAGTTTAAGATCAACAAACATAATTTTTTCATGATATATCCTATTTTCACAAGTAAATGGCTATGAGCAGTGGGTATGGTTACCAGAGTGAAGGGAATCTAACTTGATAACCACATTGGACCAAAACAGACAAATTAACCAGATTGGACTATTTTTCTTCAATCTTGTATGGAACAACCAAGTTTTATCCTTTCCAAGACCACTTACTCCTCAATCACTATTCCGTCAGTACTTTCAGTACTTTGATTTTTTATACAGCCCATACTGCTAAATCTAGAGAAGGAAAAAAAAAACTTTCTATTCAGTTCTTAAAGTCGTCCATATTTTAACCCTTTTCCAGACAACACAGTTTTAGACTAGAACAAACTGAAAACATTTGCAGATGACTTGGTTAAAGTGGCTCAAATGGTGGAATTTGTCTTGGAAAGAGTAGAAAACATTGGGAGAAAAGGAAAAAATGCTTGCATTTTCTCCTTTTTCTACATCATTTTCAAAAGCTTTCTTTCTGAGGATTTATAAGACATGAGATTGTTTGGTAGAAGGTTAACCCTTTAACAGACGACAAAATTCTAGCCTTGTCCAAATTGAAAGCATTTGCAGACGACAATTTCGGCGTGGCTCAAATGATGCAACGTTTCTTAGATAGGGTAGAAAACATTGTGGGAAAAGGAGAAAATGCTGGTTACCAGCATTTTCTCCTTTTCCCATAATGTTTTCAAAAGGCTTCTTTCCCAGGGGCGTCAAAAGGCGGCATTGTACGTTAAAGGGTTAAACTGTAACTCCATTACCCTACATGTCCAGTTTATTGGTACTGTATGGTGAGGGCATCTTGAGGAAAGAACATCAAACATGAACATGTTAACCCTGTACTTGAAACTGGAGTAGTTCCAAAATTATTCAAATATTTTCTCTCAGCTACCTTTAGTGGATGATGAGACCAAACAGAAAAAATAATTTTGGCACTATTGCCCAAATGATGTTTTATGCCACTCTCCTCTTCCCACAATGTTGTCAGAGGGCTTCATTCTCAGTGTCATTAAAACTTAAAATTGTGTGGTTAAGGGTAAAAATATATTACCTTCTGAATATACATAGTACTAGTTCTTCTGGTATAAATCGTTATCTCTGGTACATGTGTTTTTTAATACTTTACCAAACGACAAATATTTAGACTAGTCCAAATTGAAAGCATTTGCAGATGACAAAATAAATGTATCTCAAAAGTTGAAATTTGTTTTGGGAAGGTTAGAAAACATTGTGCGAAAAGGAGAAAATACTGGTTACAATGTTTTCAAAAGGTTGCTTTTTCAGGGTCGTTAAAAGTCAGGATTGTGTGGTAAGGAGTTAAATTCACAACTGTACTGATATTAGCACTATGTTAGAAATATGCTTACTCTGTGCCAAACCTGTGTTTCAACAACGCCAAGAAACAAGGCTTTTAAAACATGGTGGGAAAAAGGAGAAAATGCTGTTTACTAGCATTTTCTCCCTTTCCCACAATTTTTCTACCTTTTGAAGGACAAATTCTAACATTTGAGCTATACTTAGTTTGTTGCCTTTGAATTTGTACCAGTCTAAATACATGTATTTGTTGTTTGGTCAAGAGTTAAGACTTGTAAGGAGTAAAGGGATTGTGGGGTTCAACTTCCTTATCAAATTTATTGGTTGTTTAGTGATGAAAATTTGAATTTATAACTTATCAATATGATGCTTACTGTTGATATTTATATACCTAGGACAGTGGTATATAAAAGGGGGACTAAGGCTAGAGTATTAGTTGATTACATACAAAAATAATTAATGGGTGGTAATTTTGGACCCAAGCTTAGACAAACCTTTTTTTAACCTTTACTACACAATCCTGACTTTTAATGACCCTGAGGAAGAAGCCTTTTGAAAACATTGTGGGAAGCAGAGAAAATGCTGGTAACCAGCATTTTCTCTGTTTCCCACAATGTTTTCTACTCTATCAAAGAAAAATTGCACCATTTGAGCAATGTCCCACAATGTTTTGAAAAGGCTTCTTTCCCAGGGTCGTTAAAAGGTGTCATTGTGCAGTAAAGGGTTAATGAATACATCATACAATCACTATGATACTGGTAAATGACTTTTATCTCTTCCACTAACAGATTTAGACTTGTCCATTTTGGAAGCATGTGGAGGAGACAAATAAGATGTGGCTGCGATGGTAGGATTTATCTTTGAAATGATAGAAAACATGGTTGGAAAAGGAGAAAATGCTGGTTACCAATGTTTTCAATAGCCTACATTCCCAAAACTCGTTACCAAACGGCAAAGTTTAGACTTGTCCAAATCAAAAGCATTTGCAGACCTATGACAATTTCAATTTCATTTAACTCAAATGATGTGATTTACCATTGGAAGTTTAGAAAACATAGTGGGAAAAAGAGAAAATGCTGGTAACCAGCATTTTCTCCTTTCCCATAATGTTTTCAAAAGCTTTCTTCCTAAGGATCTTTAAAACTTGGGATGGTGTGGTAAAGGGTTACACTTTACCCTTTACCACACAACAAAATCTTAGGCTCTTATAAATTACAGGCATTTTCAGGCAACAAATTTGATGTGGCTCAAATAATGAAATTTGTCTTGAACATGTAGAAAACATTGCGAGAAAAGAAGAAAAAGCTGGTCACCAGCATTTTCTCCTTTTCCCACAATGTTTTCAAAAGCCCTTTTCATCAGGGTTGTTAAAGGTCGGGCATGTGTGGTAAAGGGTTAAATTTGAAATATAGTATTCTGATCAGTGATTCTTCGTAGGTCGGTTGTGTTGTTGACACTTTTTATGGTACTTGAGTCAGTCGTTTGTGTACACATCAAACACTAACTGCCCACTTCACATAATATATAAACTATGATCATGACTGATGAGTAATTCATTGTCCAAAATCTTTCATCTCCTCAGAGCAATGGACGGTACTTTTGGGGACAGTTTAGATGAAGATCAGACTAAACAGAGTGCATTACTTATAATCTTGTCAATCTGTAATCTTAGCTGTTTTATGGGATATGCTCATCCAAAAAAGCTTTGGATTTTCAATATTTAGTTTTTCAAAAAAAACTTCCTTGTACATGGTAGACTGACATTTTGTAGATGGTTGAGCCGGTAGCCAAAAATCCCTTTTTGTACCTCAGGTAACTCTTAACTCTTTACCACACAATCCTGAGTTTTAATGACCCTGAAGGAGACAGCTTTTGAAAATATTGTGGGAAAAGAAGAAAATGTTGGTAACCAGCATTTTCTTCTTTTCCTACAATGTTTTCAACAATCTCAAATACAGATACAGTTGTTTGTATCCCATTTTATTTGTTGTCTGCTAATGGTTTCAATTTGGACTGGTCTGAAATTTTGTTGTGTGGGAAAGAGTTAACTAAATAACAAAATTTCATAGTAATTATCCAAATTAAAAGCATTAATCTTTTACCAGACTACAAAATTTTAACCTTGTCCAAACTGAAAGCATTTGCAGACAACAATTTCGATGTGGCTCAAATGGTGCAATGTTCTCTTGATAGGGTAGAAAACACTGTGGGAAAAGGAGAAAATGCTGGTAACCAGCATTTTCTCCTTTTCCCACAATGTTTTCAAAAGGCATCTTTCCCACAGTTGTTAAAAGGCGTCATTGTGCGGTGAAAAGGGTGAATTTTGCTGACCAAAAATGAAATATGACTCAAATGATTAGATTGCCTTTTGAAGGGAAGAAAACCTTGTGGGTAAGCAGAAAATACTGGTTACCTCTTCTTTTCCCTCAATGTTTTCAAAAGCTCTCTTTTTCAGGGTTGTTAAAACTTGGTATTGCGTGGTAAAGGGTTAACCCCATAGTGCTAAAGAAATAAAACATTCTAAGTTTAGTAGTACAGATGTAGACAATGTAATTTAACTCTTTACCAAACGACAACATTTTAGACCAGTCCAAATAGAAAGCATTTGCAGATGACAAAATATATGTGACTCAACAATTGAAATTTATTTTAGGAAGAGCAGATAACATTGTGGGAAAAGGGGTAATGCTGGTTACCAGCATTTTCTCCTTTTCCCACCATGTTTTCAAAAGGCTTCTTCCTCAGGGTCATTAAAAGTCGGGATTGTGTGATAAAGGGTTAAAAGCTGTTTACTGTCAACATTTGGCAAAGCAGTAGACACTAAAGATCCAAGATCAGGCTGCACATTCTGTTATCCCTCAGTCCTACCCTATATAATCCTGACTTTTAACAACCCTAAAGAAGATAAGGCCTTTGAAAACATTGTGGGAAAAGGAGAAAATGCTGGTAACCAGCATTTTCTCCGTTTTCGAAAATGTTTTCTACCCTATCAAAGACAAGTTTTATCACTTGAGTCACATCTTAATTGTCTGAATGATTGTGCTTTGAATTCGGTTGCATCCAAACAACATTTGATCAACAGTTAAGGACACCAAAAATTGTAGCACTCCAGGGACACCTGAGGTTCATTGTTTAAGGGGATGTGGATTCCTGAATTTGCTAAACAATGGCTCGTGCCAAAAGATGGTGTCTTACCTTCTTTTGAACCCCAAAACACACTCTTCATCTGTAGAGGTACCTCTAAGTCTTGATGGGGGGAGTAATTTATTGCACTCAACAATAGCCGTTTTCCAAACAACAAATTTTAGACTTCCGATTTCAATACATCTGCAGATGACAAAATTCTAAATTGGTACAAATGAGTTCAAGTTCAATGATTGTGGGAAAAGGAGAAAATGCTGCTCACCATTACTGTTTTCCAAAGCCCTCTTTGTCGGGGTCATTAAACTCGGGATTGTCTGGTAAAGGGTTAAATCATAATTTATGTTAATTTTCTAAATTTCACAAGGATGGTCCTGAAGATGTTTGCTGCACGTTTATTTCAGGACGCAGTGGTTTAACCCATTAACAAACAGATGTTTTGAAACAAACCAACATGTTTTTCTTTCCAGTAGATACTTCTTCCTTGTTGTTATTTTACATGGTATATCTATATTAAAAGTGTAGCTTGTATTGTTATCTGTTATGGTTAAGATGTTAAACCTTTTCCAACCCTTTTCCAAACTATCCCACACTATTATAAACCCTGAGAAAGAAGACTTATATAAATATAGTTGGAAAAGCAAAAATTTCTGGCTGCCAGCAATTTCTTCTAGCCTCTAATCTTGATATACACTGTCTAAAAATTTAAATATTGTCGTGCATTTTTCTGCCAAGGATCATTTTGACAATGGTCCCATAGGCTTACAGAGATAGGGGATATAACATGATACATGACTGTGTTACTCAACGTAAGTAAAACAAATGCACTCAAGACTGCTTCTCAAGTAAATGTGAAAGGGCCAATGTCCCAACTGTGTGCATTATGATGAGACATTGTTATACCTCACACCTACAAAGTACAGGAGGTATACTGGTTTCACCACTTCTGTCTGTCCATCCATCCATTGGCGAATCTTTCCATCTGTATACTTTTTCGTTTCCATGCTCTAACTCAAAAGCCGTTTGGCCTAGGACCCCGAAACTTGACACAAATGTTGCTCATGACCAGAGGAGATGCCCATTCGTTTTTAGGTCACATGGGTCAAAGGTCAAGGTCACAGGTGAACTTCATTTGAAAATCATTTCTGTGCTCTATTCAATAGCTGTTTGACCTATGACCCTGAATACAAGTGTTGTTCATGACCCAAGGAGGTGCCGTATTGTTTTTGGGGTCACATGGGTCAAAGCCCAATGTCAATGGTGATCTTTGTTTTAAAATCATTTCTGTTCTCTGATTGTGCTGCTTTACTGACAAGGTGCTGGGAGGGGGGGATATTTGTCTGCTTTGCGACAGTTGTAGTTGTATGTATATGGTACAATGTCCCACCATCCCTACACTGGCAGAACACTTACAGGTCATGCTGGAATTTTAACCCTGAGGCTGCTAAGCGTGACTTCAGCCCTTTTGCAGGCAATGTAGATCAAGACCAGACTGCACAGAATGTGCAATCTGATCTTGGATCTACACTGGCTGATAAGGAGATACAAACCCCCCCCCCCCCCCCCCCAAATACCTTTAAAATAGCTCTATTTGGGTTGTTACTATCGGCTCGAAAGTTTCATTTCACTTAAATAGCAGCTTAAGGGTTTAACAAGGATAAAATAGAATGGAATTCTATATGTAAATAAAATGAAATCTGAACACATGATTTGCATACCTGTTGGCATTTTTTGGCATACCTGAAAAGAGAAACTGGAAAATCCAGTGGTATACAATTATCCTCAAGTTTTGTAAAATGATACACAAATATGATTGTGTAGATTCTTCTCTAATTACCTTTCTTTGAAACTTGAAGCTTTCTCTATTATCTGTTTTACTTGTAAACCAGACAACAAACTTTTGGCTTCATCAATATTTTTATCCCTTAACCGCACATTCGTGTATTTTAAAGGGGTCCTGCGTGGCTCAGTGGTAAAGTGTGGGACTCGTAACCTGGAGATCCAGGGTTCGAGCCCCACCTGATCCGCGGGGCTTTTCGTGGAAGTGACCTTGGGCAAGACACTTCAGAGCCCTAGCCTAATACTGGTGAAACCCAGGAAATACATGAGTGAATATGTGAGCTGTCAACATGATATGACTGAAATAATGTTGAAAGCAGCGTAAAACACCATTCAATCAATCAATCCTGTATTTTAACCCCTATCCAGCTAAATAAGTGAAATGAAATTTTCAAACCGATAGTAAACAGAATACATAATACTATTTAAAACTTACATTTTTTTTTTGAGTATCTCCCTAACAGACAGTGTAGATCCAAGATCAGACTGCATGTTCTGTGCTGTCTGATCTTGATCTACATTGTCCACAAAAGATCAGTGAGTTCCGATTAGCAGCCAAAGGGTTAATGACCTTTGGGAAACAGGCATCTGATGACTGTGTGGGAAAAGGAGAAAATGCTGGTAACCAGCATTTTCTCCTTTTCCGGAAAAGAATTTAAGTCTTTCAAATACAACCCCTATCCTTTCTATCAAATTCAGTTTGTTGTATGGAAATGCTGTCATTCTGAAGGGGTAAAAATTTTTTTGGTTTGGCGAAGACTTAAAGAACTTGCATACATGAAATGAAATGGCTCAAGTGATAAGATTTGTCTTTGAAAGGGTGGAATACATTTTGAGAAAAGGAAATGAGCATTTTGTCCTTTTCAACAATGCAGTTTACTAACGTCTTCACCTGTTCCCACAAGGTTTGAATACCTGTCTTTCTCAAGTTGGTAAAACCTTGGACTTGTTTCGTTAAAAATTAAAATTTAGTATTGCTTAAGGTTTATACGTTTTGCAGGTAGACCAGTGGTTAAATGTTTGCCACTGGCCATAACAAAGTGTCATATCATTAATTTCAACTCTTATTGCCACAGTTCTATCATAATTATCTCTTGTCTATGTCAGGCAATACAATTCCATCGCCATTTAAGGATATCTTTTCATTATTTCAAATTAAGATACCGTACTTGGATATATTAGATCAATCAGTATGGGACGGGAAAAGTGAAAGCGCTTGTTCTGTGCAGTCAGTTTTAACAAACAGTTAGCCTGCAGGAATCCATAGTAAAGGTGCCCAAATTGAAACTTAACAAAATAATGCTGTGTTTTTGTATGTTTGAGATGACTTTTGAAAAAAAAAGTGGGGCTGGGAGAAAAATTGCCTGTAACAAGTATTTTCTCTTTTACCCACAATGAATTCTAACCTTTTTAAGACATAATACCAGTATCCCTTTACCAAACAGTAAAATTTTGGACTTTTCCAAATTGAAAGCATTTGCAGATGACAAAATAAATGTGACCCCAAAACTGAAATTTGTTCTGGCAAGGGTAGAAAACATTGTGGGAAAAGGAGAAAATACTGGTTACAAGTATTTTCTCCTTTTCCCACAATGTTTTCAGAAGGCCTCTTCCTCAGGGCTGATAAAAGTCGGAATTGTGTGATAAAGGGGTATATGAGTTATATTGAGTTTGTAGCCTATAATGTGTTTACTTAACTATACCGAACAACAAAATTTAGCTTTGTTCAAATTGAAGGCATTTTATAGATGACAAAAAAAATGTGACTCAAAAATTTACATTTGAGTTGGGAAGGGTAGAAAACATTGTGAGAAAAAGAGAAAATGCTGGTTACCAACATTTTCTCCTTTTCCCAAAGTGTTTTCAAAAGACTTCTGCCATAGGGTTTGATAAGTCAGGATTGTGTGGGAAAGGATTAAAAGTTGATGAGCCTCAAATTTTGTTGCCTAGTGAAGACTAATGTCATTCATTTTCCATGAAAGGGTCGTGAAAGGGTCGACAAATAACAAGTTTAGTGATACACCCATACAATGCCCATAAGCGCTTGTTTATTTTTGTAAGCTATTAACTCTTTGACTGCTGAAAAACAAAATGGACATTTATATTACATTAGCCATTACCTAGTAGATTAACTCTTTTACCAAACAACAAAATTTTAGACTAGTCCAAATAGAAAGCATTTGCAGACGAAAAAGTATTATATGACTCAAAAATTGAACTTAGTTTTGGGAAGGATAGAAAACATTGTTGGAAAAGGAGAAAATGCTGGTTACCAGCATTTTCTCTTTTTCCCACAATGTTTTCAAAAGGCTTCAACATCAGGGTCGTTAAAAGTCGGGATTGTGTGGTAAAGGGTTAACCATTGACAACTTTTTACATCTTTCAGTAGTCCACATTTGTTACTGGTAATTTCTCTTCCTGCCACAATGTTTTCACATGTATCTTGTATTAAAACTAAACTCATGTTGATTATTCCGTACTTAACTTTTTACCACCTGGCAATATTTTGGACTTATCCAGATCCAAAGCGTTTGTAGGCAACAATTTAAACATGGCTTAAAAAGTGGAAATTACTGTTGAAAGGGTAGAAAAACCATGCGGGACATGGAGAAATGCTGTTTACCAGCATTTTCTCCTTTTCGCACAAGGTTTTCAAAAGCCTTCCTTTTTGGGGTCATTAAAACACATGATTGTGTGGTTAAAAGTTAAAAGTTACTGATGCTTTTGAAGTCACTAAATGCTTCCATTTTTGTTGCACAACATATTTAGGAGTAACGAGAAACCATAGCCAAAACCATACTAGTCACTAAGCTTGCATTACAAGATAGGTGTAAATACAATGAATGTACACATTCCTCTCTGAGATCCAAAATTCATGGCATTTTGGACCAGAATGTAAATAAGACTGTGTTTTATAATCTTGATGTACACTTTAGCCAAAAGCAGTTTAATGTCTCATCACTCAATGGGACCAGCATTTTCTCCTTTTCCCACAATGTTTTCAAAAGCCTTCTCTTTCAAGGTCGTCAAAAGTTGGCATTGTGTGGTAAAGCCTTCAGCATTATTGCCAAAGTAAAAGATTGGTAGTGCCTCTCTCCCAAGATACTAGGTAATCAAGTAATTAGGTAAATAATTAACCCTTTACTAAATAAACCAATGTTTTAATAACCCAAGAGAAAGAAGGCTTTTGAAATCATTGTGGGGAAAGAGGACACTGATTACCACTACTACAGGGTTTTCATTTAAAGCCGATTGCCGATCAAAAACATCGGTTGAAATCGGCCTTTAATCGGTTGTTTTTGCTGGATCTTTGAAAAATTGATCGTGTTGTTTATATCGAAAATATTTCACGCGTTGGTAACTGTGACTGCGACACCGGTTCAATTTTACCACGAAACCAGAAACAATTGGTTTATGAATGTTACGCGGTCATTCATTGGATACTTGCATCCAATTATCCAATCGTAGGCGACGATACGTTTCTCCGATCTCCATTTGGTAATCATGGACGCCAAAGCCTAGGCGGCCCCCTTGACCCCCAACCTGTTGTTTTTGTTAATCAGTCTGTTGCTTCATTTCAAAATGACAACCCTGCTACTAAAATTGCATTCTGGTAAATGATATCTTTGCCCTGAATTAACCATTTATCACACAATCCTGAGTTTTAATGATCCTGAGAAAGAAGCCATTTGAAAACATTGTGGGCAAAGGAGAAAATGCTGGAAACCAGCATTTCCTCCTTTTTCCAAGGATGCTTTCTCATCTTTTTAGCTCACCTGAGCACGAAGTGCTCTGGGTGAGTTATTGTGACCGGTCATCGTCCGTCGTCCGTCCGTCCGTCCATCTGTCTGTCCGTCCGTTAACAATTTCTTTAAAAATCTTCTCCTCCAAAACCAGATGGCCAATCTTGATAAAACTTGGCAGGAATGTTCCTTGGATGAAGCTCTACAAAAATTGTTAAAAGAATTTAATTCCATGAAAAACTGTGGTTGCCATGGCAACAAAATGGCTGAAAATGGAAAAAATCTTTAAAAATCTTCTTGTGACAAACCATAAGGCCGAAAGCATTCATATTTTGTATGAAGCATCATTGGGTGACTCTTTACCAAAATTGTTAAAATTAATCCCCTAGGGTCATATTTGGGCTTTGCCCGGGTGCACCCTATTTCACATAATAACAAAGAAGGAAATCCTTAAAAAATCATCTTCTGACAAACCATAATGCCTAGAGAATTCATATTTGGTTTGTAGCATTATATGATGATCCTCTACCATAATTGTGAAAATTAAACCTTAGTGGTCGTATTTGGGCTCTGCCAGGGCACACCCTATTTTACATGGAAACAAAGAAGGAAATCTTTTAAAATCTTCTTGTGACAAACCATATTGGCTTGAGCATTCATATTTTGCATGTAGCATCATCTAGTGACCCTTTACAAAAATTGTTATAATTATCCCTTTGGGGTCATATTTGGGCTCTGGCCGGGCGCACACTATTTTACATAGAATTAAAGTTGGAAATCTTTTAAAATCTTTTTGTGACAAACCATAAGGGCCAAAGCATTCATATTTTGCATGTAGCATCATTTGGTGACCCTTTATTAGCTCACCTTAGAACACATAGTGCTCAGGGTGTGGTATCATCTAGTGGCCCTCTACCAATATACCTCAAATAATGGCCCTAGTATGGAAATTGGCCCTATGTTGTGGGTTCTTGGATTTCACATAGAGATAAAGAAGGAAATCTTTAAAAATCTTCTTGTCCCAAACCGTAAGGGCTAGAGCTTTCATATATGGCATGTAGCATCATCTAGTGACCCTCTACCAAAATACTTCAAATTATGGCCCTAGTGTTGAAAATTGGCCGTATGTTGTGGGTTCTCGGATTTCACATAGAGATAAAGAAGGAAATCTTTAAAAATCTTCTTGTCCCAAACCATAAGGGCTAGAGCTTTCATATGTGGCATGTAGCATCATCTAGTGGCCCTCTACCAAAATACTTCAAATTATGGCCCTAGTATTGAAAATGGCCCTATGTTGTGGGTTCTCGGATTTCACATAGAGATAAAGAAGGAAATCTGTAAAAATCTTCTTGTCCCAAACCTTAAGGGCTAGAGCTTTCATATTTGGCATGTAGCATCAGCTAGTGGCCCTCTACCAAAATACTTCACATTATGGCCCTAGTGTTAAAAATTGGCCCTATGTTGTGGGTTCTCGGATTTCACATAGAGATAAAGAAGGAAATCTTTAAAAATCTTCTTGTCCCAAACCGTAAGGGCAAGAGCTTTCATATTTGGCATGTAGCATCATCTAGTGGCCCTCTACCAAAATACTTCAAATTATGGCCCTAGTGTTGAAAATGGCCCTATGTTGTGGGTTCTCGGATTTCACATAGAGATAAAGAAGGAAATCTTTAAAAATCTTCTTGTCCCAAACCATAAGGGCTAGAGCTTTCATATGTGGCATGTAGCATCATCTAGTGGCCCTCTACCAAAATACTTCAAATTATGGCCCTAGTATTGAAAATGGCCCTATGTTGTGGGTTCTCGGATTTCACATAGAGATAAAGAAGGAAATCTGTAAAAATCTTCTTGTCCCAAACCTTAAGGGCTAGAGCTTTCATATTTGGCATGTAGCATCAGCTAGTGGCCCTCTACCAAAATACTTCACATTATGGCCCTAGTGTTGAAAATTGGCCCTATGTTGTGGGTTCTCGGATTTCACATAGAGATAAAGAAGGAAATCTTTAAAAATCTTCTTGTCCCAAACCGTAAGGGCA
The DNA here is from genome assembly GCA_945859785.2 of Tridacna gigas. NCBI lineage: Eukaryota > Metazoa > Mollusca > Bivalvia > Cardiida > Cardiidae > Tridacna > Tridacna gigas. The sequence continues at coordinate 46,378,505 of OX244035.2, forward strand.
AGAGCTTTCATATTTGGCATGTAGCATCATCTAGTGGCCCTCTACCAAAATACTTCAAATTATGGCCCTAGTGTTGAAAATGGCCCTATGTTGTGGGTTCTCGGATTTCACATAGAGATAAAGAAGGAAATCTTTAAAAATTTTCTTGTCCCAAACCATAAGGGCTAGAGCTCTCATATATGGCATGTAGTATCATCTAGTGGCCCTCTATGAAAATACTTCAAATAATGGCCCTAGTGTGGAAATTGGCCCTATGTTGTGGGTTCTTGGATTTCACATAGAGATAAAGAAGGAAATCTTTAAAAATCTTCTTGTCCCAAACCGTAAGGGCTAGAGCTTTCATATTTGGCATTTAGCATCATCTAGTGACCCTCTACCAAAATACTTCAAATTATGGCCCTAGTTAGCTCCACTGGCCGAAGGCCAGCGGGCTTATGTCATGGCCCGGTGTCCGTCGTGCATCCGTCCGTCCGTCCGTCCGGTCGTCTGTCTGTCCGTCCGTCTGTGCGTTAACTTTTATTTCAAACATCTTCTACTCTGAAACTACCCATCCGATTTTCACGAAACTTCACAGAAATGATCCTGACATGGTCCTCTTCAGAATTTCTTGAAAGAATTTGATTCCTTCAAAAACTCTGGTTGCCATGGCAACAAAAGTGAAAAATATTGGAAATCTTTAAAAATCTTCTTGTCTGAAACCATAAGGCATAGGGCTACCAAATTTGGCATGTAGCTTTATGTAGTAGACCTCTATCAAGTTTCTTCAAATTATAGCCCTGGGGTCAAAATTGGCTCTGCCCCAGGGGTCACAAGTTTTACATAGGCTTATATAGAGAAAACTTTAAAAATCTTCTTGTCTGAAACCATAAGGCATAGGGCTACCAAATTTGGCATGTAGCTTTATGTAGTAGACCTCTATCATGTTTCTTGAAATTATAGCCCTGGGGTCAAAATTGGCTCTTCCCCAGGGGTCACAAGTTTTACATAGGCTTATATAGAGAAAACTTTAAAAATCTTCTTGTCTGAAACCATAAGGCATAGGGCTACCAAATTTGGCATGTAGCTTTATGTAGTAGACCTCTATCATGTTTCTTGAAATTATAGCCCTAGGGTCAAAATTGGCTTTTCTCCAGGGGTCACAAGTTTTATACATAGGCTTATATAGAGAAAACTTTAAATATCTTCTTGTCTGAAACCATAAGGCCTAGAGCTACCAAATTTGGCATTTAGCTTGATCTAGTTGGAGTCTACCAAAAGTGTCCAAAGTATAGTCCTGGGGTCAATTTGGCCTCATACTTGGAGGGGGGGGGTTCACAAGATTTACATAGGCTTACATAGGGAAAACTTTTAAATCTTGGTGTACATAGCCATAAGGCTTAGGCTACCAAATTTTGCATATAATTATAGCATTATTTAGTGGACAGTTACAAAGAGGGCCCAAGTTACAGCTCTAGGATCAAGTTTGGCCCTGCACCAGGGATCACAAGTTTTACATGGGTTTATGGAGTGAAAAGTTCAGAAACCATCTTGTTACCAGCCATAAGGCCAAGAACTCCCACATTTGGCATGTTATTCTTCTAATACAATATTCCCCATTTAGTCAGACTGTAGCCATGAGGTCAAAGTTTTATAAGGGCTTATATAGTGAAGACTTTTCTTCGTGGTTTATATTTATAAGCCAGTGGAGCGATACAGGGCCATCATGGCCCTCTTGTGTTGAAAATGGCCCTATGTTGTGGGTTCTCGGATTTCACATAGAGATAAAGAAGGAAATCTTTAAAAATCTTCTTGTCCCAAACCGTAAGGGCTAGAGCTCTCATATATGGCATGTAGTATCATCTAGTGGCCCTCTACCAAAACACTTCAAATTATGGCCCTAGTGTTGAAAATTGGCCCTATGTTGTGGGTTCTCGGATTTCACATAGAGATAAAGAAGGAAATCTTTAAAAATCTTCTTGTCCCAAACCGTAAGGGCTAGAGCTTTCATATATGGCATGTAGCATCATCTAGTGACCCTCTACCAAAATACTTCAAATTATGGCCCTGGTGTTAAAAATTGGCCGTATGTTGTGGGTTCTCGGACTTCACATAGAGATAAAGAAGGAAATCTTTAAAAATCTTCTTGTCCCAAACCGTAAGGGCTAGAGCTTTCATATTTGGCATGTAGCATCATCTAGTGGCCCTCTACCAAAATACTTCAAATTATGGCCCTAGTGTTGAAAATGGCCCTATGTTGTGGGTTCTCGGATTTCACATAGAGATAAAGAAGGAAATCTTTAAAAATTTTCTTGTCCCAAACCATAAGGGCTAGAGCTCTCATATATGGCATGTAGTATCATCTAGTGGCCCTCTACCAAAACACTTCAAATTATGGCCCTAGTGTTGAAAATTGGCCCTATGTTGTGGGTTCTCGGATTTCACATAGAGATAAAGAAGGAAATCTTTAAAAATCTTCTTGTCCCAAACCGTAAGGGCTAGAGCTTTCATATATGGCATGTAGCATCATCTAGTGACCCTCTACCAAAATACTTCAAATTATGGCCCTGGTGTTAAAAATTGGCCGTATGTTGTGGGTTCTCGGACTTCACATAGAGATAAAGAAGGAAATCTTTAAAAATCTTCTTGTCCCAAACCGTAAGGGCTAGAGCTTTCATATTTGGCATGTAGCATCATCTAGTGGCCCTCTACCAAAATACTTCAAATTATGGCCCTAGTGTTGAAAATGGCCCTATGTTGTGGGTTCTCGGATTTCACATAGAGATAAAGAAGGAAATCTTTAAAAATTTTCTTGTCCCAAACCATAAGGGCTAGAGCTCTCATATATGGCATGTAGTATCATCTAGTGGCCCTCTACGAAAATACTTCAAATAATGGCCCTATTGTGGAAATTGGCCCTATGTTGTGGGTTCTTGGATTTCACATAGAGATAAAGAAGGAAATCTTTAAAAATCTTCTTGTCCCAAACCGTAAGGGCTAGAGCTTTCATATTTGGCATGTAGCATCATCTAGTGGCCCTCTACCAAAATACTTCAAATTATGGCCCTAGTGTTGAAAATGGCCCTATGTTGTGGGTTCTCGGATTTCACATAGAGATAAAGAAGGAAATCTTTAAAAATCTTCTTGTCCCAAACCGTAAGGGCTAGAGCTCTCATATATGGCATGTAGTATCATCTAGTGGCCCTCTACCAAAACACTTCAAATTATGGCCCTAGTGTTGAAAATTGGCCCTATGTTGTGGGTTCTCGGATTTCACATAGAGATAAAGAAGGAAATCTTTAAAAATCTTCTTGTCCCAAACCGTAAGGGCTAGAGCTTTCATATATGGCATGTAGCATCATCTAGTGACCCTCTACCAAAATACTTCAAATTATGACCCTGGTGTTAAAAATTGGCCGTATGTTGTGGGTTCTCGGACTTCACATAGAGATAAAGAAGGAAATCTTTAAAAATCTTCTTGTCTCAAACCGTAAGGGCTAGAGCTTTCATATTTGGCATGTAGCATTATGGTGTTGAGCCGAGTTGCATTTCAGGTGAGCGATTTAGGACCATCATGGTCCTCTTGTTGAGTAAAATCCTGTTGTTTGAGCCACAATTAATTTGCCGTCTTCAAATGCTTTGAATTCAAATACGTCTTGTCGTATTTTTTCGTAACATTCTGCAAATGCTTTCAATTTGAAGTAGTCTAAAAATTTGTTGTTTGGTAAAAGAGTTAATAGTACAGGTAAGTGTCCTTTTTGTTTATTTGGTACTCTAAAGGTTAGCACAAACATTTGAGCCATGCTGTGGCAAAAGGGGTCTTAATGCATCTCTGTAATGTATTATATGAAGCAAATCACCACATAATGATGGATCCATGCTTAAAAGCCACCTTTTTTTTTTATTTATCGACTTCATCATGAGGTAGACTGGTCCTTTGACATACAGAAAATTGACCAGTAGTGAAAAGTTTCGGCCCAGCTCAGCCTGCACGGACTGCACAGGCTGACCTGGGTTGATACTTTAAGCCCCCTTTTCACAGATCATTGCTCATTTCTTTGAAACAGTTTTCTCTCCATGAAAGTGAACAAACTATCTTTGGTGTTATAATATGAAAAAAGAAATATGAAAAAAGAGTATGTAAAAGAAGTCTACAAGCTGCATAATAATGGGGTAATGAAGTAGATGATTAATTCAGTATTAAAATACATTTACACTTCAAACAATTGATTAATCGATTACCACACAATTCCAAGCCTGAACAAACATCGGAGGAAAAACAGAAAATGCTGGTAATCAGCATTTTCTCCTTTTCCCACAATGTTTTCTACTCTTTCACAGACAAGTCCAATCATTTGACCCAAATTTAATGTGTCTGCAAGTGCTTCAATACAGACAAGTCTATTGCCCACATTGAAAGCATTTTGCAGACGACAGTTTAAATGTGGCCGGAATTCTAATTTTCAGCTTCAGAATGGTAGAAAACATGTTGGGAAAAGGAGAAAATGCTGGTTATCAGCAGTTTCTCCTTTTCCTTCCGTGTTTTCAAAAGCCTTCTTTTTCGGGTCACTAAGACTCAGGATTGTGTGGTAATGGTTTAACTCTTTACCACACAATCCAGAGTTTTAAGGACCCTGAAAGAGACGGCTTTTGAAAACATTGTGGGAAATGTAGAAAATGCTGGTAACCAGCATTTCCTCCTTTTTCCACAATGTTTTCTACCCTATTCAATGAATAAATCACAATTCGAGTTACATTTAATTTGTTGTCTGCAAATGCTTTCAGTTTGGTCCAGTCCTAAATTTTGTCATTTGGCAAAGAGTTAACCCTTTACCACACAATCCCGAGTTTTAACGACCCTGAGAAAGAAGCCTTTTGAAAATATTGTGGGAAAAGGAGAAAATGCTGGTAACCAGCATTTCCTCCTTTTCCCACAGTGTTTTCTTTCCTTCCCAAAACAAATTTCAATTTTTTGGTCACATTTATTTTGTCGTCTGCAAATGCTTTCAATTTGGACAGGTCTAAAACTTTGTCGTTTAGTAAAGAGTTAAAGGATTAACCCTTTACCACACAGTCCCGACTTTTAACAACCGTGAGAAAGAAGCCTTTTGAAAACATTGTGAGGAAAGAGGAAAATGCTGGTAACCAGCATTTTCTCCTTTTCCCACAATGTTTTCTACCCTTCCCCAAACAGATTTCAATTTTTCAATCACATTTATTTTGTCGTCTGCAAACGCTTTCAATTTGGACCAGTCTAAAATTATGTCGTTTGCTACAGAGTTAACACTTATTCTGCTTAATTAACGCATACTATACAAGCTGTATTCACACCTGACAACTGCTATTGCACAGGATAGGAATTACAAACATTGAAAGAAAACAAAAATGTTATTTTTCAACAGTAAGGACATGTTTGTGAAAAAAGAGAAATTGCATGCTGAAAGCAGTGGTCATTGCTCCTTTTCTCACAATGTTTCCCACAGGTTTCATCTCCCAGGAGAGTAAATAAATGTTTTTTGCACTAAATATAACAGGTTGATAAAATGGACATGGGCTTTTTAAGTCGGAATATACATGTAGCAGAAAGTATTGGACTGCACTTTCTGTGCACTCTGATCTTTTACTAATGGCTGAGTAACTTTGCTTTTGCAGAATGCAATAAGGGTTAACTCTATCAAATGACAAAATCTTAGATTTGTCCAAATTGAAAGAAAGCAGACACAAAAATAAAATGTGATTCAAACAATTGAAATTAAAGTTTTTCGAAGGGTAGAAACCAGTGTAGGAAAAGGATAGAAAAAAATCACTGGTCATCATCATTAATTTTTCTCCTTTTTCCACAATGAGTTCCAAATCCATGTTTCTCAGGGTTGTTAAAACTTGGGACTGTTTGGTGAAGGGTTAACTCTTTACCAAACGACAAAGTTTTAGACTGGTCCAAATTGAAAGCATTTGCAGACGACAAAATAAATGTGACTTTAAAGTTGAAATTTGTTTTGGGGAGGGTAGGAAAGATTGCAGCAATTCTCCTTTTCCCACGTTTTCAAAAGGCTCCTTTTCCAGGGTTGTTAAGTCGGGATTGTGTGGTAAGGGGTTAAGAGATTGTGGGAAGAGGCCCTTTAGTGCATGCTGATTGTATCTATCTGATCTCATCATTGCATTACAGATTTAACTCCTTATCAAACGAAAAAAAATTTTGACTGTTTGAAATTGAAAGCATTTGCAGACGATAAAATAAATGTGACTTTAAACTTGCAATTTCTTTTGGGAAGGGTAGAAAACATTGTGGGAAAAGGAGAAAATGCTGGTTACCAGCATTTTCTCCTTTTCCCACAATGTTTTCAAAGAGTTCCTTTCACAGGATCATTAAAAGTCTGTATTGTGTGGTAAAGGGGTAGCTGTTTATCAAACAACAAAATTTTGGACAAGACCAAAGTGAAAATTTTTGCAGCTGAAAAATTAGAACTCAGAACAATGATTTCCGTCTGTGACAGGGTAGGAAATATTAAGGAAACAGGAGAAAATGATGGTTACAAGCATCTTTTCCGTTTCCCACAGTGTTTTGAAAAGCTTTTCTTTTCAGGGTCGCTAAAACTCTGGGTTGTGTGGTGAAGGGATAAGAGGGGTCACAGTTTATAACCATCCTTGAGTTTGTGACCATAGTGTTGATATACCCTGCCAAATCAATCTGAACTTTTGTAATATATTAGTCTTTTGCAACAAATATGACATAGTAACAGCCTAACAGGTCCGTTTGAATGATTAATTCTCTAGCAGATGACACAATTTAGACTTGTCCGAACCGAAAGCATTTGCAGATGACAGATGAATTTCAGAAATGTTGCTCAATCTATGGTAACCAGGGCCCCGATTCCACCAACCATTCTGAATTTCATTCTTAGTCAAACTCTAAATTTAGAAAGTAACACAACTTCTGATTGGCTGAATCAAATGGTTTAGCCAATCAGAATTTGTGTTACTTTTAAATTTGGAACATTCTTCAGAAGAAGACTAAGAATTTTCTTTTGAATTGTTGATGAATATTGACCCTGATCTCAGTATTCTAGACAGCTGCATTAGGTTAATGGTTCATTCTATCGAATATCTTGGAGTTTTTAAAAGAAATGCCTGACTTAATAATTATGTGTTGACCCTTTACCACACAATCCCGACTTTAACGACCCAAAGAAGGAAGCCTTTTGAAAACATTGAGAGAAAAGGAGAAAATGCTGGTAACCAGCATTTTCTCCTTTTCTCACAATGTTTTGTACCCTGTTAAGTACAAATATCATCATTTGAGCTAATTTAATTTGTCGTCTGCAAATGCTTTCAATTTGGACCAGTCTAGAATTTTGTCGTGTGGTAAAGACTTAAATTGCATGTCATGGATCATCCCAACTATTGCATCTCCCTTGCTCACTTCCTTTTGGTTTCTAAATTCTCGAAAAAATGCCATCTAATAATCAGTGCTACTTAATAAATACACAGCTTTTTGTTACTATATATACATATTATAATGATGTGACTGGGTTCAACCAATCAAATTTTGTATCACACTTTTAAATGGTTAAGATCGTCCGGCGTTTAATGGTCATTTATTTCATGACAATAGCACAACTAACATCCCAAAGAATCAGAATAGTTAACCCTGTTTTAACTCTTTACCACACAACCACAGGTTTTAACGACCCTGAAGAAGAAGCCTTCTGAAAACATTGTGGGAAAAGGAGAAAATGCTGGTAACCAGCATTTTCTCCTCTTCCCACAATGTTTTCTAACCGTCCCAAAACAAATTTCAATTTTTGAGTCACATTTATTTTGTTGTCTGCAAATGCTTTCAATTTGGACAAGTCTAAAACTTTGTTGTTTGGTAAAGGGTTAAAGACCCTGAGAAAGAAGCCTTTGGAAAACATTGTTGGAAAAGGAGAAAACATTGGTGACAAGCATTTTTTCCTTTCCCATACTGTTATCTACCCTTTCAAAAACAGGTCCCCCTGTTGCATCTAATTTGTCATCTACAAAAGCTTTCAATTTGGATGTGTCTAAAATTTTGTCGTTTGGTAATGGTTTAACCCTTTACCACAAACCCCGTGTTTTCACGACCCTGAAGAAGAAGCCTTTTGAAAACATTGTGGTAACAGGAGAAAATGCTGGTTACCAGCATTTTCTCCTTTTCCCAGAATGTTTTCTACCCTTCCCACAACAAATTTTAATTTTTCAGTCACATTTATTTTGTCGTCTGCAGATGCTTTCAATTTGGACCAAGATGAAATTTTGTCGTTTGGTAAGCATTAATTTCAAAGCTGCATATGAGAGTAGATTTTAATTGTCCACTGATAACAGTAGTCCATAGCATGCAAACACTGATAACCCTTTCTGAAATGATCCTGTATTTTTTACAACAACTAGGAAACATGCTTTTGTAAACATTATTGGAAAAGGAAAAATGCTGGTAAGCAGGTTTTTCTCTTTTTCCCCCAAAACAAATTTTACCTTTGCAAAGAAAATTCAAATTATTAGAACCACATTTTTATGTCCTAATGAGATTTATGCTTACAGTATACATGTAGGTAGGTTTACAATTTTGGTGAGTGGTAACAAGTTGGTCCAGACCTGGTAAGATAGGAAATCACCAGTATGAACATGGAAGTTCTTGGGATTAAAACAAACATACAACATGTTTATAAATAACTGACATTTTGTTGTATTCCAGATATTACAAGATCTTGGGAAAAGGGCATTTTACATCTAGCAAGTCCATTTATATGCTAGTACATTATGATAAATCTTTACCAGAGGACACAATTTTAGCCTTGTCCAAATTCAAGCCCTTGCAGACGAAAAAGTTGATTAGGATATAAATGATGCATTTCTTTAATGAAAAGGTAGAAAACAGTATGGAAAAGGGAGAATATGCCAATTACCAGAATTTTCTCATTTTTCCACTGTGTTTTCCAAAGCCTTATTCTCCAGGTTCTGTAAAACTCAGGATTGTTTGGTAAAGGGCTCACCCAAGGAGAGCTGAAGCATAGCAAAAGTTGCTTTTGCAAACTCTGTAGATCATGGTCAGACTGCACAGAGATGTCACAATGTGTATTCTGATCATTGGCTCGCACCGAGACCTTGGAAGAGGTTCTAGTCAACATAGCCTTGAAAGTGCAATTATTAGGAAATTTTGGTCATAACTAAATTGTCTGTAGCAATTTGACGTACATTGTTAAGGGTTATAAGCCTATTAAGGCCAATTAAGGAAAAAATATACATTCAGCTGGCATAAACAAGCCATATAATTGATTGTGTCCTTGTTCAGAATACTACACAAATATATCAGACTGTGTGGAATCTCAGGTCAGACTCTGAGACTGTACATTTGGGAGACATCCTTCAACACTGACAGGATTAAGCCTTATCCTGCTAAATAGATTGAAGAAAACTTTCAGTTTGATAGTAAAAATCAGAATAATATTATGTCAGACTTTTTTTTGGGGGGGGTGGGATATCTCCTTATCAGACTGTGTAGATTCAAGATCAGTCTGCGCATTCTGTGCACTCTGATCTTGATCTACATTGTCTGTAAAAAGTCAGTGAATCATGCTTAGCAGCTTAAGGGTTAACCTATTACAATCTGCAGACCACTGTGTTTCAGAAAGCATGCTGTTTTTACATTTTCAACGTGCAAAATGAAAGGCTGACGCAACAAAATCAATAGTCATCGCGTCTTCCTTGACGCAAGATGAATCAGAACTAAAAACTTACATAAACAATTGATTCAATTAATATATATATCTTACAAAATCAACAAGTTTATAACTACAGAATCATATCGAATCGGCTCTCTACCACTGAAATATTTGTTTCCAGTTTACGCTGTATCAGTTTAAAACACATCATTATTCTGCATGTGTATGTCACTGTCACCTTGCCTGTATTACTCTATGGAATCCTTACTTTAAATTTTTTGTCAGTGTTTTAGACCCTTCTGGGTCATGGTGACTGACTTGCTGGAGTAATCAGTACGACAGACGTCACAGTTTCTACAAGGTCATTGTTTTCAACTTTTACCTTTAATACCACACTGTCATAAAACTTTTAGCATTATGCCACATCTACAAAGGGGCAAAGGCAAACAACATATGAAAAAAAATTGAAAGGTTGAAGACCATTTCTGAATGAACCCCAAAATTTTAAATAGGGAGTCACAGATGACCCCCTAAAATTCATGAGCTAGCAGAAACACTACAAGCATTATATGGCAAAAGAGAAACTGGTCATTTTGAGCAGTTTTTCCAAAAGTCTTGATATTTTGCATGTATTCTTATTACTATATATTCCAAATTTTTAGACACCTCCAAGTTCAAAATACAGATGCTGAAGACAAATTGGAAACTGGTGCAAATTAAGCTCAACTTCTCTAAAGGGTAAAAAACATTGTGGAGAAAGGAGAAAATGCTTGTTACCAGGACTTTCTCCTTTATCCACAGTGTTTTCCAAAGCTTTCTTTCTCAAGGTCGTCAAAACTCAGGATTGTTTGGTAAATGATTGGCTTAACCCTTTACTACACAATCCCAAGTTTAAACAATCCTGATGAAGAAAGCATTCAAAAACATTTTTAGAAAAGGAGAATATGCTTGTAACCAGCACTTTCTACTTTTCCTACAAGGTTTTTAATCCTAACAAAGACAAATCCCTTGATGTGAGCTTCACTTCAATGTTGTTTGCAAATGCTTTCAATTTTGACAGGTCTAAAATTTTGTTGATTAGCAAAAGGTTAAAGCATTTTCAGAAGATAAATTAAATGTGGCTAAAATGATTGCATTTGTTTTTGAAAAGTTAGAAAAAATTGTGGGAAAAGGAGAAAATGCTGGCTACCAGCATTTTCTCCTTTTCCCACAATTTTTTCAAAAGGCTTCTCTCTCAGGGTCGTTAAAGGTTGGGATTGTGTGGTAAAGGTTAAACTGTCATACATGGAGCAAAAAGGCATTTAAAAACATCGTTGGAAATGAAAAAATTCTATTAACAAGCACTGTCTTCTTTTCACCAGTTGTTTTCTAGCCCTTCATTACTTAGAGACAAATTTTATCACTGGCCGTAAATAGTTTGTTGTCTGCGAATGCTTTCAATTTTGACTTGTAAAAAAATTTTTCTGGTCTGGTATAGAGGTAAAGAGTTGGGTTGATCAAGGAGGTTCAAATTCACAACTCATAGATTACTTGACTTGTATGTAACTGACAGCGCTATTAACTGGTGAGCAGACATGAACCATGCTCTGGGAAAAGGGGTTTAACCTTAATATTTCCCACACAACAAGGTCTAAATGCTTCCAAAGTCAAAACATCTGCAGATGACAAATTTGAAATCCGTACAAATGAGCTCTTTGGCATGGTTGAAAACATTGTGGGAAAAGGTTACCAGCATTTTCTCCCATACCCACAATGTGTTCAAAGGCTTCTTTCTTAGGGTCTTTAACTCTTTACCATACAATCCCGACTTTTAACGACCCTGAAAAAAAGAAAGCTAATTTGAAAACGTTGTGGGAAAAGGAGAAAATGCTGGTAACCAGCATTTTCTCCTTTTCCCACAATGTTTTCTGCCCTTACCAAATCAAATTTTAATTTTTGAGTCACATTTATTTTGTCGTCTGCAAATGCTTTCAGTTTTGACCAGTCTAAAATTTTGTCGTTTGGTAAAGAGCTAAAACTCGGGATTGTGTGTTGAAAGTTTAATGCTTCTGCAAAAAGTATCGACCGATGTCAGCATGCACAGTTCACGCAGGCTAACTGTGGGTCGGAACTTTATGCTACATGTATTAAATTTTGTAAATTTTCTGCATGTCCAAGGACCATCCTACCTCATTATTAAGCCAGTTGATAGACAAATTGGATTTTATCTATCCTTAATTATGTAATGATTTGCTTTGTATGATGCTCCACAGAGATGCATTAACCCTTTACCATACAATCCTGTGTTTTAACGACCCTGAGAAAGAAGCCTATTGAAAACATTGTTACTAGCATTTCTTCCTTTTCCCTCAATGTTTTCTACGATATTAAAAACAGAAATCATCATTTGTGCCACATTTGTCACCTGCAAATGCTTTCAAATTGGTCTGCTCCAAAGTTTTGTAGTATGGTAAAGAGTAAAATCACCTTTTCCCGGAGCAGTCAGCTCATTATCTTGTTACCACACAATCCTGAGTTTTAACGACCCTGGAGAAGAAGGCTTTTGAAAACCTTGTGGGAAAAGGAGAAAATGCTGGTAACTGGCATTTTCTCCTTTTCCCACAATGTTTTCTACCCTTCCCAAATCAAATTTCAATTTTTGAATAAATTTATTTTGTTGTCTGCAAATGCTTTCAATTTTACGTGTTCTAAAATTTTGTCGTTTGGTAGAGAGTTATATATGTATGTAACCCATGGGCTGGACTATAGTGATGATACCATTATACATGTACTTAACTGCTACCAAAGTTTCAGCTGACTTGATACAAATTTATTCAAACACCTTCAGGGTATATACTTGTTTGTTGATGTCAACAACGTAACTACCTAATGGATGGGTTTAGGGTTTGATGTTGACAGTTGAAATGACCAATGTGGTCATTCAGACAAGTTAAATGGCCATTGGTGTGGTTTGACCAGGTCTAAGACAGTTAGGGCATATGAGCCATGTTTTGTGAAAATGGGGTTTAACTCTTTACCACACAACAAAATTTTAGACCTGTCCGAATTGAAAGCATTAGCAGACGACAAAATAACCCTGGCTCAAAAACTGAAATTTGTTTTGGGAAGTGTAGAAAACATTGTGGGAAAAAGAGAAAATGCTGGTTACCGGCATTTTCTCCTTTTCCCACAATGTTTTCAAAAGGCTTCTTTCTCAGGGTCGTTAAAAGTCGGGATTGTGTGGTAAAGAGTTAATGCATTCTGCTAAATGTATTGGCCCATTTCAGTCTGTGCAGCACTGGAAAGCTGACCAGAGTTAAAACTTTTTGGTTTTGGTAAATTTTCTGCATGTCCAAGGACCATTCTACCTCAGGATTCAGCCGGCTTTTAGACAAAATGGATTTTATAGATCCATAATTATGTGATGACTTGTTGGTAAAGTGCATCACAGAGATTCATTAATCCCCCTTTTGCCAGAGCATGGCTCATTATGTAATTATACATTTACCTACATCTGTTACAGCCAAACGAGCAGCCTCTAGTTTTTGTTGGGTTTACTAAAAAGTATGCCAAAATATACATTCTGGGCGCAGAGATGTATGTATATCTTAGAAACAGTTTTAGAAGTCTGAAAGGGCTATTACCAATTTTGGACAAAGATCAAGAAAATCCCCTCCAAACATTAAGTTGATAGTCATCAGAATTTGAATTGCAAATGTTTGTTTCTTTGCAATCCTGTGATTTAGGGAGCCTGAGGAATAAGCCTACTGAAAATATTGTAGGAAAAGAAGAACTTAATGATGTGGACTGGCATTTTCTCCTTTTCCCACAATGTTTGCTATTTTTTTACAGACAAATTGTATTATATGAGCCTCTTTTTATGTCTGACGTCTGCAAATGCTTTCAAATTTGATAGTTCTAAAATTTTGTTGTTTTGTAAAGGTTCAACATATTTAACCAGTCTGCACTGTCCCGTGCTTAACTCGCTCATGGTAATTGATGCAAGCTTGGTAATGTGAAACCAGACAAGTAAAACTGTCCTCTACTTGCACTACTAATTACCTTATTTAACTTCAGTTCCTCTGAAAACAAATTTGCAGCAGGCCACATAGAAAAACATTGGTTTTTATGGGTAATTAACACTGATTATTAAGGTATAATACATGAAATTGGAAAAAAAAAATGTTCAGACCAATTTCTCCTTTTGCAACAATGTTTTCATTAGTATATAGTATCCTGTGGAGGCAGGGATTCTGCAACGTTGCCCCACTAATTACAAAATGACACATAATGCACTTGTGGGTTACCTTGTCTCTTCCAAAATTTGAGATTTGGTTTTGTCTTACTTTTGAAATATCCCCAATTTCTGCAAGTTTATGGGAATTTGTCCTGAAGATTCCTAGACAGAAACAGTAAATAACAAAGGGGCCATGCTCTGGCAAAAAGGAGGTTTTATGCATCTCCATGATGCAGTGCACCAAGCATTCATCACTTAATTATAGCTCTATAAATTTCTCTAACAATCGGGTGAATCATGAAGTACAATGTTCCTTCGACATGCAGCAAATTGATGAATAGAAAAGTTCCGACCCAGGTCAGTCTGTGCAGGCTGACATGGGTCAGTACTTGTTGCAGATGCATTAAGCTCCCTTTTCACAGAGTGTCACTGAATTATTATTTTATTGTCTGCTGCAAGACAAAAAAAAAATTATCTGCAGGCAGTGGTTACCCAGCATTTCCTCCCTTTTTCACAATGTTTTCAAAAGCATGTGAACTAGGGAGTTGTTCAAATTCTAAATTGTATGGTAAAGGGTTAAAAGGAAATATGTTTTGAGTTCTTCCCTGAAACCTTTTGTGAAATACTTCGTTGAAATTTCTCAGTAAGAGAATTTGAATGACTACCCCACAACATGGGCATTCAAGAAATAATGTTTGTAGACTAAGTATAAATATTCATCAGTGGTATTTCCTTAACCCTTTCCCAAACGACAAATTTTGGACTGGTCCAAATTGAATGAGTTTGCAGACGACAATTTCAAATTTGATGAAAATGGCAGAAAGTTCTCAAAAAGGGTAGAAAACACTGTGGGAAAAGGAGAAATTGCTCGTTTCGAGCAATCTCTCCTTTTCCCACAGTGTTTTCAAAAGACTTGTACTGCAGACACGTGAAAACCAGGGTTTATTTGGGAAAGGGTTAATGGGCTTTGTAGTTTCTTAACTCTTTACCACACAATCCTGACTTTTAATGACCCTGAGCAAGAACGCTTTTGAAAACAATGTGGGAAAAGGAGAAAATGCTGGTAACCAGCGTTTTTTTCCTTTTCCCACAATGTTTTCTACCCTTCCTGAAACGAATTTCAATTTTTTTAGTCACATTTATTTTGTTGTCTGCAATTGTTTTCAATTTGGACCAGTCTAAAATTTTGTCGTTTGGTAAAGAGTTAAGTATTTTTAGTTTTCGTGCCAGAGTTTTGCAAAGACTTGTGGGAATGTGACATGATCAACAAAATGCATTGATTACAAGGATTTGTATTCAAAGCAGAATGTTGACATCACATCTTGATGTAATAAAAATTGAAGGAATGTTACCATTGGCAAAACCACCATCCCTTTATTTAACTCTTTACCACACAATGACAACTTTTAACGACCCTGAGGAAGAAGGGTTTTGAAAACATTGTTGGAAAAGGAGAAAATGCTGGTAATCAGCATTTTCTCCTTTTCCCACAATGTTTTCTACGGTATCAAAGAAAAATCACATCATTTGAGCCACATTGAAATTCTCTTCTGCAAATGCTTTCAATTTGGACGGGTCTAAAATTTTGTCATCTGGTAAATGGTTAAACACCTGAAATCATACTGAATGTAAGGGTACAGTTTATGTGACTGCAAAGAAAAATATATCTAGTTGTATTTATCGGTATTTTACAAGAAATTTTGGTATATGGAACAAAAACTAAATAGGCCCCATTCATGTACAAGGAAGCATTTGATTCTCAAAATGGTAATTAGTTATTTAGGTAGAATATTCCAATTCATTAATTGACAACTAATGAAGACAGAAAGTACAGCCCTGCTAGCACATGCGGGACTTGAGAACAGGGGATTCCAGTTTGCTTTATTCCTCGCTCACAGCTGATCATTGTTTCGATGATGGTTAACCCTTCACCAAAAAGATAAATTTTGGACTGGACCAAATTCAGAGCATTTGCAGACAACAGATGAAATGTTGCCAAAATGATAATTTCTGTCTCTGATAGGGAAGAAAACATTGTGGGAAAAGGAGAAAATGCTGGTCACCACCATTTGTCCTTTTCCCACAATGTTTTCAAAAGCCTTCTCTTTTAGGGTCGTTAAAAGTCGGGATTGTGTGGTAAAGGGTTAATATGTGGGAAAGCAGCCAGTGACTTTGGGAAAATATTGTGCAAAGTAATAGTAACAGAAACTCAGGAAAGCATGGATAGGTGCACTGGCTGCCACAATACAACTGAAATAATGTTTAAAAGAGTGTTTAACACGATACGAAACAGATATTTTTGCATTTCTTCTATTACTTGTTCATTTCAGGTTATGCAAAGCCTGGGCAAGACGGGGAAAACAACAGACGACATACTTATTGAAGATTGCCAAAAGTTAGAGAAACAGCAGGTATGTTTGGATTTTGCCCTCTAGCTTTAGAGCATTGAATATATTATGAAATAAGCCTTAATTGTTGTCTCCAGAGCATTTTCTGTGTTTTGTGGCATGTCTAACTTGTTAATGCCATATTAAGGTTGTTTCTCAACTCTTTACCAAACCACTGTTGAGTCCAGGTAGCGCAGTTAGTAGCTTACAAGACTTTAGAACAGGTTGTCACTGGTTTGAATCCCCAGTTAGGCCTATTTCTGTCCATGGATTGATGATAGTCATTTCAACAGGATTCATTCCTCTCTCGTGGCTGATCATTGTTTTGACCATGATTATGAGGGAAAGTGGTAAAATAAACTCCAGAAAAGCATGCATTGGTGCACTGGCTGCCACTATTTAACTGCTAAAATGTTTACTGAAATGAAATGACGTTTAACACCATACAGACAGTTAAATACAACTTGGGTTTAGACATATACATGTACAGTCATTAAACTCTTCAATATACAACAATATTTTACACTTGTCCTGATTAACCCTTTCCCAAACGACAAAAATTGGACTGGTCCAAATTGAAAGAGTTTGCAGACGACAGTATTAAATTTGATGAAAATGGCAGAAAGTTCTCAATAAGGGTAGAAAACACTGTGGGAAAAGGAGAAATTGCTCGTTACGAGCAATTTCTCCTTTTCCCACAATGTTTTCAAAAGACTTGTGCTGCAGACACGTGAAAACCAGGGCTTGTTTGGGAAAGGGATAAATAAGCGTTTGCATACAACAGAATAAATGTGACTCAAAAAGTGCAGTTTGTTTTGGGAAGGGTAGGAACCAGCATTTTCTCCATTCCCCATCATGTTTTCAAAAGTCCTCTTTTTTTAGAGTCATTAAAACTTAGGATTATCTGGTATAAGGCTAAATATAATAAAGCAGAGAAATTTTTTGTGTTTGTGTGAGGCCTGTAAATAATGAAAGAAGGTTGTGATAAGCGGCACATTTACTTTTTACCAAATGACAAAAATGTAGATGCATCCAAATTGAAAGCAATTTCAGATGGCAATTCAATTGTAGCTCAAATGATGGAATTTCTCTTTGACACGGTAGAGAACAATATGGGAAAAGGAGAAAATGCTAACCAGCATTTTCTCCTTTTCCCACAATGTTTTCAGGGTCGTTAAAGGTCTGGATTGTGTGGTAAAGCGTTTACTTGCTGTTCATGAAGTTTTTTCAACATTTCAGGAAGTTGCCACTCGTTTTCAAAAAGATCTCCGTCATTATATTCAGAGTGCCAGAGGTAAGTTCGGCTGCATAACTTTTTAACAGACGACAAAATTTTAGACTTGTCCAGTTTGAAAGTGTTAAATTTTGTAGATGACGTATTAAATGTTGCTTAAAATGATGGAATTTATCTTAGAAAGCGAAGAAAACACTATGAAAAATGGAGAAAATGCTGCTTACGAGGATATGATAGAAGAGTTTGATCTACAATGTACACTGTCCATTATTCTGTCAGTTTTGGACAGCCTTGAAAGAGCAACAGTCTGGCTTTCTTTCTAATGTGAAAAATTTGTATTGCATTTACTTACCACTTTGTCAAGTATAACATGTTGCCATTAGAACATACTTACTCACTAAGGTGACAAAGAGGAGAAACCATTCATGAATAGGAAGATATATGTTTGTTTTTCTAAAGTATGGAAAACATCAGTTGGTACAGGAACAATTTACATTTTACTGCTAGTTGCTCCTTTTTCATACAGTTTCTAAACCTGTTTTCTGTATGGATATACATGTATATAAACAGTGATGGGTTAGCCCAAATTAACTCAGGATCCTGAGTTTAAACTACCCTGATAAAGAGGCGTTTGGAAAACATATGTATTGCGAAGAAGAGAAAATGCTGTTAGCATGCTGTTAGCCAGCATTTTACTACTGTTCGCACATAATTGTTGGTAACCAGCATTTTCTCCTTTTCTAGCAATGTTTTTTTAACTTATCAAAGAAAAATTCCATCATTTGAGTCATTTTTAATCGGCCCTGCAAATGCTATCAATTTCGACAAGTCTAAAATTTTGCCTAATGGTAAAGAGTTAAACTTGACTCCAAAATGGTTTGAAAACAATAGGATCAGTGATAATAGGTGGAGATAATCTCCTTAAATTACATATTTGTGTAACTAATGTTGTTGGCTCAGACTCTTTATATGGTTACATATCACTGTACCAGACAAAATGGCAAAGTTTTAGACTTGCTGGTATTGAAAGCATTTGCAGAGGACAAATTAAATCTTTAACAAATGATAATGCCAAGCCCCAATAGCTCAGTCGGTAGCGTACAAGACTTGAGAACAGGAGGTCACTGGTTCGATCCCCAGCTCAGCCAATATCTTGTATCATTTTCTTTAATTATCATCATTTATTCTTCTGTAATTGGCCAATTTCAATATACTTTAAAGATGTACAAGACATTTTCATGGGAAAGATTTTGGTATCATGCTAGATCTTGGATGACAGAAGGACTTGGTCACATGTTTTCGAGCATACGACCAGGTTGACAACCCTGGATCCGATTTGTCATTCTAGTTCAGGCCGGCTTCCACACTGCACATTGATACATTGAATATGCTAAGATGATCAATGGACAGTGTAAAAGCCCCAGAAAATATTGTCACAAGTGGAAAAAAATTAGAAAGACAACTATTTCTGTAGCAACTGGTTCCTGTAGCATGAGTCGAACAAAAGGAACTATATTTTGTATCATTTCTCTTCATATGTAGACAAGAAATGTAGTTACGATGACTACCAACTCATATGTGCTGGTTACGCACCCGTGAAAACATGAAATATCGACTTATGATGCCTTCGGAAGCAACCACTACCTGTTGCATAAGTCGAACAATTAGAGCCAATTTTTTCCCTTTTCTCTTACTAGGGCCACCGTAACATTAAAGCGGTCTCAATATCTATCCCCACGTGCATGACCTTTACATGCCCGCGAATACATATAATCCACTTACGAATCTTTCAGAAGCAACCGGTATGTGTTGCATAAGTCAAACAATAGGAACCAAATTTTTCCCTTTTTCTCTTACTAGGGCCCCCGAAACATTAAATCGGTCCCAATAACTAACGGCATGTAGATGACCTTTGCACGCCCGCGAAAACATACAATCGACTTCCAACACTTTCGGAGGCAACCGGTACCTGTTGCGTAAGTCAAACAATGGGAACCAAATTTTTTTCCCATTTTCTCTTACTAAGGCCCCCGAAACATTAAATCGGTCCCAATAACTAACCGCATGTACATGACCTTTGCGTGCCCGCAAAAACATGTTATCGACTTCCGACGCTTTCGGAAGCAACCGGTTCCGGTTGCATAAGTAAGAAAAAGAAAACTGACTTTTGCCCTACCCTTTTTTTTCTAAATACATAGACAAGAACTGTAACTTGGCTCTCACGACTACCCACTCATTTGTAGCATGTATAACTCGCTGTGCAGAAACGGCCATACGCGGCTTTTGCGCGCAGCCAAAGCCATCCAAGATCTAGCATGATACCAAAATCTTTCCCATGAAAATGTCTTGTACATCTTTAAAGTATATTGAAATTGGCCAATTACAGAAGAATAAATGATGATAAATATCTTTCCAAGGATTGATGAAACTCATTGCAACAGGATTCATTCCTCTTTCACCGCTGACCATTGTTTTGATGATATTTATGTGGGAGAGCAGCCAGTGGCTCAGAAAGAATATTGTGCAGAGTACTAGTGAAAGAATACCCAGGAAAGCATGGAAAGTTGCACTGGACGCCACAATGTAATTGAAATAATGTTAAAAATGGCATTAAAGAATACAATCATTCAATTACAAATGATGGAATTTGTCTCTGACAGGGAAGAAAAACATTTTTGGGAAAGGAGAAAGTGCTGGCTACTAGCATTTTCTTCTTTTCCCACAATGTTTTCAAAAGCCATAATGGTTCTTAGGGTCCTTAACCCTTTGCCAAATGACATAATTGTGGACTAGACCAAACTGAAAGCATTTGCAGACAACAAATGTGGCAAAATTGATAATTTTTGTCTTTGACAGGGTAGAAAAGATTGTGGGAAAAGGAGAAAATGCAGGTTACCATCATTTTCTACTTTTTCTCCCAAAGTTTTCAAAAGGCTTCTTTCCTCAGAGTCCTTAAAACTTGGGATTGTTCGGTAAAGGGTTAAAATGGGATGGTTTGGCAGAGCGTAAAGTACAGGGTCAAAAGCAACATTTTGGAATGGTCAGCTGAGATTCAGTAGTTTAGAGAATCAAGTATCCCAAAATTTGTTACATAAATGGTTTAACCCTTTACCAAACAATCCCGGGTTTTTATAACCCAGGGTTAGAAGGCTTTTGAAAACATGGTGGGAAAAGGAGAAAATGCTGGTAACCAGCATTTTCTCCTTTTCCCACAATGTTTTCTACCCAATCAAAGACAAATTCCATCATTAGATCCACATTTGAATTGTCGTCTGCAAATGCTTTCAGTTCGGACATGTCTACTTTTTTGTTGTGTGGTAAAGAGTTAACTCTTACCATTTGACAAAATTTCAGACCTGTCCAAATCCAAAGTGTATGCAGACGGCAAAATAAACGTGGCTAAAATTGTGAAAGTTGTCCTTGATGGGGTAGAAAACATTGTGGGAAAAGGAAAAAATGCTGGTTACCAGCATTTTTTCCTTCTACCACGATGTTTTTATAAGCCCCTTTGGCCAGGGTCGTTAAAAATTAGGATTGTATGGTAAAGGGTTAAGAAGCCTGTCTGAAATGTTAGTGTAGAGCCCTGAAGCACCATGGCTGATGTTAAATTTGGAATGCTTACGGTAAAGTCATTCCTGATTTTGCCTATCATGTAAACACAAACTGTGGCTTGTGTGGCCGTAGTGAATCAAGATCAGACAAACCATTTTATGGGGTGTGATCATAATCTCTGTCTGCCCAGCCATGTAGCTCAGTGGTTTGTGTATCTGACTGGTGATCTGGTAGTTGCAGGTTTGATACCCAGTTGAGGCAAGCTTTTTTCCAGAAATTTTTCACCACTCACCTCTTATGCATGTGAGAATAGTAGTTGGGGCTTCGAAAGAAAATTGTGTCAGTACTGGTGTGAGAAAGCCAGGAAACATGTGGGTATGTGCACTGACCGGCATGATATTACCTAAGCTTTTAAATTGGTGTTAAACTCCAATATAAACAAACTAACAAACAAATCTTACATCTCACATTGTCAAAAGCCATCTTTCTCAGGGCTGTTAATATACAGTATTGCTTGGAAAAGGATGAAAGATCCCAAGAAAGAATATTTGGAAACAATGTTGCCAAAAGAGAAAGTGCTTGTGACCAGCATTTTCTGCTTTTCTCAGAGTGTTTTCTATCCTTTCAAAGGCATCCAGCATCGTTTTAGAAACAATGTTGCCAAAGGAGAAAATGCTTGTGGCCAGCATTTTCTGCTTTTCTCAGAGTATTTCTATCCTTTCAATTTAGGCATGCAGCATCATTTTAGAGCCACTTACTTTGACGTCTGCAAATGCTTCTAATATGGACATTCAAAATTTTGTTGTCTGGAATAGAGTTTAACCCTTTACCACACAATCTTGAGTTTTAATGACCCTGAAGAAGAAGGCTTTTGAATACTTTGTGAAAAAAGAAGAAAATGTTGGTAACAAGCATTTTCTCCTTTTCCCACAATGCTTTCTATCAGAGACGGAAATCATCATTTGAGCTACATTTAATTTGTGTTCGCAATTATGCTCTCAATTTGGTCACATCCAAAATTTTGTCATTTAATATAGACTTAACCTGGAAGCTTGCACAGGTTTACTGTCTGTTTAAACCTTTTGTGTCTTACGTTATGTTTAGCAGGAATTTACTTTATACTATTACATTATAGAAGTCAATGCACCTACCTATGCTTTCCTGGAGTTTCTTTAGCCACTGTGCTAACCCTTTACCACACATTCCCAAGTTTTGAAGACTTGGAAGGAGAAAGCTTTTGAAAATATGGTACGAAAGGAAAAAAATACTGGTAACCAGCGTTTCCTTGTTTTCGCATATTGTTTTCCAACTGTTGAAACACAAATTCTGTCATTTGAGTTGCATGTAAATTGTAGTTTGTATATGCTTTCAATTTGGGTAAGTTGCAGATTTTGTTGTTTGGTAAAGAGATAACCCTTAGAGCGCCTCTAAACCCAGCATACATTTTCAGTCTAGGAATAATACCCAAAAAGTTGCAATAGTTGCTTTTATCTGTAGTGTTCCAGCAAAGTGGACAGTGTAGATCAAAGATTAGGCTGCATGTTCTGTGCAGTCTGGGTCCATATTCACCAACCATTCTTAAGAATGTCGATCTTAGTCTTACTCTACAGAATTTTCTAAATTTGAAAGTAACACAACTTCTGATTGGCTAAACCAAATCAGAAGTTGTGTTACTTTCAAATTTAGAAAATTCTCAAAAATAAGACTACCGTAATAACATTCTTAACTCTTTACCACACAACAAAAATGTAGACTTGTCCAAATTGAAAGCATTTGCAGACAACAATTAAAATGTGGTTCAAATGATGGAAGTTGTCTTTGATAGGGTAGAAAACATTGTGGGAAAAGGAGAAAATGCTGGTTACCAGCATTTTCTCCTTTTCCCATAATGTTTTCAAAAGGCTTCTTCCTCAGGGTCGTCAAAACTTGGGATTGTGTGGTAAAGAGTTAAGAATGGTTGGTGAATATGGACCCTGATCTCAGTCTACACTTGCTGCAAAGGCAACTATAGTTGTGACAGGCTATTTAAGGGTTACCTGAATACTAATCTGTAGTTTCTGGCTGCTTTCCCATATAAACAAAGCTGAAAGAGTGATCAGGTTTGAGACAGCAAAGAATTTTGTTACAGTAACTTTCATTACTCACCTGAAAGAGCATAGGGCCAAGTCAGGAGTTGGATTCTTTACCAAAGTACATAATTTCAGACTTGTCAAAATTCATAGCATTTTGCCGATAACAAAATAAATGTGACGCAAAGATGGAAATTTGATTTTGGAAGGGTAGAAAACCATTGTGGGAAAACGAGAAAATGCTGGTTACCACCATTTTCTCTTTTTCCCACAATATTTTCAAAAGCCCTCATTCTCAGGGTCTTTAAAAGTTGGGATTGTGTGGTGAAAGGTTAAATCCTTGGATAACCTGGCAGTTTAGTGCAGATAACTGTCCCCGAAGGCGATTTTAGTTTCTGACTGGTCGCCTGCGATGCCCAATAAATGTCTAAATATGAAAAAAAGCACCTTAAGCATCTCATTATTGAGACTACCTAGCCATGCAGCTTAACATTAAGCCTCAAGGTCTCGGCATAATATGCTCACTGTCACAGTAACTTGACTGAAGTATTGGTAAAAAGTTGTGTGAAATTCCAAGGAAGAAACTAAATCAAGCATTTAGTAGCACTCGGCAAGATTTCTGGTTGCTTTTTGAGTCGCCTGGTTGCGTAGCAACCAGGCTCTCATTGTTATCATCTTGATCCATGGGGTGACGTAAGCATACCTCCGGCTTTGTACTGCTTCCTGTCCCAGTTCCGGTTTGCGAGACGTAACCTAGTTCCGTAATTATTCGGTGAACAAGCAAGTTTTTTTTTTTCGTTGTAAAATTATAACTCGGAAATGGTGCATTTTGTGATCATGAACATATCTTTAAAGACTGAACTATTTCAACAGTTCGAAACAACCATTTCATCCACTTGCATATACGATAACCAATCGTTTACACAAGCATCAAGTATAATTTGCATATATTATAACAGTTCCGGATACGCCTAAAATGAAATACTCTACGACTGAAATCGTCTTTTCTACGGCAGGCTTCTATTTGTGGAAGAATTGTTAGCTTAGAACTACACAACTTTTTATTCTAGACTTTACATTACTTCCTTGCACTCGCATATTTTGGCTGAACCAAAACACTGTGGTAAATGCCGTATGTAACGTGCACGGAACCTTGGCTGCACTAAATCACCGCTCAGCAGGTGCTTCTTAAGATGGAATGTATAGTTGAACAACGATACTATGCCACTTCGTAAGGATTATACGAAATGTCTTTTTCAATTGAAATGAATGGCAAAAAAATCTTACAAACAGTAATCTAAATTCTTGAATAAACATACCGGTATGCAATACCTCCAAAATTTATAATAACCTTCAATGTTATTTGTTCAGATTTTGTGTGTGTATATAAGTGACATAAAATCGACGTTTAAGTATAGCTGTGGGACAAATATAGATATTGTGATCACGTGATCATGATGTCATGTGTACTGGCCAGAGGTTCTTCATAAATTTACATATTTATGAATCAATCGCCGTTATTTGCGTTGTCCCTCATCGGCTTTTGATTTTGTGTGGATTCGGAATTTAAGTGGAAATTGTGCAGTTCTTACAACCACCAATCTGAGGGCTTGACTCTTCACTCCACCGGAATTCAAATACCCCAAAATAGATCTGCAATAACCCACACAAATCGCAACTTTATTGCAGTGTTTGTAAAAGGTGGACATAACGTCACGTACGTTGTGAATCACGAATATTTAGTTTATATACCAATGCAATATATAGCTCTACAGCTTTTAACTGGTGTGGACGCAGTTCTAAATCCTACTAATTAGTGATTGTGGCGGTCCAACATCACGTCCAGGCCCCGTGCTTATAAAACTTGTTTGAGCTCAATCTCATGCTCAAGGAGCGCATTCTTGCTCGTCTTCAGGAGTCTGACTCATAGTTTTGTGCAGAACGACGGCAGGACAGTGTATCCGAAGAAAAGAGGTGTTGATTAAATGTTTTGCTAACAGATTTAAAATATCGCTTTCCCCATCCGAATCGTAGCTGGGAGGACAATACATGAGATCTTCCAGATAATATGCTGGTAATAATCGATGTTAAAAATCGATGGTGTTCTATTTTTAAACGGAAATTGATTGGTTGTCACGTAAACACTACGTGTTAAGGTTGGTTGCTACCTCTGTAGTCATTACATTTTAAGGTAGGGGGCTACTAATTTCAAGAAAATACCACCGAAGCTAGTGTTTGAGTTGATTTCGTTATTAAAACTGCTAAAACTACGATAATTTTCCCCCCAAATCACTTTTTGTTAACTGTTCAGGGTAAGAATTCAATTTAGTTTTGTTTGCAGGATCCGGCAAACTAGCTGGATGGACACTAGCTAGCATCAGCTGTCAAAGCCTCCATGTTTGTCAATGTTCAGCATCTGAACATGTAATTTTTAGGTTCAAGATAATTCGACCCAATGGGTAAATGACAACGAAGTTCGGTTAAAAGGAAGTGGAGGGTTAACTGATTTAAAGTGTAGATAATGGAAAGAGATGCTGCAGAATGGCATTTATCACACCTTTACATGGCTTTCATATCAAACACCAGTCTCCAATCATTGGAGCGAAACCCAATCAATGACAACAGCATCAGTGTCAGACCTTCTTAAGGATGTGTGTGGGGAGGTAGGGGTGGGGGTCTTGGGCACATTAAGAAATAATGATAATAAAGTACTAAAAATATACTTAACTTCTATAGTTATATAACTCGCTGTTTCATGGAAACCTCCAAATCATTTACTGCATGGAAACCTCCAAATCATTTACTGTATAGATAATTTATACCGAACTTGCCATTTTCCGAACCTGTAGTACCATAAATCATGACAAGCATAATCATAATTAAGAAAAGTAATTGGGCCGAATCGTCTCATTTTCGGGGCCGAACTCTCAGAATTTTTGGGCCGAGTCTTCTCTAAAAACGTGGTTGGCCATGGGCCATGGGCTGAATCTTCTTATGGACGAATCTTCTAGTATAGTTTATTTTCAGATGTTGGGTCGCTTACGTTCGTGAACGAATTTTAGTGCATACTGTGCTCAGTTGAAAACGTTCTAAATGTTTATTAGCATCATCTGAGTTCAAAACTCCCGTGATCAAAACCCAGGCCGTTGAGTACGGTTTTGTGCTAAGCATGAGATCGTTCTCAATATTTTTTTCAAATGCACGGGGCCAAGAAGCGACAAGAAGGGTTGCAAAGTGACTAGTTATTGCTAAAATTGATGTATCTAAAAATACATGTAGCCATATGGTAATGGGTTACAGGGTAACGCATTTAAAAAGTTAAAAGATATTAATTAGCGGTTGCAAGCTTCGTGATTTCAAACAGGCCTGAGAAGGGGGGACGCAGAATAAATATGTCAACATTTTTTATCATTCTCAAAATTGTAGTTATTCATTCCAGTATGTCAAAACCATGAAGTAGACCAGCGTAGTCAGCTACGCTGATGAAAGTTATGGGCACTGTATAGTACTGTCTCACTGTATAGTAGAGTCTCCAGTCCAACGGACATCAAACTTGGTTGAAATGTTTATTTTGATGAAATACTGCACATGTTGGAAATTGGTTGCCTCTGGTGAAAATGTGGCTCACTAGGCCAGACATAAGAGAAGGGTTGTGTGGGCCTCAGAGGCCGATGGTCAGGTTATTGGGCCATATTGTTTGGCTTGTGTTGTAGCAGCGACACTGCTAGTCATTGCTGTATTTACAATGACAGTTTATAGTACTTGAATTAAAAAAACCTACGTAGCAGGGAAGAAAAAGTTAAAAAAAGTTTTCGAAGGCATCTTTAAAAATGCTATAAAAGAATTTTGAATATGTGGACAATTTTTCCAAAATTCAATTTAGGGACAATTTCTACAGGGGAAGATTTCTCATGCAGCCACCCAGAGGCCTTAGTTTTTCCCAGATTCTTTTGAGGCATTAAGCTAAGGGAGAACTGCAAATAACGATAGAACTTCATCAGTTATTTTATCTTGACGATACCTTTTGATAATCTTTTCTTTTTTAATTGAAGTCACCAGGGTAAAAGACTAGGTAACTTTGGACTTTTCAAAGCTATTACTGATACATAAAGCACAATTCTCTTTACATATTTCTTTTTCGTGTGAAGTTTGATATTTTTGTTTGTAATGTTAGGATGACAAATTCAGAACCTATGCTTGCATATACAATTTTTTTGCGGTCAGGTTACTTGGTATCTTGAATATTGTTAATAGATTTTTGTTTTGAAATTCAAAAAAGGGTGATGTAAAGCAGATGAGATTACACACCATCACACACCAGGCGACTCTCAGGACTATCAGTCCTTTGATTTATTTACTCTGAGGGGATCCTATGTAGCGCAATATTTAAAGTATTGAACTGGAATTCATTAACTCTTTACCAGATGACAAATTAATTGTGGCTGATATGGTGGAAATTGGCTTTGTGATGGTTTGCCATGATGTTTTCATTGTTTTTTTTTTTCCCCAGGGACAATAAAAGTTGGGATTGTTTGGTAAAGGGTTAAATCCCAAGATAGATTCCCTCTGGGGGCATTGGTCTCATGAGAGTATCCTTGACCAAGGCACTGCAGATCCCTAGCCTTGTACTGTTGAAACCCAGGGTAGGCATGAATAATGGAGCTGTTGCCATGATATGCCTGAAATAATGCTGAAAACAGTGTAAAACACTATCGAAACAAATTTCCTCTGTGAAGTCAAAGTGATGCATTAGAGGGTAATGGGACACAGGTGTGAAATAACATTTTTTATAACCAAAATAAACTTTATTATCCTTCAGGTTATAAAAAGTAGCTGTTATGGTTACAAACAGTAGTTATATATTTGAGATCTTTATGCCTCACTTATGTTTGAGCTGTGCTGTGGCAAAAGGGGGCTTAATGCATCTCTGTAATCCATTATACCAAGCAAGACATCACCTAATTAGAGGTCCATAAAATCCATTTTGTCAGACTAGACTACCGACTGAATTATGAGGTAAGATTATCTCTCGAAATGCAGAAAATTTGTAGATAGCGAAGAGTTTCGGCCCATGTCAGCCTGTGCAGACTGCGCAGGCTGACATGGGTCGATGCTTTTTTGCAAATGCATTAAGCCCCCTTTTCACAGAGCATGGCTCATTTATTCCTCTATCTTAGGACAAAGTGTGAGACAAGCCTGTTACAAAATGAGCTTCATTCTGGGAAAATGGGGTTTACTGCATCTCTGTTATGCGTCATTTCAAGCAAATCATTATATAACCCTTTCCCAAACAAGCCCTGGTTTTCACGTGTCTGCAGTACAAGTCTTTTGAAAACACCGTGGGAAAAGGAGAAATTGCTCGTAACGAGCAATTTCTCCTTTTCCCACAGTGTTTTCTACCCTTTTTGATAACTTTCTGCCATTTTCATCAAATTTAAAATTGTCGTCTGCAAACTCTTTCAATTTGGACTAGTCCAAAATTTGTCGTTTGGGAAAGGGATAACTATGAAACAAGTAGAATCCATTTAGCCAAACAATCAACAGAATGAAGAGGTAGAACGGTCCTTGGACATGCAGAAAATTTGCAAATAGCAAAGGTATTCACCCTTTACAAAGTCCTTGTCAAAATGACCATGAGAATTAAAGAATTAAAAGCTTTTGAAAATAATGTCAGTAAAATTCTAGTAGTCTGCATTTTTTTGCTTTTCTCACCATGTCTTGTACTGTCTCGTTGTTTGAGCCTAGTATAATTTGAACATCTGCAAATGCATTCATTATGGATGAGTCTAAAATTTTGTGGTTTGGTAAAGAGTTAGTGATATTGTGATATAAAGAATGTCAACAGGTAAAAATCTTTCTGTATGATATAGGTCACTACTACTATCACTAGAGATGATAGAGTAGGCTACATTCCTTGAATAAATTACAATCCCTGTTATGGTATCTTGCACATATACATCAAAGGGCTGAAGGTACTGATCAAGTTTAGGTGGTCTCACAGTTATTGTGTCTGAGAAATTGCCCATAACAAGCATTTCCTCAGGCAGACAACTGGAAAAAAACAAATGTTGCAAAAGGAGAATTGTTTTTTAAAAAAAGGAGTTCTCCTTTTTGCATCAATGTTTTTCAGATGCCAGTGTTCCCATTCACGCACATACAAATTTTCGGTACAACAGACCCTTACTGTCCTCCATAGATTCTCTATAATTGTCAATATTAAGTGCACTGCTAGAGTTTCTCTTGCACTCCCAAACTTGTATTTCAGGGAGCGCATGCACTCCCAAAAAGAGATGTGAGTGGGAACACTGGATGCACTAATGTGTAAATTATCCATAATTACGAAGGATTTTCTGATGTGATCTCCTACAAACTGTTTCAGGAGATTATGGGTCAAGGATTTGATGTCTCTTGTGTTCCTTTGCAAATGAACACAACTGCTTTATGTCAAAGCATTCAGTACGCAATGTTAAGCTTTGAGATGAAAGTTTCATTCATCTCTCGAGGAATGCAACATAACTCCAGGCTGAAAATAGCTGATGAAAGTTGACAGATGACAGAATTTATATAATTATCATCTAGATAAATTAGCAATAATACTGACCCCAAAGAAAAAAAAAATGTTCTGAAGATCTGATGCAGGTACCAGATCATGGAAAGGAGAAAACTGTGTCACCAACAAGAGTGTAAATAATGGAGTAGAGTCATGAAGGTATATTGTAAGATTCTGCCCACATTCATTTGAAAATGCACATCTAAATATACATTTTTATTTTGAATTACAACAGGGAAAATGGCATCCTCGTCTGCATATAGTTGCTTATCTTCTTTTTCCTTCTTGAGAAACCCTTTCATCTAAATGTTAAAAGTCTGTTCAAATACTTGATTTACATTTTTTCCTCTTTGAAAATATTCAAATGCACTCTTTAGATAAAAGTCTAACATTGTCAGCTATTCCTTCTTAAGTTAGAGTATTTCAACTCTGTATTCTTTATTTATGCACCTTCTGTGGAATTTGATCTTAACCCAGTACCACATGATCACAAGTTTTAAGGACCCTGAAAACATTGTGGAAAAAAAGAGGAAGATGCTTACGTCTGCATTTTTCCTTTTCCCTCAATGTTTTCTACTTTTTGACATAAACAAATCTCATCATTTGAGTATATTTAGTTTCTCCTCCACGCATGCTTTCAATATGCACGAGTTGAAATTTTTGTTGTGTGATAAAGGGTTAAATTGCACTGTCCACAAAAGAAATTGAACCTTAGAAAGGCATTGTAAGAGTCAACATTAACTCTTTGGATGCTTCTAGCAGGGAAACATTAGATGCTTTATGTAGAAGACAGGTTAGCCTGCACAGAACATGCAGTGGGATCTTCAGTATATACTGTCCATTATTTATCAAAGAAAGAACCCAATATAATTGTAACAGGTTACCATATTATAGTCAGAATGTACTTTTCATGTAGGCATAGCAGTCTTTACCGTTTCAGGGCCATGTGCAACACAGGTTTTTATGGACTGCATGGATCAGGATCAGACGGCACAGAATCTGCAGTCTGATCTTAGATGTACACCATTAGCTTGTTTAGGCAAACCTGTAAAATTAAAATACCGAATTGTATTTTCAGCTCTATCCAGTGAGGTTGATTTTATGCATTTGAGGCTGAAAGAGTTAACACAAATAAAGAGTAAACTTTCACATACCATCAAATCACTAAGCAAAACATTTGTGGTATACTGTCATATAGAATTTCATTCAGTTTAATGCTTGAATATAAAATGTGTCTTATGACGGGGGGTCAGCAGAACCATCCTGTCCTTTGCTAAATACTTTCAAAAAATCCTTTTGTTACAATGTATCCACATGCAATCATTTGTTAGAAATTAAATCTTTGTTTATCGCTCCTAATTTACATAGATATTTTCGAAGTTATTTGATGCAATTTTTTTCAGAGTTTTTTAATCCCTGAACAAAACAATCCTGTGTTTTTACCACCCTGAAGGAGAAAGCTTTTGCAAACATTGTTGGAATAGGAGAAAATGCTGGTTACCAGCATTTCTTCTATTTCCGAGGAGGTTTTCAACTCTTTCAAAGATAAATCACACATTTGAGCCACATTTTGATTGCTGTCTGCTCATGATTTGAATTTGGATCAGTCCAAAATTTGGTATTTTGGTGACAGGCCTAATGTGATAATCAATACATAAGTGAGCAGGTCACTATACTATCCATTCAAAAAGACTTGAACCACACTCTGGCAAAAGGGGGCTTAATGCACCTCCGTGATGCATGGTACCAAGCACTGCAGTCATCACATAATTCGGGATACAAAATAGCCATTTTTTTTTTAACAACCAACTTAATCAGTCCTTGGACATACAGAAAATCGACCAATAGCAAAAAGTTTCGGCCCAGGTCAGCCTGCACGGAATGCGAAGGCCGACCTGGGTCTATACTTTTCACAAATGCATTAAGCCCCCTTTTCACAGAGCATGGCTGACTTAATTATGTAGGAGTATGTCCTAATCTATTATCATTATGAAAAAGAGAAGTGTACAGTATAGATGATGTTAAGTGTTTACCACACAGTCCCGACTTTGAATGACCCTGAGGAAGAAGTCTTTTGAAAACATTGTGGGAAAAGGAGAAAATGCTGACAACCAGCATTTTCTCCTTTTCCCACAATGTTTTCTACCCTACCAAAAATGAATTTCAATTTTTGATTCATGTTTAGTTTGTTGTCTGCAAATGTATTGAATTCGAATTACTCTAAAATTTAGTCGTTTGGTAGAGAGTTAATGCTTTGTGTGTGTGCCTTGCCACTGGCTGCAAAATAAGTATCTACATATGAGAGTTCACCTGTTACCTTACATTCCCATGTATAACCCTTTACCACACAACAAAATTTTAGATATGTCCAAATTGAAAGCATTCATTTTTGTTGATGACAAAAGAAATGTTGATCAAATGATGAACTTTATCTGTGAAAAGGTAGGAAACATCATGTGAAAAGGAGAAAATTCTGGGTACAAGCATTTTCTCCACATCCCACAATGTTATCGAAAGTGTTATTCCTCAGGGTCGATAAAACTTGGGATTGCGTGGTAAAGGGTTTAATGACAAATTCAGACAAATTCTTTCAATATGGACAGTTTAAAATTTTGTCATCTGGTAAAGAATGAATTGTTCTCCCCCAGTAAGCTTGATAAAGGCCAACAGGTTTCAGATTTAAAATGCCACAATAAAATGCTGTTTCAATTTAAAATTTGATACATAAATGGGCAAGTACGCTCCAACCAAGGATTTTTTTTTCCCAATTTGAATTGATATGTGGACGTTAGCTCTTTGCCACAGTTACACACAATTCTGAGTTTTAATGACCCTGCAGGGAAAGGCTTTTGAAAACATTTTGGGAAAAGGAAAAATACTGGTAACCAGCATTTTCTCCTTTTCCCAAAATGTTTTCTACCTGTTTTCTGATGAATTAAAATTTTTGAACTGCGTTTGATTTGTTGTTTGCAAATGCTTTCAAATTGGTATATTAATGTTGTTGTTTGGTATAAAGTGAACTCTTTACTGGATGACACCATTTCAGATTTGTCTAAAATGAAAGCATGAGCAGACAATGAATTAAATGTGGTTTTAATGATGAGATTTCTTCATAAATGGGTAGATAACATTGTGGGAACAGGAGAAAATGCTGGTCTTTAAAACTCAGGATTGTGTGATAAAGGGTTTATCTATTTAGCACTGAAAGAGTTAAGGACCCTATGATATCAATTTCAAGGGTATTCTGGTCAGTAAATATCACAAATCTTTTATCAGCTTAGAAAACTACATATTTTGTGCAGTCAGATCTTGATCTGTATCATCCAAAGTTGTTCACAGCATGATCATACTTTAGTTAACCCTTTACCAAACATTCCTGCGGTTTTTTTTGCTACCCTGATGAAAAAGGCTTTTGCAGATATTGTTGGAAAGGAGAAAATGCTAAGTGACCAGCATTTAGCTGGTCATGGTCTCAAGCCTAGTTGAAAACGGGTCAGGTTGGGTCAAAAACTAGGTCACTAGGTCAAATCTTAGGAAAACCTTGTGTATACTCTAAAGGCCACATTTCAATCCAATAATCATGAAACTTTGTTAGGATGTTTGTCTTGATAATATCTCAGGCAAGTTGAAAATGGGTCTTGTTTGGTCAAAAACTAGGTCACTGGGTCAAATCTTTGAAAAACCTTCTGTACGCTCTGGAGGCCGAATTTTCAGTCCAATGCTCTCAAAACTTGGCCAGAATGTCAGAATATTTGTCTTGATGATATCTTGGAGGAGTTGGAAAATGGGTCATGTTGAGTAAAAAAAAACTAGGTTACTAGGTAAAATCTTAAGAAAAACCTTGTGCACACTTAGACTAGAGGCCACATTTTCAGTCATATACTCATGAAACTGCCAGAATGTTTGTCTTGATAATATCTCAGACAAGTTTGAAAATGGGCCAAGTCGGGTCAAAGACTAGGTCACTATGTCAAATCTGTGAAAAACCTTATGTATGCTCTATATGCCACATTTTCTGTCCAAAACTCTTGAAAGTTGGTCAGAATGTTTGTATTGATGATATCTTGGACGAATCTGAAAATGGGTTACATTGGGGCAAAAACTAGTACACCAAGACAAATCTTTGCAAAGTCTTGTGTAACCTCTAGAGGCCACATTTTCAGTCCAATACTCATGAAAGTTTGTTAGAATGCTTGTCATGTTATCTCTGAAGATGTTGGAAATCAGTCATGTTTGGTCAAAAGGCTCAGGTGAGCGACTTTAGGGCCATCATGGCCCTCTTGTTTCTCTTTTCTTTTCTCTACTCTCCATCATAGGTTCATAAAAAATATGCCAAAAATATGCAAAATTCCTAGAAGTTTTGTTGGAAAGTTGAACTTAAATTTATTTTTCTCCCCAAATTTCTTGAGAGAGAATATCCACCAAGTCTGTTTTCCCTTTGCCACACAACCCAGAGTTTTAAAAACACGAAAGAAATAAGGCTTTTGAAAACATAGGGGAGAAAAGAGAAAATACTGGTAACCAGCATTTTCCCCATTGTTTTCATTCATTCATTAAGCCACATTGTCACAGTATCTGCAACTCCTTTTCATTTGGACAAGTGTAAAATTTCGTTGTTTGTTTACTCTTTACCAAACAATCTCGGGTTTAATGAACCTTTGGAAAAAGCCTTTTAAAAACATCATGGGAAAAGGAGCATTTTCTCCTTTTCCCACATTGCTTAATTTACCCTTTCATAGACAAAGTTAAGTTTTGAGTCACTCTGAATTTGTCGTCTGCGAATGCTTTCAGTTTGGACAAGTCTAGAATTTTGTCGTTGGGTAAAGAGTGTGCAGTCTGATCTTAGATCTGCTGTGACTCTCTGCTACTTTGTTGCATATACTATGGGAAACAACCTCAAAATAGCAATAATTCAAACTGTTTTTCCTGATTAAAAAGGTCCAAATCATAAATTTTATTTAGTGCTTTAAGGGTTAAATTTGTCCAAAAATAGAAGGTACCTTTTTTGACACTGTGGATCAAGATCAGACTGTCTCTGTCTGTGCATTCTGTCCTTCTGTCAATCTAATCACTTTCTGATATTTTCAAATTATTATTGACCTGAATGTGCTTGAAATTGCAAAAATTGAACTTTTTCTCACAGTATCAGATAGCTGGTTCTGTGCAGTCTGATTTTAATTTACAGAGAAAACCAAAGCTAGGTGCTCAGCAATTTACAAGTTAAAATCACCTCAACAGGTGTGAGTTTTAAGATGCTCAGAAAAACACATAGGATGTAAGTCTACAGTTAACCCTTTACTGCACAATGATGCCTTTTGACGCCCCTGGAAAAGAAGCCTTTTGAAAACATTGTGGGAAAAGGAGAAAATGCTGGTAACCAGCATTTTCTCCTTTTCCCACAATGTTTTCTACCTGATCAAAGAAAAATTGGACCATCTGAGCCACACTGAAATTGTCGTCTGCATTGAATGCTTTCAATTTTGACAAGGCTAAAATTTTGTTTTGTGGTAAAGGGTTAAGACTGGACATAAACTTATTTTTACTAGTCTCCTGTGACCTAGATGACATTTATAACATAGTTAAGATATTTGAGAATTTTACTTCCAAAAAAATACCACACAGTTATCAAAAATATTTTGGGAAGGGAAATGTTAGATAAAGTTTCATATATGACAGGATGTTTGTGGCATGGTAAAACTGATCTAACATGGCCATCCTATAAAATCGCTGTATCACATTACTTCACCTATTGTGATAGGATTCATTTCTTTCTCAAGGCTTGAAATTAAACTGACCAGTTGCCAGTGGCTTTAAAGGAATGTGTCTTCTGTTAACCCTTTCCCAAACAAGCCCTGGTTTTCACGTGTCTGCAGTACAAGTCTTTTCAAAACACTGGGGGAAAAAGAGAAATTGCTCGTAACGAGCAATTTCTCCTTTTCCCACAGTGTTTTCTACCCTGTTTGAGACCTTTCTGCCATTTTCATCAAATTTAAGATTGTCGTCTGCAAACTCTTTCAATTTGGACCAGTCCAAAATTTGTCGTTTGGGAAAGGGTTAATTAAACCTTCCTGAAACTTTAAGAGCTGTGCGAACACGTAAATATATCAGACAGTGTCCAATTAAGATCATACATGTACTGTAAATTCAAGATCAGACTTCACATTTTATGCAGTCTGATCATGATCTCAGCTGCTGGCAAGGGCATATAAAGTTTTTTCCATCTGTCACATTTCCCTGTTTACTGTTATAATTGTTATCTTAGTACAATATTGATTCATGTTTTCAGTAGTCTGTTGCATTAGAGTAACAAACAGGCTGGAAATGCCCAACGGTATTATTTATATAAATGAGTGGTTGGGTGTTTTTTATGGCCCAAACTTCTTGACTTGTACCTGTAGGAAATTGTTGACAGTCAGGTAACCATTAATTTTCTCTATCCTGTTCTATTTAACTCTTTGCCACACAATCCTGACTTTTAACAACCCTGAAAGAGAAGGCTTTTGAAAACATTATGGAAAAGGAGAAAATGCTGGTAACCAGCATTTTCTCCTTTTCCCACAATGTTTTCTACCCTGTCTAAGACAATTTACATCATTTAATTCACACTGAAATCTTCATCTGCAAATGCCTTCAATTTGGGCCAGTCTACATTTTTGTTGTTTTGTAAAGTGTTAACTCTGTAGTATTTTGGACTTGTCAAAATTCAAAGCAATTGCAGACGACCAATTAAATGTGGATCAAATGTATGGATTTACTTTGGAAAGGCTCGAAAACATTGTGGAAAAAGGAGAAAATGCTGGTTACCAGCATTTTCTCCTTTGTCCACAATGTTTTCAAAAGTCTAATTTCCCAGGGTCATTAAAACTCTGGATTGTGTGGTAATGGGTTAACTCTTTACCAAACAACAGTTTTTGCGTAATGCCAACTGAAAGTACACGCAGAATACATATCAAATATGGCTCAAAAAATAAGATTTGCTCTTTAAAGGGTAGAAAACATTGTCGGAAAATGAGAAAATGCTTGTTACCAGCATTTTCTCCCTTTTGCACATTATGGTTTCAAAAGTTGTCCTCCCTGTTGATTGTTAAAACTTCGGATTGTATGCTTAAGAATCAATTCATTATCATTGATTCTTGTCCAAGCATACCCTTGTTTTAACATTCCAGAGGAAGAAGCCCTTTGAAAACATGGAAGGAAAAGAAGAAAATGCTGCCAACCAGCATTTTTTGCTGGGCTGTTTCCAAAGAAAACATTGGGTTATTGCCAGTAACCCAGTCTTCATCTGCATCTGCATCCTCGTCTTTGTGGAAAAACCTTGACATTTTATGGTATCTCTGTTATTACTAAATATACGTATTTCAAACTTGGACAGCTTGTTAACTTTCAAAAAGGGGAAGGCATGCAATAAGGGCAGGTAACCATCAAAGTATTTTGACACAGTTATGCCCCTTTTTAGACTTAGAAATTTCACTTAAAATCTAGCACCTGTTGCTGAGCGATGGCACCCGCATCTGGTGCTCTTGTTTTTGCTTTCCAACACTCTTTGAAGACAATTTTTATCATTTTAGCCATGAGGAATATGTCATCACAAAATGCTTTCAATATGGACATTAATCTGTGATTTTCTTATCTAGTAAAAAGTTAAAAAAGTTGTCATGCACCAGCAGTAGTTTTTGGAAACATTTCCCTTAATGCTTTACTAGGTGACAGAATTTTAGACTAGTCCAAATTTAACCCTTTCCCAAACAAGCCCTGGTTTTCACTCGTCTGCAGTACAAGTCTTTTGAAAACACTGTGGGAAAAGCAGAAATTGCTCGTAACGAGCAATTTCTCCTTTTCCCACAGTGTTTTCTACCCTTTTTGACAACTTTCTGCCATTTTCATGAAATTTAAAACTGTCGTCTGCAAACTCTTTGAATTTGGACCAGTCCAAAATTTGTCGTTTGGGGAAGGGTTAAAGCATTTGCAGACGGTAAATTCAGTTTCATTCAAATGATGTAATTTGTCTTTGAAAGAGTAGAATATGTTGTTGGAAAAGGAGAAAATGCTGGTTAACTCTTTACCACACAATCCCAAGTTTTAACTACCCTGAAGAGGAATGCTTGTGAAAACATTGTGGGAAGTGAAGAAAATGCTGGTAACCAGCATTTTCTTCTTTGCCCACAGTGTTTCAACGATCTCAAAGACAGATACTGTCATCTCTGCCCTATTTTATTTGTCGTCTGTAAACACTTTCAATTTGGACTGGTCTAAAATTTTGTTTTGTAGTAAAGAGTTAAACTTGCAAGTGCTTTCAATTTTGACAGGTCTACATGTTGCCATCTGGTTAAGAGTTAACTGTCACAAGTTTCAAGGATCATGCTTGGGTCAATTATTTTTGTGTTGGCTTTGAATCAGAAAATGTGGGATATAATCCCCGCAGAAACCAACGGCTGAATGGAGGAGGATCCTGGCATAGGCATGGCACTTCAGGGTCCAGATTCACCAACCACTCTGTAGCATTTTGAGTCTAGTTCTCAAGAATTTTCTTAATTACAAAGTAACGCAACATCCCCTAATAATCCTCAATGCAGAGGTAAGGATTAACCCTTTACTTGCTTGAGGCAACATTAGGTAATTTTGCAGACACTGTAGATCAAGATCAGACTGCAGAGAATATGTAGTCTGATCACTGATCTATGTTGTCTGACCTTGTGGTTAAAACAGACTTTGGAGTTGCTACTAGTAGGTTTTACTATTGACCTGTGACATACTGTTAACCCTTCTCCAGACAACAGAATTTGAGACTTAATTCACAGGCATTTGCAGACAACAAATTGAATGTGGCTTGAAATATTGGGTTTGTCTTTTAGAGAGTAGAAAACATTGTGGGAAAGGGAGAAAATGCTGGTAACCAGCATTTTCTCCTTCCCAACAGTGCTTTCAAAAGCTTTCTTCCTGAGGATCCTTAAACCATGGAATTGTAAATGGTTCATTTAACCCTTTACCAGACGACAAAATTTTAGCCTTCTCCAAATTGAAAGCATTTGCAGACGACAATTTCAGTTTGGCTAAAATGGTGCAATTTTTCTTTGATATGGTAGAAGACATTGTGGGAAAAGGAGAAAATGCTGGTTACCAGCATTTTCTCCTTTTCCCACAATGTTTCAAAAGGCTTCTTTCCCAGGGGCGTCAGAAGGCGTCATTGTGCGGTAAAGGGTTAATGAGCTGTCAAAGAGTTAACCCTTTACAAAATGGTTGCATGGTTTTTTGATCCTGAGAAAGGAAGTTTTTGAACACATTGTGGGAAAAGGACAATGTGCTGATATTTTTAGCATTTTATCCTTTCCTCACCATGTTCACTATCTTTTTAAATGCAAACCCTATTGTTTGAGCCACACTTCAAATACTTTCAGTGTGAAAGAGTATAGAATTACGTCCTCAGGTTAAGAAGTTGAGGTATTTTGATAAATATCACACAAAATGCATGTATGCATAATGTATAAAGGTTAACCCTTTACCACACAATCCCGACTTTTAACGACCCTGGGGAAAAAGCCTTTTGAAAACATTGTGGGAAAAGGAGAAAATGCTGGTAACCAGCATTTTCTCGTTTTCCCACAATGTTTTCTTCTCTTCCCAAAATGAGATTTCAGTTTTTGAGTAACATTTATTTGGTTGTCTGCAAAAGCTTTCAATTTGGATTAGTCTAAAATTTTGTCATTTGGTAAAGAGTTAAAGGAGTTTGACAAAGTCAGCAGAATGACTTCATCCCCATTGATTAGGTTTACATGCTACCTCCTGACGAGTTTTTTTGGGGGGTCAAAGCTTTTGTACAGCTATTTTTTACATTGTGGCAAAAGAAGAAAATTATTAAAAAGAGCTTTTTTCTACTTTTGTCTGAATATTTCACTCTTTTTCATGTATTGGTCTCATAATTCATGTAGATTATCCATATTATAACTCTTTACCAAATGACAAAATTTTAAACTGGTACAAATTGAAAGCATAATTGCAGACGACAAATTAACTGTGGCTCAAAAATTGAAATTTGATTTGGGAACGATAGAAAACATTGCGGGAAAAGGAAAAAATGCTAGTTACCAGCATTTTCTCCTTTTCCCACGGTGTTTTCAAAAGGCTTTTTCCCCAGGGTCCTTAAAAGTCGGGATTGTGTGGTAAAGGCTAAACAGCAGTTTCAAAATCATTTGGTGCAAATTGTTTCAGGGGATAGTGATTTTGAATCCTCATCCTGCTAAAGAAGTTAAATTAAACTTTCAAGCTAATAACAAAAACCCGAATATGTCATTACATACTTATTTTTTGGAAAAAAATATCTCCTTATTTGACAGTATAGATCCAAGATCAGACTGCATGTTCTGTGCAGTCATAACTTTTCTACACTGTCTGCAACAGGTCAGTGAGTTGTGCTTAGCAACTTAAGGGTGAATGGACATAAATATTTTGAATTAATTAACTCTTTACCAAACAATCCTGTATTTGAATCACCTTGAGAAAGACACCCTCGTTAACCCAGGTGTGAAGTATTACCATTCATCACCCCTGGGACATTCAATTGCGAAACCGTCGCGTCTATGAATATTCATGAGATTGGGAATTATACCCAATAGCCAATCAAATCTGACGATAACATAACGATACTCTCTTGTAGTGGAGGATAATCACATTTCTTCCGTTAATATCAATAAACAGGGTAAATTTTACCCGCATCATTATCAACGAATATGGCGGCCGCCGATGGGCCTTCCTTTTGTGGCATTTGCCTAACGACAATCCAGGGCAGACATTATAAATCCTTGTATATAAAGGCAAATATTCAGAAATACCACATGCTGCTGCAGTCCTTAGGGGTATGTAGCAGGGGTGACGTCATCCTCGTTGACCCAGTTCCGATGTATTTTGTAAACTTCATTCATCGATTTGATTGGTTGTAGACGAGGTAAAAATAGAAATGATAGCATGTGGTTGATAGATTAAATTTTCTCACTGAAAGACTAAGATTACAAATCAAAATGCCTCATGAATAATTCATGAGAACGAGAAAACATATGCGAGATAACCCAGGGGCGATGATTGTAGTTTATGGAATACATCGGAACTGGGCTAACGAGGATGTGAGAAAGAAGGCTTTTAAAAACAATGTGGAAAAGAGAAAATGCTGGTAACCAGCATTTTATCCTTTTCCTGCAGAGTTTTTTACTCTTTCAAAGACACATTTCTGAATTAAGTCATCTGCAAATACTTTCAATTGTAAAGGACCAGTCTAAGATTTTGGCATCTAGCAAAGGATTCAAATGACAGTTTCAGTCTGAGTAACAAAGACTCAGATATAGATCAGCAGCATCCATTTTGTTTAACAACTAAATTATAAGGTAGACTGGTCCCTTAAGCCTTAACTCTTTACCACACAACCACAGGTTTTAACGACCCTGAAAAAAAGCCTCTTAAAAACATTGTGGGAAAAGGAAAAAATGCTGGTAACCAGCATTTTCTCCTTTTCCCACAATGTTTTCTATCCTTCCCAACACAAATTTCAGTTTTTGAGTCACATTTATTTTGTCATCTGCAAATGCTTTCAATTTGTACAAGTCTGAAATTTTGTTGTGTGGTAAAGGGTTAACAGTTCCTACTTTTAACGACCCTGAGAAAGAAGCCTTTTCCCACAGTGTTTTCTACCCTTCCGAACACAGATTTCAGTTTTTGAGTCACATTTATTTTATCGTCTGCAAATGCTTTCAATTTGGACAAGCTAAAATTTTGTTATTTGGTAAGGAGTTAACATGCAGAAAATTGGCAAAAAGCAGAAATTTTTGACTCGGGTCAGTTTAACCCTTTACCAAACAGTCCCGAGTTTTAACGACCCTGGGGAAGAAGCCTTATCAAAACATTGTGGGAAAAGGAGAAAATGCTGGTAGCCAGCATTTTCTCCTCTTCCCACAATGTTTTCTAAGCTATCAAAGACAAATTCAAACATTTTGAGTAACATTTAAGTTGTCGTTTGCAAATGATTTCAATTTAATTGAGTCCAAAATTTTGTCGTTTGGTAAAGAGTTAAACCTGTGCAAACTGTACAGGCTGACCTGGGTCATTTAACTTTTTGCAGATTATTAACTCTGTACCATACAATCCTGATTTTTAACAACCCTCGGAAAATGCCTTTTGAAAACCATGTTGGAAAAGGAGAAAATAATGGTAACCAGAATGAATTTTCTCCTTTTTCCCTCAAGGTTTTCTGCACTTTCACAGATAAATGCCATCATATCAGATGAATTGAAAAATAATGTCATCTGCAAATACTTTCAATTTGGAACAGTCTAAAATTTTGTTGGTTGATTAAGAGTTAAACCCCTTTTTCACAGAGCATTGCTCAATTTAATTTTTTTTTTTTTGGGGGGGCCATGGTAGCTGACCTTGCAGATCCAAGATGATTCTGCATGCTCTGTGCAATCTGATCTTGATCAACACTAGCCATGAATGTAGCTGTAAGGATTGATACATTGCTTTACTGTTTTCAGCCATACCATTAACCCTTTACCACACAATCCTGAGGTTTAACAACCCTGAAAGAAGAAGGCTTTTGAAAACATTGTGCGAAAAGAAGAACTTAATGCTGGTAACCAGCATTTTCACCTTTTCCCACAATGTTTTCAACCCCATCGACAGAAGTCACCATTTGAGCTACATATCATTTTTCATCTGCAAATGCTTT
The DNA here is from genome assembly GCA_945859785.2 of Tridacna gigas. Taxonomy (NCBI): domain Eukaryota; kingdom Metazoa; phylum Mollusca; class Bivalvia; order Cardiida; family Cardiidae; genus Tridacna; species Tridacna gigas. Next base: position 46,420,878 of record OX244035.2, read on the forward strand.
CAATTAAAAGAGTTAAACTAGTGTTAAACTAGAGTTAAACTGCATTGTAATTCAGGGTCCAAGCTTAGTTCTCACCATGAATTGAAGGAAAAAGCATGTATAAATCTGTCAAGATGATGTTGAGAGCAGCATAAAACACCAAAAGATCAACAAATTTCTTTCTCTTTTCAGCATTGTCGCTTGCATCAAAGACGTTCTACTCAACAGTGTCAGAAACCTACGAGGCAGAATGGGAGGGCCAAGAAAGTGTCGTAGAAATACTCCAGGTACTTGCCTCTTTCATTTGTTTACCTTTTACCAAACAGTCGCCTTTTGTAACTACCCTAAAGATGCAGGCTTTTGAAAACATCATTGGAAAAGGAGAAAATGCTGGTAACCAGCATTTTCTCCTTGTCCAACAATGCTTTCTATCCTTTCAAGGACAAATTTCGTCATTTGAGCCACCTTTAATTTGTCGTCTGAAGATGCTTTCAACTTGAGGAATCTCTAATATCATCGTGTGGTCAAGAGTTAACCCTGCACCAGAAGACAAAATGTTTGACCTGTCCAAATGATAAAAAAAGTATTTGCAGACAGCAATAAAATATTGCTTATATATTGGTATTTCATCCTTGAAGAGATGGAAAAAATTGTGGGAAGAGGAGAAAAAATAGGTGACCAGAATTTTCTTCTTTTCCCACAAGGTTTTTAACTCTTAACCACACAATCCCGACTTTTATCGACACTAAAAAGGAAGCCTTTTGAAAACATTGTGGGAAAAGGAGAAAATGCTGGTAACCAGCATTTTCTCCTTTTCTCTCAATGTTTTCTACCCATCCCATAACAAATTTCAATTTTTAAGTCACATTTAATTTGTCGTCTGCAAATGTTTTAAATTTGGACTAGTCTAAAATTTTGTTGTTTGGTAAAGAGTTAAACCATTGATTTGTGTGATTAATCTATTAACTTCTTGGTCCATCCAACTATATATCAATCCATTTGTCTGACTCAATCCACCTAGAGAACTCCATTTATCTAACCAATCATTGGTCTGTCTGTCAGTATTCATCCATTTTGGACTCTGAGTCGTTCAATCCAACCAACTTTCCAGTCTTGTGTATTACTCAGTATGGACCCAACTGCCAAATGTTTGGCAAAGAAAGAAAAAGATCTTATAAAAAGTTATGGCTAGAAGGCAAGCAAAGAGTGTCACAGATGACCTGTATTGCTGCACAGCATTTGTAAGGCTCTTTTCAGAACGTTTCCGCTAAAAAATATTTTTTTCTTTTTTAAAAAAAAGGTATTTCTAGTTTTAACACATCATACATGCTGTGTTCAGTATATTGGAGTTCAACAAAGGGTGTGTGGCTCAGGTGATGGGGCTATTTCAGGGTGCAAACTATTGCAGGAAAACCAGCATTTTCTTCTTTTCCAAGAATGTTTCCAAAAGCCTTCCTCCTCAGGGTGTTTCCAAACACCTTCCTCCTCAGGGATGCTAAAACATGTACTTGTTTGGAAAAGACTTAATGCTTGACCAAATAATCCTGAGTTTTAACAACCTTTAGGAAGACAGCTGTCGAAAACATGGTTAGAAAAGGAGAAAATGCTGGTAAGCAGCATTTTCTCCTTTTCCCACAATGTTTTCTACCCCTTCTGAGACAAATATTGTATGGGCCACATGTATTGCGTCATCTGTAAATGCCTTCTAAATGGACAAGGGTAAAATCTTCTCGTATGGTAAAGTGTTAAACAATAATTCAGAGATTCCCTTTTCTACTTTCAGAATATGGACATGTTATGGCAAGACTATATACAGAAACTACAAGATCAAGTACAAGAAAGATTGTCCAAATACTTGGCTTGCATTCCTCAAATAAAGGTCAGTTTACCCTTTACCAAACAATCCTGGGCTTTAAGGACCCTGGGGAAAAGCCTTAATGAAAACATTGTGGGAAAAGGAGAAAATACTGGTAACCAGCATTTTCTCCTTTTCCCACAATGTTTCCTACCCTATCAAAGACAGAAACCATCATTTGAGTTTCATTCAATTTGTCGTCTGTAAATGCTTTCAATTTGGTCAAGTCCCAAATTTTGTCATTTGGTAGACTTAGTTCAGGTTAACTCAGGAGCTTCCGAGAGCAGCAGAAGTCTTTGTTCTTCTTGTAGCAGACCAGTGTTGAAAACATAGTTGGAGAAAGGGCAATTTTTTCTTTTTTCGACAATGTGGCCATGTGTGTTATGTTTCAAACCGTAACCCTTTTGCGGACAGTGTAGATCAAGATCAGACCACACAGAATGTGCAGTCTGATCTTGGATCTACACTGTCTGATAAGGATACAGTAGAGCCCGAAATAAACCTAACTTACATTTTCAGTCCAAAAAGAAGACCCAGATGATTGCCTTTTTAAGGTTACTCTTGTCCAGAATGTCTCAATGGACTGGACGGTGTAGATCAAAGATCAGACTGGACTTTTTGTGCAGTCTGAACCTGAACTACTTTGGCTTTAGAGACAAACATTGTTATGAAAGGCATTTTTAGGGTTAATTCAGGTTGAATACCATTACAAGGATGCTTTCCAGTTAAGGAACTGGGCAAGTAGTGACAATCGGACAGACTTATGTTTGGAGTTATGATTTAACTTTTCACCAAACAACATTTTAGACATGTCCAAATTCAAAGTATTTTTAGATGACATATTGAAGGTGGATGAAATTGGAGGATTTGTATTTTTAAAAGCTTGAAAACTTTATGGGAATTCCCCTTTTTTTACATCAATTTCAATAGTCTTTTTTCTTGGGGTCTGTAAAAGTCAGCATTATTTGATCAAGGTTTAACCCTTTACCACACAATCCCACGTTCTAACAACCGTGACAGTGAAGGCTATTAAAAACACTGTGGGAAAAGGAGAAAATTCTGGTGACCAGCATTTTCTCCTTTTGCTGCAATGTTTTCTACCTGCCCAAGGACAGAAATCATCATTTGAGCTGCATTTAATTTGTCGTCTGCAAATGCTTTCAAATTGGTCCAGTCCAAAATTTTGTTGTGGTAAATAGTTAAAACAAACAGCATCAGTATCAAACTGTGTCAGTTGCTCAGTAGCTATGATAAACACTTAACCCTTTACCACACAATCCCGACTTATAATGACCCTGAAAGAGAAGGCTTTTGAAAACATTGTGGGAAGAGGATAAAATGCTGGTAACCAGCATTTTCTCCTTTTTCCCACAGTGTTTTTCAACCCTATCAAAGACAGAGATCATCATTTCAGTAACATTTAATTTGTCGTCTGCAAATGCTTTGAATTTGGTCCAGTTGAAAATTCTGTCGTTTGGTAAAGAGTTAAGTCTGTACCAGACAATTCAAGGCTTGCCTATATCAGTATGTGAAGATAATAAAAGTAAAGGCGGCTCAAATGGCATCATTTGTTGATGAAAGGACAGAAAATCTTGTTAAAGGAGAAAATGGCTATTCCTAGAATGTTTTCATAGAACTTCCTCAGGGTCTTAGAAAGATGGGATTGTTTGGTTAACCTTTAACTCTTTACCACACGACAAACATGTACATTCTAATCATTTGCAGACGACATTTTAAATGGGGCTCAAATGATGGTATTTGTCTTTAATATGGTAGAAAACGTTGTGGGAAAAGGAGAAAATGCTGGTTACCAGCATTTTTGCCTTTTTCCACAAGGTTTTCAAAAGGCTTCTTTCTCAAGGTCGCTAAAATTCAGGATTTTGTGGTAAAGGGTTAAGCTATGTTTTTGAAATCTCGTGACATGAATTGACATTGGGGGGGAGTGATATATCATGTGCTAGACAGAGGGGATTTTCAATTGAACTCAAGATCTTTCTATTCATTTTAACTCTTTACCAAACTACAAAATTTTAGGCTTGTCCAAAAGGAAAACATTTGCAGATGACATAATAAATGTGACTTGAAAATTAAAATTTGTTTGGAGATTAAAAGAAGACATTGTGGGAAAAGGAGAAAACGCTGGTTACCAGCATTTTCTCCTTTTCCCACAATGTTTTCAAAAGGCCTCTTTCTGAAGGTCGTTAAAACAAAGGTTTGTGTGGTAAAGGGTTTAACCCTTTCCCAAACGACAAATTTTGGACTGGTCCAAATTGAAAGAGTTTGCAGACAACAATTTTTAATTTGATGAAAATGGCAGAATGGTCTTAAAAAGGGTAGAAAACACTGTGGGAAAAGGAGAAATTGCTCGTTACGAGCAATTTCTCCTTTTCCCACAGTGTTTTCAAAAGACTTGTACTGCAGACACGTGAAAACCAGGGCTTGTTTGGGAAAGGGTTTAAGTAGCATTATCACATATATTAATGATTGACTCATGCATAATTATGTGCACTGGGGTTTCAAATAGAGAAAACATTAGACAGAAGGAGTGAAAAGACAAAGTTCCCTGCTTGGACCAGAAGAAAATGTTGCGATATGAACATTTATGAAGTGGTTCTTAACCCTTTTACCACATAATCTCAAGTTTTGACAACCCCTCAAGGAAAAGGACTTTTGAAAACATTCAACCTTTTTAAACAGAAATTTCCTAATTTGTGCAACATTTTGTTTGTGGTCTGCAAATGCTTTCAGTTTTGACCAGTCTGAATTTCGTTGTTTGGTAAAGAGTTTAAAATGCCCCTCCCCCCCCCCCCCCCACAAATGAACACAAAATTTTGGGAAGGGTAGAAAACATTGTGGGAAAAAGAGAAGATGCTGGTTACCAGCATTTTCTCCTTTTCCCACAGTGTTTTCAAAAGCCTTCGTTTTTAGGGTCATTAAAACAAAGAACTTTGTGGTAAAGTGTTAACCCTTTACCACACAATCCAGACTTTTAACTGCACTACCGAAGCAGGCCTTTTGAAAACGTTGTGGAAAAGACGGAAATGCTGTTAACCAGCATTTTGTCCTTTTCTCACATGTTTTCTTCTCTATCATAGACAGACATCACCAATTGAGCTACACTTAATTTGTCATACGCAAATGCCTTGAATTTGGTACAGTCCATAATGTTGTCCTTTGGTAAAAAGTTACGCGGTTTATTATGACATGTAAGTCTCTTAGATATAGGGTTCAAAAACACAAAATAGAAGAAAAAGGAAGTTTTATACACGAAACTGAAGTGAACGATGGTATGATTGTGACATGGTCTGTAAAAAGGGGGTTAATGCGACTGCAAAAAGTATCGACCAAGGTCAGCTTGCAAAATTGTTTGCTTTTGGCTAAATTTCTGCATGTCAGTGGACCATTCCACATCATGATTTAGTTGGGTGTTAGAGAAAATGGATTTAAAGGATCAACAATTACATAAATACTTGCTTGGTATCATGTATCACAGAGAAGCATTAAGCCCCCTTTTGCCAGTGCATGGCTCATGTTCATGTACTTGTAATTATCCCTTTACTAAAAAAACTTGGGATTTCACATCCCCTGAGAAAAAAGCAGTTTGAAAACATTGTTGGAAAAGGAGAAAAGGTAGTTTACAGCTTTTTTTTTTTAATCTTTCCAATAATATAATTATACAACCCTTTCATAGACAAATCCCATTATCTAAGCCATATTTGATTTGTTTTCTGCAAATGCTTGCAATATGAACACAAGTGGAAAAGGCTTTCATGATACTAAGAAGTCCAACATCTTTTTTTTTTCAACTGTTTCCTTCTTGTATTAATCTATAGATATCACAGTTGGTAAAGGTTTTCCAAAACATTGTGGCATGATGAAGAAACTGCTTATATATAAGCTATTTGACAATTTGCTACTTTGCTGATCATTTTGTCGCCAATGGTCATGTGAGAACGCAGTCAGTGGTCTGGGAAAAATGTTGTGAGAAGTACTGGTAAAAAGGGGATCCTGGAAAGCATGGATAGGTGTGCTGGCCACCGCAATATAACTGAAATGGTGTTGAAAATCTGTTCAAACACTGTTCAAACAAAGTAATCCATTTGTCACAATCTTTTCTTAGGATATGATCTTCAAATGTGTTGTTTGTAATGTCCTCAGTAGCTCAATGGCTAAGGTGTAAGATTTATACGCAAGAAATTCAGAAATCATTCCTGTTGGACATATTTATTACATGATGTTGTCCTTGAACAAGACACAGCAGAGTCCCAGCTTAATACTAGTGAAACCCAGGAAAGACATGAATAAGTGAGCAGCTGCTGTAATATAATTGAAATATTATTGTAAACATTTTGGAAAAGTAGGACATGCTGGTAATCATTTCAAAAACAAATCCTATCATTTGAGCCACATGAAATTTATCATCTGTCAATGCTTTAACTCTTTACCACACAATCCCGAGTTTTAGCGACCCTAAAAGGGAAGCCTTTTGAAAACATTGTGGGAAAAGGGGAAAATGCTGGTAACCAGCATTTTCTCCTTTTCCCACAATGTTTTCTACCCTTCCCAAAACAAGTTTATTTTTCCATTCGCATTTATTTGGTCGTCTGCAAACGCTTTCAATTTAGACAAATCTAAAATGTTGTCGTGTGGTAAAGAGTTAAATATGGATTAGTGTGGTAAAGAGTTAAATATGGATGAGTGTAAAATTGTGTTACCTGTTATAAAGTTAAATGCTCCTGCAAGGCAGAGTGAGAGTGCCTCTGAAGAAACTTGCAGCAGCAGTTCCAATTACTTCATTTAGCAATCCAAACTGCTGCTTCACTCTCTTTCCATAAAGAATATCATTTTAGGCAAATACGTTAACCCTTTACCACACAATCCCAAGTTTTAACGACCCTGAAGAAAAAGCCTTTTGAAAACATTGTGAAAACATTGTGGGAAAAGGAGAAATTGCTGGTAACCTGTCCCAGAACAAACTTCTATTTTTGAGTCACATTTATTTTGTTGTCTGCAAATGCTTTGACTTTGGACTGGTCTAAAATTTTGTTGTTTGGTAAAGAGTTAAATATCTACCAGAGGGCATAATTTTAGACTAGTGTAAACTGAAATTAAATACGGATGACAAATTAGATGTGTCTCAAATGATGTAATCATCTTAGAAATCATTGTGGAAAAAGAAGAAAATGTTGATTACCAGCATTTTCTTCTTTCCCAACAGTGTTTTCAAAAGCCTTCTTCCTCAGGGTCTTTAAAAATACATCCTTACAGCCAGACAGAAAAAAAAAAAACCACTGTAAAAATTTGATAGACTGTAGAATGGTTCAGAATTTAGTCAGCTGTGTAAACATAGATAAATTACTGATATGTATGATTGTAGTTTAATAAAATAAAGATGATAAGATAAAGATGAAATGGGTTAAAAACTTGCTGAAAACAAGTATAGATGTATATTTAAAGCTTGGGATTGTTTGGTAAAGGGTTAAATTATTTATTGTGTTGGAGTAAGTGTATGTTAGGAAAATTGAGATTTTTCTGTTTATATGTTATTTGACTTGACTCTTTCAGAGCAGAGTGGCTAAGAGCAGAAGAAAGCTGATCGATTATGACAATGCCAAACATAATCTAGAGGTTATAGAAAGTGCAAAAAAGAAAGATGATGCAAAAATCACTAAGGTAGTTCTCTGCAGTGAAAGCTGTATATTATTTAAATACAATTTTATTGTTATCGTGTTAAACATCAAGTCAAACACCTTTACTTAATTGTTATATTATATATGAGCCTTGCTCTCTGAAAGGGGTCTTAAAGCATCTGCAAAAAGTATTGACCCATGTCAGTCTGTGCAGTCCACGCAGGCTGACATGGGTCAAATCTTTTTGCTATTGGTCAATTTTCTGTGTGTCAAAGGACCATTCTACCTCAGGATTGAGTCAGTGGTTAGACAAAATGGATCTTATGTATCCATAGTTATGTAATGACCTGCTTGGTATAATGCATCTTAGAGATGCGTTGAACCTGGGTCCGTATTCACCAACCATTCTTAAGAATATTCTTGGTCTTGGTCTCCAAAATTTTCCATATTTGAAAGTAACACACCTTCTGATTGGCTAAATCATTTGGTTTAGCCAATCAGAAGTTGTGTTACTTTCAAACTTGGAAAATCTTGAAGAATAAATCTAAGAACGTTCTTAAGAATGGTTGGTGGATACGGACCCTGGACTGTTCTGCCAGGGTGCTGCACATTTAATTGATGTTGGAATTGGATAATGGTATTTGCACAACAAGAGATGTTGTCCGTATACACTGAAATACTAAATGAGCAGTGCTCTGGCAAAAAGTGGTTTAATGCATGTCCCTGATACACAGTACCAAGCAAGTTATCAAATAATCATGGATCCATGAAATCCATTTTGTCTAACAACCAACTGAATCATGAGATAGACTGGTCCTTTAACATGCAGATAATTGATTAATGTCAAATTTTTTTGGTCTTGGTCAGCATGCGCATACTTTGCAGACTGTCATGCGTCAGTACTTTTAGCAGATGCATTTAACCTCTTTTCACAGAGCATGGACATAATTCATAATAATCATGTGAGACCAATATTCTGCTTTCATTATCATTAGTTACAAAGATAACTATATCCTCACAGAATACTGAGAAAATTTTTGGGCTTCCAATACAAACTTGCCTTAGGGGTCCCACATGGCTCTGTGTTGAAGGTGTAGGAGTTGCAACCTGGAGGCTCTGTGCTTGATCCTCACTGGAGGTGCTATGATTTTTGCTGGAGTGTCCTGGAGAATGCCTCTTCAGAGCCCTGTCCTGCCAAAAATGCCTTTTCTTAGATTGTGTTCCATAGTTTAGCATTGCGAATATTGTCAATCCCCTCATCAAAGTCAATGAAAATGCAACAAAACCTACCACATTTGTTTTGATTAATACATTTTGATTAACCTTCTACCAAATGACAAAATTTTAGACTGGTCCAAATTGAAAGCATTTTGTAGACAACAAAATAAATGTGACTGAAAAATTGAAATGTGTTTTGGAAGGGTAGAAAACATGGGAAAAGGAGAAAATGCTGGTTATCAGCATTTTCTCCTTTTCCCTCAATGTTTTCAAAAGGCTTTTTTCTCAGGGTCTTTAAAAGTTGGGATTGTTAGGTAAAGGGTTAAAGGCATTGATACAAATACTTCATCAGTAATGACTGATTTTATACAGAAACTAGCTCGAGCATTACCATTGATATTTTTAGAATCACCACAGTTAGACAGTCTACTGTTCAAAACATGCATAAATAATTGCCAGTAAAGTTGATCAACAAAATTCCTCGTTGATAGTTCAGGTTTGTCAAACAGCAATGTTTTTTATCTTAAAATAGACAAAAAAACTGGTTTGAGCCACATTTGTTGTGCCATTTGCAAATGCTTTCAGTATAAAATTTTGCATCTGGTAAAGGGTTAACCCTTTCCCAAACAAGCCCTGGTTTTCACGTGTCTGCAGTACAAATCTTTTGAAAACACTGTGGGAAAAGGAGAAATTGTTTTCTACCCATTTTGAGACCTTTCTGCCATTTTCATCAAATTTAAAATTGTCGTCTGCAAACTCTTTCAATTTGGACAAGTCCAAAATTTGTCGTTTGGGAAAGGGTTAAATTAAAATTGTTGTCTGCAGATGCTGCGGATATGAACCAGTCTGAAACTTTGCTGTCAGGTAGAGGCACAAGGGACAGGATAAACAAATATAAAGTAACACCCATAGGTATGTACAGCCCTGCCAAGAGGAGCATTTTTGTCTTCTACATGCACTTAGGTATATCTTTCACTTTTCAGGCCAAAGATGACTTAGAACAGGCCAAAAAGATTTATGAAGATCTGAATAATGACTTGCATCAGGAACTACCAGAGTTTTATAAAAGGTTGGTGGGGTCAATGATGACTGTAAAAGGTTGTGTTCTTTGTTGTAATTTGACATTGTGTTATCTTTGCCATGCTGAATTCATTCTAAGAAACAGTTTTATCAACTGATGGGATGTTAACCCTTTACCAGACAACAAAATGTTAGCATTGTCCAAATTGAAGGCATTTGCAGACAATAATTTCAGTGTGAATTAAATGGTACAATTTTTCTTTGACAGGGCAGAAAACGCTAAGGGAAAATGAGAAAATGCTGGTTACCAACATTTTCTCCTTTCCCACAATGCTTTCAAAAAGCTTCTTTCCCAGGGTCGTTAAAAGGCAGCGTTGTGTGGTAAAGGATTAAGGAGCTTGGTAACCCTTTACCAAACAACAAAATTTTAAGCTTTTTGAAAGCATTTGCAGAAGATTTATAAATTATGGCTCAAATTAAGAGGATTGCTTGTGGAAGGGTTGGAAACATTGTGGATAAGGAGAAAATGCTGGTTTCTAGCATTCTGTTCTTTTCCCACAATGTCTTCAAATATCTTTTTCCGCACAGTTAGTAATAATGAGATTGTTTAGGAAAAGGTTAAATTTGTTGATTTTACATAGGTTCTGAAGCAGGTTCTCCATATTTGTATCAATCATTCTCAAGGATTGCTTCCTGGAACCCTATCCAGTTCTAATGCTGATATGTCATAATGCTTGTTCTGAAGGTTGATGACAGTGATTAACCTAACCAGTACTAAAGCTAATACGTCATGTTGGTAGTTCTGAAGGTTTAGCCCATTGATCAGACCTAGCCAGTACTAAAACTGGTATGTCACGGTTGTTCCAAAGATTTACCCTGTCATCAAACCTAACCAGCACTAAAGATTGTATATCATATTGGTAGTTTTAGAGGTAAACTCCAGTCATCAAACCAAACTAGTGCTAAGCTTGTTTGTCATGTTGGTAGTACCAATGGTTCACCCCAGTCATCAAACCTAACCAGGTCTAAAGCCGGTATGTCATGTTGGTAGTTCTGAAGGAAGTTGACCCCTTTTATCTGGAGATTCAAATCCAGGACCTCAGATGAAAGAGGTCGAGAATATACTCTTTATATTTATCAATTCCTATACAAACACAACCTTTTGTTTCTCCAGCAGCTGACAGCACCGGAAAATATTGTGGAAAAAAGGAGCAGTGGCATAGCTTATAAGAAGCAGTTGCTTCTTTTCCTACAATGCTTTTCATACGGTTGAAAAATGATGTATTCCATTTTTCTCATATGTATTATTCAGTATGTAATCATAAATTGCTTTTTGCAAGTGTATAAATCATGAATATAGTTAAAACTTGTTACCACACAGCAAAATGTTAAAGACTTGTCCAAAAAAAGAAAAAAGGATTTGCAGATGAAAACTTATATGTGGCTGTAATGATGGGATTTTGTTGATGGGAAAGAGTAGAAAATATTTTGGGAAAAGGAGAAAATGCTGTGTACCATCATTTTCTCATTTACCCACAAAAGCTTCTTCACCAGGGTTGTTAAAACTTGGGATTGTTTTGTATTTAGGGTTGAAAATAAGTGTCCATGTATGTGTTTACTTAACTATACATATTTGTGATATTTATTGTAGCCGAGTACCATTCTATGGAGAGGTATTCAAACAGTTGTTTGAGGCAGAAACACGATTTCATGAAGAATCTGGAAAGGTAAGCTTTCAGATCGGCACATATGTGTGAGCCATGCTCTGTGAAAAGGGGGTTTAATGCATTGCAAGACCTGGGTCGAACTTTTTTTTGCTATTGGTTGTTTTTCTGCATGCCAAAGGACCAGTCTATGGCATGATTTAGTCGGCTGTTGGACAAAACAGATTTTTGGGATCCATAATTATGCAATGACTTACTTTGTATAATGCATCACAGAGATGTATTCAACCCTGTTTTGCCAGATATATGGCTCATTTGTTTTTTATGCACAGACTCCTAATAGACAAGGCAGCTTTTTTACTCATTACTGACTGTAACAGAATTTTTCTCTAGAGACTTTGAAACTATTTTTGTAAAATAGGGATATCCATAGGAATTAACCCTATACCACACAGTTCCATGTTTTAACTCTTTACCAAACGACAGAATTTTAAACTGGTTCACATTGAAAGCATTTGCAGACGACAAAATAAATGTGACTTAAAAATTAAAATTTGTTTTGGGAAGGATAGAAAACATTGTGGGAAAAAGGAAAAAATGCTGGTTACCAGCATTTTCTCCTTTTCCCACAATGTTTTCAAAAGGCTTCTTTCACAGGGTTGTTAAAAGTCGGGATTGTGTGGTAAAGGGTTAACGACCTTTAGGAAGGAGGCTTTTGAAAACATTGTGGGAAAAGAAGAAAACGTTGGTAACCAGCATTTTCTCTTTTCCAACAGTGTTTCCCCCACTTGAGCCGTGTTTAAATTGTCATCTGCAAATGCTTTGGATTTGGACAAGTCCAAAATCTTGTCTTATGGTGAAGAGTTAAGAGTTAATGCATGAATACAGTGTTACAAAAGGACAATCCTTTGTTACAAATAATTTGTTTCTTTGCCACATTGTTTTTAAAGTGGTCTACTGCAAGACATGAAAACGAAGGAAAAGATTTAACTCTTTTCCAGATAAGAAAATTTTAGAATTTTTAAAAATTGATTTGCAGTTGACAAATTGAATGGTGCTAAACATTGACAAAGCAGAAAACGTTGCATGAGAAAAACAAGATATTGCTGGTGACAAGCATTTTATCATTTTCCCACTTTTTCAAAGACTGTCTTGATCATTGCCATCAATATACATACAGCATAATTTTTCTTTAAACTTTTTAGCGCAATAGGCAAAAGTAGGAGATTTTGCGGATGGCATAGATCAAGGTCAGACTGCATAGGATGTGCAGTCTGATCTTCAATCGATACCGTCCGCTTGTGTAGTCAAACCTATAAAATGAAAATATTTTTTAAGTTTCAGTGGATTGTATTTTTAGCAGTCAAAAGGGTCTGAGTTTGTATATTTGGCGCCCCAAAGGTTAAAAAAAGTTTGACATCACTGAAAGCGAAGAAAGAAATAACAGACTGTTTTAACCCTTTACCACACAATCCCAACTTTTAACTACCCTGAGAAAGAAAGCTTCTGAAAACATTGTAGGAAAAGGAGAAAATGCTGGTAACCAGCATTTTCTCCTTTTCCCACAATGTTTTCTACCCTTCCAAGAACAAATTTCAGTTTTTGAGTCACATTTATTTTGTCGTCTGCAAATGCTTTTAATTTAGGCTAGTCTAAGATTTTGTTGTTTGGTAAAGAGTTAACCATCTATAACTTTGTAATATCTTATACATTAGGTGTGGGAATGTGCTCCCACCTGTGACTTCTTTGTAGAGGTAAGTCGGGTCCTTTGAGTCTTAGCATGCCAAGGACAGCTGTAGGTGCTTTTGTGGACAGTATTGATCAGGATCAGACTGCATAGAATGTGCAAATTGCAGTCTGATCTTGGTTTGACATTGATAGTATATGATATATTCCAGCGAAAACAAACTTGATATTGCAAACATTTTCAGCATTTTCTTTTTGCATAGACTTAAGTATCTGTCTCCAGCCCATTACTGTACAGTCCATTTTTTGACACGTTATGAACTTGAGGGAAAAATATGGAGTTTATGGAATAATGGAGAACAGTGTGGGAAGTGGTTGGTCCTTTTCCTTTGAGGTTTTCAGACCTACATCAAACAGGGGCATAACATGTGTAAATAAATGAGCCACACTTTGGCAAAAGGGAGTGTAATGCATCTCTTTGATGCTTTAACCCTTTACCGCACAATGCTGCCTTTTGACGCCCCTGGGAAAGAAACCTTTTGAAAACATTGTAGGAAAAGGAGAAAATGCTGGTAACCAGCATTTTCTTCTTTTCCCACAATGTTTTTTACGCTATCAAAGACAAATTGCACCACTTGAGCCACATAGAAATTGTCGTCTGCAAATGCTTTCAATTTGGACGAGGCTGAAATTTTGTCGTCTGGTAAAAGGTTAAACCAAGCAAGTCATTAACTAATTATTGATCCATAAAGTCCATTTAGTATGACAGTTCGGCTGGATATGGAGGAAGAATGGCCCTTTGCACATGCAGAAAATATTCAAATAACAAAAAGTTTCAACCCAGATCAGCCTGCATGGACTGCACAGGCTGACTTGGTCAAAACTGTTTGCAGATGCATTAAGTCCCCTTTTTACAGAGCATAGCTCATTTAATGGGTTGTTATATGTCTTTTGAAGGGTAGAAAAAGATTGTGGGAAAAGGAGAGAACACTGGTTCCCAGCATTTCTCCTTTTCTCACAATGTTTTTATAAGCCTTCATCTTTAGGGTCAGGATTGTGTGGCAAAGGGTTGAATGGAGCCTTCCTACCATGGAAACTTCCATATCTGTTCTTTTAACCCTTTCCCAAACGACAAATTTTGGACTGGTCCAAATTGAAAGAGTTTGCAGACGACAATTTCAAATTTGATGAAAATGGCAGAAAGTTATCAAAAAGGGTAGAAAACACTGTGGGAAAAGGAGAGATTGCTCGTTACGAGCAAGTTCTCCTTTTCCCCACAGTGTTTTCAAAAGACTTGTACTGCAGACACGTGAAAACCAGGGCTTGTTTGGGAAAGGGTTAAATATCATTGATCCTATAATTGCACATCATAGTTACAAACTTTCAATTGTTTTTTTGTCCCTGGTGACAGTGTCTAGATAACCTGTGGGGATTATTTGTTGCCCTCCAACATTTCTATCATCAAGCAGACTAAGAGTTAGATTGGATGGATCTTTGTCTTTCAGAATGTGGAAATCTTAGTTTTATTGAGGGCATGAAAGAGCTTGAAAGATCATTATTTTTTGCCTTGGTCTTTATCTAGTGCACTTTGCTTGAAACATGTACTTTTCTTTTAAAAAAATAAAAGATGAATTAGTTTCTTTAATTTCATTTGTCATTGCAAGATCATCTTTACTTTTGTTGAAATCAGATCTGCACCCAACAAAGCAAAAATAGAGCTTTGATCTACTACCAGTTGACAATTTTTTTCACCCATACCTATTGAAAGTGGTTTCTGAAGAGAAATAAAACATGCTTCAAATGATAGAATATACCTTTGATGAAAAAGAAAACTTTGTGGGGAAAAGGAGTTTTTCTCCTTTTCCTGCAATGTTTACAAAAGCCTTGGCCTTCATGGTTTCACAAAGTTGGGATTGTTTGGTAAAGAGTTAAAAGAATTTTTTTCATTACTTTTTTGGAAAATAATATTTATATTCTGGTATTATCTTTCAAAATGGCTCAAGAAAGAAACCAAATGCATCACAAAACAGTCACTTTAGTATCAGGCTTAACTCTTTACCATACAGTCCTGACTTTTAATGACCCTGAAGAAAAACCCTTTCGAAAACATCGTGGGAAAATGAGAAAATGCTGGTAACCCAGCATTTTCTCCTTTTCCCACAATGTTTTCTACCCTTCACAAGACAAATTTCAATTTTTGAACTGCATTTGATTTGCCGTCTGCAAGTGCTTTCAATTTGGACCTGTCTAAAATTTTGTCGTTTGGTAAAGGGTTAAAAAGTACTCACAAACTGCCACTGAATTTTGAAATCTGAAATGATTCGGACAATAACCAACAGATGATATTTGAAAAAGCGCATGTTGAAGTGGATGAAATTTAGTTGATTAAAAGCCAAATTGGTGTTGCTACTCCTAGTGTTAAAGCTATAGATTGTCAATGAAAGCAATACAAATCTATGTGAAGGGAGGGGCTTGAAAAGATACATGTATATGGAGTTGGTTAAAGCAAACTAACTGTTTGGGTGTTGAAGGCAGCCATGGAGGATTTTGCAGATGACATAGGCTAAGATCAGAATGCACAGAAGATGCAGTCTAATCTTAAGAGTCCTATGCTCTCGAGTGTTATGGGATACATTACGATCAAAACAGTCGTGGAACTGCAATAATTGAGTCTGTCAAAATTACTAAATATTACTATTTTACATATGTAATGGTTAAAGGATTACGCACCATTGTTAAAAGAAGGGTTCAGGGCTTATGCCTATATATAAATGCTTGTAGCAAAATGTTTGTGTTAAGGTTACCATTGTATTTTATTTGTCAGACATGCCATTGCATATTTATATAAGTTGCTGATTTGTTGATGGCAACCTTTGATTTGAAAGGAAGCCGTTTGTCAGAAGCCATTCCCTCTTTTGCTTCAATGTTTTCAAGAGTGGCCTACTTCAAATCAGATGCTTTCAAATGTTTTCAAAAGAAGTTTTATTTAACTCTTTACCAAACAACAAAATTTTAGACTGGTCCTAACTAATAGAGCATTTGCAGACGACAAATCAAATGTAGCACAAAAATTGAAATTTGATATGGGAAGGGTAGAAAACATTGTGGAAAAAAGGAGAAAATGCTGGTCACCAGCATTTTCTCCTTTTCCCACAATGATTTCAAAAGACTTTTTCTTCAGGGTTGTTAAAAGTTGGGATTGTGTGGTAAAGGGTTAAGTCTTGGGATTGTTTGCCAAAGGCTTAACTTAAAGAAAGATTTGATACACAATGACATGTAAAATCATTGTGGCAAAAGTTTAGTCTGCTGCTTGTGGAAAAATTGTAACGAAGGTAATAAATTATATACTTTTGCTTGTCTTTCTTTCCCTTGAATTTGCAACTTGGAAATGAATTCTGGTATTGCAGATTCCAGCATGTAATGTAGCAAAATTCTTCAGAAGAAAATAATTATACTGCAAAGTTTGAGGCATGACTTTTTTCTCTTATTTCCTCTTGAATTTCTTTTGCCCTTTATAGTAGCCTTTCTCCTTTTAAGACTTTCTGAATTTCACATTTAACCCTTTACCAAACGACAAAAATGTAGACTTGTCCAAACTGAAAGTGCTTACAGACGACAATTTAAAAGTGGCTCAAATAATGGAGTCTGTCTTTGATATGTTGGAAAACATTGAAGGAAAAGGAGAAAATGCTGGTAGCCAGCATTTTCTCCTTTTACCGCAGTGTTTTCAAAAGGCTTCTTCCTGGGGGTCGTTAAAACTTGGGATTGTTTGGTAAAGGGTTAAGAAGTAAATGAATGAAGTCATGGAAGATCATGGAAGATCATAATTTCTCATGTTGAGCTATTGTGATTGCTCACCTCAAGTTGTCCATGTGTCCGTCTTTCCATCCATCCATCAGTTTTTCAACAATTACATAAATAATTTCTCTTCAGAAGCTATTCTATCAGATGAAAGGAAATTTTATGCACAAAGTCCTTAGGACAAGGAGAACAGAAATTGTTACTGTCATGTGACCGATAAGGCCACCAGTACTAAATTCATGTATAGCAAAAAACTTTGAAAATCTTGAACAGACTCATAACTTGGATAGCATTAAAACTTGGAATAGATAATTGGTGTCAGGGCCACTACAAAGATAGCTTAAATGATTACTGTTAGTTGACCTTTGACCTTAAAGTAATATGGAGAATCTATGGTAAAAGTTTTGGGTGCTGTGTTCTATGTATTACACAGTGAAAACGTCAAAGATTTTGTGTCTGGAACAGCAAGGCCTAGAGTCTTGATACTTGGTCCTGAGCTTTTGTCCTTCGTTAAAACTGTTCAAGTGTGCACCCCTGGGCCCCAAGGGGTTATAAGTTAAACATAGAGTCATAAATTACGAGGAAAACTTTAAAAAATCTTCTTGACTGAAATTCAAAAGCCTTTTGTGTTAATGTTTGGTTTGTAGTATTATAGGATAGTTCCTTATCAAAGTTGAATTGTATCCCTGGGGTAAAAGACAGCTGTGCCATTGGGGTCACATGCTTTTGGTTGAGTTCTATAGGAATAACCTTTAGTAATCTTGTCTGAAACCATAAGACAAAGAGGGTTGATATTTTTTATGCAACATCCTAGCATGGTTCTTTATCAGAGTTGTTCAAATTGTGCCCGTAGGGGTCAAAGATGGCCTTACCTCAGGGTCACTAGTTTTACTTGGAGTTCTATGCTTTATGAAGAGCCAAGAGTGTTTATATTTTGTCAAGTTATGGCTGATGGTGAAAGTCAAGGTCACTGTTACTTAAAAGAGGAGAAAAACATGCATTTAACAGTAACTTCAAAAATGCATTAGATAGATATGAATCTATGCATGGTGAAATACTGATATGCATTTTATGCGCAAATTTTAATTCTATGTAAAAAGGAAAGGTCAAGGTCACTATTTCTGAAAATAGAATAAATGTGGAATTGCCATTAATTTTAAGTATTTTTAATACAGAATGTGAAACTTTTTTATACAGAATATGATTCAAATTCTGATCAATCTAGATATGCAGATGATGAATAAACCTACTCATGGTATGGCTGAAGTTGAAATCAAGGTCACTGTTACCAAAAACAGAGAAAATGGCATCTGCAGTTACACAAATAAACTATGGGCTGTTTATGAAACTGCTGTTTATGAAACTGACATGGAGAAAGGTCTTGCTATTCAGAAAATATGCTTATACTATCATTGTAAGGTAGATGTCTGATAGTACTGTGTGATAAATCAAGATTCATGCTCCTTGCTGGTAGGGGATGTGCCTTTTGCTGTACAAAGCTCAAGGTCACCTTTCCTCTGGTTAGCAATAAAGGACCTTCTTTGTCCTCTAGTATGAATTTACTGTTAACTCTTTACCAGACTACAAAATTTTGGACTGGTCTTAATTGAAAGCATTTGCAGACAACAAACTGAATGTTGCACAAATAAGGAAAATGTTGTTTGAAAGGATAGAAAACATTGTGGGAAAAGGAGAAAATGCTGGTTACCAGCATTTTCTCCTTTTTCTACAATGTTTTCAAAAGCCCTTGTTCTTGATTTCGTTAAAACTCGGAATTGCATGGTAAAGGGTTGAAGCTTTTGGAACCAAAATGATAATTACTTGTGTAAAGGTTTTTTTGCAATTTGCAAGTGAAGTTGGAACTTCTTAATTATTTTGCTGGAATGGTCACTGATCAGCACTAGCTTATAAGTATTGTTATGTCACTTCAATCTACAATACCCCCCATAACAAATTAAGGATATGAGGGGGGATACATCAGACTACACATCCATGGGTGCAGTTTTTTGTCTTCTTTACCTTAAACAATATTTTTTTTAACCAATTTGTTGCAAATTTTAAAGGAGGCCTTTGTGCAAAAAGAACTTGTGCATCTTCAATTTTCATTATGTTTAATTGACTCTGTCACAGCACTTATGGCCGGTGAATTTGTTTGCTGATTTAGTTAAAAAGGCAAACATATGGGCTATGTGTCAGCTACAGTTTCACCTGCCTTTTGTTGCTTTGTTTTGTTCGAGGTAAAACTGGGATTAGATTTAGATAGCTTTATATTAATCTGCACCTTTTTCTTTGCAAGCCGTTATTTTGAACCCTTCATTTTGAGATTATTTTGAACTTTAACTATACATTACGAATACATGTATGACCATACTTGTATCCTTTCAAGAGTAATATGATATTCAACCCTTAAAGTGTCTTTCACATCGATAGTTGCATAAAATGGTGGCCACAAAGTTTGTCTTTTGTAAATTTGAAGAAGTCAAAAATTTTGTCATGTCATAAAGAGTCTAGGAGCTGATTATAGGTAACCAGTATCTCACTGTATCTTACTTGCCACCAGTATTTTTAGATATACTTATCTTAAACTTTATTCAGATTGATTGTTTATATTTTATTGAGATTTTTTTTTTTCAAAGCAAATCTGATTTAGGAAATTACTAGACTTAACCCTTTCCCAAACAAGCCCTGGTTTTCACATGTCTGCAGTACAAGTCTTTTGAAAACACTGTGGGAAAAGGAGAAATTGCTCGTAACGAGCAATTTCTCCTTTTCCCACAGTGTTTTCTACCCTTTTTGAGACCTTTCTGCCATTTTCATCAAATTTAAAATTGTCGTCTGCAAATTCTTCCAATTTGGACCAGTCCAAAATTTGTCGTTTGGGAAAGGGTTAAGGGCTACTTGATTTTTGTATTTTATAAGATAATTGTGGGGATTTCTGTTGATAGGGAGCAGAGAAGATAACAGGGATAGCCACCAAGCTGTGCTCGGACAATGCCCAGTATACCTACACACCTAAGGCCAATCTGAGGAACACAATTGTCATGTAAGTACCTTGATGATCGAGTATATGGAGATTAAGTCTGTTCCCAACCATATTTCAGTCATGTCATCTGGGCAAGGGTCCAGTACACCTATCAATCCACTCCTTGGGTTTCTCATATGTACCACACTTTCCAAGCCAATGACAGCTTTCCATCATAAAAAGGGGTTAAATTATGTTCAGCAAGTATTGATGATTATTAAGGTTTTGTTGTGCTTCAAGACTTCCAAATGCAAGAAAGCTGTTTGAGTTCTTCATCAAACCTATGTTGTTGGTACTCCTTTGAATTATCTTGTACAAACAATTCATAGGAATAGCACAAGCATAGGATTTTGTGTAAAACATGAATATTATTTCCATTGAATTCCAGTGCCTATCTTTAGTCTTTAGCATTTTGTATTGTCAGTATAGCAACCATCTACTTGGAATAGAATTCAATTCAAGTTCTCCTGGACTGGTTCTGAAATAATGGTTTGGTGCACTGACTACAATGATGTGACTCAGTGTTTGTTGAAAACAGTTGTTCAGATGACTAATTTTTAAACAGAATAGATGATTTGTAATTAATGACCTATGAAAACAATTTTGCAGATGTATCCCTTTTTTTTAGCTCACCTAAGCACAAAGTGCTGAAGGTGAGCTTTTTTGTGATCGTGCTGTGTCCGGCATTCGTCATTCGCCGTCCAGGTGTCACCAATTACCTTGTGTGCACTCTAGAGGCTACATTTTCAATCATATACCCATGAAACTTGGTCAGAATGTTTGTCTTGATAATATCTCAGACAAGTTCGAAAAATTGGGTCATGTCGGGTCAAAAAGTAGGTCACTGGGCTAAATCTAAGAAAAACCATGTGTGCACTCTAGAGACCATATTTTCAGCCTGATGCTCTTGAATCTTGGTCAGAATGTTTGTCTCGATAATATCTTGGACAAGTTCAGAATTTGCTCACGTCGGGTTTATAAGTAGGTCACTGGGCCAAATCTCAGAAAAACCTTGTTTGCACTCTAGAGGCCACATTTTCAGCCTGAAACTTATGAAACTTGGTCAGAATGTTTGTCTTGATAATATCTTGGACCAGTTTGAAATTCGGTCATGTTAGGTCAAAAGGTAGGTCACTGGGCCAAATCTTAGAAAAACCTTGTGTGCACTCTAGAGGTCACATTTTCAGCCTGAAACACATGAAAGTTGGTCAGAATGTTTGTCTTGATGATATCTAGGACAAGTTCAAATTTATGTAATGTTGGGTGAAAAAGTAGGCCACTGGGCTCAATCATAGAAAAAAACTTGTGTGCACTCTAGAGGCCACATTTTCAACCTGAAACACATGAAAGTTGGTCAGAATCTTTGTCTTGATGATATCTAGGACAAGTTTGAAATTGGGTCATGTCCGGTCAAAAAGTAGGTCACTGGGCCAAATCTTAGAAAAACCTTGTATGCACTCTAGAGGCCACATTTTCAGTGTTATACTGATAAAGATTGGTCATAATCTTTATTTTGTTGATATCTTAGACAAGTTTGAAAGTGGGTCATGTTGGGGCAAAAAGTAGGTCACATGGTCATTTCTTAGATAAACCTTGTGTGCACTGTAGAGGCCACATTTTTAGCCTGATTCTCATGAAACTTGGTCAGAAAGTTTGCTTTCATGATATCTTGGATAAGTTTCAAAGTGGGTCACAGCTGGTCCAAAAGTAGGTCACTGGACCAAATCTTAGAAGAACCTTGTGTGCACCGTAGAGGCCACATTTTCAGTCTGATACTCATGAAACTTGGTCAGAGTGTTTGTTTTAATGATATCTTGGACAAGTTTGGAATTTAGTCACATTGGTTCAAAAAGTAGGTCACTTACACTCATCTGTTTTACATCAGGATCTCTTCATCTTTATCAACTGTAGATGACTTTACTCAGGTGAGCGCTTTAGGGCCAATGGCCTTCTTGTTTATCATTTTTTTATCATTAAAAAGAAATTAATTTGACTCTTTACCAATTGAATTTTTTTTTATCTGGTCCAAGTTCAATGCATTTGCCAAAGGCAAGCAATATGTATCTCAATTGATGGACTTTGTCTTTGAAAAGGGGACCGTTTTAGTAAAGTAGTTTTGCAAACATAGCAAAGAATTCGTTATTTTTTTTTTATAACTCTGAGTAAGTGTAAAGTTACGAAAATTCTTGCACAAAAACTTAACGAATTATTAGTAAAATGGTACCCAGGGGAAAAGAAGAAAATGATGGCTATCAAAGACAGCTCATTTTGTTTGTTTAGAATTCTAGGGTATACATAAAAAAGAGAAGCCTGATAATCACAATTTTTTAGCTCACCTTAGCACAACGTGCTAAAGGTGAGCTATTGTGATCGCCCTATGTCCGGCGTCCGGCGTCCGGCATCCGTCGTCCGTCGTCCATCGTCCGTCAACAATTTCTTTAAACATCTTCTTCTCCTAAACCACTGGGCCAATCTTGATGAAACTTGGCAAGGATGTTCCTTGGGTGAAGCTCTACCAAAATTGTTCAAAGAATTAAATTCCACCCACAACTCTGGTTGCCATGGCAACAAAAAGGAAAAAAAAGCAAAATCTTTGAAAATCTTCTTCTCTGAAACTAAAAGGCGCAGAGCTTTAATATTTGGTATGTAGCATCTCCTAGTGGACCTCTACCAAATTGTTCATTTGATGCCCCTGGGGTCAAAACTGGCCCCGCCCCAGGGGTCACAAGTTTGAGCATAGTAATAAAGAAGGAAAACTTTAAAAACCTTCTTCTCTGAAACTTGAAGGCATAGAGCTTTGATATTTGGCATGTAGCATCTCCTAGTGGACCTCTACAAAGTTTGTTCATATGATGCCCCTGGGGTCAAAACTGGCCCTGCCCCGGGGGTCACAATTTCCAACATAGGAACAAAGAAGGAAAACTTTAAAAATCTTCTTCTGTAAAACTAGAAGGCATAGAGCTTTGATATTTGGCATGAAGCATCTCCTAGTGGACCTCTACCAAGTTTGTTCATATGATGTCCTTGAGGTCAAAACTGGTCCTGCCCCGGGGGTCACAAGTTCGAACATAGGAACAAAGAGGGGAAATTTTAAAAATCATCTTCTCTGAAACTGGAAGGCGTAGAGCTTTGATATTTGGTATGTAGCATTGCCTAGTGGACCTCTACCAAGTTTGTTCATATGATGCCCCTGGGGTCAAAACTGGCCCCACCCCAGGGGTCAAAAGTTTGAGCATAGTAACAAAGAAGAAAAACTTTAAAAATCTTCTTCTCTGAAACTTGAAGGCGTAGAGCTTTGATATTTGGCATGTAGCATCTCCTAGTGGACCTCTACCAAGTTTGCTCATATGATGCCCCTGGGGTCAAAACTGACCCCACCCCGGGGGTCACAATTTCCAACATAGGAACAAAGAAGGAAAACTTTAAAAATCTTCTTCTGTAAAACTAGAAGGCATAGAGCTTTGATATTTGGCATGAAGCATCTCCTAGTGGACCTCTACCAAGTTTGTTCATATGATGTCCTTGAGGTCAAAACTGGTCCTGCCCCGGGGGTCACAAGTTCGAACATAGGAACAAAGAGGGGAAACTTTAAAAATCATCTTCTCTGAAACTGGAAGGCGTAGAGCTTTGATATTTGGTATGTAGCATTGCCTAGTGGACCTCTACCAAGTTTGTTCATATGATGCCCCTGGGGTCAAAACTGGCCCCACCCCGGGGGTCACAAGTTTGAGCATACTAACAAAGAAGAAAAACTTTAAAAATCTTCTTCTCCGAAACTTGAAGGCGTAGAGCTTTGATATTTGGCATGTAGCATCTCCTAGTGGACCTCTACCAAGTTTGCTCATATGATGCCCCTGGGGTCAAAACTGGCCCCACCCTGGGGGTCACAATTTCCAACATAGGAACAAAGAAGGAAAACTTTAAAAATCTTCTTCTGTAAAACTAGAAGGCATAGAGCTTTGATATTTGGCATGAAGCATCTCCTAGTGGACCTCTACCAAGTTTGTTCATATGATGCCCTTGGGGTCAAAACTGGCCCTGCCCCGGGGGTCACAAGTTCGAACATAGGAACAAAGAGGGGAAATTTTAAAAATCATCTTCTCTGAAACTGGAAGGCGTAGAGCTTTGATATTTGGTATGTAGCATTGCCTAGTGGACCTCTACCAAGTTTGTTCATATGATGCCCCTGGGGTCAAAACTGGCCCCGCCCCGGGGGTCACAAGTTTGAGCATAGTAACAAAGAAGAAAAACTTTAAAAATCTTCTTCTCTGAAACTTGAAGGCGTAGAGCTTTGATATTTGGCATGTAGCATCTCCTAGTGGACCTCTACCAAGTTTGCTCATATGATGTCCCTGGGGTCAAAACTGGCCCCACCCAGGGGGTCACAATTTCCAACATAGGAACAAAGAAGGAAAACTTTAAAAATCTTCTTCTGTAAAACTAGAAGGCATAGAGCTTTGATATTTGGCATGAAGCATCTCCTAGTGGACCTCTACCAAGTTTGCTCATATGATGCCCTTGGGGTCAAAACTGGCCCTGCCCCGGGGGTCACAAGTTCAAACATAGGAACAAAGAGGAGAAACTTTAAAAATCATCTTCTCTGAAACTGGAAGGCGTAGGGCTTTGATATTTGGTATGTAGCATTGCCTAGTGGACCTATACCAAGTTTGTTCATATGATGCCCCTGGGGTCAAAACTGGCCCCACCCCGGGGGTCACAAGTTTGAGCATAGTAACAGAAAAGGAAAACTTTAAAAATCTTCTTCTCTGAAACTTGAAGGCGTAGAGCTTTGATATTTGGCATGTAGCATCTCCTAGTGGACCTCTACCAAGTCTGTACATATGATGCCCCTGGGGTCAAAACTGGCCCCACCCCGGGGGTCACAATTTCCAACATAGGAACAAAGAAGGAAAACTTTAAAAATCTTCTTCTGTAAAACTAGAAGGCATAGAGCTTTGATATTTGGTATGTAGCATCGCCTAGTAGACCTCTACTAAGTTTGTTCATATGATGCCCTTGGGGTCAAAATTGGCCCTGCCCCGGCGGTCACAAGTTCAAACATAGGAACAAAGAAGGAAAACTTTAATTATTTTTTTCTCTTAAATGGGAAGGCATAGAGCTTTGATATTTGGTATGTAGCATCTCCTAGTGGACTTCTACCAAGTTTGTTCCAAGGATGCTGCTTGGGTCAAAACTGGCCCAGTCCCTGGGGTCACAAGTTCGAACATAGGAACAAAGAAGGAAAACTTTAAAATTGTTCTTTTCTGTGGCGCTTTGATATTTGGTATATTGCATCTTAGAGTGGACCTCTACCAAGTTTGTTCATATGATGCCCCTGGGTCAAAACTGGCCCCGCCCTGGGGGTCACAAGTTCGAAGATAGGAACAAAGAAGGAAAACTTTAAATTTCTTTTTCTCTTAAATGGGAAGGTGTAGAGCTTTGATATTTGGTATGTAGCATTTCCTAGTGGACCTCTACCAAGTTTGTTCATATGATGCCCCTGGGTCAAAACTGGCCCAGCCCCGGGGGGTCACAAGTTCGAACATAGGAACAAAGAAGGAAAACTTTAAAATTCTTCTTTAAAACTGGAAGGCATAGAGCTTTGATATTTGGTATGTAGTGATTCTCTTCTAGGTTTGTTTGCCCATCTAAGCGCAACAAGTTCTTTGAGTTCAAAATTGGGTCATCTTGGGACATAAACTAGGTCACTAGGTCAAATTAAAGAAATACCTTGTTTGCACTCTCGAGGCCACATTATTTGCTCAATTGCCTTGAAAATTAGTTAGAAAGTTTGTCTTTATAAAGTCTCACATAAGATTAATTTGGGTCAACTTGGGTCTTAAACTAGTTCACTGGGTCAAATTAAAGAAATACCTTGTTTGCACTCTGGAGGCCACTTTTATTGCTCAAATGACCTGAAATTTGGCCAGAATGTTTGTCTTGATGAAATACCAGATGAGTTTGGATTTTGGTCACCTGGAACCATAAACTAGGTCACTAGGTCAAAATAAAGAAATACCTTGTGGGCACTCTAGAGGCCACATTCTTTGCTTAATTGCCTTGAAAATGTTTTGCTCAATTGACTTGAAAATTGGTCAGAATGTTTGTCTTTGTAAAATCTCACATGAGTCTGAATTTGGGTCAACTGGGGTCATAAAATAGGTCACTTGGTCAAATTAAAGAAATAGCTAGTGGGCACTCTAGGGGCCACATTTATTATTCATATGATTTGAAAATTGGTTAAAATGTTTCTTTTGATATAGTCAAAGACCAGTTCAAATTTGCGTCACCTGGGGTCATAATCTAGGTCACTAGGTCATATTAAAGAAATATCTTTAGGGCACTCGAGGCTACATTTTTTGCTCAATTGACTTGAAAATTGGTCAGAATGTTTGTCTTCATGAAATATGAGTTTGAAATTGGGTCACCTGTGGTCAAAAACAAGGTCACATGGTCAAATTAAAGAAAAACCTTAAAGGCACTCTACTAAGGTGAGCGACCCAGGGCCATCATGGCCCTCTTGTTTCCTTTTTTATTTTTTTCCTTACTGTTTTCTACCCTTTCAAAGATAGATCCTGTCATCTGAGCTATGTTTTATTTCTTTGTCTGCAAATGCTTTCAAATTGGAGAAGTCTAAAATTTTTAGCTCCACTGGCCAAAGGCCAGCGGGCTTATGTCATGGCCCGGTGTCCGTCGTGCGTCCGTCCGTGCGTCCGTCCGTCCGTGCGTTAACTTTTATTTCAAACATCTTCTTCTCTGAAACTACCCATCCAATTTTCATGAAACTTCACAGAAATGATCCTGCCATGGTCCTCTTAAGAATTTCTTGAAAGAATTTGATTCCTTCAAAAACTCTGGTTGCCATGGCAACAAAACTGAAAAATCTTGGAAATCTTTAAAAATCTTCTTGTCTGAAACCATAAGGCATAGGGATACCAAATTTGCATGCAGCTTTATGTTTTAGACCTCTATCAAGTTTCTTCAAATTATAGCCCTGGGGTCAAAATTGGCTCTGCCCCAGGGGTCACAAGTTTTACATAGGCTTATATAGAGAAAACTTTAAAAATCTTCCTGTACCTGGCCATAAGGCCTCGAGCTACCAAATTTTGCATGTAGCTATATCTAGTGGGCCTCTACCAAGTGGGTCAAAATTTTAGCCCTGGGGTCAAAATTGGCCCCGCTGCAGGGGTCACGAGTTTTACATGGGCTTACATAGTGACAACATAAGAAATCTTCCTGTTTTGATCTTTTTTTGGCTCACCTTAGCACAACGTGCTAAAGGTGAGCTATTGTGATCGCCCTATGTCCGGCGTCCGTCGTCCGTCGTCTGTCGTCTGTCGTCCGTCGTCCGTCAACAATTTCTTTAAACATCTTCTTCTCCTAAACCACTGGGCCAATCTTGATGAAACTTGGCAGGGATGTTCCTTGGGTGAAGCTCTACCAAAATTGTTCAAAGAATTGAATTCCACCCACAACTCTGGTTGCCATGGCAACAAAAAGGAAAAAAAAAGCAAAATCTTTGAAAATCTTCTTCTCTGAAACTAGAAGGCGCAGAGCTTTGATATTTGGTATGTAGCATCTCCTAGTGGACCTCTACCAAGTTTGTTCATTTGATGCCCCTGGGGTCAAAACTGGCCCCGCCCCGGGGGTCACAAGTTTGAGCATAGTCATAAAGAAGGAAAACTTTAAAAATCTTCTTCTCTAAAACTTGAAGGCGTAGAGCTTTGATATTTGGCATGTAGCATCTCCTAGAGGACCTCTACCAAGTTTGTTCATATGATGCCCCTGGGGTCAAAACTGGCCCCACCCCAGGGGTCACAATTTCCAACATAGGAACAAAGAAGGAAAACTTTAAAAATCATCTTCTCTAAAACTAGAAGGCATAGAGCTTTGATGTTTGGCATGAAGCATCTCCTAGTGGACCTCTACCAAGTTTGTTCATATGATGTCCTTGGGGTCAAAACTGGCCCTGCCCCGGGGGTCACAAGTTCGAACATAGGAACAAAGAGGGGAAACTTTAAAAATCATCTTCTCTGAAACTGGAAGGCGTAGAGCTTTGATATTTGGTATGTAGCATTGCCTAGTGGACCTCTACCAAGTTTGTTCATATGATGCCCATGGGGTCAAAACTGGCCCCGCCCTGGGGGTCACAAGTTTGAGCATAGTAACAAAGAAGGAAAACTTTAAAAATCTTCTTCTCTGAAACTTAAAGGCGTAGAGCTTTGATATTTGGTATGTAGCATCTCCTAGTGGACCTCTACCAAGTTTGTTCATATGATGCCCCTGGGGTCAAAACTGGCCCCGCCCCGGGGGTCACAATTTCCAACATAGGAACAAAGAAGGAAAACTTTAAAAATCATCTTCTCTAAAACTAGAAGGCATAGAGCTTTGATATTTGGCATGAAGCATCTCCTAGTGGACTTCTACCAAATTTGTTCATATGATGCCCTTGGGGTCAAAACTGGCCCCGCCCCGGGGGTCACAAGTTCGAACATAGGAACAAAGAGGGGAAACTTTAAAAATCATCTCCTCTGAAACTGGAAAGCGTAGAGCTTTGATATTTGGTATGTAGCATCGCCTAGTGGACCTCTACCAGGTTTGTTCATATGATGCCCCTGGGGTCAAAACTGGCCCAGCCCCGGGGGTCACAATTTCCAACATAGGAACAAAGAAGGAAAACTTTAAAAATCTTCTTCTCTGAAACAGGAAGGCATGTAACTGTGATATTTGGTACGTAGCATCTTCTAGTGGATCTCTACCAAGTTTGTGCATATGATGCCCTTGGGGCAAAAGTTTGCCCTGCCCCGGGGGTTCACAAATTTGAACATAGGAACAGAGAAGGAAAACTTTAAGAATCATCTCTGAAACTGGAAGGCGTAGAGCTTTGATATTTGGTACATGTATGTAGCATCACCTAGTAGACCTCTACTAAGTTTGTTCATATGATGCCCTTGGGGTCAAAATTGGCCCTGCCCCGGGGGTCACAAGTTCAAACATAGGAACAAAGAAGGAAAACTTAAATTTTTTTTTCTCTTAAATGGGAAGGCATAGAGCTTTGATATTTGGTATGTAGCATCTCCTAGTGGACTTCTACCAAGTTTGTTCCAAGGATGCTGCTTGGGTCAGAACTGGCCCAGCCCCTGGGGTCACAAGTTCGAACATAGGAACAAAGAAGGAAAACTTTAAGATTCTTCTTTTCTGAAACCGAAAGGTGTGGAGCTTTGATATTTGGTATGTTGCATCTCAGAGTGGACCTCTACCAAGTCTGTTCATATGATGCCCCTGGGTCAAAACTGGCCCAGCCCCAGGGGTCACAAGTTCGAAGATAGGAACAAAGAAGGAAAACTTTAAATTTCTTTTTCTCTTAAACGGGATGGTGTAGAGCTTTGATATTTGGTATGTAGCATTTCCTAGTGGACCTCTACGAAGTTTGTTCATATGATGCCCCTGGGTCAAAACTGGCCCCGCCCCGGGGGTCACAAGTTCGAACATAGGAACAAAGAAGGAAAACTTTAAAATTCTTCTTTAAAACTGGAAGGCGTAGAGCTTTGATATTTGTTATGTAGTGATTCTCTTCTAAGTTTGTTTGCCCGTCTAAGCGCAACAAGTTCATTGAGTTCAAAATTGGGGCATCTTGGGTCATAAACTAGGTCACTAGGTCAAATTAAAGAAATACCTTGTTTGCACTCTGGAGGCCACATTTATTGCTCAAATGACCTGAAATTTGGCCAGAATGTTTGTCTTGATGAAATACCAGATGAGTTTGGATTTGGGTCACCTGGAACCATAAACTAGGTCACTAGGTCAAAATAAAGAAATACCTTGTGGGCACTCTAGAGGCCACATTATTTGCTTAATTGCTTTGAAAATTGGTCGGAATGTTTGTCTTTGTAAAATCTCACATGAGTCTGAATTTGGGTCAACTTGGGTCATAAACTAGTTCACTTGGTCAAATTAAAGAAATAGCTAGTGGGCACTCTAGAGGCCACATTTATTATTCATTTGATTTGAAAATTGGTTAAAATGTTTCTTTTGATATAGTCAAAGACCAGTTCAAATTTGGGTCATCTGGGGTCATAATCTAGGTCACTAGGCCAAATTAAAGAAATATCTTTAGGGCACTCGAGGCCACATGTTTTGCTCAATTGACTTGAAAATTGGTCAGAATGTTTGTCTTCATGAAATATGAGTTTGAAATTGGGTCACCTGCAGTCAAAAACTAGGTCACATGGTCAAATTAAAGAAAAACCTTTAAGGCACTCTACTAAGGTGAGCGACCCAGGGCCATCATGGCCCTCTTGTTTTTAAATTAGCCTTGCATCAGGGGTCTTATGTTTTGCAGAGGCTTCATATGGACAAAACTTGAAAATCACCTTATTTCTTCATTTTGAAACCATTTGGCTCAGAATTGAAATGTTTAGTATTTATGGTTTATATTTATAAGCCAGTGGAGCGATACAGGGCCATCATGGCCCTCTTGTTGTGTTTGGTGATGGGTTAACTCTTTACCAAATGACAAATTTTGGACTGGACCAAATTGAAGACACTTGCCGACGACAAATTCAGTGTAGCTTAACTCTTCACCAAACGACAAATTTTTGGACTGGACTAAATTCAGAGCATTTGCAGACGACAAATTAAATGTGGCTAAAATGATTGCATTTGTTACTGAAAGGTTAGAAAACATTGTGGGAAAAGGATAAAATGCTGGTTACCAGTATTTTCTCCTTTTTCCACAATCTTTTCAAAAGGCTTCTTTCTCAGGGTCGTTCAGAGTCGGGATTGTGTGGTAAAGGGTTAAAGGGTGATTTATGTATTTGGTAGGGCAGAAAATATTTTGGGAAAAGGAGAAAATGCTGATTACCAGCATTTTCTCCTTTTCCAACAAATGTATATCATTAGTTGTTAGTTCGCCCAATATGGCCTTTGATGTCGACGGGCCTTAAAACTTCATTCATTCATTCATTCATTCCTTTTCCAACTATGTTTCAAAAACCTTCTTTTTCAGGTTTGTTAAAACTCTGGATTGTGTGGTAAAGGGTTAAATCTAAACTGATTTTGAAAATCCATCCACTTCATCTTCATTGCAAATCTGTTCAGAGGTTTCTGTACTGCATTCCATGTCAGGAAGATGTGTCATTCATGGAACAAGTACAACATTTGCATACCTATAGATTTATAGTTCAATAAACACAGAACTACATGCCTTCACTCTTTACCAAACACAAAGGGTTGTTGAAAACATTGTGGGAAAGGGAGATAAGTGTAGTTGCCATTATTTTCTCCTTTTCCAACAAATCAAATTCCATCGTTTCAAAGACAAATTTTATCATTTAAGAAATAATAAATTTTATGTTCTCATGTGCAGATACTTTGAATTTGGACTATGCTCATATTTTCTTGTCTGATAAGGAGTTAATCCTTAAATCAGTTAGAAATGTAGACTTGTCTAAATTGAAAGTATTTGCAGACATTTTACATGTGGCTCAAATGATAGAATTTAGCTGAGTATGGGTAGGTGACATTGTGAGAAAAGGAGAAAATGATGGTCACCAGCATATTTTCCTTTTTCTGCAATGTTTTCAAAAGGAAAAATTGTGTTGCAAAGAATGAAGAGCTGAATAAATGTCATGGGCTTTTTCAGCCAGTGAAAATGACCTAAATATAGCAATCTTAAGGTTAAATAAGGCAGTATACCCCTTACAAAGTATATAGGACAATATGGATATAAGATCAGACTGCTCAGATTTGCTGTCTGATTGTGAGCTTCACTGCACACAAAATTACATGAAGACGTGATATTTAGCAGTTTAACCCTGTACCAAACATGTCAAATTTTGGACTCTTCCAAATTCAAAACATCTACAGATTACAAATTCAGAATTATCATGGATGAACTTAAGGTTTATGATAGGACAGAAAACATTGTGGGAAAAGGAGAAATGCTGTTTATCTATTATTTTCTCCTTTTTCCTACAGTGTTTCTAAAAGCTGTTTCCTACAGGATTGTTAAAACTTGGGATTGTTTGGTAAAAGGTTAGGGGATGATATTTTGACATAAAAGGCAATATTATGACAGGCTTTTCAAAGACAACAAGCAAAATGAAAAGTGCCAACTATTGTATTTGTTTACAAATCTGCGCAAAATGCATATAAGTATTGTTTTATGACCAGAATGTAGGACATGCAAAACATTGGCCGGATTTAGAAGAGGCTCACAGTTAGTTCGCAGTTAGCCTCGGTACATGTGTTTGTTTACTGGAAGAATATCATTGTCTACATTCTCTCTCATCTGTAGAAGTTCATAATAGTCTTTTGGACTGCTTTAACTTGTTACCACACAATCCCAACTTTTAACGACCCTGAGAAAGAAAACTTTTGAAAACATTGTGGGAAAAGGAGAAAATGCTGGTAACAAGCATTTTCTTAGTTTCCCACAATGTTTTCTACCCTTCTCAAAACAAGTTTTAATTTTTAAACCACATTTATTTTGTCATCTCCAAATGCTTTCAATTTGGACTAGTCTAGAATTTTGTTGTTTGGGAAAGAGTTAAACCTTTACCAAATAATCCCCAGTTTTAATCATCCTGCAGAAAGAAGTCTTTTGGAAGCAGAGTGGGAAAAGGGGGTAATGCTGGTATCGTGCATCTTTTTTTCCCAGAAGGATTTCTACTCTTCGAAAAACAAATTTTATCTTTAAGTAGCATTTGATTTGCCGTCTGCAGAATGCTTTCAATTTGGATAAATCTAGAATTGTATTGTCTAGTATAAAGTTAACTCTTTACCACACAATCCCAACATTTATCAACCCTATGAAAGAAAGCTTTTGAAAACAATGTGGGAAAAGGAGTAAATGTTGGTAAACAGCATTTCTTCCTTTCCCATAATCTTTTCTACCATTTCCAGATCAAATTTCAGTTTTTGAGTCACATTTATTGTTGTCATCTGCAAATGCTTTTAATTTGGAGTAGAGTCTAAAATTTTGTTGTTTCGTAGAGTTAAGCAGGTGATGCTGTCACATAGGTGGCCAGTTGATCAGTTTTAATCCTTTATCAAACAATCCCATGTTTTAACAACCCTGAGAAATAAGTCTTCTGAAAACCATGTGGGGACAAGAGAAAGTTCTGGCTACTAGCATTTTCTGTTTTTCCCACAATGTTTTTCTACCCTTTCCATTCATGTGAGCCACATTTATTGTATTTGTTGTTTGCAGTGGCTGTCAAATTGGGACGAGTCTATATTCTTGTTGTTTGGTAAAGAGTTTATTCATGTTTTTTTTTTTTTATATATCAATGTATCATGCTTATTTACTGACAGAATAAAAAGAAGCAAACTATCATCAGATAAGATAAACTCTATTTTAAGGTATTTTGACTGATTCTTTTGTTTGCTTGTTTTTATAATAGAGAATGTTTCTAAAACTAAAACAGAATTTCATTCTGATTGTTTCATTTTTTTTGTGCTATTGGTCATACTTTTTTTGTATCATACAGTAGCCATTTTTTGTCAGTAGATATTAGGGGTGTAGTATGCTTGGTAAAAAGTTCTTTTTATAACTTTTGGACATTTTCAATCAGTAGAAATGACATTTATATTGCAAGTCGCTTTCTTGTGACACATCCATGTTGGCTACACACTTAGTTGTTTTGGCTCAGCCATTGAAAACTGCTTTCATCTATGTTTTAACCTATATGTATTTTCTTTTAACCTAAGACTATTTCAATTACCTTTGTTGGCAGCATGGAACAAGATCAGACTACACAGAACATACAGTGTGATCAATTATCAACATGGTCACTTATTTGTCAAGATTTATAATTTGGCCATAAGCCCTTCATTTTTATCTTTACTGATGAAACTTGTCAGGGGCCATTTATCCCTGAACATTGTTTTAGGTCAGTTATATGGGAAAGCTGCCAGTGGTTTTGAAAGATTAGCTTGGTAAAGAAATATTAGCAAAGAAAGGCAAGTTTGATATGATTGAGATATCAGTTGTTGTATAACCCTTTACTTCACAATCCCAAGTTTTAACAGTCTTGACAAAGAATGCCATTAAAATCAATATGGGAAAAGAAGATGCTGGTATCCAGTATTTTCTCCTTTTCCCACAATGGTTTCTACCCAGTCACAGACAAGTCTTATCATTTGAGCCATATTTGTCATCTGCAAATGCTGTCAAATTAGTTGAGTCCAAAATTTTATCATTTGGTAAAAGTTTAATTGATTAATTGTTTTACCACATGGCAAAATTTTAGACTGGCCTAAAATTTAAAGCATTTGCAGACGACAAAATGAAAGGTGGCCCAAATGACAAAATCTGACCTTGACAGGTTAGAAAACACTTTGGTAAAAGGAGATAGTGCTGGTTACCAGCATTTTCTCCTTTTCCCACAATGCTTTCAAAAGCTTTCTTCCGCGGGGTCTTTAAAAGTCGGGATTGTGGGGTAAAGGGTTAACATTAACTGTTGATATAACTGTTGATACTGTACAGAAATACTAAACATACAATAAGAAAAAAACAAAGACAAATTTTCAGTAAAGATAAAACATCTGCTTAGTTTTTTATGTTCTCTTTCCAAAACATAATTATGCAAGTAATGTGAATTGTTTTGACTGACTTTTTTATGTAAATAATGTTCATTAGTTCGACCATCTTTTAGCCATTTTCTGTCTTGTCTGAGCAGAGTAATTTGGTCTAATTAATTGTCTTAACATTTCATCATTGTTTATTTCTCTGTTCTTTGGGAATGCAAGGGAAGTCTTCTGTGTCATTTAGGATGATCAAAAATAATTTGATAAATGAAGAAATTGGTGCTGTAGGAATGATTTCATAGATCTTTCATAACGTTTTCCAAGATACGCTTTGTGACTAAAGACCTGAAGTGCACAAATTTCACTCCTAACTTTTTCAAATGACTAAATTTTAGACTCTATCATATTGAGAGCAACTGCAGACTACAATTCAATTTTGGCTCAAATGATGGAATCTTTAGCTTGGCTGTTTTCCAAGAAAACATCAAGGTATTGTCGTAGTCCTGGCGTCATCATCTGCGTCGTTTTGCAAAGACTTTGACACTTTTTAATATCTTTATTATTACTGAAGATAAATGCTTCAAACTTGGACAAGTTGATTATTATCAAAACAGGAACCTATACAACAAGGGCATGCAACCATCAAAGTATTTATGAAATATTTATGCCCTTTTTTAGACTTAGAATTTTCACTGAAAATCAAGCAACCACAGCATAGCGTTTGAGCCTGCATGCAATGCTCTTGTTTCTGGGTAGCTGGTTACCAACATGTTATCCTTTTCCCATGTTTTCAGAAGCCTCTTCCCTCAGGGTCACAAAAATACAGGATCGTTTTGTGAAAGTTTAAAACAGTACTACTCATAGTCTTTATATGTGTACCCTTATTTTTTCTCCTTCGTCCTCAACTCAGTCTTTTTTATTTGTGGAATGTTAAATGTTACATGTATGTTTAACAGTTGAAGAAAACTTACGAGATATAAGATGCATTTGGTTTTACTTGGTGGCCTAAATTTGATTAGCGAATGATGTGTGCCATACTGTAATTTCTTGATTCTGGGAGTGAAATTGCAGTATGTTAAACAGCTTTTTACTATGTAGTTATAGAAATATTTTTTGTTTCATTGATTATACTTTGTTTTTTTGAAACAGGAACAGGGAAAAGAGGAGGGATAATGATAATTCCAAAGTTCCCTTCTTTTTCCGACTATCTATGAATACTGATTATAGGTGAGCCTCTTGGGGTGATGCAGGGATCAATAAAAATATCAAAAACATGTAACATCCAGAGATATTATGAAACTGCCTGCACCATTGTTACTTACATTCGGTGGATGTAATATTAAGCCTGTGCTAAACAATCTGCCTTTTTTGGAACCTAAGGAATAAGGCTTTTTGAAAGCATTGTAGGAAAAGGAGCAAATTCTTTTTATCAGAATTTTCTCTGTAGTCTGCAAATGCTTTTAATACTGACATTCTAAAATTTTTTTGTTTTAGGAAAGAATTATTCGGAAAACCCCAAGTCTTTTTTACTTCAACCTTCTCTTTAAGAATACATGAATTGTTTAGGGGACACAGAGTCTCTCACGAGACTTTGTGCAACCAGCCACAAATTGGGGCTTCACAACATGCATTTTAGTGTGGAAATGTACGAATACCCCATAATTACTAGCCTTTAAGATATTGATTGAAAACTTGTTTATTGGGCTTTGGTGGTCATATAGGGTCATATTGATATACATTTAACCAACCTTATACATAAGCAAAAGCATGTTGCTTATAACTTGCTTTATATGTAGGGGGTCTAGAAGCCACTTGGAGATTCATGATATCTACATTTGTGACTCTTAGAAGCCTCAAAGGGGAACAAAGTATTTATGTATTGGACATCTTTTCAGGGTGCAGTTGTCTTTGTGGTCCAAATATGTCAATACATGTATCAGTACATAGATATGGAAAACTTTTAAGCCTCTTTTTTAGTATGATATGAGAGATAATAAGAACGAAACCCTGTAAACATCTAAGTATGTTTATGGAACAAAATAAGATACTGATTATAAGACCTCCATCCAGGCACTACATGTGCACTCCGAAATCTCTCAATGGAACACAATGAGATACTCAGTATCAAACCACCCTGTTGGCTCATTGTGTCTAGTATTTGAAGCACTGAGAAAACTTTATAGCACACTATGGTATACTCAGTATGAAACTTCCCTGCTGGTTGTTTGTGTCTTGTATTAGAACCTCTCTGAAACCTCTTTATGTTACACAATGGTATACTCAGTATTAAAGCTCCCTGTGGGATCTGAATGTCTAGTTTTTAAAGCACTCAGAAACCTCTTAATGGCACACAATGGAATACTCAGCATTAAACCTCCCTGCAGGCTCTTTGTGTCTTGTATTTGAAGCTGTCGGAAATCTGTTTATGGTGCACAATGGTATATTCAGTATAAAACTCCTCTCTCGGCACCTTGTAAGTTACATCTGCAACACAAAAACACCCTTTTGTGATACACAATGGGATACTGAGTATAAAACCTCCATCAGGGCACTTAGTATGTTATACTGAGGCACTCTGAAACTAATCCTTGTGATACACAATGGTATGTTCAGTATCAAATCTCCCTGTTGACTCTCTCTTACTTGAAGCACCTCTTTATGGCACACAATAGTATACTAAGTTTGAAGCTTCCCTGCAGGCTCTTTGTGTCTAGTATTTGAATCTCTCAGAAACCTCTTTATGGCACACAATGGTATACCCAGTATAAAGCCTCCCTGCAAGCTCTTTTTATCTAGTACTTGAAGCACTCAGAAACCTCTTTATGGTACACAACGATATACTCGGTATTAAACCTCCCTTTTGGCACTTTGTATGTTACATTTGAGACACTGAAAAACAATTTTGTGGTACATAATAGGATACTTAGTAACCTGCATCTGTGCACTGAGTATGTTACACTGGGGCACTCTGAAACCTCCTTATGGCACACAACGGTATACACAGAATCAAACCTTCCTGTGGGCTCCTTGTCTTGTATTTGAAG
Organism: Tridacna gigas; assembly: GCA_945859785.2. NCBI lineage: Eukaryota > Metazoa > Mollusca > Bivalvia > Cardiida > Cardiidae > Tridacna > Tridacna gigas. The sequence goes on from OX244035.2 coordinate 46,458,329, forward strand.
CACTGAGATACCTTTTTATGGCACACAATGGTATACTCAGTATCAAACCTCCCTGTGGGCTCCTTGTCTTGTATTTGAAGCACTGAGATACCTTTTTATGGCATACCATGGTATACTCAGTATGAAACCTCCAAGGGGGCTCCTTGTCTTGTATTTGAAGCACTGAGAAACCTTTTTATGGCACACAGTGGTATACACAGTATGAAACATTCCTGCAAGCTTTTTTTTCCTTGTATTTGAAACTCTTAGAAATCTCTTTAAAGCACACAGTGGGATACTTGGTATCAAGCCTCCCTGCAAGCTCTTTGTATTTGAGACACAGAAATGGATACTCAGTATGAAACCTCCCTGAGGGCGTGAATAATCTTTAATTTGTGACACCCAAAACCTCTTTAAGCACACAATGGGATACTCAGTGTATGGGCTCCCTGCCAGCACTTGTTGTCTTACAATTGAGGAACTCTGAGACTTGTTTGTGGCACTTGGCTTTGGTTTTCATAACATTCTCGAAATGCTTGATATTTAAACAATTAATATCCATGAATTGCTTGTTGGATAAGTGAGGCTGTTGTTTTAAATTTAAACATTAATTGTTTCAGCTATTAACATGGTTAAAATGTGGACATTGAAGAAATTTCTGTACTTTTCTATTTTAAATCACTGATCTATGACTGAGGGTACTAAACACTATTTTTTAATATTGTTAACTCTTTACCAGCCGACAGAACTTTAAACTTGTCCATGTTGAAAGCATTTGCAAATGATAGGTTAAATTTGACTTGAGTAAAGGGATTGGTCTTTTAAAGGGTGGAAAACATTGTGGAAAAAGGAGACAATTATGGTTATCAACAGTTTTCTTCATTTTCCCGCAATGTTTTCAAAAGCCTATCCCTTCATTGTCTTAAAAATTCAGGGTTGTTAGTAAAGAGATATTAGACGGGTGAATAAGGCCAAACTATTTTGTTGGTTAACCCCTTACCATCCTGGTTTGACAACTCTTGGGGAAAAGTAGCTTTTTAAAAAAGTGGCGGTTATCACAGGAGAGAAAGTTGTTTACCAGCCTCTTTTCCTTTTTTCACCATATTTTTTTACCCTTTACAAAACAAATCTTTTCATTTCAGCAATGTTTGTTATTTGCAAAGGCTTCCAGTATGGATGAGTCCAAATTTTTTTTGTCTAATAAAGAATGTAAAAAAAATTACTTCTTGCAATATTTCAGAAGCTTAGGCCAGAATATCTCACAAAATGACAAAAGTTGTAGATCCAGGGCTCCCCGTTCGGTGGGGTCTGGTCTTAATCTGCTCTGTCTATTAGAAACATCTTGTTCCTGGTGTTGTTTAGGTTAACATAGTGAGTGGTACTCCAATGAAAGGAAAAAATCTTTATTATTGTTGCATATTTTTATTTACCCTGCCATTCATCTTTCTACCTTTTTAGAGGATCTCCATTTAATTTCCGGGGTAGTAAAAATCCATTTAGGTAAACAAGTTGGTAATATTTCTATTTAATGTTGTGGCTGTGAAACAAATCTTAGTTTAGATCTAGTTATTGCTTATTTACTTTTAGTTCTGCTACAAATTTTTGGAGTACTTTATTGAATATACCTTTTGATTTTCATTTTATTGAGAAATTGCCTTTCTTGCAACCATATGATTATTTGCCAAAAACCATTTCTTAGCCATTTTCTACCTGACTCTTCTTGAAATTTTGAAATGTGATCTATAGACTGATTTTTAGCTGTATTCCTGGAAAAAAAACTCATTATTAGTGCCTTTTGTCAAATCATGTTTAGACACAGCATCAAAATAAGCAGTCTGTGAAGTCTGAGCTAAGTCCACTTTAGCTGCACTTTGCAATATAGGGATTAAGCATTAAACGGTAAACCAAGTATGAAAAGGTTGTTGAATATTGACGCATTCACCATTATAGATACACTGGTAAATATGAAAAATTTAGGGCCTGTAAATAAATTGGTTATGTGGCATGTTCATTTATTATAATGATAAGGGAGTGCATGTTTTTTTTGTAGACATTTGTATGCAAAATAATGCATGGCACAACTTTTTGATATCAACTTTGTATTCTGTAAATGGTTAAACAAGATCCATTAATCATCCACCAGTTCAGCAGAGGAATGTCCTGTGTACAATATTTCTGCCTGGTTTTGTTAAAAGTCTCCTTCTTGTGTTTTGCAGTTTTCTAAGATTAATCCCAACATGTTCAGATTTTTGTCAGTGAAAAGAGCAAGAAATTTTAAAAAAGAGTCCAGGGCATAGTTGGAATTTCAACTTTTGATTGGCTGATATCTAGATAGCGTAAGATTCTCCGAATGAATTTGTTACTGAATTTGAACAGCACTTGGAAACTAAAACCCATTTTTAGCTCACCTTAGCACAACGTGCTAAAAGGTGAGCTATTGTGATCGCCCTATGTCCGGCGTCCGGCGTCCGTCGTCTGTCGTCCGTCGTCCGTCGTCTGTCGTCCGTCAACAATTTCTTTAAACATCTTCTTCTCCTAAACCACTGGGCTAATCTTGATGAAACTTGGCAGGGATGTTCCTTGGGTGAAGCTCTACCAAAATTGTTCAAAGAATTGAATTCCACCCACAACTCTGGTTGCCATGGCAACAAAAAGGAAAAAAAGGCAAAATCTTTGAAAATCTTCTTCTCTGAAACTAGAAGGCGCAGAGCTTTGATATTTGGTATGTAGCATCTCCTAGTGGACCTCTACCAAGTTTGTTCATTTGATGCCCCTGGGGTCAAAACTGGCCCCGCCCCAGGGGTCACAAGTTTGAGCATAGTCACAAAGAAGAAAAACTTTAAAAATCTTCTTCTCTAAAACTTGAAGGTGTAGAGCTTTGATATTTGGCATGTAGCATCTCCTAGTGGACCTCTACCAAGTTTGTTCATATGATGCCCCTGGGGTCAAAACTGGGCCTGCCCCGGGGGTCACAATTTCCAACATATGAACAAAGAAGGAAAACTTTAAAAATCTTCTTCTCTAAAACTAGAAGGCATAGCGCTTTGATATTTGGCATGAAGCATCTCCTAGTGGACCTCTACCAAGTTTGTTCATATGATGCCCTTGGGGTCAAAACTGGCCCTGTCCCGGGGGTCACAAGTTCGAACATAGGAACAAAGAGGGGAAACTTTAAAAATCATCTTCTCTGAAACTGGAAGGCATAGAGCTTTGATATTTGGTATGTAGCATTGCCTAGTGGACCTCTACCAAGTTTGTTCATATGATGCCCCTGGGGTCAAAACTGGCCCCGCCCCGGGGCTCACAAGTTTGAGCATAGTAACAAAGAAGGAAAACTTTAAAAATCTTCTTCTCTTAAACTTGAAGGCGTAGAGCTTTGATATTTGGTATGTAGCATCGCCTAGTGGACCTCTACCAAGTTTGTTCATATGATGCCCCTGGGGTCAAAACTGGGCCCGCCCCGGGGGTCACAATTTCCAACATAGGAACAAAGAAGGAAAACTTTAAAAATCTTCTTCTCTGAAACAGGAAGGCATGGAGCTCTGATATTTGGTATGTAGCATCTTCTAGTGGATCTCTACCAAGTTTGTGCATATGATGCCCTTGGAGCAAAAGTTGGCCCTGCCCTCTGGGTCACAAGTTCAAACATAGGCACAGAGAAGGAAAACTTTAAGAATAATCTTCTGTGAAACTGAAAGGCTTAGAGCTTTGATATTTGGTATGTAACATTGCCTAGTAGACCTCTACTAAGTTTGTTCATATGATGCCCTTGGGGTCAAAATTGGCCCTGCCCTGGGGGTCACAAGTTCAAACATAGGAACAAAGAAGGAAATCTTTAATTTTTTTTTCTCTTAAATGGGAAGGCATAGAGCTTTGATATTTGGTATGTAGCATCTCCTAGTGGACTTCTACCAAGTTTGTTCCAAGGATGCTGCTTGGGTCAAAACTGACCCAGCCCCTGGGGTCACAAGTTCGAACATAGGAACAAAGAACGAAAACTTTAAAATTCTTCTTTTTTGAAACCGAAAGGTGTGGAGCTTTGATATTTGGTATGTTGCATCTCCTAGTGGACCTCTACCAAGTTTGTTCACATGATGCCCCTGAGTCAAAACTGGCCCGGCCCAGGGGCTCACAAGTTTGAAGATAGGAACAAAGAAGGAAAACTTTAAATTTCTTTTTCTCTTAAACGGGAAGGTGTAGAGCTTTGATATTTGGTATGTAGCATTTACTAGTGGACCTCTACCAAGTTTGTTCATATGATGCCCCTGGGTCAAAACTGGCCCAGCCCGGGGTGTCACAAGTTCGAACATAGGAACAAAGAAGGAAAACTTTTAAATTCTTCTTTAAAACTGGAAGGCGTAGAGCTTTGATATTTGGTATTCTCTTCCAAGTTTGTTTGCCCATCTAAGCACAACAAGTTCATTGAGTTCAAAATTGGGTCATCTTGGGTCATAAACTAGGTCACTAGGTCAAATTAAAGAAATACCTTGTTGGCACTCTCGAGGCCACATTATTTCCTCAATTGCCTTGAAAATTAGTTAAAAAGTTTGTCTTTATAAAGTCTCACATAAGATTAATTTGGGTCAACTTGGGTCATAAACTAGTTCACTGGGTCAAATTAAAGAAATACCTTGTTTGCACTCTGGAGGCCACATTTATTGCTCAAATGACCTGAAATTTGGCCAGAATGTTTGTCTAGATGAAATACCAGATGAGTTTGGATTTTGGTCACCTGGAACCATAAACTAGGTCACTAGGTCAAAATAAAGAAATACCTTGTGGGCACTCTAGAGGCCACATTCTTTGCTTAATTGCCTTGAAAATTGGTCAGAATGTTTGTCTTTGTAAATCTCACATGAGTCTGAATTTGGGTCAACTGGGGTCATAAACTAGGTCACTTGGTCTAATTAAAGAAATAGCTAGTGGGCACTCTAGAGGCCACATTTATTATTCATTTGATTTGAAAATTGGGTAAAATGTTTCTTTTGATATAGTCAATGACCAGTTCAAATTTGGGTCACCAGGGGTCATAATCTAGGTTACTAGGTCAAATTAAAGAAATATCTTTAGGGCACTCAAAGCCACATTTTTTGCTCAGTTGACTTGAAAATTGGTCAGAATGTTTGTCTACGTGAAATATGAGTTTGAAATTGGGTCACCTGTGGTCAAAAACTAGGTCACATGGTCAAATTTAAGAAAAACCTTTAAGGCATTCTACTAAGGTGAGCGACCCAGGGCCATCATGGCCCTCTTGTTTTTTTTTGCCACACAAATTTGCAAGGAGGATGGACAATAATTTTGTTTTTAGTAAGCTGTCATGACTAGTGCATCTAAATTACTTTTAAATTTCTTTGTTCAGATTAGTTAATTTATAGACTGTTGTTTGCTTGCAATATTTTTTGTTGAATTATGTTTTCAGTAAAGATTATTTCATTTAATAGTTTGTCATTTGTTTGTTAGTATTTTTCTGTTATTGATTTCATACTTTTTTGTGAAATGATTTTTTCTTGTACATTGGTCAAAAAATAATTAGAGGAATAATTTTGAGTAAATTATGTAAACATATGTCCAATTCAGAAGGTTTGTATGATGTTTTTAACCAAATTCACAGCATTTTGGATGCAAAAGAGTTTAAATGACACTTTTTGTTAATCTAATTGTCAATAATGGAAATGTGATAAGAGTTATGGCCAAAAAGCCAAACACAAAATGAATGCAGATAATAGGACTTCTGATTTATAATGTCAGTCCTGAAAGTGGTACTTCGTGAAAAAGTCTGTCACTACATTTGGTAGATTTAATTAGATATGTATTAACATCAATTGTTCCTCTATGTTAGCCCTTTACCAAACATTGCTGTGTTCTAATCATCCTGAAGGAAATGGCTCTTGAAAACATTGTTAGATCAGGAGAAAATGCTAGTACCCAGCATTTTCTCCTTTCCTACAAAATTTTCTACCCTTTCAAAGGCAAATTTGTTCAACTGAGCAATATGTGTTTTGTCATCTGCAAAATTAATGCTTTTAAGTTGGACAAGTCTAAAAATTTGAGGCATATTAAAGAGTTAAATTGGATATCTTTGTTTTCAAATATGGTCACTGTATTACTAGAAATATGGGGATGGGCTAGTGTTTTAACAGATTATAATTATGAAAGTGAAGCATTGGCCATGTTTCTAGCAGTTTTGTAAAAGGCATATTATGTTTAACAAAAATAGCCAGGCCAGGTAGCTCAGTGGTTGTGTATCTGATTCGTAACCTGGGCTTGCAGGTTCGGTACTTGGTTGCAGCAAGCTTTCTTTCCAGTGAACATTTGCCTCTCACATCTGGTGCATGTGAGAAAAGTATTCAGAGGCTTGGAAAGAAAGTTGTGTCCATACTGGTGTGAGAAAGCCAGGAAACACACACATAGGTGCACTAACTGCTATGATATGACCTACAGTAAGGTGTTAAAATGGTGTTAAACTCTGATACAAATGAATTGAACAAAAAGAGCTAGGATGTTTTTGCTTATTTTCAACCAGCTTTGTTAACTGATTGGTTACAAATTGTGTCTTCTTGTCAGAAGATAAGTTATAAATTGCTTAATCCTCTACCAAACAATCCAGCATTTCAAAAAATGGATTTAGAAGGCTTTTGAAAACATTGTGGGAAAAGGAAAAAATGCTGATAACTAACATTTTTTCCTTTTCCAACAATATTTGTACCCTTTCACAGCCAAATCCCAGCATTTAGGTCACATTTAATTTGTTGTCTGCAAACAATTTTGAATTGTATTAAAAAAGTCTGTTTGGTGAAGAGTTAAGAATTTTGTTTTGTGAATACAGACTGTAATGACATGATGAGGGTCCTTGGCTTTTCATGTGGCTGTAGTGTATATCTTGTAATCCAGAAGTCCGGTTTTCAGTACTCAAACAAGGCATTGGGTTTTCATGTAAGTGTCCCTAGGCAAGGCACTGTTAAGCCTCTTGCCAGGTTTGTTGAAACCCAGGAAACTTATGAACAAGTGAACTTTTGCATTGATATGACTGATTAATGTTGAAATAAGCATAAAACACCATTCAGTCAATCAATCTCAGGAATATCACTTTTCCTTTTTCTCTGAAAAAAAATAACAGTTGTAAATTATGGATTATCAACATAGATAAAGACTTGATACACAATTTAATCTGAAATCATGGCAGCCAAAGGTACAAGGAACATTTCATTGTGTCACAATATTTTCTAAAATTATTTGCTTTAAGACAAAAATATGGTATGGTCTCTAGTAGAGGACAAAATTTTAGATGCTTTCATATTAAAAGCATATGCAGAGGACAACTTAAATATGACTCAAATGACAGTACATGTATTTGTCTTCCAAAGAATGGAAAGCATTGTGTGGGCAGGAGGAAACACTAGCCACTGGCATTTCTCTTCTCAACATCATGTTTTCAAAAGCTTACTTCCTCCAGTTGTGAAAACATGGGTTCACCTGGTAAAGCATTGTTATTAGACAACATTGAAAGGAGTTTCCCCACATATTACAGAGACAACGATGTTGATCTTACTAATGGTCACAACCAGAGTAGCACTGACATGGAAACACCAAGCACCTCACCAGCCACCACACCAGCCACATCTCCAACTACAAATGAACCTGTTCTGAATGGTGAGGCTGACATAAGCAAAGATAGCTTTGATGGTAGGTATTGCTGTTTCGTACTATACAGAACAGTAAATTTTTTACTCTTTCAAATTGAAAGCAACTGCAGACGACAAATTTGAAGCTGGCACAAATGAGATGATGTTTTCTGAAAGGATAGAAAATATTATGGGGAAAAGAAAAACAGCTTGTCAGAAGTAATTTCTCCTTTTCCAACAATGTTTTCAATTGCTTTCTTGATCATTAAAACAGGAGATTCAATGTTTGGTGAGGGATTAAATATTATCTCCTGAAATGATATTTTAGAAAACAAACCTGAAAACATTACTTTCAGTTAAGGTTTAATAGATAGCTGCTTGCGAAAACATTTTGGGAAAAGTAGAAATTGCTCATGGGGAGTGATTTCTCCATTTGCCACTCTGCCTAACCTGGTAGATCAAACAGTAAATTACAGGACTTGTAATCAAGGGTTCATGATTTTAAATCATTGCATGTCCAAGCTATTTTGTCCAAGCTGTTTTTGAGGATTGTTGATAGTGTATTGGGATGCATTTTTCCTCACACTATCGAATACTGACTCAACAGTTCTTTTGTAAAGAAGCAGCAAATGGTTTAGAGACATGTTGTACTTAGTACAAGGAAAAGCCAGAAATGTAGGTGCACCTGTCTGTGACTGAAATAATGCGGAAAACAGTGTTCAAATTCAAACAGAGAAAGGAAGCAAACTGCAAAGAAAACAGAAGATAAAACTTACTCAAGATTACTGCGGTTGACAAGTCCATGTAAGTGGTTTTGTAATGCATTTTCAGTCTATAGAAAAAAGACTCAAGCACCACAAGTCTGAGGATGTTTTGTTAGACAACTTAACAAAATATTTGAAAATGTAAATCCACATTTAGACTACACATGACACCAAAATGACTGACAAGTTTTTACAACCCTGAAAAAGAATTAAAACAATGTGGGAAAAGAGGTAAAGGCTGGCAACCTTTTCTCTTAAGCCCACATTGCTGGTTAGCAGCAATTTCTTCTTTTCCAACAATGTTTTCAAATACCTTTTCCCTCAGGGTCTTAAAGGGTAAACATTACATTTCAGAATCTGCCAGTCATGATGCAGAAGCTAAGGCAGATACAGTAGTTGAGGTGAAACAGATAGTTGAAGACACTGAACAACAAACTACAGAAAACACAGTTCAAGCCAGTGTGGCAGATGTTAAAGAAGTGGTTGTAGAAACTAAGACTACAGAGCAAGCAGAGGAGAAGGTAATGTCAGACTTGTGTTATTCTACAGTTAAATCAACAGCTTTCATTGTACTGGAATCAGACTTTAATCACACACATGATGTTGGTGGATATCAACACTACATTTATTCAGCTTGGGAAAAAGAAGATCAAGTTAGTTCTGACTATGAAACAGTGGACATAAATAGTAGTTTTAATGCTAGATTTCTAGACAGTTTTGATACAGATTGTTGCAGTTCATCCAGATTTGGAAGACATCCTGCTGTAGATGTAAGTCTATTTAGAACACATGTGAGAGATCCTGTACACAATGGTATTGTAGTCAAAAAGGTATTATCTGTTTGTGTGGCACAATACTGGCCTCTGTTTGTGCGACACAAAACTGGTCTTGGAACTAAACACTAATTTACTAAAAAAGGAGTCAAGAATCTGGCCTTTTGATTGATAAGACGAATTGTGCTTTTTGATGGTGGACTGTGTTAGATGTGCCGTGTTTATGTTCATTGTTGCACAGTTTATAGGGTAATTCTTATTTGGATATTTCATGAAAGATCAGAACAGAAATAGAGAGGAAAAAAACTGCAAATTGACAGAAAAAGTGGTGAGCATCGTGCCTTTATGCTTCTAGGATTTTCATTTGATGGAACAATTAGGCCTGCTCCTGAAAACTTTGGTAGGCTAAATATACTTTTGAAGGATAGCATATTGAAACAAATAAAATTCAAGTATTCTATAGAATATGTTGTAAAACATGTACTGCAATGCTCACTACCATGAATGGGCAAATACAAGCAAACTTGTTTCTCATTCTTCCCCATATGACTGATTTGCTGCTGTTTGTCCAGCATCCAATTACAGGTCTGATTTTCTGTTCAGAATCTCTAGTTTGAGGCTCAAAGACAAAAATAGAGGATGAAATTTTTGTCTGATTTGCCATGCCTTGCATTGTAGTGCTCTTTATTCTGATGGGTAAAATTTAGTGAATCAGTCAGTGCAGAATTTTATGCAGTAGGCCCTGCCCCCACATTTACAAATACTTATCATCTGTAAGCTTAAGTCATGGTGTGTTGGTAAGATCACTTGTATGTATTGATGCTGTGTACAAGTTGTAGTTTTGTTTTTTTTCTTCTAATTGTTGGACTTGATTTTAGTGTGGCAATGGAGTGAATGTTCAAGAAATATAAAGAACTTATGAAGTAATACAGTAGATATATCAACCAGAGCATGAAAGATATCTGGGGGTTTACACTTTGTTTGATGTTGTAAGACATTGGTATGATTTTTATGATAAAACTGCAGATTGCTAAACTTTATCTGTTGTTTGGTTTAATTTTCACCAGCTTCAGAAGATTTTATGTCCCTTCTTGAATGACGCTTTGACCTCTATTACAAAAAAAAATTGCAAATTACAGTGGAACCTATTGGAATGGGGTCAGTGTATAAAGAGTTATTAATTAGTATAGAATAATATAAAAAGTCACATTATGTAACTAAAAAACTGTCATTCCAGTTATGAGATATACATACTATGTCAGGGTATGAATCCAATACTTTTCAACTTGTTCCACACACGGTTCCTGTAAGTTTGTAAGAATAATGGTCGCTGGAGAAAACAACCACAGTGTGTCTCTGTAGTACTGTTTACCTTTTCATAAAACAAGATTATTTTGAATTGGTCTGTGATGAGAAGGTGATGTTTAATGTTATCCTTAAACTCTACAGTAGACTGTTGTAAAAAGATATTATAGATATTAAAGGTATTCATCACTGTTATAGTAATTGGTTGGCTGTAATTTACACCTACATGGAAGATGGATCACATTTTGATGTCCAAGTTATATCAAAATTAGTTTTTTGACATTTTTATTGCTAAAGAAATTATAAGATTTTTTAACCCTTTCCCAAACAAGCCCTGGTTTTCACGTGTCAGCAGTACAAGTCTTTTGAAAACACTGTGGGAAAAGGAGAAATTGCTTGTAACGAGCAATTTCTCCCTTTCCCACAGTGTTTTCTACCCTTTTTGAGACCTTTCTGCCATTTTCATCAAATTTAAAATTGTCGTCTGCAAACTCTTTCAATTTGGACCAGTCCAAATTTTGTCATCTGGTAAAGGGTTAATTTGATAGATGTGACATATGTTTTGTATGAATTGAACCGCAAATAGCAGTGTTCCCAGCATAATCAACTGCACATGCATTTGGGAAACAAAGTAGTGATGTGAAGCTTTTTGTACAGCCTGTAAATCAGTTTTATACTGGGTGTAGGACAGATACATAAAAATCTCAACACCACCTAACCCACCCTACAAAATTTTAGAGCCATACAGGACCATGTTCCAACAGGATCAGCGTTTTATTAGGTTTTTTAATAACATCGATTGTATTTTTACTGTCATGTTCAGTAACCTATTAATGTAGAAGCATGACATTAATTGATAGAAGTAGAGTAAAAGGTAAACTATTAAATATTTTCATTTTTCACTTTTCCATTTTCCTGTGACCTTTATGAGAAAACTCAAAGCAGTAAGACAGACGTTGTGCACATTTTTAAAGATAGTCTAGGTCAAGCTGCACAAAAAGTGTTGTCTGACCATGATGTACCGGTACTCTGCAAAACAACATTGCAATTGATACAGCATTTTCTTGTTTATTGGAGTCCCTACTTATATTTGGGAGACCAAAGTTCAGTGATATGTTTACTTGAAAGAATGTTGGATTAATCCTTAGAGCACCAAATAAACCCAACACACTAAGTTGGACTGGAAATAAGACCCATCTGATTGCAATTTGATGGTAGCTTTTGTCTATAGTGTTTAAGCTAAGCAGACAGTGTAGATCAAAGATCAGACTGCACAAAAGCAAATAGAGTTGCAAAAGGCGCTTTAAGGGTTATTTTCTGAATTGTACAATTTTCAGACTTGCAAGGTAAAAAAGGGTTTTGTCAGAGTAAAAGTGACACATTGCTGGTCTTTCTTCTCTGATTGAAATATCAGTGGTTTTTATCAGTGTTTGCAGGAGCCTGGTGAAAATTTATAACACTGGTTATGGTTGAGTGTTTTGTGTGTGTATATGTCTCGGTAGAATTTTATAGTGAACAAAATTGTTTGAATATTTTTTATGTGATGAGGTTGCCCTTTTAGATTTTTTGCTCAATAATTTGTGATATGAATTTAAATGCTTATGCCAAAGAAATATGTTGGAATTTTTAAAGACATTTGTATTTATTTATGCCAAAACAAGTAAAGTTCTGAAATGAAAAATATTTTCACTTAGAATGGTCGGACTTTCAGAAAGTTCAGTGCTAGATGGAATACAGTCGAACCGCGTTTATCCGGGCTCCATAATTCCGGAAATCTCAGGATCCGGACAAAAACATCAGAGAACGGATACTTTCCGTACAAATTTTACTTTTTATTCCGGAAATCCGCGTTCCGGAACCGGAATGAAGAAATCGGGAACGAAGGGTTAAAAATTAGTACAAACCTTATACAAGAAACCGGACGTGGCCTGACTGTGTATCACACAATTTAAACTGGTACCCGTTGTATCTCCCGTAACCGTCCGATAAATACAAAAATCGATAACAGACTACTAGTTTACACACAATTTAGACTTGTTATTTTCCCCGGAACCATGGACTGGTTATCATAAATATCATAAATACAGTCTGCTTCGAGCGATTTCGGACTGGTTCGTCGTGAATAACACGGGTATCAGTCTAAATAGTGTCAATTGTTGCAGACGATTTTCACACGTTTTGAAAACACGCGTGTTAATTAGTACTGTTTTTGAAAACTGTTAAATGACGTTCTCGTGCCATCGATAATTGTCAACTTAACAGATTATCCATACACATAGTACTGAAGTGACAATTCTACGCTTTTGTTGTTTAATTATTACTGGATCTACTTGATTACAGTAACAATCGCTAAAAAAATAACTGAAATGTCCGCAAAGATTTTGTGGGCATGTTTAAACTCATTTTTCAAAACTAAACGCAAAACTAAAATATGAACATACCGTCTGCTAGTATATTCAATAATCCTTCGTTTCAAAAACAAATATTTTCAATTTAAATGGTAAACCATAGGATAAAAAGAAAACAGTTTGATTCATGTGTTAACTCGAGGTGTTTATGTTCCCCAAAGTACACACAAAATGGCCGCCAAACACGATAAATTTCGTTAGGTTTTTCGAAAATATTTTACTCCTAACAGACTGTAAAGATGATTGAAATATGCATGTCTTCGATATCGAATCAATTGGCAATCAATCTCAATTAGTCTTTGCCATTTTACCACTTTGAAAGTACGACTATCAGAAGCCAACAGAATATCTACACCACCAGCAAAAGACGAGTTGAAGTTTCGACTTCCGTGAAAAAAGACATTTGTCAGTACAAAAAAGACCATCAAAAAAAAAAACACTTTTGCAGGAATTTGACAACACGTCATGTACGTTTAAAATACTGTGCATATCGTGTTTTCCTTTTGTTTCGCCCTTTTCATGGTGTCTTCAAAGTCATAAATGTGCCGAGCTTTACAAGCGCACCTGTTTGCACAATAGGTATGCATGTGCATGTAATTAGGTACAAGTAAAAAGACATGTACAAAAACAGACAAATAACAAAAAGGCAAAATGCAAATTTATGACACCCTTTATTTTATAAACCTGAACAATCGTAGGAGCAATAATGACATGTATACAAGTGCTTGTGTAAAACATACGCTGTTGTAATTCTTACGATACACGGTGTCCCTTATCAACATGGAGGTTATTGACCTAGCTTAACTTGGATGCCATGCCAGCAATCACAGTTCGTCGATCCGGAAATACGGCTGATCCGGAAACATTCATAGGAAACAGAAGTGGCCGGATAAACGAGGCTTGACTGTATTTCTTATCCTCTACTACAGCTTCATATCTATATTTCTTTATACTTTGGACTCCATTTTGAATGTTTTTCATATCGTATGACACCGACATCTCCAGGCATATGACTGTTCCCCCTTTTCTTCAAAAAAAGACATGGATGAATTGCTGAAATTATGAAAAATCAGAGGAAAGTGAAATTTGAAATGTATTAATGTTAACAATATATTTTTATGGTTCAGTGTATGTCATATGTTCGCATAAAAACCCATTAAAATGGACCTACTGGTTATGGAATAGGGCAAATGTATAAGGTAAGGTTCAAGGACATTAACTGGCTGTGCCTGCCATAATTAATTGATTAATTCCTATGCATTTTTCCAAAGGCTTGAGTTAAGATTTCAGTAAACAAACGAAAGAAAAACACTCTCTTTTTTTTTGCTTTACCATTTAGAGTGAACAAAGTTTGCTGTAGAATGCTTAGAATTGTAAGAATGATGTAAGAAGCCATGAATATCAAACAACATAGATTTTGACTTTTTTTCATAGCCGTTTATATCTTCTTCTCATATGTGATGTGCAGACAAAAAAAAAATTCTCTAATTTCAATTAAGTAATATACTATTTGTACTTATTGTGATAAATTTTCTTATCATTATGACTCTTTTTCTTCTCAATATCTCATTTTGCAAGTCCTCTCCATAGACTTTCGCATTTGTACAGAAAAACTTTCTACTTTTAGCAGTGATTTTCCCTAAAAAGCCTGGAATGTATTCAGAATTGATATTCATAATAAAATTTCCATTTGGTTGATTAAAGAGACTGATTATAAAAGACTGATTTAACATGTTACACGTGCAAAGCTGAAATTTGACCCTTTACCAGACAACAAAATTTTAGCCTTGTCCAAATTGAAAGCATTTGCAGACGACAAATTCAGTGTGGCTCAAATGGTGCAATTTTTCTTTGATAGGATAGAAAACATTGTGGGAAAAGGAGAAAATGCTGGTTACCAGCATTTTCTCCTTTTCCAACAATGTTTTCAAAATGCTTCTTTCCTAGGGGCATCAAAAGGCGGCATTGTGCTGTAAAGGGTTAAGCAGTGGGAGAATCTGCTAAATCAGAGATGTTTAAGCCTATTACACAAAATACAGTGTTTTGTCTTTTAAAATTTGAAACAGATATTAGGACAGAAGGCATAACATAAGTATTTAAATCATAGATATAGCTGTTTTGTCAGTCAAGAAAATATTAATGTAAAATTGATATTTTCTTTGTGATTGATGAAACCAACTGCTTCAGTGTTTAAAAAAAAATTGTCAGCCCTTTACTAAACGACAAAAAATATGAGACTTGCCCACATTGAATGCAGACGATTAATTAGATATGGTTCAAATAAATAGCCTTGTGTTTAAAAAGGTACAAAACATTGTGGGAAAAGGAGAAAATTGCTGGTTACCTACAATGTTTTCAAAAGTTGTCTTTCTGAGGGGTGGTTAAAACTAGGGATTGTTTGGTAAAGGGTTAACTCACTAGTGACACAAAGGAGAAATATATCAAGGAGAGGAGAATATTAGTTTGAAATAATGAGGGAAAATCAGCAATTACTTTTGACAGGTGACTGTTCCTTTTATCTCAATGTTTTCTAAGTGCCATCACTTGCAGGTCATAGGAAGTTGTGAAATATATTATTGTGTGACTTATTCATTTTTGTAACTGTCTCAGGTTGATGAAGTCAAAGAAGAGGTTAAAGAGATTGTCAATGAAGTGAAAGATGATGTTAAGCCACAGATAAATGGAGATGTGGATGATTCGAAAGATCTAGAAGCCCCTGATGTTGCCCCACCCCCTTTGCCTTCATCCCTGCCCCCTGAGGATGAAAAGGGACCAGAAGCAGGTATTGGTGTAGTTTTTCCCCCCCCATAAGATACAAAGAGCATTTGAGATTTTGCTGACAGTCAAGGTTAGCATCCCCTATGGCTTGGTGGCTTGGATGCTGGCTTTTTGATCGGAAAATCATAGTTGATTGCCTTCTGGTGCTCTATTAACAAAGGATGTCTATGGGCAGGGCACTGTTAGAGCCACTTTTGATATCCATTCATATTTATCAGGCACTCTTAGCTTCGAAATAACCATTTTGTTTGTCAGTCACTGTGAGATTGGTCAAAATGTCCATTTTATTTATCAGGACTTTTTAATAGGGTGAAATGTCCGTTTTGTTTATCAGGCACTTCAAGAAAGGTCAAATATGCATTTTGCTTATCCAGTACTCTAAATAGGGTCAAAACATTGATTTTGTTTAACAGACACTCTCAGTAATGTCAAAATGTCCATTTGTTTATCTGGTTCTCTTAGGGTAAAGATGCCCATTTTGTCTATTAGTGCATAGGGCTGAAATGTCCATTTTGTAATTCAAACTTTCCTAGGGTTAGAGGATTTGTTTATTTTGCCTCCTTAGGATCAAAATGTCCATTTTGTTTATCTGGTACTATTAGGGCAAAAATGTTTATTTTGTTTATCAGACACCCTGAGGGGCAAAATTTTCATTTTGTTTTCCAGGCATTCTTCATTTTGTTTTCCAGACCATAAAAGTTACGGTCAAAATATCTATGTTGTATACCAGGCACCCCTGGGGTGAAAATATCCATTTTGTTCATCAGGCACTCTTAGAGCCAAAATTTTCAATTATTCATGAGGTACTTTAAGAGTTAAAATGTTTTTTGGCTTTATTAGGCTTTCATAGCATCAAAATGCCCATTCTGCTTATAATGTACTCTTAGGGTCTAAATGCCCATTTTATTTATAAGACACTATAATGGGGAAAAAATTGTTTACAAGGCACTCTTTAACATGAAAAAAAATCAAGTTTGTTTATCAGACACTCGTATGGTCAAAATATCCATTTTATTTACAAGGTATTCTAAGGGTCAAAATGTCATTTTGTTGATCAGTTACTTTTTAGGGTAAAAATATTTATTGTGCATATCAGGCATTCAGAGATGGGCTAACTATCTTATCAGGTACTCCGAGAAGGGTCAAAATGTCCTTTTTGTTTATCAGACACCCTTAGGGTCAAACTTTCCAATTTGTTAACTAGACACTCTTAAGGTCAAACTGTCCATTTTGTTAAAAAGGCACTTTTAGGGTCAAAATGTCCATTTTGTTGACCAGACACTATTAGGGTCAAAATGTCCATTTTGTGTACCAGACACTCTTAGGGCCAAACTGACCATTTTGTTAAAAAGGCACTCTTGGGGTCAAAATTTCCGTTTTGTTGACCAGACACTCTAAGGGTCAAAATATCCATTTTGTGTAGCAGACACTCTTATGTTTAAAATGTCCATTTTGTTGGTCAGACACTCATAGGTTCAAAATGGGCATGTCCATTTTGTTGGTCAGACACTCATAGGTTCAAAATGGACATTTTGTTTATTAGGCACTCTTAGGGTCAAAATGTCCATTTTGTTTATCAGACTTTCTCAAAATGTCCATTTTGTGTATGAGACACTCTTTGTGTCAAAATGTCCAATTTGTTTATCAGACACCCATAGTGACAAAATGTCCAATTTGTTTATCAAACACCCATAGTGACAAAATGGCCATTTTGTTTACCAGACATCCATAGGGTCAAAAAGTCCATTTTCTTTATCAGGCTCTAGTAGCGTCAATATGTCAGTTTGTTTATCAGACAATCTTAGGGTCAAAATGTTAATTTTGTTTACCAGACACTCTCTTGGTCAAAATGTCCATTTTGTTTATCAGACACTCTTAGGGTCAAAATGTCCATTTTGTTTACCAGACACTCTTAGAGACAATATGTCAATTTTGTTTATCAGGCTCTGTTAGTGTCAATATGTCCATTTTTTTTATCAGACATTCTTAGGGTCAAAATGGCCATTTTGTGTATCAGACACTCTTTGTGTTAAAATGTACAATTTGTTTATCAGACACTCTTAGGGACTAAATGTCCATTTTCTTTACCAGACATCCTTAGGGTCAAAATGTCTATTTTCTTTATCAGGCACTCGTAGTGTCAATATGTCAGTTTTGTTTATCAGACACTCCTAGGGTCAAAATGTTTATTTTGTTTACCAGAAACTCTCTGGGTCAAAATGTCCATTTTGTTAATCAGACACTCTTAAGGTCAAAATGTCCATTTTGTTTACCATACCAGACACTCTTAGAGTCAATATGTCCATTTTGTTTATAAGACACTCTTAGGGTCAAAATGTCCATTTTGTTTATCAGGCACTATTAGTGTCAGTATGTCCATTTTGTCAGACACTCTTAGGGTCAAAATGTCCATTTCGTTTACCAGAACTGTCTTGGTCAAAATGTCTACTTTGTTTATCAGACACTCTTAGGATCAAAATGTCCATTTTGTTTACCAGAAACGTAGGTTAAAACATCCGTTTTCTTTGTCAGGCACTATTAGTGTCAATATGTCAATTTTGTTTTTTAGACACTCCTAGGGTGAAAATGTTCATTTTCTTTACCAGACACTCTCTGCATCAAGATGTCCATTTTGTTTATCAGACACTCTTAGGGTCAAAATGTCAGTTTTGTTTATCAGATGCTTTTAGGGTCAAGATGTCCATTTTGTTTATCAGACACTCTTAGGGTCAGAATGGCCATTTTGCTTATCAGACACTCTAAGGGTACAATGTCCACTTTGTTTACAAGGCGCCTTCTCAAAGTTAATATGTTTTTTTTTGTTTTTCAGGCACCATCACAGTCAAAATGTCCATTTTGTTCGTCAGACATCCTTGGGCTCAAAATGTCTATTTTGTTAATCAGATACTCTTTGGGTCAAAATGTCCATTTACCAGGCAGTCTTAGAGTCAATATGTCCATTCTGTTTATCAGACACTCTTAGGGTCAAAATGTTCATTTTGTTTACCAGGCACTCTAAGAGTCAAAATGTCCTTTTTTCATTATGAGGTACTCTTAGGGTCGAAATGTCCATTTTTCTTACCAGGCTCTTTTAGGATCAAAATGTCCACTTTGTTTATTGGGTACTCTTTGGGTCAAAATATCCATGTTGTTTATCAGGCACTCTTGGAATCAAAATGTCATTTTTGTTTGTCAGGCATTCTGAGAAGGGTCAAAATGTCTGTTGTGTTTATCAGGCACTCTGAGAAGGGTGAAAATGACCATTATGTTTATCAGGCACATTTTATGTATTGGATCCCTAAAGAGTCAAAATTTTCATTTGTTATCAGGTAAGGTTAAAGCATCCATTATTTTGATGGTTTAAATGTTCGTGTGAGTGCCCCTGGAAATGAAATGTCCATTTCCTGTGCAAGGCTTTTCGGGTTTAAACATCCATATTGTGTATTTGATGCCCTACCAGGTAAATGTTCATTTAACCCTTTATCACTCCACATAATTTTAGACTAGTCCACATTGAAAGCATTTGCAGATGACAAAAGAAATGTGGACAAAATGATTAACTTTCCTTTGAAAGGGTAGAAACCATTTTGGGAAAAGGAGAAAATGCTGATTACCAGCATTTAATCCTCTTCCTACAATGTTTTCAAAGGCCTTTTTCCACAGGGTCTTTAAAACTCAGGATTGTGTGGTAAAGGGTTAATTTATTTGGCTATCTTCAGGTGAAAATGTCAATTTTGTTTCTTTGATGTTACCTGGTTTTAAATGTCCATTTTTTTAAATTGTACTCTTAAATGTTAGAATGTCGGCTTTGTTTATCAGGCATTCTTACAGTAAATAGTGTCCATTTTTAAAGTGCTTTGTGGACTCGAACTCATGTGGTCAAAATGTCCATTCTGCTTGTAATGCTGAGTTTTAGAATTCATATTTCATGTAGCAGGCAGTCTTTGTCTATTTTGTTTTAACTGTTTTGGCACTTAAAGTTTCTGGTTTCAATTTTTAGTACTTTTAGGGTTAATTTGTTCACTTTTTTGTAATTTGCCTGTTAAAGATTTGAAACATCCATTCTGTTTATTTAGTGATCTAAGAGTTATGGTGTAAATTCCGCTGAGTTGCACCCGAGAGTGAAAACTATCTGCCTAAGATACAAGTATTGTTAAACTATGCATTTGTTTATCCTGTGCTCTGCAGATTGAAATGCCTTATTTATGTATTTTGTGCCATGTAAGCTGAAATGCCGTTTAGTTCATTATGTGCCCTATAAGCTGAAATGTTCATTTTGTTCATTGTAAATGTACAGTTTGTGTATTCTTTGCTCCATATGTTGAAATGTCCTTATTGTTCATCAAGTGCTCCATGGTGTGAAATGTCCATTTTCTATACTTTGCGCTCTGTAGGTTGAAACGTGTGTTTTTGCAATCTGTGCTTTATAAATGGAAATGTCCTCTTTGAGCTTGCCTGGATGAAGTCCAGCAAGAGCTATTGCACTACCCCAGCATTGGAGTTGGCGTCCACATTTACGTGTAATTTTTGTAAGAACTTACATTTTCCAAACCATTCAATGGATTTGGCCGATTTTTGATTTGATGATAGATATAGAACCAAAACATTCTTTAACCCTTTGCCACACATTCCTGAGTTGTAACGACCCGGAAGATTAAAACTTGCAAAACATTGTGGGAAGAGGAGAAAATGCTGTTAACCAGCATGTTCTCCTTTTCCCACAATGTTTTCTGCTCCTTCAGACACATATTCTATCATTAGAGGCACATTTAATCTACCGTCTGCAGATGCTTTCAATTTGGATCAATCCAAAGTTTTGTTGTGGGGTAAAGAGTTAAGCAATACTCTGCCCATGCCTATAATGTTATGGTCAGGGCTTTGATATTTCACATTTGGCTTGGTAACAGATACAGGTCCAAAGTTTTCTTGAGCATTTATCCAGCCATGCCAGTGCACATGATCTCTAGGTCAAGGTCACAGATTTTGAAATTCGGTGTTTGTACAGACTGCATTTTCATGTCTAGTGTGTTTGTTGAATTCATTTGAAGCCTCACAAAACTAAATCTGGATCAAATAATATAGATTACCAGCTTTTGTTATGATATTTTAGAAGCTTGCTGTAACAAAATCTAGTATGATTCAAATAAATTACAGAGGCAAAAAGAAATGATGAAGCACAGCCAGAAGATAAGAAGGAAGAACAGCAGGAAGAGAAGAAGGCAGACAATGAAGAGGAAGAGAACCATGATGATGATAATTTGTATCAAGTTCCACCACCAGCCAAACCTATTGATAACTTCTTGCCGAAAAACTACCTCTATTCAGTATGTCATTTTCTTTTGTATTAACCGTTACCACATAATCAGGAGTTTTAATGACCATGAGGAAGAAGGCTTTTGAAAACAATGTGGGCAAAGGAGAAAATGCTGGTAACCATCATTTTCTTCTTTCCCAACAATGTTTTCGACCCTATCAAGAAAAAATGTCAGATTTTGAGTCACATTTATTTTTTTCATGTACAAATGCTTTTAATTTGAACAAGTCGAACATTTTTTTGTTTGGTAAAGGGTTCACACATTACTAACTGTTGTATCTAGTTTCTATATATGCCAACACATTGATATGTGTCATGCTTTTTAAAAAGTGGTTTGTCAGCCTGGGCAATCCACACAGGCTGAACATGGGTCAAAATTTTCTGCTATTGGTCAATTTTCTGCATGTCACTGGACCACTCTATCTCATGATTCAGCTGTTTTTTTGACAAAATGGATCAATCTTGCGCACCAACTTGCTTGGTATAAGTCTTTACCAAACGACAAAGTTGTAGACTTGTCTAAATTGAAAGCATTTGCAGAGGACAAAATAAATGTGACTCAGAAATTGAAATTTGTGTTTGGAAGGGTAGAAAACATTGTGGGAAAGGGAGAAAATTCTGGTTACCAGCATTTTCTCCTTTTCCCACAATGTTTTTTACATGGCTTCTTTCCCAGGGTCGTTAAAAGTCGGGATTGTGTGGTAAAGAGATAATGTATTGCATAGATGCAGTAAACCACCTTGGCCCAGAGCATTGCTCATTTTTTTCTTGCCAGTATCTCTGTTCAGTGTGTAGACTATTCAGTGTGAAGATGGATTTTTTTTTGTGTGTGTTATCTCACTACCTTTTGATACAAATTTGCAGTATGAGTTTGAAAAAAATCCTTCTAAAAATCTGGATAATCTGCAAAAGTTGAGATATATAGTAAACATGCAAAATCATGAAAGGGTTTTTTTCAGATTTTTATAATCTCACAAAATAATTGCGAGGACAATAGGTCCAAGTTCAGTGTAATAGATAGAAAAGTGATTAAATGGGGAAGCATACAACCTTGTCAGTTTTTAATTTCTTAACAATGTAAAATGACTAATAACAAACCACAGGTTGTCTGAAACCTTGGATATTGCAGGTACAAGCCACGCACAGCTACAAAGGTGAAGATGATGATGAGTTGAGTTTCGACTGTCATGAGACTATCTATGTCATTGAGTATGATGATCCAGAGGAACAGGTAGGAAATGGCTTTCAAAGTTGAAACTTTAGTGTGTAAAAGATTTCTTTGTAGCTATTACCCTTCTCCTTCAAAAATACAGTGAGAAATGGAGATATCTGTCACAGTAATAATATTCTCCGATTGACCTCCGACCACTATATACACTCAAATCCTATATGCCAGCTTCTGCCATTTTTCAGTGTTTACACTAATTTTGCCTAAATATCTCACAAAATATCAAAATGTAGATCTCCTTTCAGACTGTATAAAATGTGCGTGCAGTGTGATCTTTATCTACACTGTCCACATAAATGCTTTGAGTATTTGAGCTTATGTTGGCTAAAGGTAAGACACTTCATCATATACCTACCCATGATTATCAGGAATTTGTCAGTTAACCCATTACCAAATAATCCCAAGGAATCCTGAGGAAGAGGGTGAGAAAAGGGTAAAATGCTGGTAACCAACATTTTCTCCTTGTCCCACAATGTTGTCTAAATTTTCAAAGACAAATCTCTTTATTTAAGCCTCACTTAATTTGTTGTCTGCAAATGCTTTCAGTATGGATCAGTCTAAAATCATGGTGTGTGGTAAAAAGTTAATTGATTTTTTTTTTTTGGACTACAGTTAATATCCTCACTATTGATGATTGATATCTCTTTTATAGTGATGATATCTTGTATAGCGATGATATGACTATATACTTGAACTCCTTTTTTTGCATGAATTAAGATGAATGATCAGATGCATAGATATTCTCAAGTCATTTTCAGATCTTTACCGTTTTTACTTTATGATTGGAAAAAATGGTAAACAAATCTACCTGAATGGTTGATTTGCAGAACATTCTACCTTGTTAATACAAAGATTATTACAAAATAGTATGTCACCCACTCCACTGTATGTTCACCTCTCTTTTTGCTACTTGATGTTTTTCCAGAAAATCATTTAACCACAGTAACAGATGCCTTAACATTTTTTGAGTACATGTCTGCACCGAAAACACAATAACAATAAGATATCCCTCTACAAAAGGAATTTAGCGTCTCCATGCACAATATCTTGTGATTATTGAGCATTTTCATCTTTTTCATTTCTTTAATCATCCCCATCACAAAGTTTGTCTCAGACAACTTTGAAAACATCATCTGCCCGAGCCCGAGTAGCTCAGTCGGTAGCATACAGGACTTGAGAACAGGAGGTCACTCGTTCAATCCCCAGCTTGGCCAATTTCTTTCCGAGGATTGTTGAAAGTCATTGTGACATGATTCATTCCTCTCCCACTGCTGACCATTGTTTCGATGATGGTTATGTGGTGAAAGCAGCCAGTGGCATTGAAAGAATATTGTGCTTAGTACTGGTAAAAGAAACCCCAGGAAAGCATGGATAGGTGCACTGGCAGCCTCTATATAACTAAATTAATGTTGAAAACAGTGTTTAACACCATACAATCAATCATTGAAAACATCATCTTCAAACTTGGATGATCAACCTAAATGAAGGTTAAATAAATGAATTCATGTGAAAACATTGTAGCAAAGGGAGAAACTGGTTGTTATATTTTATCAGATGATTCCATGTTTCAGTGACCCCGACAGAGAAAGTTTCTGAAATCTGAGAGAAAAGGAGAAAATGCTGGTGATAAGAATTTTCTTCTTTTTTCACAAGGATTTCTTCTGTCCATTCCAAGAAAAATCCCATTAATTGAGCCATTTTCTGGTAATTTATTGTCTGGTAGAGAGCTCAGCTTTTGCAACTAATTGGAAAAGTTTTGTATCAGTTTTGTCAAAATTAGTGTAAGAGGAGTGCAATACTAATCATGGATTATACATTTAATTGTTCATTTTAGATAGTAGCATAATTTCTAGAACATGTATATATATCTACATTAATTACATACTAAATATTTATGCCAGACAACCATTAAAA
The DNA here is from genome assembly GCA_945859785.2 of Tridacna gigas. NCBI lineage: Eukaryota > Metazoa > Mollusca > Bivalvia > Cardiida > Cardiidae > Tridacna > Tridacna gigas. The sequence goes on from OX244035.2 coordinate 46,482,414, forward strand.
GGAAGATGTTTGTATTGCTATAGAACTGGGACTGTTCCTCAACCATTTTACGTCTTTACCAGACAATAAAATTGTAGGCAGGTCCATTAAAAAATATGCAGACTACTTATTAACTATTGCACAAGTGATAGAACTTGTCTTTGATGAGAAAACAAACATTTTGGGAAAAGGAGAAAATGCTGGTTACCAGTATTTTCTCCTTTTCCCACAATGTTCTCAAAAATTATCTTCCTCAGAGCCATTTAAACAAGGCATTGTTTGGTAAAAGGTTAAATGGTGGTCTTAGTTTTAATTCTAAGACGAGCCACTTTACTTGTATTGACCAATCAAGATGCTGAAACTTTTTAATAAGCTGATTGGCCATGATTTTAGGATGCTGTGAGTTGTGAGTGAAGTCGTTTATTAAATAAAACCAAATGCTATTAATAATCTTTGGTTTTTTTTTTTCAAAAAGTTGTTTAATATAAATGATTTAAGATTGCTGGCTGATCTTGCATACCTGTTAAACACTGGATGTTAATGTTATACAGTTGAATGGGACTTTAATGAAATTAAAACACTAGATGTTTATGTTATACATTTGAATGGGATTTTAATGAACACTTTTTTCAGCGTTTTAACAAAGTTAATGAATTTAGATTCAGTAACAATAAAATTTTAACTTATTACTACATATATGGGGAATACTTACAGAAAAAAATGCTAGAAAAGAAGAAAAAATCTGAGGATGTGAGTTAATTATGAAACTGCTATCTAATAACATCTTATATCGAAATGATGTTCTTGAGAATTCAAACATTATTTTGTCAGGTCCCGTTTGGAACAGATTTATATGCCTTTATATGAAACTTACTGTGATAGAATGGGTTTCTTCCCCTTTAAAAAAAAATGATGTTTAATGAAGAGCCTTGTGTACTCTTTTGAATTCTTTAATTTTGTTGAATGAAATTAGCCCTATTCTAAATCGGTGATTTATTTTTTATTTTGATTATAATGTTGTTACATAAACCCTTGCCCTTGAAGCATTTAGCACATCATTAGTTACTTTCAGGGATAGTGTATGTCAAAATCAGAATGCACAGAATTTTGCTCTGATCCTGGATCTACACTTTCTGAACTTTGTAAAATGTATTCTGGCCAACACAGCCATAAAATTGCAATATTTAATGTCTTTCTAGTGACTGAAAATATTTTGAAATGTGAGCCCTTTGTGTACAGTGAAGAAACAAGGTGCTGAACTTGCATCTTTGATCAGTACCATTTCAGTTTGCTAAATTTTGTTGCATAGAGGAACATTAGAATCCCACTTTTTCTTGTCTTTTTTTTTTCACAGACAGAATATTTCCATCGTCATTTATACAGCTAATTTGGATATCACCCCACTTTGCACCAGGTGGCATCATTTTAGGTTTTGCCTTTTCCTTGAAAGCATTTGCAGACAACAAATTAAATGTAACTTAATTGATTTTTTCTGTCTTCATTAGGGTAGGAAAATTTGTTGAAAAAGGAGAAAATGCTGGTTGCCAGCATTTTCTCACAATGTTTTCAAAAGGCTTCTTTCCTTGGGTTGTCAAAAGGTGGCATTGTGTGGTAAAGGGTAAGATGCTCATTTACAAAACAATATAATAAAAAAAAAAAAATGCAGAAAGGTTACCAAGATATTTGATAAAGTAAGACAAAAAGGTTGATTTGCTTTTAAGTATACTGACAAAAAAAAAAATGAAGAAAATGAAGATCATCACAAGATTTTTACCAATACCAAATACATACCTTTCTGCAAGAATTTTTTTGGTCCACTACTATGTTTTATCTGTACAAATCTTCACTAAATTTTACTACTTTGTGCTGAAATAAAGAAAAAGAAATGAAGCTGTTTGAATTCTCAGGAAATCAAATATATTTAAAATAATGGAATGTACCAAGTTTACAGTTATAGTTAGGGGGATTTTCATTCGTATCGTTTTCAGCTGACATGAGCACAAAGTGCTCGAGAGTGAGCTATTGTGATCGGTATTTGTCTGTCATGTGTCTGTCGTCAAACTTTGACTTTAAAGAACTTCCACTCACCACTCAAAACTGCAGGGTGGATTTCCAAATAATAGGATCCTAGGCATAATTCTATGATGGCTCTCCACCAAATTTTTTCAAACTGTTCTGCTCTACTTAATAACTTCACAGATGTATATTCCTTGCATGGCCCTTTACAATTCTGCTCTGTTGCACAATATGACTGTAAGAGTTAAAACTAGAAAAACCTTTAAAGGAAATTACCCGTGGAAGGATTTCAAATTTATTTCACAGGAATGCGTCTATAGTGGTTCTTTGACAAATTTGCTCAGAATGTTCTGCTCATATGAAGCAGAACATGAAGAACAAAATGTATATTACCTCTCATTTTGTTAGTAAAACTTTGATTAAGTGAGCAATGTAGTGCCATCATAGCCTTGTTTATGATTTTTATGTTTTTCAAAGGCTGATTTTACTTTTGTACTCTGGTCACAAATCACAGTGTATTTATGAAATTGTAACTTTCCTTTCACCCCTTCTATTGTTTAACTCTTCACCAAACGACAAACTTTTCCGCCAGTCCAAGTTAAAAGTATTTGCAAAAAACAAAATAAATGTGACTCAAAAATTGAATTTTGTGTTTGGAAGAGTAGAAAACATTATGGGCAAAGGAGAAAATGCTGGTTACCAGCATTTTCTCCTTTTCTTACAATGTTTTCAAGTGGCTTTTTTCTCAGGGTTGTTAAAATTCAGGATTGTATGGTAAAAGGTTGTGCTGATTGTTACCATATTTCTTTAACAAGTTTACAGCAAAAGAATTTTAAAAGTATCCACGTTAAATATAGATTATCAATGTGAGATCATGTTTATTATCTGAATACCTGCCAAGATATTGTGTTAGTCCTTTAACAAATAAGAAAATCTTGACTCGAAAAAATTGAAAGCATTTGCAGACAACAAAATAAATGAAGCTTAATTGTTCATTTCTGTATTTGATAGGGTAGAAAACTTTGTGGGAAAAGGAAAAAAATGCTGGTTACCAACATTTTCTCTTTTTCTCACAATGTTTTCAAAAGCCTTCATTTAAACTCAGGATTTTGTGGTAGAGGGTTAATAGGGGATATGGCTCTGTACAAACAAGTTGAATTGACAGATTTTTTTTTTATTTCAAAGTTGTCTGGTGCAAAACAAGAACAATTGGAGGCAGTACTGTGTTTACCAGTGAAAAATTGCTTTTAGGCCAAAGTAGAAGTAGGCTTTTTACTATGAAAAAAAAAAATCGTTTCTTGTTAAAAGTAGTTGTGCCTTTTTCCCCATATTGTTTATTGTATCATTTCCTTAAGGCCTAAACAAACAATCCCAAGTTTGAACGACCCTAAAGAAGAATACTTTTGACAAAAAATGTGGAAAAGGAAAAAATACTGGTAACCAGCATTTTCTCCGTTCCAACTATGTTTTGTTCCCTTTTAAATGCAGATTTTAAGTTTTAAGTCACATTTAACCCTTTACCACACAATCCCGACCTTTAACGACCCAGTAGAAAGAAGGCTTTTGAAAACATTGTGGGAAAAGGAGAAAATGCTGGTAACCAGCATTTTCTCCTTTTCCCACAATGTTTTCTACTCTTTTGGACACAAATTCCATTATTTGAGCCACATTAAATTTGTCGTCTGCAAATGCTTTCAATTTGGACCAGCCTAAAATTTTTTCGTCTGGTAAAGAGTTAATTTATCACTTGCAGATGCTTTCAATTTCAACAAGTCTAAAAAATTTGCCATTTGGTAAAGAGTTAAAGAGGACTCTTGCATTCACATGCCATTTGTACTTGTTTCTTGTCTGTCTGAAAATAGGATTTAATCCCTGGGACCATCTCCTAAAGGAATTGAGCTATTTTAGTGGTAGGTCAAGCCTGATGTAGTAATCAGTTTTAACACCTATTTTTTTCTCAATGTCTCTCTCAGCAATTATCAGACATTTTAGGTCGAAGAACTCAGTCATGTTCTGTGCACTCTGTATTTGACATGCATGTATATTGTCCTCAACAGCATTGAAACCCATATCAAACAATCCTTTTTTTCAAAGGCAATGAGGAAGAAGATTTTGAAAATGTTGAAGGCAAAGGAGAAAATGCTGATTTTTAGCTCCACTGGCAAAAGGCCAGAGAGCTGTGTCATGTACTGGTGTCTGTTGTGTGTCTGTTCTTCAGGTCATCTCTGTGTGCGTCCATGCATGTGTTAGCTTTTATTTCAAACATCTCTGAAACTACTCATCTTGTTTAATTTTCAGTAAAAACTCTGGTTGCGGTGGCAACAAAACTGAAAAATATTGAAAATCCTTAAAAATCTTCTTGTCCCAAACCATAAGATATAGGGCTACCAAATTTCTCATGTAGCTTCATCTAATAGACCTTTCACAAATTTCTTCAAATTACAGCTATAGGGTCAAAATTGGCCCAACCCCAGGGGTCAGAAGTTTTACATGGGATCATATGGTGAAAACTGCTTGTTCCAAACCATAAGACCTTGGACTACTAAATTTGGCATCTAATAGAGTGATACAGGGCCATCATGGCCCTCTTGTTTACTTTCTTACAATATTTTCTATAATTTCAAAGACAAATCCTGTCATTTGAACCACGTTTAATTTGTCATCTACACATCTTTTATGTCAGCTCTAAAGTTTTGCTGTCTAATGAAGAATTAAGTTTGTTTATGCATTTTAAAGCCTAGTAATATACATTATATACTTGCCCTTGTGTTTTAACCTCCTATGTGTCTTCTAAATAGTTGTAATATCATAAATTTTAAAACCTTGGTGCTGCCATCATATGTTTAACATAGATTGATTTTAAAACACCTAACTTCAACTTTTATTGCTCTTAAATTCTCTGTAATAAAATTGTACCTTTGATGTTTAGAATCATGATGCCACTTTCAAGCATTTAAGATCACTTATTAAACTCTTCAAGTTCATTTTTAGCACTGTGAAATTTTCAACAATGATAGAACCATAAATGCCCATAGAATGCCAGCTAGCAAATCATTAATACTGAAAACAATGAAATTAACTGCAAAGTCCAAACACTTAGCAATGATATCAATATAGTATTACATGTTATATGATATCAATATAGGATTATATTACAGAGTACACATTTTACAGCCCAGCCCAAGAGCTCAGCCAGTAATGTACAGGGCCTGAAACCAGGGGGTTGCTGGTTCAAATCCCCAGCTTTGCCAATTTTTTCCGCAGATTGATGACAGTCATTGCGACAGGATTCATTCCTCGCCCACTATGAAACATTGCCTCCTTAATGGTTAACCCTTTACTGCACAATGCCGCCTTTTAACGACCCTGGGAAAGAAGCCTTTTGAAAACATTATGGTAACCAGCATTTTCTCCTTTTCCAACAATGTTTTCTACCCTATCAAAAGAAAATTGCACCATTTCAGTCACATTGAAACTGTCATCTGCAAATGCTTTCAAATTGGACAAGGCTAAAATTTTGTTGTCTGGTAAAGGGTTAAGCTGCCAGTGGCTTGGGAAGAATATTGTATGAAGCACTGGTATGAGAAACTCTAGGGAAACCATGCACTTGCCACCACAGTCTAACTGAAATAATTTTGAAAACAGCGTAGGATACCATACAAAAAGCATGTTTTGACAAACTAGTTAAACCTATGCCAAATAGTTGTGAGTTTTGACAGCATTGAGAAAGATGGCTTTTAAAAACATCTTGGAAAAAGGAGAAAATGCTGGTAACCAGCATTTTTTTCTACAGTTTTCTATTCTTTCAAAGACAAATGCCATCATTTGAGCCACATTTAGTTTGCAATTTGAAAATGCTTTCCAAGTGGGCTAGTCAAAAAGATTAAACTTGTTAACTCTTTACCAAATAACAAATACATGTACCAACACTGGGCCAAATTGATGGCATTTGCAGATGACAAATCAAATGTGGCTCAAGTGTTCGAGTTTGTCTCAGACAGAAAAGAAAACGTTGTTGGAAAAGGAGAAAATGGCGGTTACCAGCATTTTCTCCTCAGCTAGCAATGTTTTCAAAAGTGTTCTTCTTCAGGGGTTGTGTGGTAAAGGATTGTACTATCAACATGTGATTGTTCTGATACCTGTAAAGTTGATGTATAAATGACTTATAGCTTACACATCATTCAAACAAAGAAACAAAGAAGAACCTTTTTTGAGACAAAAGTGTAATGTTAAATATCAGGTTCAGGTAGGCCTGATAGAAAGCTTCTGTTTGAATAAGTTCAAGATTTTACTGATTGCTCTGCCCAGCCCAATTGTGCAGTAGTGCACAGGACTTGAGATCAGGGGGTTGCTGGTTTAAATTCTTAGCTCTGTGATTGATTGAATGGTGTTTTATGGTCCCTTAAAAAATCGAAAATGATGAAAAGAGAACATTCTTTCCCTCTCCTGTGAAATTTTCCTAAACAGAGTTACTACAGTCTTTCATTGAAGCTTCAAGCTGATCATTGCTTCAACTATGGTTATGTGGGGAGTAGCTAGTGGCTTGGAAATGATACTGTGCAAAGAAATGGTCAAAGGAGTTAATATAAATAGGAACCTTGTAATTAACATTAACTCTTTACCACACGATAACATTTTAGACTAGTCCAATTTCAAAGCATTTGCAGATGCCAAATTCAGCTTTGGAACAAACAGGCTTAAGCTCTCTGATAGAGCAGAAAACATTGTTGGAAAAGGAGAAAATGCTGGTTACCAGCATTTTCTCCTTTTCCCACAGTGTTTTCAAAAGCCTTCTTTCCTAGGGTCGTGAAAACCCAGGATTGTTTGGTAAAGGGTTAAAACAAATGTTAAGTAGAAACTATGCCTTAACCGTTTACTGCACAATGCCGCTTTTTGACGCCCCTGGGAAAGATGCCTTTTGAAAGCATTGTGGGAAAAGGAGAAAATGCTGGTAACCAGCATTTTCTCCTTTTCCCACAATCTTTTCTACTCTATCAAGAGAAAATTAAACCATTTGAGCCACACTGAAATTGTCGTCTGCAAACGCTTTCAATTTGGACAAGGCTAAAATTTTGTCGTCTGGTAAAGGGTTAAGTTTAAGAATTTGTTGTTTGATTGAGCATTTAAGGGATGCATTTTGATCTATAAGGGGGGATGATACTACTAACATTAATACCATGACTTTTTGTTTAACTCTTTACCACATAATCCCGAGTTTTAACGACCCTGTGAAAGAGGCCTTTTGAAAACATTGTGGGAAAAGGAGAAAACGCTGGTAAACAGGATTTTCTCCTTTTCCCACAATGTTTCAACTCTATCACAGGCAGAAATCATCATTTCAGCAATATTTGTCGTCTGCAAATGCTTTCAGTTTGGTCCATTCCGAAATTTTGTCTTTTGCTAAAGAGTTAAGTGGCCTCCACTTTATATCATCATTTTTGATCTTCAGGTTGTAGAATTACAGGTTGTATTTTGGCTGGATCCCTGAATGGTTTTTGTTTTGCTAGATCTAGAGATTGACATGAAATATCTATCATTTTACAGTATTTTTCAAATACATGTATTTTTTGCAAGTTTTTGAGCTCCTTATTGTGATTATTTTGGCACTTTTATATTAGTTCTCTACTAGATTCTCCACATGGGCAAATAGGTTTGCCCACTGTCTGTAAACGTACAGGCCTGTCCTTTCATCTGTCTGACCTTCCACGGACCCTCCACCTAGCTACCTGATACTTTTTCTAAATCAGGATCCTGTGGTAACACAAAACCATTAACCCTTTACAACACAATCCCGAGTTTTAACGACCCTGAGGAAGAAGCCTTTTGAAAACATTGTGGGAAAAGGAGAAAATGCTGGTTACCAGCATTTTCTCCTTTTCCCCACAATGTTTTCTACCCAATCAAAGAAAAATCACACTATTATAGCTATGATGAAACTGTCGTCTGCAAATACTTTCAATTTGGATGGGTCTAAAATTTTGTCATGTGCTAAAGAGTTAACCCTTTACCACATGATCCTTAGTTTTTACAACTCAGAGGAGAAATTGTTTTGAAAACATTGTGGGAAAAGGGGAAAATGCTGATTACCAGTGTTTTCTTCTCTGTTACAGACAAAGTTCCATCATTTGAGCTACATTTAAACTGTTGTCTGCAATTGCTTTGAATTTTTACAAGTCTACACTTTTGTTGTTTGGTAAAGAGTTAAGAGCCATGTTCATGAAACTTCTCCAAGATAGGTGCCAATATTCACATGATCTGAGCCCTCTGTTATAGGTAAAGGTCACTTATTAAAACTCTGGATTGTGTGGTAAACAGTTAATATTACATCTAGAATCTATGTTCAACATTTTGGAATACTGTGATAGATATTCTTGCCCTGGAATTGTAATTAACCGATTGTTCTGTCTGATGTAAAATGTCCATTTCTAAAGCAGTCCAAGAATTGAATTATATATTCTTTATAAATAAGATTTTATGACCTAATTGTCTGATTTTAGATCATTTTTAGTCAGGATATCATAAAAAAAGTTGGTTCTTATTCAAGTGGCCATTGCTCTAGACTAATGACAGAAACTCCACTTTTATTCACTCAATTTACTAGACAACCAAATTTTAGACTTGTCCAAATTTAAAGCATTTGCAGATGCTCAAATGGCAGAATTTGACCTTGACAGAGTAGAAAATAGCACTGGAAGAGGAGAAAATGCTGGTTATAAGCAATTTCTATTTTTCCGACAATATTTTAAAAAGCTTTTTCAACTTGGAATTGTGTGATCAGAGAGATAAACCCTTTATCAAACTATCCCATGACTTTACCATGCCAAGGATGAAGCAACCTTAAAGTCTCAAAAATGAGCCGTTTATGATTTCATTTATTGTGCACTGTACTGTCTCAAGTCTATTGTGAATTTTCTGGTAGAAAAGGTACAGCACTGTACTGACTTTATGTTACGTTGATTTAATCTGCATTGAAACAAAATACAATTGATATTTAGTGACACACATGACCAAGGACATATTATGAAACCTTTCATTACCTAAAGGACTTTTACAAGTTGTTTATAAAATGTAAATCTCAAAAAAACGTGATAAAATTTATGGTGTTTGGCAGCCATTTTGTGTCTATTTTTGGAAAAGTAAAGGTCTGGAGTAATATAGTTGAATGAAACTTATTTTTTCTTATGTACAGCATATTAAGTAGAAGTAATTGTATTTGAAACAAAGGATTATTGAATAGAATGAATAAGCAAGCGGCAGGTATGTTCAGATTCTAGTGTTGTCATCAATTTGTGATAATGTGAGAATTTAAATGTGCGGACAAAATCTCTGCAGAGGTTTTTTCTCTTTTTTTTGCGATTGTCTCTGTACTCGGATGTGACTTGTCAAAAATTAAAATTGTATTTGGGGACAGATATCTGTGCTAGAAAACCCTGATAATAAGTGCTAAATGTATTCAAAAGTCGTTGATTTGATCTCTCGTAAATGATGTTTGTTTCCAGGGTCAGTTATCCTGGGCAAAGGGTTTAGCAGATGACTTTGAAGTGTCCTTTGAAATAAAGGGATAACGGAAACAACAGAAATGATTAACCCTTAGAGTGCCGAATAAACCTGCCAGACATTTTCATTCTGGAAATATGACCCAGATAATTCCAATTTCGTGGTTGCTTTTGTCTACAGTGATTCGACAAAGCGGCCAGTGTAGATCAAAGATCAGGCTGCATGTTTTGTGCAGCCTGATCTTGATCTACACTGGCCACAAACGCAACTAAATTCGTGAAAGGCACTTTAAGGGTTAAGATTTGATTCATAAATACATGTAACAACATTGTGGAAAAGGGAGAAATTACTAATTATTGAAATTCCAAGTTTTGCATAGATGTTTTTAGATGTGGTCTTCATAAGGACGAGCTTGGTCCTCTGCATGATTTATGTTTTTAGCTCACCTTAGCACAACGTGCTAAAGGTGAGCTATTGTGATCGCCCTTTGTCCGTCGTCCGTCATCTGTCATCCGTCGTCCGTCAACAATTTCTTTAAACATCTTCTTCTCCTAAACCACTGGGCCAATCTTGATGATACTTGGCAGGGATGTTCCTTGGGTGAAGCTCTACCAAAATTGTTCAAAGAATTAAATTCCACCCACAACTCTGGTTGCCATGGCAACAAAAAGGAAAAAAAAGCAAAATCTTTGAAAATCTTCTTCTCTGAAACTAGAAGGCACAGAGCTTTGATATTTGGTATGTAGCATCTCCTAGTGGACCTCTACCAAGTTTGTTCATTTGATGCCCCTGGGGTCAAAACTGGCCCCGCCCCAGGGGTCACAAGTTTGAGCATAGTAACAAAGAAGGAAAACTTTAAAAATCTTCTTCTCTGAAACTTGAAGGCGTAGAGCTTTGATATTTGGCATGTAGCATCTCCTAGTGGACCTCTACCAAGTTTGTTCATATGATGTCCCTGGGGTCAAAACTGGCCCCACCCCGGGGGTCACAAGTTTCAAACATAGGAACAAAGAATGAAAAAATTAAAATTTTTCTTCTCTGAAAATGGAAAACGTGGAGCTTTGATATTTGGCATGTAGCATCTCCTAGTGGACCTCTACCAAGTTTGTTCATATGATGTCCCTGGGGTCGAAACTGGCCCCGCCCCAGGGCTCACAAGTTTCAAACGTAGGAACAAAGAAGGAAAACTTTAAAATTCTTCTTCTCTGAAACTGGAAGGCGTGGAGCTTTGATATTTGGCATGTAGCATCTCCTAGTGGACCTCTACCAAGTTTGTTCATATGATGTCCCTGGGGTCAAAACTGGCCCCGCCCCAGGGCTCACAAGTTTGAAACGTAGGAACAAAGAAGGAAAACTTTAAAATTCTTCTTCTCTGAAACTGGAAGGCGTAGAGCTTTGATATTTGGCATCTAGCATCTCCTAGCGGACCTCTACCAAGTTTTTTCATACAATGCTCCTTGGATCAAAACTGGCCCTGCCCTGGGGGTCACAAGTTCTAACATAGGAACAAAGAATGAAAACTTTAAAATTCTTCTTTTCTAAACCTTGAAGGCATAGAGCTTTGTTATTTGGTATGTTTGTTAGCCCACCTGAGCACAACATGTTCATTCAGTTTGAAATTGGGTCACCTGGGGTCATAAACTAGGTCACTAGGTCAAATAAAATGGATACCTTGTGGGCACTCTAGAGGCCACATTTATTGCTCGAATGACCTGAAATTTGGTCAGAATGTTTGTCTTCATAAAATCTCAGATGAGTTTGGATTTAGGTCACCTGGGATCATAAACTAGGTCACTAGTTAAAATTAAAGTAATTCCTTGTGGGCACTCTAGAGGCCACATTTTTGGCTCAAATGACTTGAAAATTGGTCAGAATGTTTGTCTTGATAAACCCTACATGAGTCTGAATTTGTGGCATCTTAAATTAGGTCACTAGGTCAAATTAAAGAAATACCTTGTGGGCACTTTAGAGGTCACATTTATCATTCAATTGATTTGAAAATTGCTTAAAATGTTTGTCTTGATGAAATCTAGGATGAGTTCAAAATTGGGTCACCTGAGCTCATAATCTAGGTCACTAGGTCAAATTAAAGAAATACCTTTAGGGCACTCTAGAGGTCACATTTCATGCACAATTGACTTGAAAGTTGGTCAGAATGTTTGTCTTGATGAAATATTGGGTGAGTTTGAAATTGGGTCAGCTGGGGTCATAAACTAGGTTACTGGGTCAAATTTAAGAAACACTTTGTGGGCACTCTAGAGGCCACATTTATTGCTCAATTAACTGGAAAACTGTTCAGAATGTTTGTCTTGATAAATTTTTTGATGAGTTCTAAATTGGGTCACGTGGGGTGATAAATTAGGTCACTAGGTCAACCTGCGGAAATTCCTTGTGGATGCTCTAGAGGCCACATTTTAAGCTCAATTGACTTGACAATTGGTCAGAAATTGGATTATGCACGTTGAGTGAATTTCACCTATTGACTCAGGTGAGCGACCCAGGGCCATCATGGCCCTCTTGTTCTCTTAAAAGGGAAAGTGTAGAGCTTTAATATTTGGTATGTAGCATTTCCTAGTGGACCTCTACCAAGTTTGTTCATATGATGCCCCTGGGTCAAAACTGGCCCAGCCCCGGGAGTCACAAGTTCGAACATAGGAACAAAAAAGGAAAACTTTAAAATTCTTCTTTAAAACTGGAAGGCGTAGACCTTTGATATTTGGTATGTAGTGATTCTGTTCTAAGTTTGTTTGCCCATCTAAGCTTAACAAGTTCATTGAGTTCAAAATTGGGTCATCTTGGGTCATAAACTAGGTCACTAGGTCAAATTAAAGAAATACCTTGTTGGCACTCTCGAGGCCACATTATTTGCTCAATTGCCTTGAAAATTAGTTAGAAAGTTTGTCTTTATAAAGTCTCACATAAGATTAATTTGGGTCAGCTTGGGTCATAAACTAGTTCACTGGGTCAAATTAAAGAAATACCTTGTTTGCACTCTGGAGGCCACATTTATTGCTCAAATGACCTGAAATTTGGCCAGAATGTTTGTCTTGATGAAATACCAGATGAGTTTGGATTTGGGTCACCTGGAACCATAAACTAGGTCACTAGGTCATAATAAAGAAATACCTTGTGGGCACTCTAGAGGCCACATTCTTTGCTTAATTGCCTTGAAAATTGGTCAGAATGTTTGTCTTTGTAAAATCTCACATGAGTCTGAATTTGGGTCAACTGGGGTCATAAACTAGGTCACTTGGTTAAATTAAAGAAATAGCTAGTGGGCACTCTAGAGGCCACATTTATTATTCATTTGATTTGAAAATTGGTTAAAATGTTTCTTTTGATATAGTCAATGACCAGTTCAAGTTTGGGTCACCTGGGGTCATAATCTAGGACACTAGGTCATATTAAAGAAATATCTTTAGGGCACTCGAGGCCACATTTTTTGCTCAATTGACTTGAAAATTGGACAGAATGTTTGTCTTCATGAAATATGAGTTTGAAATTGGGTCACCTGCGGTCAAAAACTAGGTCACATGGTCAAATTAAAGAAAAACCTTTAAGGCACTACTAAGGTGAGCGACCCAGGGCCATCATGGCCCTCTTGTTTTACTTTTCCCACAATGTTTTCAACCATGTCAAAGGAATAAAGTTCATAAGGACCATGTTTAGAATTTGTCTGTAGCAGATACTTTCAATGTGAAAGAGTCTAAAATTTGTCGTTTGGGATAAGGTTAACCTCTTTACCAGATAACAAAATTTTAGGTTCACCTAAATTGGAGGCATTTGCAGATGACATCATAATATGGTTCAAGTGATAGAATTCGTCTTTAACTGTAGGAACATTGTGGTAAAAGAAGAAAATGCTGATCAACAGAAGCTTCTCCTTTTTCCACAATGCTCTCAATAGCCTTCTTCCTTAGGGTTGTTAAAACCAGGGATTGTTTGTAAAAGGTTAAGGCATAATATTCTTATGTGATGCATGTTATCAGCATGACTTAATAGCATGACTTTCTTTATCTGTTATTTGTAAGCAGAATGCAGCATGCATAACAAGATTATATTTAGATCAATCTTTCATTGCTCTCGGCTCTTGGCATGCATAGTGCCTCATCAGTTGGCTTTGAGAACAGTGTAGACCAAGATCAGACAGCAGTTGAATGGTAGTCTGATCTCAGACACGGTCCATTATTTTCTTACTTTGCTGTTTTCAAAGAAAACTCACAGGTAATGTCATAGATACTGCTATTGATGTCTGGGTCTATGTCATCATGCAAAAACTTTGACATTTTATCATGTCTCTGTTTTTACTACCTAGCCTAGTATTGGTGAAACCCAGGGAATACATATGTGAGCTGTCGCCATGATATGACTGAAATAATATTGAAAGCGGCAAAAAACACCAATCAGTCAATCAGTATGTTGTTTCCAAGATATTATTTCAAACTTTGGCTGTATGGTTGCTACCAAAAGGAAAACCCATGCCAGAAGGGCAGATAAACTTCAAAAGTTTTTTGACATAGTTGTGCCCCTTTTTTGACTTCGATTTTTTTTGTTGAAAGAGCACCAGCAGCTGAGCACTGGCAGCTGCACGCAGTGCTCTTGTTTTGTGAGATTGTCATGCCTAAGTATCCTTGGATTACAGTATTTTTTCCTTACCCACTGACCATCTATACAAATATACAATATCTTAACTATTTAGCAGTTTACAAGTTAACTTATCACCTCAAACATGCCACTAAGCTCATCAGAGCATGGAGTACTGAGGGTGGGCTTTTGAGATCATGCTGGGTGTGTCACGTGTCTTTAAATTTTACCTTGTCTGGACTGTGAGGGATACACTTTATGTGCGATGCTCATGAAACTTGGCTAGAAAGTGTTTTGTGACAATATTTTGCAAGAGTTAGAAAAGTGATTACCTTGGATCGAAGAGTAGGGCACTAAGTCACATCTTGCAAAAACCTTGTGCAATCTAAAGATGACACCTTTGGCCTAATGTAAGCCCAATGCCCTTAATATGAGCTGTGCTCTGGCAAAAGGGGACTTAATGCAATTCCATAATGCATTATACCAAGCAGGATATCACCTAATTATTGATCCCTAAAATCCATTTTGTCAAATGACCGACTGAGTTATGAGGTAGAATTATCTCTTGAAATGCAGAAAATTTAAGATAGCAAAAAGTTTTGGCCCATGTCAGCCTGTGCAGGCTGACGTTGGTCGATACTTTTCGCAAATGCATTTAGCCCCCTTTTCACAGAGCATAGCTCACATATTTTGTACCCTTTGAAACACATACCTGGTCACATATTACCACATTTAATTTAATGTCTGCAAATGCTTTTCATTTGTAAGAGGTTTGAATTTTGTCATCTGGTAAAGATTTAATGAGAATTTTGAGATTGTGGTGAACAGTATAGGAACATCAAGGTGCTGTAGTTTATAGATGTTAAAACATTATAAAGAATCTAGCACAATGTAGATCCAAGGTCATACTGCAGATTCAGACTTCAGATGTTTGCAAAGGTTGCTATAGCTGTACAAACATATACACTGTAATAGTCATTCTGAGGAATAGTCATTCTGAGGATTTACTCATTTTGTAACATTCAGCAAGTGTTTAATTTAGCACCTCCTCTTACACATGACTAATTTCATAGTCCCTTTTAACTCTTTACCACATGACAAAATTTTAGACTGGTCCAAATTGAAAGCATTTGCAGACAACAAAATAAATGTGACTCAAGAATTGAAATTTGTTTTTTGAAGGGTAGAAAACATTACGGGAAAAGGAGAAAATGCTGGTTACCAGCATTTTCTCCTTTTTCCACAATGTTTTCAAAAGGCTTCTTTCTTGGGGGTTGTTAAAAGTCGGGATTGTGTGGTATAGGGTTAAAGAGTGTCATTCTGTGTGAATAAGTGTTAAGCATTAGTCACACCTGGATTAACAATACTTATTGACAGCACTGGCAGACAACAATTTCAGTGAGGCTCAAATGAGGTATGCATGTATCTGAAAGAGTAGAAAGCATATAGGAATAGGATAAAACCCTGTTTTCCAGCATTTTCTCTTCATATAATGATTTCAAAAGCTTTCTTCCACACGGTTGTTAAACCCTGTGATTGTTTGGTACAGGCTTAAAAGAAATGTGACTTGACCTACCTGGAATTTGCTTGAAATACTTCACCTGAATTTACTTTTGGTAACACTTTACTGTACAATACCACATTTTTAACCCTTTACCACACAGTCCCAAGTTTTAACAACCCTGAGGAAGAAGCCTTTTGAAAACATTGTGGAAAAAGGAGAAAATGCTGGTTACCAGCATTTTCTCCTTTTTCCACTGTGTTTTCTACTCTATGAAAGCCAAATTTCAGGTTTTGAGTTCCAGTTGTCGTCTGCAAAAGCTTTCAATTTGGACCAGTCTAAAATTCTGTCATTTGGTAAGGAGTTAAAGCCATCAGAAGGAAGACTCTAATGTCCTAATTGTTAATTTCCCATGTTTCCCTTTGTCCATGTAAATTATTTCATAGATGTCTTCCCAGTTTATTTAGAAAAAAAAAAATGAAATGCTGTAGAACTATTCCAGTGACCACATAAGATATTATTTGAGTAAGAACCATGTTTCATTTCAGTATTATCAAATATGTTTGTTTTTCTTCAGTACTTTCATACTGGTTTCTTATGCTTCGGTACTTTTTATATTTACTGGTACTTGTTTGTGTTGCAGGACCCTGGCTGGCTGATGGGAATGAGAAAGTTGGATCAGAGTTGTGGAGTTTTCCCAGAAAATTTCACAAAAAGGGTGTGAGCCCCTTGAATGGAATCAAGGGCTCATCGTTGTTTCTTCTTTTTGTCTGACTAGTACAGCTGAAGAGTGAAAGGTGAAAGAACAAATAATGTGGATGGAAAGATGAGAGGATGGAATAAATAGCTTGTAAATCTCGTAACCCATTACTGTACAGGCAAGTCTTAGACCCACCAAAACTGGTAAAAACTAACTCAAATGACAAATATTTGAAAGTAAGGTGTTTTTTATCAGGGAAAAGATTGTGCAAAACTTCCCAGACCTATACGCAACCCTTAACCCTTTACCAAACGATCTCTGATGTGTGAACGACTTTCAGGAAGAGGCCTGTTGAAAACATTGAGGGAAAAAGAGAAAATGCTGGAAACCAGCAATTTGTCCTTTTCCCACTTGTTTAAGTTTTTTATCCAATCAAAGACAAATCTCACAACTTGAGCAATATTTGTCATCTGCCAATTGCTTTCAATTTGGACATGTCTGTAAATTTTGTCTTTTGGTAGAGGGTCAAATGTACAGGCTTTTACATGAGTTACTAGAAGTTGTTAAATATTACACAATAAACAAACATTTGAAGTAAATGAAAAGACTTTTTTTTCAAAGTATGGAAAGAATTGTGAGAAAATAAGCAATAGCTAAGGTAGTTGCAAGTTGGTTGTCCAAAGCTGCTAACAGTATGATCGTAATGAATGGTATTTGACAATCAAAGGGTTTTACAATTTAGTTGTTGGTGCTCATTGGATTTTGTTTTAATCAAACAATTCCAGTGAGTATCGACCAAATGGGTTTTAGTAAAAATGATGAAGGCATAGGATTCGCAAATTGGAAGCTCCTGGGTTGGAATATCACTCAGGGCAATGGGTTTTATGGGGGAATGCCCCTGGGACCTTGCCTAGTACTGTTGAAACCCAGGGAACACTTGAATAAGTAAGCTAATGCCATGATATGACTGAAATATTGTTGAAAGTAGAGTGAAACACCATTCGTTCAATCAAGCAATCACACAGCCTTCCTTGTACAGTATAATTATGCACAAATGTACATGTACATTGTCTTAGACTGTAATGTATAAAAAATGTTTTGCCATTTTCAAACAACGAAACAAGACCAAGAGATTTTTTTTATTGTTGTGCTGTGTTTTATATTGCAATACTTTTACCATATTGCATTGTACTCATTTTTGTTCCTTTTATATGAGCCATGCTCTGGCAAAAGGGGGCTTAATGCATCTCTGCTATGCACTATACCAAGCAAGTCATCACATGATCATGGATCCATACTAGCCACTTTTTTAGCAAGCGACTCGGTCATGAGGTAGACTGGTCCTTGGGCATACAGAAAATTGACCAATAGCGAAAAGTTTGGCCCAGGTCAGCCTGTGCGGACTACGCAGGCTGACCTGGGTCAATACTTTTTGCAGATGCATTAAGCCCCCTTTTCACAGAGCATGGCTTACATGTAACGATATTTCATTCTTCCAGTGGTTGGCCATTCCACAAACATAATAGAAAGTTCTGAATTTAATTTTGTTTTCAACATGGGAATTTAGATTTTCAAATGTCTTTGGTTAATCCTTTACCAAACAGTCCCATGTTTTATCCATCCTTTGGAAAATGGTTATTAAAAATTGTTGGGAAAGGAGAAAATGCTGGTATATGGCATTTGCTCATTTTCCGCCAGAGTTTTCTACCTTTTCAAAGGTAATCCCATCATTTTAGCATTTATTTTGTCACCTGAAAATGCTTTCAATTTTGATAAATCTGAATATAGTGATCTGGTAAAGATTTAGCATTCCTCTTTTCATCATTATTTGTCACTAATTAAAGGTAGAAAGCAGTAATTTTTAGCTCCACTGGCCGAAGGCCAGCGGGCTTATGTCATGGCCTGGTGTCCGTCGTGCGTGCGTGCGTCCGTCCGTGCGTCCGTCTGTCCGTCCGTCCGTGCGTTAACTTTTATTTCAAACATCTTCTTCTCTGAAACTACCCATCCAATTTTCATGAAACTTCACAGAAATGATCCTGCCATGGTCCTCTTCAGAATTTCTTGAAAGAATTTGATTCCTTCAAAAACTCTGGTTGCCATGGCAACAAAACTGAAAAATATTGGAAATCTTTAAAAATCTTCTTGTCTGAAACCATAAGGCATAGGGCTACCAAATTTGGCATGTAGCTTTATGTAGTAGCCCTCTATCATGTTTCTTGAAATTATAGCCCTGGGGTCAAAATTGGCTCTGCCCCAGGGGTCACAAGTTTTACGTAGGCTTATATAGAGAAAACTTTAAAAATCTTCTTGTCTGAAACCATAAGGCATAGGGCTACCAAATTTGGCATGTAGCTTTATGTAGTAAACCTCTATCATGTTTCTTGAAATTATAGCCCTGGGGTTTTAAAAATTGGCTCTGCCCCAGGGGTCACAAGTTTTACATAGGCTTATATAGAGAAAACTTTAAAAATCTTTCTGTACCTAGCCATAAGGCCTAGAGCTACCAAATTTTGCATTTAGCTTGATCTAGTTGGGGTCTACCAAAAGTGCCCAAATTATAGTCCTGGGGTCAATTTGGCCTCATGCGGGGGGGTGTTTCACAAGATTTACATAGGCTTACATAGGGAAAACTTTTAAATCTTGGTGTACATAGCCATAAGGCTTAGGCTACCAAATTTTGCATAATTATAGCATTATCTAGTGGACAACTACAAAGAGGGCCCAAGTTACAGCCCTAGGATCAAGTTTGGCCCTGCACCAGGGGTCACAAGTTTTACATGGGTTTATGGAGTGAAAAGTTCAGAAACCATCTTGTTACTAGCCATAAGGCCAAGAACTCCCAAATTTGGCATGTTATTCTTCTAATACACATATTCCCCATTTAGTTTGACTGTAGCCCTGGGGTCAAAGTCTTATATAGTGAAGACTTCTCTTCATGGTTTATATTTATAAGCCAGTGGAGCGATACAGGGCCATCATGGCCCTCTTGTTTTTTTATAGTTTGCATGGAGGCAAAGTCAGGTATGTTGTTATGGGACTAAGAAAGCATGTAACTTTTTATTAGCTGACAAAATTTAATCATTTCCTAATTAAAAGCATTTGAAGACAATATATTAAGGACATATGCCACAGTTTTTTCCGATGGACAGATATTTTTCATTTTCACTCAGATGATAATATAATGTATGCAGAGTTAAAAAAATGAAAAGAAAATAATATGTTGTGGCGCAAAATGCAAAGATACAATTCTTCTAAGGGGATAACTCCTGTCAAAATTACAGAAAATAACTTTAATTTCAAACCTAAAAACTGGTTCTTAAAGTAAAAATACTGCTCAAATAAATGATCAGTCTTAGAAATGCAATTTTTGCCAGTAGTAAAAAAGGATTAATAGAAAGAATTAAGGTACTAGACAGATCATAGTAGCAATTAGAAATGTTCTTACGTGTCAACAAAGACTTATTTTCTGATCAATTTTCTGCAATAAAAAAATTTCAGCGGACAACTTTTTTCAAATTTTGCTCAGAAATAGTGCTTTCTAATATCTTGCAAAAATTTTTTTAAAAAAGTATATTAAGCAGGGCATTTGTAAGAGATATGGTGCATTTTTGAAGGTTGTTGACATAATGAGTTACCTCCCTTAATAATGAACATGCCTATTTTGGCATGATTTGGCATCCCGAACATCTATAAATCTCCCATTTTTTTTGCATGTCTGTGATTTCAAGATATTTAAAAGGCAGAAACATATTAGATATGAAAATATACTATCTCTGTTTCAAACTAACCCAGTGGAATATAATAGAGTGTAGAAAAAAGAAACATGCTCAAAACAGTCAGCAGGGAAAACTGGCATATGTCCTTAAATTTGGCTCAATGGTGAGATTTTCTTTTGAAAGGGGTAGAAAACATTTTGGAAAAAAAAAAAAAGAAATTGTTGTTAGAAAACTGGATTTCTTGATAAAGGATTAATTATGTGGATTTTTTGATAAAGGATTAAACTTGAGGGTCTAAATCGAAGAAGTGGATATATCAGATTCTGTTTTTTAAGACAACTAAGATATTGCAATGTTAAAAGGTTGTTATGCTCAGAGTATCTCTAAAATATGAGATTGTACAGGTTCAAGATCAGGCTGCACAGTTTGTGCTCTCTGATCTTGGATTTTGAAATGAAAGCTGTGGTTGGGAATATAGGGTTTAATACAACGCAGCAATGTGTTCTGGATTAATTTACATTTGTTATGTTTTGTTCATTAAAGAACCAAGGACAGTGTAAGTTGCTTTTGCAAATATTTTTAACTAAGATTAGAGTCCACTACACATGTAGTCTGATCTAGGATTTACACTGTCTACTGTTTTGGCAGATATTATACGCATAACAGAAATGAAATCACACTTTATGGGGTGGGGGGTTCTTTTGTGTACATGTATGAATCAAGCACTCATAAAACTACTAAACTGACTGAATTGAAAGTGGGTGGGATGAAAAACAAAGATTGAATTTAAGTGTAACTTGAACTGTGGCAATATTATATACTAAATATTATTATATTCATTCTTTTTTTTTTAATCAATTTTTGTGTACTTTTTGTATTATTTACAGAATTTGTCTATATTTTTTTCTGTCATACATTCCTGACAAAGTGTCATAACTGCATGAATGAGTTGCCATAGCAACTGAAGTAGAGCAGTTGATGTCTTCCATTATTTGATGTAAATAAATGTCAATTTTGTTGAGACAACATGAGACTTTAAACATTTTTTTAAGATGAATTCTTCTTTGACATCAGATGTGTTGTAAATTTTTCATTGGTTAGTTTCAAGTTTCCTTTGTAACTTATTTGACTGTGTTGCATAAAACCTTTTCCACTAAATCCTTTTCTCAATGACCTCGAGGAAACAGACTTTTGAAAACATTGTAGAAAAAGGATAAATTGCAGCTAACCAGCATTTTATCTTTTTCCTACAATGTTTTCCACTATTTTCAAAGTTAAATCCCATCTTTTATGCAATTTATCGAATGTATTGTCTGGTAAAAGAGTAAACACCTTACCTGGTACACATAACTCCCTTAGTCTATGGGGTGGAACACTTCTAAAAATATTGTGGCTCAATGAGAAAATGCTCATACATAGCAAATGCTTCTTTTGTGACAACATCTATTAAATTTTGATTTCTTTTTCTAAACTCTATGTGCAAAGATCTTCCAAAGTTGTCTGCTGCAAACTTGTATATTATGGGAATGAGGTAAGGTCAACAAAATGTACTCATTAAGATTGAAAGGATAATGCAAACAACTGAAGAATTTGTACATGTGAGCAGAAGTTTTCTTTAAGGGTAGACAGCATTGAGGGAAAAGGAGAAAACGCTGATCATCAGCATTTTCTCCTATCCCAACTATGTTTTCATAAGGCTTCTGCCTAAGGCTTGTTAACTCTTCATCAGTGGACAAAACTAGACTCAACAAATTAGAGGCATTTGCATGCTTCATATAACATGGAGCGTAAAAGATAATGTGTGTTTTGAAATGGTAAAAAACATTTTGGGAAAAGCAGGAAATGCCGGTTCCCACATTGTTTTTAAAAGACTTTTTCCTCAGGTTGTTAAAATGAGGTTTTTAGTAAAAGGTTAAACAAGGGTAAAGGGTTAGTCGTTTTTTGCTGATGTGACAGAATCAAGGGATGGGTTTTATATTTATATAATCATTCCATGGAAAATGAACATTGCATTCCAATACTTGTATACAGGGAAATCAATTTTATTTTGATCTAACCCTTTCAAAATGAATAGGCAAACTTTAAATTGAATGCTTAACCCATTCCCAAATGACATATTTTAGCCCCTTCCAGATTGAAAGCATCTGCAGACAACAAATTTGAAAGTGGCACAAATGAACTTAAGGTTTTCTGACAGGGTGGAAAACATTGTGGGAAAAGGAGAAAATGCTGGTTACCAGCATTTTCTCCTTTTCCCACAATGTTTTCAAAAGGCCTCCTCTTCAGGGACGTAAAAACACAGGATTGTTTGGTAAAGGGTTAAATAAAGATGTAACAGGTTCCTTACTTTTGTTTATGTGTGTAGCTTATGTCAAAGGATTGTTAAAACTTTGTGTTGATTTTTAGCTCCACTGGCCGAAGGCCAGCGGGCTTATGTCATGGCCCGGTGTCCGTCGTGCGTCCGTCCGTCCGGTCATCCGTCCGTCCGTCCGGTCGTCCGTCCGGTCGTCCGTCCGTCCGTCAGTCCGTCCGTCCGTGCGTTAACTTTTATTTCAAACATCTTCTTCTCTGAAACTACCCATCCGATTTTCACGAAACTTCACAGAAATGATCCTGACATGGTCCTCTTCAGAATTTCTTGAAAGAATTTGATTCCTTCAAAAACTCTGGTTGCCATGGCAACAAAACTGAAAAATATTGGAAATCTTTAAAAATCTTCTTGTCTGAAACCATAAGGCATAGGGCTACCAAATTTGGCATGTAGCTTTATGTAGTAGACCTCTATCAAGTTTCTTCAAATTATAGCCCTGGGGTCAAAATTGGCTCTGCCCCAGGGGTCACAAGTTTTACATAGGCTTATAATAGAGAAAACTTTAAAAATCTTCTTGTCTGAAACCATAAGGCATAGGGCTACCAAATTTGGCATGTAGCTTTATGTAGTAGACCTCTATCAAGTTTCTTCAAATTATAGCCCTGGGGTCAAAATTGGCTCTTCCCCAGGGGTCACAAGTTTTACATAGGCTTATATAGAGAAAACTTTAAAAATCTTCTTGTCTGAAACCATAAGGCATAGGGCTACCAAATTTGGCATGTAGCTTTATGTAGTAGACCTCTATCATGTTTCTTGAAATTATAGCCCTGGGGTCAAAATTGGCTCTTTCCCAGGGGTCACAAGTTTTATACATAGGCTTATATAGAGAAAACTTTAAATATCTTCTTGTCTGAAACCATAAGGCCTAGAGCTACCAAATTTGGCATTTAGCTTGATCTAGTTGGAGTCTACCAAAAGTGTCCAAAGTATAGTCCTGGGGTCAATTTGGCCTCATACTTGGAGGGGGGGGTTCACAAGATTTACATAGGCTTACATAGGGAAAACTTTTAAATCTTGGTGTACACAGCCATAAGGCTTAGGCTACCAAATTTTGCATATAATTATAGCATTATTTAGTGGACAGTTACAAAGAGGGCCCAAGTTACAGCTCTAGGATCAAGTTTGGCCCTGCACCAGGGATCACAAGTTTTACATGGGTTTATGGAGTGAAAAGTTCAGAAACCATCTTGTTACCAGCCATAAGGCCAAGAATTCCCACATTTGGCATGTTATTCTTCTAATACAATATTCCCCATTTAGTCAGACTGTAGCCATGAGGTCAAAGTTTTATAAGGGCTTATATAGTGAAGACTTTTCTTCGTGGTTTATATTTATAAGCCAGTGGAGCGATACAGGGCCATCATGGCCCTCTTGTTTGTTTATAAAAGGATTTTTTTTAAAAAAGCTCTTATGGAATATTTTATTGTATATGTGATTTGTTTATGCCAGTATGTACAGAAAATTAACTTTTTATGAATATTATATAAATGAGTGGTACTCTGACAAAAGGGGGTTTAATGCATCTCTGTGATGAATGATACCAAGCATGTCATCACATAATTATGGATCCATAAAATCCATTTATAGCAGTCTGACAATTTACTGGACATGAAAGTAGAATTGTTCTTGGACATGCATAGAATTTACATATAGCAAACTATTTGATCCATGTCAGCATGCACAGGCTGATATGGGTCAATACTTCCCCCCCCCCCCACATTAAGCCCCTTTTTCACAGAGTTTTCACTCAAATGTACATGTTATATGCATTAATTCTTTACTTCCTTCAGATAACTTTTTTTGTCTGTCTTATAATCTACAGACTGCTTTTGAAACATTGTGGGAAAAGGAGAATTTATGTGCAGTTTCTGCTTTTGTTGCAATGCTTTCACATATTCTTGTTTTAAAAGCTTAATTGCTGATAATAGTTTCATGTCACTCACACCAAATTTTTTTACCAGCAGGTAATTAGTTAGTTTGTGAATCTGTTCCAATTTGGTATTATCTGTAATAAAAACATTTATTTATAAGCAAAATTGCATATGCCTACCATGTATCCATCTTTTTTTACATTATTTGTTATTACATAATTCATGATTCTATACATAGTATCGTAGAAAATCAGCCATTACATTATAAACATACCCTTAAAACAACAACAAAAAAAACACCCATGGATTTTTTTCAATAGTGCTGTTTGATACTATTTTTGGGGAAAGGAAAAATGGTTTTCATTCACTCATTGTAAAGAAAAGCAAAGTACAAAGTTAAAATATTATAAAGCTTTTGATTAACTGGCATTTTAGCAAAGTAGTTGACTCCTTATACCAAACTATTAGCTAATACAGAAATTTGTTAGCAAATCAAAGGATCTGTTCCATGTACTCTGACCTTGATCTTCATTGTTTCAAAAAGCAAATACAGTTTGTGCTTGTCATTATAATTGTAAATCTAGTTCTTGGTGGTATACAGACCCAAGACAAAGAGAAACCTTTCAAGCCTTTACCAAACAGTCTTGCTATTTTATAACCTTTAGGAAGAAGGTTTTTGGAAAAGAATGTGAGAATCAGGTTATTCTCCTTTTCCATCTCTATGTTCTACCATCAATAATAAGGGATCTATTAAATCCATTTAGTCTAATAATTGACTGAATCTAAAGGTAGACTGGTCCCGTGACATGCAGAAAATTTACAAATAGCAAAAAGTTTTGACCCATGTCAGCCTGCACAGACAGCAAAGGCCGACATGGGTCAATACTTTTTGCAGAGGTATTAAGGCCCCTTTTCACTGAAAATGACTCATTTTTTTTTTTTTTTTTTTTTCACATTTCAAAATATACATCAAATTGCCTTTGAAAAGTTTTATCCATCTTGAATTTCTACTCTGGCTGCAATACGAAGTCATTCTGGCCGAACAGAAGCAGAAGCCTTGAAAATTTAAACTTATTTGGGTATTTTTTTCCATACTGGGTTGTCCATTTTGCATATTTGGCATTCTGAGGATTTTAGTTTCTTGTAAGTAACAAGGAGAGAGTTGAAAGGTATTCAGATCATTACTGATTGCATATTACTATACATTATTTTTGTATAAAATCATGTCTCTATTTTAAATCTGTAGTTATATTACAGTTGTGTTGATGTATTTTCAATATGTACAAATAATGGTGCAAAGAAAATGATTATGACCTAGACGAGGTCCTCTTTCTACACTGACATGAACCATTACACATAGTTTTATGACAGATATAAAAATATGCACAGATATACATATACATGTATATAAGCCATGTTCTGGCAAAAAGGGGATTAATGCAACTCCGCGATGCATTGTACCAAGCAAGTCATCACATAATTATGGATCCACTGAATCCATTTTGTCTAACAACCATCTGAATTATGAAGTTGAAAGGTCCTCGGGCCGGCAGAAATTTTACCAAAAGCAAACAGTATGGACACAGTTTACCTTGTGTAGACTGCGCAGGCTGACCTTGGTCAATACTTTTTGCAGATGCATTTAGACCCTATTCACAGAAAATGGCTCATTTTATAACGGCATGATATTTTGAAGGAAAAAATATACACCCAAAACAGTCACCAGATTTATATGTAAATTCTCATGCAAAACCAATGTACTTTAAACTCTAACAGACGTTTATGCTCAAATTGAAAGCATATGCAATCAAATAAATTGTTGTTCAGATGATCTGATAACCCTTTTCCTAGGCAAAAAGAAAAAAACTATGTTTTCCAAGATTGAAAGCATTTGCAGACAATAAATTTATCTTTGAAAGGGTAGAAGCTTAGTGAGAAAATGAAAAATGTAGATTACCAGCTTTTTCTCTTCTAAAAGCCTTCTTCCTTAAGGTCCTTAGAACTTGGGATTGTATGGTCAATGGTTAAAGGAGAAGACAGTGTTAGGGCAGAAGAATATGATAGTTTCTAGAATTTTCTTCAGTTGTCATATTGTTTTCAAAAGCCTTCTTCGACAAGGTTGTTGAAGTAGGGCATTTTCTGGTAACTTTTTACCCTTTTGCTATTTTAAGACCAACCCTAGACTAGTTCTTGTTCTTGTGACAAAAAAAAAAGAGGAGCATAAGTGTTTTTAATTGTTCAGAAAATATTGTAGGAGTAGGAGTTATTGTTTTTTATGTTGATTGACCCCAAATTTTACGATGTTCATCAAAGTTGGCTACTGGGGAATAGTTACGTTGTATTATTACATATTGGTTCAGTGAGGTTTAGTCTTTGTAGAAAGTCGTCTAAAATCATGATTGAATGTTTCTTTTTTCGTAAGTCAGCAGTAGAGACAATATTCAAGTGTTTTAATTGAATAGAAATTTTCAAGCATTACTCGGCCAATACTGAACAATTATTATTTTAGCCCGTTTCAAACAGAATAGTTTGGGAAATATTACAAACTAGAATAGCTTAAGACTGAAGCAATATTTGAAGTAAAGGAGAAAAAATGGTTTGAAGGATATATGAAATTGCTCCTTTTTCTGCTGTGTGTCTAAAAACTGCTTACTCCTGGAAATGCAAAAAAATGTGTTAATAAGGAATTGGAATCTTAAGATTTTTTTTCAAACATCATGACATCAGTAGCAAATAGTTGTCATTTGTCATGATTAGATCCGTAGAAATTTTTGGGGAGAGATGCAATACAAATGTTTTTCTAATCAAATCTGCAGACGATATTGTTAATTACATCAACCAAGGACACTACTGTTGAAAGAGATCATTCCATTTTGAGGTACTTACTGATTCTTGAAGATTATTTTTAAATTGAAAGGCTGTTTTGACCAAGTATTAAATTCAATTTTATTTCGGAGCCATTTGATTGGCTGAGCCTATTTAATGGCTAGACTTTGGATTTATGATTAAGATTATTATATAGAATGGTTGATGAATGCTTCAGTACCTTTCTAGCCAGCATTCTTAATGTAAGGTATATATTTATGAAGAAAGTTCAGTTTTATACTCTTACTAGATGTGCCTATATTAAGGAAAGTGACTTTTCAGTATAAATGTACTTTACAACGAGATGTAAAGTATGCTTTGTGTAAGTATTTCCCCTGCTATGTACAGTGTGGCTCTTGATTTATTTCTTAGAAAGGGTTATATCTGGCCCTTTTAGTCGCGTATTGTTGATCAATTTTAATGGCACTGACTAAGTACAAAATGATACAATTACAACTGATTTTCATCTTATTTCTTCATAAATTCAGTAACTGAATTTTACATTGGCAAAGGTTTAGTAAAGTTGAAAAATATATCTGAAACGATGGTATTTGATATGTAAATGTTTAAAATGTACTGAAATAAATTACAAAAATATTTCATATTTTTTCAGTTAAATTTACTTTGCAATATTCTTATAATATGTACAATTTATATGCTCATTGTATTTTTTTTATACTTTTGCCAGTAGTTTTTCAGTGACAGAAAATATCCCGTGAGAAGTCAAAATTTTACCTTTTTTTTTTTTTTTTTTAAATATTATGATCTATCCTTGCATTAATCATAAGCTTTAAGCTAGTAAAAATTTTCATATGTTTTCTTTTTTACTTTAAAAAAGAATGATTTGGGATGTCAAAAGTGTTCTGAAGAATGATTTGGAATGTCAAAAAAGTTCTGAACGAGATTCTGATATGCTGTTTTATGGTGATTGGTGTAGTTGTTGAGGAACAGTCACAAATCTAAATTATCAGTTACTGACTTTTTTTTTTTAAATTTATTTATTTATTTTTTTTTTTCAAAAACAAAATGAAACCAATTTATGTGAAAGAGAGTTAAATTTCTCTATTTACCACAATGTTTTTAAAGCTTTGTGCATGATATGCTTAAAGTATCTGTTTTTCTTTAGAGGAAGAAAATGGATATTTGGGATGTAATTACACAAAGTGATAAAAAGAGCTTCTCTAATTGTTTAGGCATGCTAAAAACACACACACAAAGATGTTTGTCTACTTTCGATGAAAAGAAAAAAAAAATGTTTTCATACAGTTTATTTATTTTTGTGCTCGTATCAGATATTTTCTCTTGCTGTAAGAATATTGGCAATCATGTCAAGACTCATATTGACTATATTATATGATATATGGTATTGTTGAAATATCAGTAAAATATTCAATAAATAAGGTATTACAAAAAGCACTGTTTTTGGTGGTTACAATTATTTGCTCCCCTGGTTTTTAGGTCATGTGAGCTTGTCACTTTTTGGCATCCTTCTTGTTATTCGTTGTAAGTATTTTTCTAACATGTTTCCCACAGAAAGTATATAATGAATGTCCAACTTTGCGAGTACCATACCTGGCAAACTTGGTGGCTATATTTTGGTTCACTGAATGAGAAGACTTTGGTGGCTGGAATTGAAACCTTGGCGCGACAAACTAGGTGGCTATATTTTGGTTCACTGAATGAGAAGACTTCAGTGGCCGGAAATGAAACCTTGGCGCAACAAACTAGGTGGCTATACTTTTGTTCACTGAATGAGAAGACTTCGGTGGCCGGAAATGAAACCTTGGTGCGACAAACTAGGTGGCTATATTTTGGTTCACTGAATGAGAAGACTTCGGTGGCCCGAAAAGAAACCTTGGCGCTTGTAGACAATTTTTATTGTATTTGGTGTGAAGATGAAAACAGACATGAAATTTCTCTTGTAAATAATATGACGATGCACTACCCTTGCTGAAAATTTCAGAAGACAAATCCCCCATTACGAGTTAAGAATATTGAGATGTCTGTCTGTGCAATTTCATGAGTTTTTTTTTTCCAGTTATTTTTAAACATATATCGAGATGAAAATGCTGAGTATACTGAAATATGCATATTTTACAAAATTGAATACTGATCTAACTTGTCTTTCACAAGTTTTGGGACGTTTGGAGCTGAGTTTTAGTTTTTTACTCAAATACGGAGAGACATTTTTTTTTAACTTTCACAACAGTATTTACTTGAGGTTTAAAGTAGCTGATCTAGTGATCAAGCAAAGTTAAAAACACTTTTAGGTAGGTCTTCAGTTCAAAATATGTATGGAAAATCTGAAAGTGCTTACTACTTTTTAGACCTCCAATGTAACTTATGGACGCCCAGGCCGGTAGGTCATTAGCTATCGAACTTAGGAATCCCATGGTATGCTGACTTGATTCTGTTTCACCGCCAATTTTTTAGGAGGGTTGATGATAACCATTGCTACAGCATTCGTTCTTCTTTTACTACTGGATATACTTCAAACCTTAACGATATTTAAACCTAATGATTCAACATACTATAGGCAATCGAATGATCATCCTCGTTGACCCAGTTCCGATGTATTCCGTAAACTACATTCATCGCCTCTGGGTTATCTCGCGTATGTTTTCTCGTTCTCATGAATTATCCATGAGGCATTTTGATTGGTAATCTCAGTATTTCAGTGAGAACATTTTATCTATTTTTATCAACCATATGCCATCATTTCTACTTTTACCTTGTCTACAACCAATCAAATCGATGAAGGTAGTTTACGGAATACATCGGAACTGGGTCAAAGAGGATGACGTCACCGCTGCTACATACCCCTATGGACTACAACAGCATGCTGTATTTATGAATATTTGCCTTTGTATACAAGGATTTGTAATGTCTGCCCTGGATTGTCGTAAGGCAAATGCCACAGAAGGAAGGCCCACTGGCGGCCGCCACTTTCGTTGAAAATGATGTGAGTTTTACCCGGTTTATTCATAACAACGGAAGAAATGTAATTATCCTCCACTACAAGGGAGTATCGTTATGTTATCGACAAATTCGATTGGCTATTGGGTGTAATTCTCAATCTTATGAATATTCATAGAAACGACGGTTTCGCAATTGAATGTCCCAGGGGTGATGAATGGTAATACTTCACATCTGGGTTAACGAGGGTGTCGAATAATGAGAGATCTGGTGTTTCTTTTGGGTACGCTTGATGCTACTAGAGACAACTGTGGAAGGAGGGACACTCCATTTCATTACGCAACCTCCTCCAGAACGGTCCATGTCGCTCACAATCAAAACGTTAGCTGCATCGTCGATAAACTAAAGTTCTGTCGTTGATCCTCACGTTCCAGATTGATTGATTGATTGATTGACTGTATGGTGTTTAACGCCATTTTCAACATTATTTCAGTTATATCGCGGCGGCCAGTGCACCTATCCATGCTTTCCTGGAGTTTCTTTTACCAGTACTCCGCACAATATTCTTTCCAAGCCACTGGCTGCCTTCCGACATAACCATCGTCGAAACAATCACGTTCCAGAAGAGGTTCAGTCACTAAATTATCACTGATAGAACTACCATTGTTTTGACGTGCCCGCTGTGTTATGTCTAATTGGGTCGATGACATTGTGTTGTAGCAACTTCTGGCTGTAAAGCTGTGCTCGTCTAATATCCATTACAAACAATTTCAGTTTTTCTTTAAATTACGCGTCAAAGCACAAATCGCTTTAGCTGTCCATAATCGGTTACGTAAATTTTACGTCAATATATGGCAGTACTGTGCACTTGTCTCCATGAGACGTGTCGATCAGTGTCAAACGCTAAGCGTTTCATTAACACATACTGTGGGTAGTGTCTAAAACAGGCTACACTTTTAGGTCAGTAACAAGACGTTAGAGAGACTGACTGTTTAATTTAATCATTTACCAGCTTGTTTATTTAAAACTCTTTACATATATTGACAGTTACCATTAAACAAAGCTTTCAAAAAGAAAAATGAAATAATTAATTGATTCATTTGGCGATTTCTTGAGCAGCTGGACCATGTTAGATGCTGAAAGATCAGATTGCTGGTTAAATGAATGGGTTTTAAACAAAATAGAATAATTTCTCCGAATATTTACATCATAATGCTAGTGAGAAATGTGCAAACAAGTTATTATCGAAACAATGATTCAAGACGACTGAATAAGTAAATCGATTATTATGTAATCGTGCAAATTTAAAGGTTTCTTTGTTCAACCTTTGACCATACAGTCCCGAGTATTAACGACCCTGAAAAAGAAAGCTTTAAAAAAAAACAAAAAAAAAAAACAGTGCGGGAAAAGGAGAAAATGCTGGTAACCAGCATTTTCTTCGTTTCCCACAATGTTTACTACCCTGTAAACAAACAAATTCCATCACTTGAGCAACCTTTTTTTTGGTCCCTTTATGGACAAGTTTTGGTAAAACTGGTAGACGGAGATACTCGGATAACGCAGATTGGTTTCCACGTCAGCGCCTAGTAAAATAATAAATGTCCCACTGTAAATCTACAATTGCGGATCAAAGACTCACTTTATCTCACAAATTGGGTGGTGGGATGCGCTACACGGAGCGTCATGCCAACCAATAAATGATGTACTAGCTGCTATGACAGCACAGTCCTCATCCATGCCATCACTACCTGGTTGCCCTGGAAACCTGAAAAAGGAGCAGTGTCTGACTCATTCTGCGCAAATAATTTTTTAAAGATAACCGACTTGTTACAATACTGATTAATATGATGGGATCTTTTAAGTATAAAGCTCAAAGTCTATATCAGACTAAAACTGTTCTCACGTAAATGACCTTTCTGGTGTTGGTTTGCTTGGGTTTTCTTTTCGGAAATGTTGCAGTGTAAACTTAGATAAGAACCCAATTTGCCTATTATATTAGCGTGACGGTAATATTTCATATCCTATTAGACTAGTTGATTAAATAAATTGTAAATGAAAATCATATTGATCAGAAAGATTTATCATTGTGAAAAATCGTTCTTTAAATACAAAAGGAACACTACAATAGAACTTTTACCAGTCAGTATAGGTCAGAGGCCTATCTCCCGTGTACCAAACCCAAACCGCCTCGGTCACTTCATCCGTTGCACCGATCCAAAACTCCTGTCCTCTGTTTCCATTTACTAGCAAAAAAAAAAAATACCGAGACACATTTGTAATAATTAGTTGACTTGTCAAAGCGACACACCGTTATCTGGATTGTCGTCAAAACTGCATTGCAAAATTTGTCTGTAATCCTTGTCTCACATTTTGTCCACACAATAGCCACAATCTACCAACTTCTCTGTGTAAACGTACGAAGTTCTATTGAGTGTATGAATACCAGAAGAGTGATACAGTATATACATAAAGATATGTCTTCATTTAACAAATAATGCATGATCTTGAGGCCAATATCGAAGTTTACGGACTGGACTGGATTGTCGGCCCAAAGATGTTATATGGACTGAAGTGCAGCTGAGATCCATGTAACATCTTTGGTCCGATAGACTAGTCTGTAAACTTCTATATTGTACCAAATTATAGGATTCCCCTTGCCTTTCAAAATGGCTGAATCAAGAATCTAATCGTGTGTATGAACAACGGGAACCAATTTCTTACAAACGCTGCGCTGGTATGCCTGTACCCTTTTTCCACCCTCAGTCAACACTTTGGCAAAGTGGATTTTGTTGATGTTTACCAAAGATATCAGCTTAGGGCTAAACTGACGGCCTACAGTGTGTGAACCCCGTAGAATTTAGTACTTAATGGTATGCAAAATATTGTAAATTGCTATGGAATACTCAGTTTTGTTTCATTCACAAACTAATTTTAACCCTTACCGACTTAAAAAGCTAAATAAATAGAATAAGGAATCATATATGGAAACCTAATGAACTTTCAACCATAACACAGTCCAAAACATCGTTTTTTGAGGCTGTTTCGCCAGACTATTTCATAAAGCATAGTACATATAGGATCAGAGTGAACGTCCTGTGCAGTGTAATTTAAGTATACATTGTCTAAGAGCGAGGAAAAACAATGTCAATTTGTAAGTAACACGTTGTAATTCGTTAAAAAAAAATTGGTCGGGCGAATGCCAAAGTAAAGGTACATGTAACAAACCAATGTTGTACTGCGGACGAATAAACCGTTCCCTTGAATTGCGTTCATAGAACGAACTCACTGCGTATAGGTTTTGGCATACACCGAAAAACTTTGTGCATGCACAATATATTTGTCGCACTGAGAGAACAACGACATACTTCTACCAAATAAGAGCAATACCGAGAAAAAATTGTCCTGATCTAGATCTGTGATCCATACATATAGCATAGTAGATTAGCCCTGAAAACAATGAAAACTCAATGTAATGGTTGCGTGACAAATAGAAGGCAAAAAGCTCTTACTGTCCCGATATAATCGCTTGATTGCTGTTCTCAGAAACATGTCTTCGTCCTTTGATTCTATGGAAACCAGATTGGATTCTTGAAGATAACAGAAGTGCTGAAAATTATCCGATCATTGATGTTGCTGTTGGATGTTATTAAAATAACCTCACATAACATGGAAATAAATAAACAGAAAAATAAGCTGGGACTCTCGACATAGGTGGTTGTTGGATAGATACATGCATTTTAAAATTAGAAAACTCGCGAGTTTTCTCTTTTTGAAACGCATGTTTTCGTTGGTTGTAAGTGCGCCCAATATGACCTTTGATGTCGACGGGCCTTAAAACTTAATTCATTCAGTTCTGTTTTTGAATCATTTTTAAACCTTTGTTATTTTGATTTCACTTCTGGTTCACAATCAGTTTGTCAATTTTTAGGAATGTAACTACAGGTGAAGTGGTCGCGGATTTAATCGAAGCTTTTCAACTTGCAAAATAACCAGTTTAGTATACAACACTAGTTATAAGAAGTTCTAGGGATGCATGAATAGAAAGAAGATAGATCTTGAAAGAGACCATGTAAGAGTTACTGGTATATAAATATTGAACCTCTCTGCGGTTGTGGATGAAGAGGAATGACGAAAAGTAACTACACCACCAATAACCTCCTTCAAGTTCCCTACAGTTATACATATTGTTGCATGCCGAAAATTTTACCGCATTAGAATCCATTACCAAACCACATCAGTTAATTCAATAGCATGGGTTCTTTCTGATTTGTTTCATATAAGTGCTTGAAGACTTGAGTATTTCAAGGAATTTGAACATACTCAGACATAGATCTATGTTTTCCTTTTCATTGACAGTGGTTTAAGGGTTGGTTTGTCCCCAAACAAAAGTGACACAATAAGACGTAATCGGTGGCTATTTTGTCATTATGAAAACTACTTGCTTATATGTGGGCTTGGTGTATTGTGAATGTTGAAGGATGTCATTCTTAACAAAGATGCTAACCTCATTCTAAATACGGTGATGCATGAGGACTATCTACAAAAGTAGTTCTTCGAAGTTTAGCACTTCTGATTATATCAAGTTACATTCTCACATTTTAACGGGCTGTCAAAAGAAGTAACAACATGGCTGCCTATTACGTTACTACGCCATCATTGTTGGAACCAAACAGCACCCTATACTACTACTAATTTTGTTTCGTCCAGATACGTTGTTCTATGTTCACTTGACACTCACGGCTGCTTCTGTGCAGTCGAGGGTTACATTTTCATATAAGTAGTAACACGATGAGCGAAACTTCGTCCAGCCATCCGGGCATGAGCCAACACAGGTACAATCTTGGCCATTTGTAATGAAGAGTGTACCTGCAAAACAATTTACTCATACTGTGTCTCTGTGCTTCTTGGTTCGTTTGATTAGGGTTTAACTTCCTTAAATCCAGAGAGAGAAAAACGCTGTTAAAATTTGATAGACTTGAAGTTGAGAATTTAGTCAGCTGTCCAAACAGATAAATTACCGATATTTACATAGTGAAAAAAAGTTTCGCACCCCCCTGTGTTTTTTACCGGATTTGATTTTCTGACGCGAATAATATAAGATAGGATAGATATTAGAATCTGGCTGCTGCATACACCAACAGACCAGTGTTTTCCCTATGCCTTTGTCAGCCTGCGCAGTTCGCGCAGGCTGACATAGGCCGAAACTTTTTGCTGTCTGTATATTTGATTTTGACAGAAATGTAGACGGTTTAAATTTTAGTGATGTTTCCACAGATGAACCCACTTCTAGGGCCTCCATGGATTGTACATGTAACACAAGAGGTAATTCATTATTGGATTTGTGTAAATCGACGTCACTTAGTACTGGTAACGGTAGACTTGGGTCCGATAAGAACAGGGGTACATTTACTTATTTCGCAAAGCATGCATGTAGTACCATTGACTACCTATTGTTGTTTAAACATGATTTTCCACTTATTCATGAATTTTCTATCGGAAAGTTTAATATGTATAGTGACCATGCACCATTTTCTTTTTTTTTTTTTTTTTGTTCGATTTCCATTTGCTCCTGCTGATAAAAGTAGACATGATGAAAAAAGTATTTATTTTAAATGGACGGATGAAAAAAGAGATTTGTTTCGACGTAATGTCATTTCTGAATTGAGTCGGCTAAATGAAACCATTTATAATGTTGAACAGGGAAATAAAAACAGTGTAGAAGAAATGGTTTCTGCTTTTTCAAATAGTATAAGTAAAGCAGCCGATCCACTTTTCAAATGCACGACATTTAAAGGTCGCACTGAACATAGTTTAAATAAACAATGGTTTGATAGTGAATGTATCAAAGCACGGAGAGTCTATCAGAGTGCATTGAATTTGTTTAACGCAAACAAATCAGTTGAAAATAGAGAATCACTTTGCCAAAAAAGATCAATATACAAGAAATTAGTACAATCGAAAAAGAAGGCTTTCAAAGTTAAACAATCAAAAGAATTTGAAAACTTGAAGAAAAAACAACCCAGAGACTTTTGGTATTTCTTTAAACGTAAAACTTGTAAGCTATATGCAGATATAGATATATCAGACTTCCGTAGACATTTTTCTGAAATATTTGATGATTTAAAAAAAGTTAATATACCAGAGGTTGAAGATTTTATTTTGAATCACGATTTTGAAAATGATGATAGCGTATTTGAAGAATTCAATATGCAAATTACACAACAAGAAGTTCTTTCGGCGATAAAACGTTTAAATAAGAATAAATCTGCCAGTCCATGTGACAATTTATTAAATGAGTACTTAATAGAATCATCTGATATCTTATCAGGCCACCTAACTGATATGTTTAACATTATTTTCAATTCAGGACATTTCCCAACATCATGGTCTAAGGGTTATATTGTGCCGCTTTTTAAAAAGGGAGACAAGAATGATACTAATAACTATAGGGGCATAACTTTAACAAGTAACTTGGGGAAACTTTTTACCAGTATTTTAAATTCAAGGGTTGAAAAATGGTTTGAATCAAATAACTTAACATCTGACTCACAGTTCGGTTTTCGAAAACAATGTAGTACAACTGACGCAATATTTATATTATCCAACCTCGTACAACATATTTTGAATCAGAATTTACGTTTACCATGTGCGTTTATTGATCTTAAGAAAGCTTTTGACTCGGTTAATACGAATGCTTTATGGTATAAGTTGCTTTTGTGGGATCAATATTGAACTATGGGTGCCAAACATGGGGTTTTACCAAAGCAAAAGATTTAGAAAAGGTCCACTTAAAATCCTGTAAATTAATCCTTGGAGTAAAACAATCAACTTGTACTTCAGCCGTTTATGGTGAATTGGGACGCTACCCATTATATATACGCAGACATGTTATGCTGGTTAAATACTGGTTTAAGTTATTGAACTCAAAGAATATTTTACTAACTACTATATATGATGTTATGATAAAAGATTTAATGGATGGTAAAACGAACTGGCTGACCAAGATAAAATCCTTACTTCAAGAAAACGGATTTCTGTACGTTTGGGAACACCCCAACACTATTAATCAAAAGCATTTTATAGTTTTGTTTAAGCAAACGTGGTTTAGAAATATTTCATCCAGTACTGTTTTGTCCACTTTTTATTATTATCTAAAGGAAGATTTTACGATAGAGAACTACCTGAAAATGTCTTTACCAAGAAATTTAAGAAAGCAGTTAACAAAAATACGCACATCATCACATAATTTACTTATTGAATCTGGGAGACATGGTAGAATAAGATTTCCCAGACACGAACGAATATGTCGTCATTGTGATCTAAACTCAATTGAAGACGAATTTCATTTTATCATTGAATGTCCTTTCTTTTCAGGTTTACGCAAACAATTCATAGAAAATTACTATATAGTTAGACCAAGCGTGTACAAATTTATATGTTTAATGAAAAGTAATGATTATGATGTTTTGTTTAATCTTTGTAAGTTTATAAAATTAACTTTTGAAAAAAGGAATACACTTAATCCATAACGTTTAATATAAAATCTCACATTCCTCCGTAAAACCAATCGCGACGAATATTTCCTATATTTTGTCTATTTTCTCTAGAGTGTATGAATTGATACATACATGTATCTTTCCCCCATATTTTTTCACGTATATTGTGTTATTGTTATGATGTTGTAATCACAATGTACTTATATGTACAAGTGGGAAATAAAGCTACTACTACTACTACTACTACTACATTTTCTCATAATGACATATAATTCATTATTCATAATGAATAATGATTCAGTCAATTGTTAGACGAAATTGATTTTATGGATCCATAATCAGGGTTGCATCTAGAGCGCGGCCTTGCGGGATTGCCGCATTTTTTTGTGTTTGCCCCCCTATTTATCAATTTTCCGCGGGCAAATCCCGTAAATATGTCTTATTTTCAACTAACAAAGTCTTCATTTCGTATTCGGTCACTCATAAAAAGAGATCAATTCAAACAAAAATATGTCATTCCACCGATATTACGATTCCCCATTCACTGTTTCTTCCAGTGAATCCGGCCCCATTTACCATATATGGATGACATATATTCCAAATATGGTAATGATTACTACAGAAAGCCCGCGAAAAAGAAAAATGTCAAAGCACTCTCTCTACATTCCTATCATTCCTGCATGTGACGTCATTTGAGCGTCTGTTCCCCGTGTTTTCTCAAAATAGAATAAAATAGAATAATCCACAGCGATTTCAATTGCAATTTTCAGACATTTTATTACTACAAAAAAGTACTGTAAGTGGATAATACAATTCTTAGAATGGGAGTCGGATATGAATGGTCTTTCACGCTGTATTTGTCAGCAAAAAAGAAAATATATCCACGGTTTGCGAAAACCAATTCAGGTATGATTTTTGTAGCGTTTTCTGATTATACGGAAAACTACATGATCCACATCTGCAGACGACTGCAAGATTAACCGAAAATTTTGACGATTCAGAATTACAGAAAAGGTATCTGATTTAAGTCAGAACCCAGTGTTTTTATTTTGCAGATGCATACCATCATGTTGGTTTTTGTTCTTCAGAATATTTATGAAATCACCAAGAAATACCTTTTTTAAAGAAAACTT
Organism: Tridacna gigas; assembly: GCA_945859785.2. NCBI lineage: Eukaryota > Metazoa > Mollusca > Bivalvia > Cardiida > Cardiidae > Tridacna > Tridacna gigas. The sequence continues at coordinate 46,521,059 of OX244035.2, forward strand.
ACACGAAAAATAGATCGATGTAAAACACGAAAACTCATGACAAAAAATGTCAATTTGACATCGCCCGCTCATAGACACTTCAAGCTGTCTTTAATTTTTTATACATATTTACATGCATTTATATCGACTGAACTGCATGATATAATATCTAAATTTTCAATTTCATCACAAGAAAAGGTCTTTGGTGATTTTATGAAATCAAAATTATCGGACAACCAAATAAGAGTGGGAGTGGGTCTTGTTCTTGCAGCATGACAGAGAACATAGAAACAAGTGTAATTAAAGAAAGCACAAGAAATTAATGAGTCATTTATCACTGGTGTTGAATTGCATTCAAAGCAAAAGATTGTTCTTGTACTATATTGTTCTTGGTTCTGTCTGGTGCCAAAACTCTCCATAAGTGCTTTTCTTTCTCTGCTATTCATGTATCAAAATATTTGGTTTTAAATTGCCAACTTTGAATTTCATACCGTTCCACTTTTTTGAAAGGGGTGGAGGATTGGCCCATTGTTTTTCAATTTTAGATTCAACTCTGACCAAGAACAAGCTGTATTGGATATATGAATTCTATAAAAGTAATATTTATACATTGTTTATAGATGAATAAAGTACAAACAACCTCAAGGAACATAAAACAGTCTTGATATTCACCCCCCCCCCCCTTCCCCAATTTATTTTCATTGCCCCCAATTTCAGAATTTATGGGGGGCAAATCCCCCCCAAATTACAAATTTCTAGATGCATCCCTGCATAATTATTATATGATGACCTGCTTGGTATAATGCATTACGGAGAGATGCATTAAACCCCCCTTTGCCACAGCATGGCTTAAATCATAGTGGCAAGGGTAGAAATGAGTCTTTGGGAGCAACTTCTCCGTCTGTTTTCACATGCACTGAATTCAAATACGTCCATATCTTGTAAGAAAAGTATACTAACTGGAAATCATAGACATCTGATGAAGATGTTAACACTACCCTTGGAAAAAATTTTCTATTGAATCGATGTTTCAAATTATACGTAGAAATTCTTTAACCCTTTAGCCTAGCAAACGACAAACTTTTGGACTAGTCCAAATTCATAGCTGCTGCATACGACAAATTAAATGTGGCACAGATGATAGAATCCGTATCAGAAAGGATAGAAAACATTGTTGGAAAAGGAGAAACTGCTGGTTACAAGCATTGTCTCCCATTCCCACAATGTTTCCAACAGCCTTTCGCTTCAGAGAAACGGAATAGACTGGTATTTAAAGTGTTTAACTTCAAAATAGATAAAAATAATATCTACAACTAAAACGAAAAAGACCCAAAAATTACAACTTTAAAACTTTTTCTTTGTCAGGAGAGAGTCTTACCGCATCGGACAGTGTAGATCCAAGATCAAACTGCACGTTCTGTGCTGTCTGATCTTGATCTACACTGTTCGCAAAAGCCCAACGAGTCGCTCTCAGCAGCTCAAGGGTTAAGTGGTTTTTTTTTTTTCAAAAAATTTACCTGCTAGTAGGAGAAGATGGAAACAAACCCTTTTCATCGTTATTTAAAGCACTCACTGCTAATAATTGTTCCGCTTTTGTTATCTTCGTGAAACTCAGCTTAGAAGTTCAAGGTCCTGTATCCTTACCCCCAGCGGTCTTGTTTTATCTTCCTCAAATCTTGCATCGTGTTACTAGCAATTTTTCTTTTTGTCACAATGTTCTCACATGTTATTCATGTATCAAATATTAATTGTTTTTAATCAGAATCCACGTTTTTTGAGAATGTTTTCAAAATCTTTTACCGCAAATATGTTTCAAGGGTTAAGGCGTAAATGAGAATTATGAAGCCGAGGAACAGTGCACTAGACAGGCCATTCGGCAAAATTCGGTTATATTTAGTTACGGAATCGGCCGAGTTATGACGAGTATAGATAGGCCAGTCCTTGATATTATCACCGTACATGTAATACTTATGACTCCAGTTTGTGGACTATGGGACTCGACAATGCAAATGTTTTCGCTGTTACGAAAACAAATATCTAATTGTTTCGCTGTCACGACCGATGGCAGCAACACACGCACAGCTGACGAACCAAACCGGCAAAACACGAATGGTCTCGCCAAGCTAGAGCATGGAATGGCATACAATAGACAGGGATATCCGACAATTTTATATAAGTCATGCTCTTTGAAAAGGGGGTTTATATATCTACAAAAAGCATCGACCCAGCTCATGCTGTCTGACTGGAATCGAAACTTTTTTGCTTTTGGTCAAATTTCTGCATGTCCAAGGACCATTCTACCTCATGATACAGTCGTTTATCAGACAAAATGGATTTGATGAATCCACAATTTTGTGATGACTTGCCAGAGCAAGGCTCTCATGTTTCAGCAAAGACTATATGGCTGTGTCTAAATACTTATGAGTACAAGGATTAACTCTTTACCAAACGGCAAAATTTTAGAATAGTCCAAATTGAAAGCATTTGCAGACGACAAAATAAATGTAAGTGAAAATTTGAAATTTGTTTTGGGACGGGTAGAAAACCTTGTGGGAAAAGGAGAAAATGCTGGTTACCAGCATTTTCTCCTTTTCCCACAATGTTTTCAAAAGGCTTCTTTCTCAGGGTCGTTAAATGTCGGGATTGTGTGGTAAAGGGTTAATTCAATAGGCTCTACATATCCATTAAGTCGGCGATTTGACACCCCCGACCGCTCTCGCTTTTATACTGGATAAAGCATATTACTATTGTTATATGCTATTCGTTCATTCGGTTTCGTGCTAAGTCTTTTCAGTACTATAACTTGTTGGCGGTAAGCTAAGTCCATTTAGGCGTAACCATTTCCATACCCTAAGCGAAAACATGGGCGTTTTCGGACGGCATAGAGCAAAATCAGACTGCATGTTCCGTCCGTGAAGTCTGTAAGACTAAAATCTGTCTGAGTACCAGCTGATTTGATTCTACCGTCGAAAGAGGCCCAGTTTATATATTTGGCATTGGAAGATCTGGAAAATCCATTTTTGGACGCGACGAAGCCCATGCTTTATTAGCCTGGTACCCCGCCTTACTTCAAAAGTACATCAGGCAAAGCGCAATAATGGCGGCCCCTGTTTGTAATATGCAGAAGTAACAGATTATTGTTATTTCACTTGATCAAATCCCACTAGAGACTGAATTGAAAACAGATCGGTTGCAAAAAGTAATGGCAGTTAGTTTTTTTAATTGTCTTTCTTATTTAGCGAGAAAAACTACGAATCAGAAATGCTTTAAGTATCCGAAATTTCAATGGGCCGATATAACGTCCGAAAACAGGGCTACTTTTAAAATGATTCATAGTCAAATTTATATTTAAACCATGTCCTAAAAGCATGTTTTAGATTCGGTAATGTGTATTTTGTGGAAAATTGATCTCAATTTATTCACTGATCAAACTGGATCACATGAAATTGAGAAAAACTGGAAAGCGTTTAATGCTAAGCTTGAGGTCGCCATGGAGGCCGCCATTATTGCGCTTTGCCTGACCCTATAATAACGTAGTGGTAGGGGCAGGTAATCCAGACTAATGCTTTATATAAATAGTCAAAGCCTTTACTTTAACCCAAATAGCGGCCAAAAGTAAACAATGTGGGTGTTAAAAAGCATTTAGATTTAAAATATACCATTTTTAAAGTATGGAAATTATTGTGAAGGTGACAGTCTGTTATTGTACGGTCGGTTCAAGTGTTAGTTGCTCGCAGAAAAATGAATTTTAAGAGTAAGTCAGCAGTTACATGGTCATTCTATCTTTTGTTTACTATTAATCTGATTTCAAAATTAATCGCAGACCGTACAGTTTAACAGATTGTCATCTTCACAATGGTATGATTTAAATTCAAACACATTTTAACACCCGCTTTGCTTACTTTTGGCCGCTACTGGGCCTTTAACCCTTTACCATACAATCCCGGGTTTTCACGACCCTGGGAAAGAAGCCTTTTGAAAACATTGTGGGAAAACGAGAAAATGCTGGTAACCAGCATTTTCTCCATTTCCCACAATGTTTTCTACTCTTTCCAAAACAAGTTTCAATTTTTGAGTCACATTTATTTTCTCGTCTGCAGAAGCTTTCAATTTGGACTGGTCTACAATTTTGTCGTTTGGTAAAGGGTTAAGTGGTGAAACCAGCCGGCTCAACCCGAAGAAATCGTCTTACCTGAACAATGACTGTAGACAGCAAACTGAAGCAGAAATGCCTCAGATATTCATTACAAACTATTTGATCCGTATCACTTGGAATTCATTGGAGGGTGCGTTGGCCGTCGTAGTAGAGCTAAAAGAAATGACATTCAAACAAAAAATACAATCTGTCGTTTCTGACTTAATCGAAATGTTACTTACGGGGGAAATGTTAAAATAAAACCACACAATACTGGAAGCTCTTTTCAAAAATATTTTAATAAGAAATGTCCAAAAATTCATAAAGCTGAGACAATGTCTGTTTCTATCCGACGACTTGTATGCTCTCTGTCGGGTAACTGCAATGAAATAAATCATATGGAAGAAAGTAAAATCAAAGCACTTTTGATAATGTGGTATTTACCCGTAGCCATCGTCGCCCCAACCTCCGCCTACCTTCACTGAGAATCTCCATGTACACGCTGATCCTAGCCGCGGGAGATTTGACTGACGAAAGCTCGATTTAACCCTTAAGCTGCTGATCGCGACCCACTGACCTTTTGCGGACAGTGTAGATCAAGATCAGACTGCACAGAACGTGCAGTCTGATTTTTGATCTACACTGTCCGATACGATATTTTCTTTCCGGTGAAATCAGCTTTGAAACCGCAATGGTTGGGCGTTTAGTATTGAGTAGAAATTTGTATGCCGTTTATTCAGCAGCTTACGTGTTAAAAAAAATCAAAACCCTTGGTTCAAAACGCTTCATCATGGAATCTAAATTTTATGACAGAATGGGGTTTTGTTACTTAATTTAGACCCTGAATGTCTGTTCGTGTTGGTGATTTGTTACCTGCCAATTCTTTGGTCAAAAGCTTTGCAAGAAGTCACAAAGAACTATGAAATGCTTTACCACGTGTACTTTAGAACCAGATTTGTTAGTCAAACATACCGCGGGACAAAGACTAAGAGTACCTGCTAATCCTGGATCTATTCTGCAATGTATGCTGTTGCATGAATTCGGAAAGATCAATTTAGATTCCAATTAGAAATGTGACATTTTAGTCCATTCTTACTTAGCTATTTATCAAACAATTCTGAATTTTTACGACCCTGAAAAAGACTGTTGAAAATGCTGTTGCAAAAGGAGAATATTGTGGTAATCGACTTCATTTACAGTTCACAATTTAAACAATAATACCATCATTTATGCTACATCTAATTTGTCCTATACCTTTGAATGCTTTCAAACTGGCCAAAATATTTCCACCCTGTCTGCTTTTTTTTTTAGTTATTGCAGTCTAAACTGCTTTCACCTTGAAACATTTTTATTTGGTTTACTGACAGTAGATGCCCGTGTTTATAAATACTCTAAGGTTTAGAGAAAATGCATAGTCAGCAATTATTTAAAAGTCCAAGCTTTGTTGAACAAAAGGACTCTTTATGTCCTTGCGGATGATAACCTTTAGTAAACACTTGATAAAATATACCTTACCTTATTTCACAAATAGGATGGTGAATGGCGTCACATGGAGCATCATGCCAACCGATAAAAGATGTACTGGCGGCTATGACAGCACAGTCTTCATCCATACCATCACTGCCTGGTTGCCCCGGAAACCTAAAATCGTTGAACTATCAGTTTAGTTCTCGATCTTTATTTGTAGAACAATATGGTTTTCGGGAGTGATACAGTCTGGCTATAGCATACCATCTTCTAATAGTAGCATTGCCATTGATAGATTTCGTACGGGTCTTCTGGCAAAATCTCGCCTTCCATTTCCGAGTAAGTCGAATTAGAGAATTAATTTAACTCTTTACCAAACGACAAAATTTTGGAATGGTCCTAATTAAAAGATTTTGCAGACGACAACTTAAAGGTGGCCCAAATGACGAAATTTGTCCTTGATAGGTTAGAAAACATTGTGGGAAAAGGAGAAAATGCTGGTAACCAGCATTTTCTCCTTTTCCCACAATGTTTTCAAAAGCCTTATTCCTCAGGTTCTTTAAAAGTAGGGATTATCAGGTAGAGGATTAAAAATCGTTTGGCTCATTCTCTAGACTTGTAGACTTATATTGCACGACAAATTCCTATTTGACATTAAACTTCATAGGGACACTATGTGATGGCATTTGTTAAAACATTACATTTTTGCCGGTTATTTCCAAGAACAACGCCGCAACACTTTACGTTGTTAAAGAATGATAAAAATGTTGAAATCGTTTAGAACTTTTGGTGTAACCCGCTTTCAAAATGTAAAATAATACCATACATCTAGCTTTAAAAAACTTTATACAGGATTGCTAGGAAATATGTTCGACGTGAAATATTTACCAATCTGTGTAACCGAGAGTGACATTTCCGGCGTACCACGCCCAAGTTCCTTCGTTTCCGGCATCAGTTGCACCTATCCAAAACTCCTGACCATGTTGAACTGAAATTCGATTGTGAAAATTTAATATTCAGCCCTTTACTTCGGTAAGACGACTTTTTGCGTTTTACAGCAGACTACATTGTACAAACTGGGACAAACGAAGATTTTGCGCATTAACGACCTCTATCGTTTTCTTTTGTACTTAAATATCGAATCTTCATCATGTTGATTAATTATTTTCTGAAGTCTCTTTATGAAGTCGTCCCTTTCAAAGTTGTTTCGAAATACATTTGAGTCATGCTCTGGGAAACGGGAATTTAATGCATCTCCATGTTGCACTGTACTAGTCAAGTCGTCATATAATTATGGATCCATAAAATCCATTTTGTCTAACATCCGACTGAATCAAGAGGTAGAATGGTCCTTTAGCGTGCAGAAAAATTACAAACAGTAGAAGTTTCGACCTGCGTAAGCCTGCGCGGACAGCGCAGGCTGACATGGGTCGATACTTTCCGCAGATGCATTAATCCCGCTTTTCACAAAGCATGGGTCATTTATAATCAGTTCACAAATTAGCGTGCAGGCCAGCGGCTATGAACATAGTGGGAGAAAGTAATGTACAGACAAAACGTCAGCCTCTAACATCAGATGTTTTGGATTCGAATCCTGTGATTGGCGGCATCAACTTCTAGAGTTACCCACACCAAGAAGAACTCGTTAGGTTGCCAGCAAGTAATCACCGAGAGTGATTGCCATTAGTTATACAATGAAATACATACAGATTTCATAAGACAGGACAGTCCCATTTTGGTGTCCTTGTTTTGTCGTTGGTAGACTATCAATTGATGTACTTAATTCTCGTGTTCTTCTTGTTTTTTTTTTCCAACTTTTCCGAATTGACATTCATAATCCATAATAATTCAATGGTATCTGAAAATAGTTTGATTAGAAATATCTATTAAAGGATTTATTTTATTTGTTTGGTTGATGTTTACGCCCTTTTTAACAGTGATTCTGTCAAACTTTGGCCGCTTGCCACAGCACTCTTGGTAGTTCACATATTACGGGTAGCCTACTCTCAGCCACACTCTACTCGAGGCAGTGTCTGCTTAGCCAAAAGAACAAAGTCGACACAATGTTTAGCAGTAAGATGGCAATGGATTTTGTCTCATTGGAAGTGTTTGCTCGATTTGGACTTCATTCTCACATCCCCTTGGTACCCTGTCCTTTGTGTTACTGACTGATTGGCTGGTCTGCATGAATGGCAAAATGTGATTTACGCACCTGTTACATCTCTAAATAGTCTCTTGATTTCCGATCTCAGAAACATGTCCTCGTCATTGGTTTCTATGGTTACTAATTCAGACTGGTGTAACTGACAATGATGCTTTAAAAGATAAACAGGAAGTTTATGAATATCATCGCGTAAAATGTTTTGGTATACATAATCTCCTTGCTTTATATCAACCTGTGCCTGGAATATTGTACGTGTCGGCCGATTTAATCCTTTATCAAACGAGAAATTTTTAAACTTGTCTATAATGAATGTATTTACATAAGACAAATCAAAGGTGGATCGAATTTCGGAATTTGTCTTTGAACGGGCGGAAAACATTGTGGGAAAAGGAGAAAATGCTGGTCACCAGCATTTTCTCCTTTTCCAACAGTGTCTTCAAAAGCCTTCTTACTGATAATCGTAAATACACGGGATTGTGTGGCAAGTGTGTAAATGCTAGATGTAGGCCTAGCTCTAGGAAGGAAACAACAGCAAGTCTTTGACAACCTAAGCTAGAAATGTTGACGTATTATGGAAGACTTATCGCCAGATAATACATTGTCTTTTACCGACCATATTCAAATATCAAGTTCATGCCACTGGATTGGTCAAATAAACTTTCTATGATTTTTTATCACATAACCTCCCTCGTTTTCAGTATAATATCCAGCTGAGAATTTTTCTATCCTACACGTACATGAGTAAAGATTCTGTGACTTCATAGGGACACCATGTGATGGCATTTGTTAAAACATTACATTTTTGCTGGTTATTTCTAAGAACAACGTCCGGCACAAATTAACCAGTCAATTTTATTGGGGTATTGATGATAGTGGTAACGCCGAGGGCTCGCTTAACATTTTTCTAGATTTGTTTGATTAAATTCTATCTCAAACGACAACTAAATAGAGCATATTTGTTTTTTTCGGTGAAAGATCGAAATTTGTTTCATCGTGTGAACATCGTCCGTAATATTTTCACGAGTAGCGCAGTCACGAGTCAAGATATTACCGATGATGTTCACGAGATGAAATAAATTTCGATCTATCACCGAAAAAACAAACAAATATTCAATTTATTTCATGCTTCTAACTCCTATTTTGTTGGAACTTTCATCAAAATCCAGTTCATTTGTTTTCGGCAATTTCCCGTGGCGTACCTCCCTCAAATAACAACGCATTACAACATTACGTAAAGTGCGAGAAATATAGCGTAAATTATGTCATATTTCCTTCCATTTAAATGGCACACGCAGATTACCCAGGCAACTAGAGCGCGAGAACTACTGTTTCCGCCTTCAATTGAAGAGTTAGAAAATATAAAATCGGTATTTTCACTGGTCGTTACCATGAAATATCAAACCATAAACCACCATTATTTCTTGATAAACTACCGAAAAGCATGAAATAAGGTCGGATCCTTTACTTTCTCATGATGGTGATTTTGCCATTTCATTTGTCAAATCCACGTATTATTATACATTAGCAGAAACATCGTGTTATTTCACCAATGGCCATATTGCTAAACCTAGACACCTAGTAAGAGAGCGTGAAACAGAGAAATCGAGATAAAAAATAACCCTGTACCGAACAATTCTGTATTGCAATGACCACGAGGAAAAATGCATTTGAAACTGTGCAAAAAAGGAGAAAACGCTGTTTTTCCACAATGTTTTCTACCATTAAAAAAGAAAGATATCACCTGTTGAGCAATATTGGATTTGTCGACTACGATATGCTTTCCATTTGAACATGTCTAAAATTTTGTCGTGTGCTTAAGAGTTAAAAGCAGTTGATCAACCAGTGAATGAAATAATTATACTTTTAGTTTAGGCTCTGTTTTAATAAATCAAGCTAATTTTATATATAGGGCATATTATACAGTACTTCTGCATCTTTGACAAGAAAGCTTCCTCTTTTTTTTTTATTGTAATGATAAGTCTTCAAAAAGTATAGAAACTGTCAAACCGAATTATTTAAATAATGAAAAACAAAGTTGAAACATTAAAAAAAAAATTCTGAGAAAATATCACTGATTTACAACTGCAAGCATGAAATTATGTTCAAAACACTGGCCTCCTATAAACAACATACAGTAAATAAATCTAAAGTTAATGAACAGATACGAGTGTATATCAGTCCATCCACGTGTTCTAAGTACAAACCGTAGCTTCCGTCCAGCTCACTGCTTTATTTTCGAAGATATAATAGCATGAACCATTGTACTGCACCCAGCCGTCCGGACAGGAGCCTTGGCATTCACAGCTTTCCAGGATGAACGCCGAACTTGAGCCTAGAACCACTGTCGTTAAAAATCAAAGTGAACCATGCTCTGTGAAAAGGGGCCTAATACATTTGCGAAAGGGATCGACCCAGGTCAGCCTGCGCAATTCGCGCAGGCTGACCTGGGCCGAAACTTTTCGCTACTGGGCTATTTTCTGTATGTCCAAGGACCAGTCTACCTCATGATTAAGTCGGTTGTTAAAAAAGTGGCTATTATGGATCCATGATTTTGTAATGGCTTGATTGTTACAATGCATCATACATGCACCCCCTTTTGCCAGAGCATGGCTCAAGTACATGTACGTTTACAACTTTGATCGATCAACGGTTCCTTTTATACTTCTGCTAACAAGTTCCAACAGTAATTGAACTCCTTAGCATTTGCAGACAACAAATTAAGGGTGGTCCAAATGACGAAATTTGTCCTCGATAAAGTAAAAAATATTGTGAGAAAACTAGGAAATGCTGGTTTCCAGCATTTTCTCCTTCCCCACTATGTTTTCAAAAGCCTTCTTCCGCAGTATCGTTTAAAGTGGGAATCTTATGGAAGAAAGATATAACCCTTAGGCTGGTGAACGAGACTCAATGACCTTTTTGCGGACAGTGTAGATTAAGATCGAACTCTACAGAACGTGCAGTCTGATCTTGAATCCACACTGTCCGATGGAGATATTTTTCCCACAAAAAGAACTTTGAAATAGCAACATTTGCGTTTTTACTATCGGCTTGAAAGTTTCATTTAACTTATTTAGGAGGTAAAAGAGTTTAACGTTTTGTTTTTCTAGCAGCAGTTTGGTATCTACAGTCGACCAACACTTTTATGTGGGAAAGCAGCCAGTGGCTTGGAAAGAATATTGTGTGTAGTACTGGTAAAAGAAACTCCAGGAAAGCATGGATAGGTGCACTGGCCGCCGCGATGTAACTGAAATAATGTTGAAAACGGCGTTAAACACCATACAATCAATCAGTCAATCGACCAACACTTTGAAAACATGTTGGCAAAGAAGTTCGAGGAATTTCTCCTTGTTTCAATATGTTCCGTTGACCTACTATTCAATTATCAAGTTTATTTGTACTTTACTTCAACCAAGACGGATTAAAAACAGAAAATGTCTTTAAAAATAGACAGACGGCGAAAGAGGAACTGTAAAATGAATATTTAAGCCCTTTTATCGTGGTTCAAAATAATAATAATAATAATAATGATAATAAAATAGTTAAAAATACCTCGACAGCAAGTGCCTCTTTTTTTTCTCATTGTTTGTCATTTTGTTGGAAAAAGGAATTTTCAATACTTTACAATAAGATATGAGCCATGCTCTGTGAAAAGGGGGCTTAATGCATCTGCGAAAAGTATGTATCGACCCAGGTCAGTCTGCGCAGTCCGGTTTTATGGATCCATAATTATGTGACGGCTTGGTTGGTATCATGCATAACGGAGATGCGTTAAGCCCCCCTTTAGCCAGAGCATGATTTCAAGATTACATCATCTTTGAAAAAGGAAAAAACAAATAAAAAAAACGTTAGGAGACCCCTCAGTATCGCATCACGATTTGGTCACCCATCCAAGCACTAACCTTAATGTGCGTTGCTTAACTTCATTGGAGAGCCGCGGATCATACCGTACTAACATGACAGCAACTTAAATCAAAGGACTGATAGTCCTGAGAGTCGCCTGTTGCGTAGTTGTTTGAAAGTTTAAGGGGCATTAAACCAGATTTTGACACACACACCCCTTTTTCGGAGGAGAGGGTTGATTTTTTAGTAAATAAAAATCAAAAGGACGTGGCTTTTGACTCTAAGTGGCGAAAAAAATGCAAAAATAAAATGCCTCCTGTGACCTTCAACCATAGTTAGCTACTATACCAACTGTTTAAGATCAAGGGACAAGGAGTATTTCAGTATGGAAATCCCTTTGTTACCGACGAGGTTAGATGTAGGTTACTAGGTACGGAATCGGCTGAGTTGTGACGAGTGCGTGGAAAGGAGGAATAAACATAGAAGTTTCCCTGACAAGCCAGTTCCTGGACGACAATTTTTTTAGAGGCAATTCCCAAACACTTTTGTTCTAAGTCAAACTACATGTACCTATTACATGTACTTACTATCATTAACAGTTATTGTTGGTAATCATTGAAAATTAAGGATATTTATTGATAACACATGTTTTGTGATTGGATAATTTGTACCTGTTATTCTATATATCTTATAAACATTTGGCAACAAAATCATCTGGTTGGCGTCCGCACCGTCCGTAGATGGCAGTCTTATCCTAAACTACATCAGGCAAACACACACAAAACCGTTAAAATATAATGATTCGAGCTTCTGGAAATACGTGACATTTCAGAGCTATAATAACATGTTAATCTGTCACTGAAATATGAAATATTGCAAATTAAAGAGTTGTCAGAAATCAAGTAAAAAAGAAACTGAAAGAAATAATTATACCCCATCATAAAAGTACTATCTAAGGTTCCTCAAAATATAATCAAAATCGATGAGAGTCAGAAGATCAGGATGTACATTGCATACAGTGTGATCCGAGTTTACACCACCTGCAGTTCAAAAGAAATTGCATATGTATACATGCCATGATAGTTGTCTGAAATTGTTGGGAAACAGTGTACAGATGTGTCAGGGAATTATCTTGTCGGGGAACTGTGTTGTTCCCGTGAAGGTGAAGGTTGTTGCTATAAATAGACACCGGTAATATGAATCTCAGCACATCTTGAACGGCATATAAAGATGTTTTGGCTTGAAAATACTTTGAGAAAAAAAACAACCTTATCTCTTGTATACTTAATATATTTTGGGTCAAGTTTTGTTGGTTAAATCTTCCTAGGAGTGTAAACTCTCACAGTTGAACAAGTTAGCCTACGACGCAATTTCCCTCTATGACCGAGCACCAATGCCGTTCAGCATTGACTTTTCCTTCTGTCATTGACTGATTTTAAATCAGAAAAGGGTATGAGGGCTGGAACCAAATTAATGCACTTTAAGTGGGTAATTTGGCCAATGAAAAAAGAATAGTTTTATTAATAACTGTTGCCGTATATATAGCGGGGCTTCCAAAGCACACGCCAGACGACATCCAGATATGAAAATTATTCTCGGGTGCATGAAAAAACCGGAATTCACTTCGAACCGCATTTCACCGAAATTCATTTCTTGATAACCGTATTTCACCTCGTATGACCATATTTCACATCAAATAATGAATTCTTCGCCATGGTGATTTCCCATTTAGCTAATTTATTATGTAATATAGCTTATCCACATGTCAAAAAAATCTTTTCAAAAGGAGTTACATGTTGTTCTAAAAAACCCTAACAAATTATGGTTAGAATAAGACATTTTCCAGAAAATTAGCATACAATTATGCTGTTCATAAATATATTTCATTTCAGATCAATGGTTATCACTATGGCAATAAAATTTGTCATACTTGGATGAAATGCGGTCATCAAGAGGTGAAATTTGGTGAAATCCGATTCGAAGGGAAATCCGGTTTTTCACGGACCGATTATTCTCGATGCCAATGTGAAAGTTCACTGTTCGTGTATCCTAGAGCAGGAGACAATTATTTCAAATATTTGTAACGCATTTGAATACTTGAGCTGTAAGGGACGTCTTCGATATATCTGAAAATTTAGCAACTGAAAATTATGTACGATAGAAGCATTGAGGATAATGCAACATTACAAATGAACTACGCAACGTCTCGCAAACCGGAAGTCAGTACAAGGCCGGAGGCATGCTTACGTCACCCCATGAATCAGGATGATAACAATGAGAGCCTGGTTGCTACGCAACCAGGCCACTTAAAAAATCTAAATAGATCTATAGCATTTCTCATTTCTTTTTATATCAGACGATGACGATCAAGATCAGACCACATTTTGCCAGCTAGATCTTGATCTATAGAAAAAAGAATTAAAATTTCATAAAACCACCCCATTTTGACCACGCCAAAAGAACTTTGTGGACCACCCCCCACAGGGAATAAATTTATTTGTTTTGCTCGATACTAGATTAATGAAGTAAAACAAATTAATTTATTCCCTGCGTACCCTCATTGTTGGACCGTGAGGAACCGGGTCAATTTATCAAGACGCCAACTGTAGAGAAAAATTTTGTTTAATATACGGGTCAACTAATGAAGAAAATAAAAAGCATGTACAAACCAAACCTAAGTGTCGCAGAGAGACCCAGCAAAAATGACGAAAATGAAGGCAATGCAACTAACCACGAGATTTCTGTTCCCGCCAAAGTTAAGATCGTCGTTACAAACTGCTTCTCTTAAATTTCGTCTTTCGCGTCTGTTGAGAAGTTCTTTTCGGTTTGCAGTCTGCAATTCGTTCACTGACGATGTAACAAAAGTCTTTACCAGAAGCAGCAATGTGTAACTTTGTAAAGTGAATTTGGATACGTGTAATTTACGCTTTTCAACATGGCGTTCGATAATGTCGTCTGCATTTAATGACGGAAATGAATTTTAAATGGCGAAAAGGATTCAAAGAAGCAAATTACACTTATTGGTAGCAATTGCAGTTGTCCACAACTTTTAACAATAAGAAGGGAAACAATCAGAAATTTCTTAAACGGAACCCAGAAATAATCAAAAAAAAAAGATCGACTTGGTAAAATGTTACAAAAAAAAAAAATCTGCGTAAGTGTGTGGAGGGGAGGGGGAATGTTCATATCCATAAAAATATACTCCAAGTCCTTAACAAATCACTTCGTTGGCAGTTGTATGGTACCATTTTTTTCTCCCTAAAGAGGTATCTTCTTTTCATGTACGAGTACTGTCCGTTGGAGGTTGAAATTGTATTTTTGCAGTCCACAAAAAGTCTCCTTGCTGACAGACGGCATGTATTTTGAGTCCCTAAAAGCGTTGTCTGCGCATGTCATATTCTTCGAAGATGATGTATTTGAAAAATGCCACCCAGCGGGAGATAACGCCCTAAAAGTCCCTTCGTTTGCAGTAGAGATGTATTTTCAGATTTTACAATGTCCCTTCTTTTACCATGGAAGTGTATTTTTATTCCTGAGGAAGTCGCATTGTTGGCAGTGGAAATGTATCTTGAGTCTCAGGAGATCATTTAGTCTGCAGTCCACATAAGGTCTCCAACTCAGCGCTAGAAATGTATTTCGGTCCTCAAGTAGTCTCTTCTTTAGATTTAACCCTTTACGAATGCTGGTGATCAGCATTTTCTGCTTTACTTACATTGTCTTTTAAGTTTTCAAAGACGAAATACTCATTTTTAGGCTCATTTAATTTGTCCTCTGCAGCTGCTTGCATATTGGATGACCCTAAAATTTTCAAGCGCGGTAAAGAGTCAATTAAATCGCATTGTGTGTCTCTAAAATACCTCTCTATATGGGAAGCAGGTCTATTTCGAGTCCAAAAAATTGCCTCGCCGTTCGAATGGAAAATGTATTTTCTTCAGTCTTAAAAAAAGTCTTTTCCTTTGCATTGGAAATGTGTAGGCCCTGTTTTCACACACCAAAAAGTTTTTGTTTTTTTACTAGAATTGTATTTTGAACATTAATCAAAAAGTAGTTTCATCAGCTATGGAAACGTATTTTTTCAGCCCTTCTGTAGCCTAGTCTCTGTATTGGCACTCGCGGTATATTTCCCCTCTCCGCCGTCCCCCTTCTATAAAAAATCACGAACTGCTTCATTTGGCCATGAGAGTGCTAATTTAATCCAGCGTTTTTACCATTCTTAATTTTATGAATTTCGATGTTATTTACATATTTTACCTTCCTTTTACCTTTATCAGACAATGCGTTTGAAAACAAAAGTGCCAAATTAAGAGACTTCTTGTAGATCTAATCAGCATTTGGTCCTTTTCCACCATGTTTTTTTTTTTTTTTTTTCGGTTAAACTAAATCCAAAGATTTGATCCACGAATGAGCTGTTGTCTGCAAATGCTTTGAATATAGACGAGTCTATTTATTTTTATCGTGTCTGAAAATGAGTTGATTAATATGGCGGCAAAATGATCTGAGGGCAGGGGACGGAGCAGAATCCAAGCCTACAACTGATAGAGAAACTTTCGCCTACGAAATAGATTAAGATAAGACTGCACAGAACATACGTTCTGATCGTAAATATATATTCTACCTTCCGCTTGTTTATTCAAGACTATGTGCTAAAATTCGTTCGGATATTCAGTAGATTGCTCTTTGAGGTCCAGATTATTATATAATAAGCACGGCGCTGAAAGAGTTATAGTTCGTTCAGACTTTGTTACGAAACATCCGGAAGCAATTGTCATAGCAATGTCAAACCTTATGTCCATTGAGTCTTATTGACATTTCTTGGACAGGAAGTTCGGAGTTTTTATCTTTTTCCAATACTGGCCAGGGAGAAATTTGGCAGAAACAGATTTAAGATATAAATCATTTTCTCGGATTTTCAACTCTTCCAAAATCCCGCAGAAACCTATAGAATTGAACGCGACGTCATTTTGTCCCTGACCCCTGCGTTAAAATCTTTACCCGGCGACAAAAGTTTGGAAGCGTCCAAATTCAAAGCATTTGCAGACGGCGAATAAAATGTACCTAAAATTATAAGATTTGGCTTTGAAAGGTTTAAAATATTGTGGGAAAAGGAGAAAATGCAGGGTACAAGGCGCACTGTGCACAGTGCCCAGGCAGGGTAGAACTAGTACTGGTGAAACCCAGCAAAGACATGAATACGAGTGACCGTGATATAAGTGTATACTGTTGAAAGAGGCGTAACACACCACCTAAATTATTCACCTAAACTATTAATCCAAAAAGCGCTGGAACCGACTTAAGTTGTTGTTTGCGGACAGTGTAGATCAAGATTAGACTGCACAGAACGTGCAGTCTGACCTTGGATCTACACTGTTCGCTTCTTTGTCACATATTGTTGCTAAAACAACTCTGAAATGACAATATTTTGGACGTTTTTCCTAACTGAAAGGGTCCATGTAATTAATTCATTCTAGAAATAAGACCTAAATGGTTGCAATTTTGAACCTTACTACCCAGAATATCTGCGCAAGAGGACAGTGTAGATCTTAGATCAGACTGCAATTTTATGCAGTCTGATCTCGACCTATTCCGGCCGCATTGTCACGGTGCCTAAGGGCCAATCGTTGCTCCTGTTTCCGACTGGTCACTTGGATTTTAGGCTGACCCCTATCACGTGGCTCCTAATCCACCCAGGTGATTGTTACTCACTGTGAACTCAGTCAACGTTTAGTCGGGCAAAATAGAGGTTCAAACAAAGAGCCATGCAGGTTGATCCGGGAAAAAAAATGAAGTAAGTCTCTTTTTCTTTCGTAACCTTTGTATTTTTTTCTATGAATAAGTAAAGTACATGTATGTATATCTAGATCTGGCACTGTAGTTGAAATTTGTGATTGTTTTCGTATAATTTTCCCTCGTATTTGTAAAACGCCAGCGTCTTTGTGCCTATGTTTGCGCCCGCCTCCCAATTTCCTTCTTAAAATGTCGCTCTAATATGCATATCTTTTTGAAATTTGTTTTGAAACAAAGTTTTCCTTGAATAACTAGGAGATCGCTGACATCTTAGAAATTAAAAAAAAAAAAAATGGGAACACTGGTGTGAGCGGGAATCGTAGCCTTTCGCACAAGGAGCATAAAAATGTGCATCTTGTTGTAATGGGTTCATTCTTTAGTGCATGGAGATATAGTTTCATACATCCGGCATTTACTACTTAGGGGAACATTGTGGAAAGTAGAAAAATTGCTTAGTGTAGGGATCATAGACATGTCTACATACTGTATGATCCTTGCTTAGAGAAAGCAATACCGTGAATCCATTAAGGTCAGAATTTCTTATCGAATGTTTATCCTTAAGCTGCTAAATAAATAAAGGAGAAATTTCCTGTTGATAGCAAAAGAAAAATCCAACAGATTTATAGTGATTTCAAGGTTCTCTTTGCCAGCAAAATCTCCCTATGTTGGACTGTTTTGATCCAAAATCAGACTGTGTGTTTGTTGTATGCAGTCTGATCTTGATCTGTACACTCCAAGTCAGGATTGTGTGATGAAAGGTAAAGAGGCCTTCTTAAGTTGTTTTTGCTGCAAATTATTTATTTCTTGTTTTGTTTAACATTGATAAGTACCACAAAATACTCTTTTCTACATAGCCTATCAAGGAATAGATAGAAAAATGTTTTTTCTTACATACATCCTTTTTTTAATTGATGGTTTGCCAGCTATTGCATTGGTTAATTTAGAGATGTAGTGTTTTTTAAGTTTGTTGAGATTATTAAAAATCTGAATAGTCCCCCTTAAGAACTATGGACAGCTTTACATGTCTTGGCAAAAAGTTTCATTCAATATCAGACTACATAACATGCAGTGTGATCTTAACGCTTTATTACACAATCCCTACTTTTAACAACCTTGAGAAAGAAGCCTTTTGAAAACATTGTGGGAAAAGGAGAAAATGCTGGTAACCAGCATTTTCTCCTTTTCCAGCAATGTTTTCTACCCTCCCAAAACAAACTTCAATTTTTTGGTAACATTTATTTCATCATCTGCAAATGCTTTCAATTTGGACCAGTCTAAAATGTTGTCATTTGGTAAAGGATTAAATGTTTTATCAAGGTAAGTATTCTGCGATAATGTCCCATCATAAGGCACACAGATTGGCATTTCTCCCTCTCTTCATTTCAGAATAAGTATTGATTGCATTTGTCTAGCTTATTTAAAAACAAAAACATGTATTTGCTCTAGTTCATAGGTCGTTATTTCCCTCTCTAAACCCTGTACCACACTTGGGTTTTAATGACCCTTTGGAAGAAGCCTTTTGAAAACATTGTGAGTAAAGGAGAAAATGCTGATAGCCAGCATTTTCTGCTTTTCCCACAATGTTTTCTATCATTCCGAAAACAGTTTTCAATTTTTGTGTCCCCTTTATTATGTCATGTGCGAAATGCTTCCAATATAGTTGAAGTCCAAAAGATTGTCGTTTGGTAAGGAGTTAAACATCTTTGGCAATACATGATCTTGGATTTAACCCTTTACCATACAATCCCAAGTTTTAATGACCCTAATAAAGAAGCCTGAAGTGTGGTGAAAAGGAGAAAATGTTGATTACCATCATTTTATTCCTTGTTCCACAAGGTTTTCTACCACTTTTATTATTAACCACTCAATCCAGACTATTATCGACCCTGAAGAAAAACCCTTTTGAAAACATTGTGGGAAAAGGAGAAAATGCTGGTATCTAGCATTTTCTCCTTTTCCCACAATGTTTTCTACCCTTTACAAAAAAAGTTTAATTTTTGAGCTGCATTTGATTTGTCTTCTGCAATGCTTTTAATTTGGACCAGTCGTTTGGTAAAGAGTTTAAGATAAATTACATTATTTAAGCCACATTTAATTTGTAGTTTTCCAAACCCTTTCAATTTAGGCAAGTCTGAATTTTTTTATCCAATAATGATTTGAACCACTTGCTATTCTGTGAAATATTTTTTAAAAGAAGCCTTGAATACAGCATTTAGGTCTCTTTTTTTTCTAATTGAAAATATTAGTCATTATAAGATAAAAATCTAAAGACAGTCTTGGTCAGGATGTACTGCAAAATATAGTGCACACATTGTAAATCCCAGATCAGACTACATATTGGGTATAGTCTAAACCCAATACATCTTTACTTGTTTTCAGCCAGATTTTTACCCATTTCAGTTTTTCACTCTACTGGCTGAAAGCCAGCAGAGCCTATGTCATAGCGTCGTCCATCAGTCCATCACTCTGTCTGTTCATCTTTTTCTTGTTTACATGATAAATTCTGCATTTTTTGTCGGATTTTCGTGAAACTTGCACAGTTTGTTAATCTAATCAATAGCTTGAACCCTATTGATTTTGAAAAAATCTGACAATCAGTAAGGGAAAAGTAGCCATTTAAAGTTGAAAATTTACATATCGTGTTTACTGGATAAAATCAACATTTTTTTTATCCTACTCTTTTGTATTATCAAGGGATTGAACCATATAAAATGAAGAAAATCCAGAAACCAATAACTTACATGATGACTGAAAACCTAACATACCTTAACCTCTTTGGGTGAAATTTGTGGCAGAGGATTTTAAAAATGTCCTCTTGAAATATGGATGATAATGTTTGAGAAATAAATACAAGCGGAAATTTTGTGGCAAAATGCAATATAATTCTGTCATTCCCAACAATTTCTCCTTTGCCATATTATTTTTTTATTGTTGTATACAGCAAGGCCAAAGTCAACTGTGGGTGATTATGCTTTAATTCTTTACCAGACAATAAAACTTTGAACCTGTCTAAATTGAAAATATTTGCACACGACAAATTGTGATTGGAATAGTGGTATTCATCTTTTGTAAGGTAGAAAATGTTGGGGAAAAGGAGTTTTTTCTTGTTTTTATCCAACAATGTTTTCAATATCCATCCTACTCAAGGTCATATAAGCATTAGAATGTTTCTGGGAATTTCTTGGGCCTATGTTCAGTGCAGAATTAAATATTTTAGGGTAGGAAAACACCTATAGGCCATTACAGTATACTGAGGCAAGCCAAAGAGTATAATTATAATAAGCATTTTAATCACCCTATACCAGACCACAAAACTTTTTACTGGTCCAAATTGCAAGCCTTTGCAGACAACAAATTGAATGTGACTTGTATGATGTAATTTGTTAAGGAATAGAAAAAGTTGTGGGAAAAGGAGAAAATACTGGTTACCAGCATTTTCTCCTTTTCCAACAATTTTTTCAAATGACTTTTTCCTTAGGGTCATTAAAAGTTGGGATGGTGTGGTAGCACTATTAATACATGTATACACATTTATTTAGAAATAATTTTTTTCACCTGGAACAACTTGGTGCTTATGTTATTTGTTAATAATTCTACGTAAACTTATCTTTATCTTTGTAGATTTACAGTATGACCAGATTTGGACTTTGTTAAGGTAAGAGTCACTTAACATTGGGTAATCAAGGGTTAAAATAAGTGCATGATAAATTATACAAAGTCTGTCAGATTAATGATAGGCAAGTTTATAAAAATTTGTAAAAAATTGTGATATGTATATCACAAAACATGGAGGTTTTGAATTTGATGTTTTTTACCTGCCTAAAAGTCATATTTCAAATATAACATGGTAGAAACTGATCGTCTGCCATGAAGTCAAAGGTGTAAGACAATAATATTATGGTTGCCATAAAGTGTTGAAAGGTAGCAAACTGAGAAAGTTTGTATGTAATTTCAAAATATGAACCACACACAAATGAAGCCATTTTACTAAGATTGCACACACTGCCCTCAAAGTACAGCATTCTGCCTCATTTTATGAGGCTAAGCCCTGGAATCAGCTATATAGGTCCAAAGTTTGACAGAAACATAAGCTAGTATGGATATTAGTATGAAGTTTGCATTGATGAAAAAAAGGGCATAGTGTCATGAATGTTAAACTTACATTGTTGCCAGACCCATGTGTTTTATTTCTTAAAGTAATTTCAAATATACCAAATAAATCAATACAGACCAATCCCATTTATTGAAGAACCAAATTTACCAACAAATAATGCCTTACTAAACCTTCAGACTGCTGAGTTGAAACATGTGATACATTATCAGTCTCCAAGACAAACCATCTTCAAGCAGTTCCAAATATATTCTGACCCCAATGACATCAGTTTATGCATATCTTTACATAATGCCTCTGATATCCGGTAACATCTCTTGTAGTTTTAAGACTATAAAGTGAAAACTTGGTAATACTCCTTGACCAACCCCTTCTTGGTACACCCCAGTCATCAACAAAAAACACTGCATACTTTATTTTTATCATTATTATGTCAATATGACCGGTACTATTTTGCAATGATGTTTTGATAAAATATCGTATTTCACCTAATTAACGCTCCCTCCCTAATAGTAGCACCCCCCCCACACTATTATTTCTTACTCCAAACGTTTCCAGACAACCCCCACCCATACCCAACCTCAACCTTAAAATCGACAACTGGGGTGACAAACTTCCAAACGCAAGATAACTTCATTAAAACTTTTCAAACGCAGACTGATGAAAATGACTAATGACCAATTATTTATAAACAAACTTACAGGTATGGCGTCGACATAATCCTAATTACTTCAGCAATCAATGTCATTAACAGCTGACTGTCTGAATACACATACACTTCCAGTAACATTATAAACTTCCTGTAAAACAAAATTTGTCAACTAACTTAGAAGAACATTGAAAAGGTGAAGTATTGAATTTCAGTGTCCCATACTAATCGTGAATGCTATTAAATGTCTAAATGAATCATGATCGGCGGTAAAATCAATATTCTGCATTACTGCATTACAGGAAGTCTTTCAAAATGGCAATCACTTTGCACTGGGCTCTGACTAAAACTCTGATCAAAGTACCATACTTACTCTAAGTGATGGCAGTGAAAATTTCGGGAAATTGGCTATGGACTAAGAGTGCCCTGTTGGTGTTTTGAATGGTGCCCCAGCGCATTAATTAGGTGAAGTACGGTAGGAACAATAACTTTCAATAAGTCAATCAATAATGTCTTTTATGCAAATACGGAATACACATAATCTTTCTTAATTCAACACTTTTTCCTACTATTTTTATCTTTTTAAGCACAAAAATTGCATTTTATTATCTTTTAATACATACATGTGCGCTAAATTACCTGAGCTGTCATCGTGCCATAAAATGACAATTATTAATTCATTCAGCTTTCAATAATCTAACATTATCAGGAATCAATCACTTTACATTGATCTTGTAGGCCAGTGTTGGTCATCATTCATTTATAGGTCACACTATTTTTCACAAAACAACTCAGTAGTGGCTTGCTATAGGTTTAATGTATTTGTTCTTACACATTGTATATGTCTAAGAATTCATCTTAAAGTGGGGCTATGTGGATGGGACAGTCAAAATAATTGAGCATACTCTTTATATCACACATGATATAATAACTACATCACTTATGATTTTAAACAGTTATTTAGGCTGAAATTTGTTAATTTTTTTTGAATCACACAATGATTTATTGTCACTTTACAAAATATTTGAATTAGACCAATCATAGACCAATCAGGTAAACACTTAAATATAACTTTGATTTCCTGCTAGTAACAGATCAGTAAAGAACATGTTTGTTGCCCCAATGCTAGTCTGCATCATATAAAGTATGAGTTACATAGATGTTGTCCTTAAATAAATAAAAAAACATCAGAAACAAAAACAAATTTCATTCAGTGTTTGACACCAGTCCTACAGACAAGGGGTCCAGTATGTCAAAAATTTGCATAGGGTATTACTCTTGAAATTGTAATTCTGACTAGCTCTTAATTGGATTTGACTTCCGAAAAGTTTTGCTCAAAGGCTTCAGTTTCAGAGTGGAGCAGAAAAAAAAGTCTTATAGGAGTTTCTTAAGTTTTAGTTTTGTGGCCTGTGTATTCAAAGTATTTCATTACTTGAGAAGTACAGAATGGCATAACGTTAACAATGGATGAATCCTTTAAATCAGCACCATGTCTATCAAATTGGTAGGTGTGATACATATTGAAGTATCCTTGAATGATGTGTGTCTATCAGACACACATTAACTTAAACATGTTTGAGGGTTTGTAAACCAAAGGGAGTTGTAATAGCCACTAAAGTATTGTCAGCATACCTTATGTGATGTTGAGAATCTTAAATCCTATATGTATATCAGATAAAAAATGAAAGTGGATGTAATTTCTAATTACTTAAGTATATTTTTCTGTTCTGTTATTAAAAATTCTATTTGCCTTATTTAGCCCTTTACCAAATGATCCTGCATTGTAGCAACACTGAGGAAAAGGCCTTTAAAACATTGTGGGAAAAAGAGAATCAGCATTTTCTTATATTCCCACAATGATTTCCTTCTACAAAGACAATTTGCACCAGTAATTGAGCCACATGTAATGCGTCATCTGCAAATATTTCCAAATTGGACAAATCCAAATTTTTTGCTTGGTAAAGAGTTAATTTTCAGGGTTCATTTCGGTTTTTTAACCCTTTCACTAAAATAGTTACCTTTGCAGCCAATGTAGATCAAGATCAGGCTGCACAAAACATGCAGCCTGATCTTTGATCTACACTGTCTGCTATGTTAAAACAGGCAAAAGGTAGCCATGAATTTGCAATTATATTGGTTTATTCTAGAATGAAAATGACAATTGGGTTTATTTGGCACTTTAAGGGTTACTTTCTTGTTGCACTGTTATGAAAGCATCTTTTTTTGTACACAAATTCAATTTGAAATGAACCCTGCAGTTCTTTTTAAACAAAACCTATGAAATTATGATGGTGTTAAGGATCTTTGATCCTAAAGTAAGAAAGAAAATAATTTATTATCTCATGCAATGTTTGATGTTAAGGATCTTAAATCCAAAAGTAAAGAAGAAATAGTTTATTATCTCATTGTAATGTTTGATGTTAAGGATCTTACTTTAAAAAAAAAAAAAGAATTATCTCATGCACTATTTGATGTTAAGGATCTTAAATCCAAAAGAAAAGAAAAACTCATGCAATGTTTGATGTTAAGGACTTTAAATCCAAAAGTAATTAAAAAAAAAAAAAAAATGAAAAAACTAATTTTCTCATGCAAATAATAAGAGTAATCTTAAATAAAGCAGAATTTGAATTATAGTTAGATTAGTAAGTTAAATCTGTTCATATAAATTTTGAAAATGGCTTGAATAAAGTAAACTAATTACTTTGGCAAAGATATAGGTGAAAAATATTGCATTTATGAAACAAAATTATTTTTATAATTCATTGCTCAGAGAGGTTATCCATGCATTGGACTGGTTAGTACCCAGGAAACACAGAAAGATACATGTAGACAGAGTTGATTACTGGGTGGGATCCAGGAAAGATTTGTCTTTTGTTCAAAAGTTTTAAATCATGAACAAACAAAAAATATAGAGATTAAACTGTAACCAATGACGGATCAAGGCAATCCAGAAAGGTTTGTCGGTCTATTCAGGGGCAGCAACTGTGTTTCATCTGCAAATTTAACCTCGTCTGAGCATTTTTGTCAAAACCCAAGTACATGTAACTGAAAAATAATTAATTGGTTCCTAAGACCATTTTCAAAAGTTATGTGAATGCATTTATCTTACCTTTTTACTTGTGAAAGGTACTGTTTTTTTGTCCACTCAAAAAAGACTTAGCTTTTTACCAAACAACAAAGTTTTATAGTCAAAGATGAAAGCATTTTCAGGCAACATACAAAATATGGCACAAAGATAGGATTTGTCCTTGAAAAGTCAGAAAACACTGAGGAAACAGGAGAAAATGCTGGTAACCAGCATTTTCTCCTTTTTCCACAATGTTTGCAAAAGCGTCCCTTCCAGAGGTTGTTAAAATAAAAATCAGGATTGTTTGGTAATGGGTTAAGACCACACAACAGTTTTTTTATGTGTCAATCTCTGCAAGGTTCATGAGAAAGATCTTAGCCAGCAAAGCGCCTTAACGATAGGTTTTTTTTGGCTTTTTTTCTGGCTAGTGCAGATCAAGATCAGACTGCACAATGCAGTCTGCTCTTAGATCTACACAGCATACTATGTACAGACATGGCTTGCAAAATTCAGTCTCATAATGACATTTTATCTGGTCCCTGTTCACTTTGTTTGGCACTTCAAGGGTTTTATCCAATAGATATGTAAGGCTTAATGGTACATTTATTTATGTAGTTATTGCAACATGTGTATGGATATTTTTTTGCTTTTATTTTTAGATTTTCTTTGTTCAAATGTTTTTAATTTTAATTTTGACTTTTTCATTGAAAACTTTTTGAGTAGGCAGGGACTGCCCAGCCACTCATTAATGTCTTTTATGCATTATACAGTCTTGCTTCATTTAATTTTTTTGCCATGAATTCATCATTTTGTTCAAATCTTCTTAAGTGCAACCATTCTACTTTATCATCTCTTAATACAGACATGCACACTTAATTACCAAAGCCGTCAATTGATGCATCATAAAACAACATTCATTCATTCATTCATTCATTTATTCATTCATTCATTTTGATTTATAATAACAAGTCTGCTATTTCTCAGTATGGAAGCTTTTGCTTTTGTGTGATCTGACTGTCTATTAATGCATCCTGTGAAGGCAAGTGCTCCGGTTGAATAGGATCATTGACTGTAAAACAGCTTTGGGGCAATTTTAAGTTTAAAATTAAATCCAGTGCTGATAGAAGAGTGGACCCTGTTCTTTTTTTCCACTCATGTAAGACTTCAGATCACACTCTACGATTAGGTATGCCTCATATTCCATTTAAGATGCTGAGAGCCTTGCACAATGTTGTAGGCTAAGGATCTTATTTCCACAAGCAAAAATAGATATTCATTTATTATTAACTCGGCTGTTTCAAAAATAAGTCGAGCTATTGACATAACCCTGTCGCCATCTGCAATGTCGTGCAAAAACTTTGACATTTTATAATATCTGTGATATTATTGAAGATATTTACTTCAAACTTGAACAAATTGTTGACTACAAAAAGGGGAAGCCATAGAACTAGGGCAGGTTATCACTAGAATATTTTGACACAGGTATGCCCTTTTTGCGACTTCGAATTTTCACTGAAAATCAAGCAACTTCAGCTGAGCGTTGCCACCCGCATGCCATGCACTTGTTGTTTTTATATAAGGAGGTACACATTTTTAGAAATGATGTACCTTTTAATATAGAATGTTTATCATAGTTAGGTCGTATTCTGTATTTCATGATGAGAAGTAGTCATTTTTTTCCACATGAATGTAATCCCTGTTGGTTTAAAAAAAATCTCAAAGATGTGGTCTGTGAAAAGACTTTAGATTTAATTGGGGAAACAATATCAAACAGATATTGATGAAAATCCAAGACTTTGTGCTTTTAAAAGATTCATCTGTTGGCTCTCTATTTATGTATTGACACTGTTTGATTTCAACTCAGGAACGCAAATCGGCATATGGAATACTTTTGAATACTGGAACCAGCTACAAAGCCAAAACAACAAATGATTTGAATGATGTTTTAATAATATTACTTCCTGTTAAATCAGGACAGAAAGATATCTTGTTTAAAAATACAGGAATTCAGTTAAAAAATGTATGCCTGATTTCAAATACTTCAGCAGAGCCCTGATATTTATATTTGTGGTTAAATCTGACAATTACCATCATATTCATAAGCTTCGTCTTTACACTTTCATCTACAGAAGTTGTTTTATGAAGTTGTTTGGTATTTGCAAGGAATTTAAGTATTTTTGCTGTTGTTTGTTTGATATAGGGGAAGAGGGTTGAACTGCATTGAACACAATGTCACCTTCACTATTTAAGTATCTATGAGCATTGAAGGAATGTCTGAGAAAGAAGAATTTCCCCATTAAATGCTTAGGTTTTTAGCAGAAATACTGATCAAAATCAAGATGCTAGTTATTTACACTAAATTATACATAGTGCAACCTTTCAAGATCATCCCCATGATCTTTAATCAATGATACTTTCATCAGTTTACCAGCACGGTCCAAGTTTGTATATTACAGGCTTAATTGTTTGAGGAAACTTGTCACATACATGTATTTCTTTTTCCTGTGATGTATCAAATTGTCATTTAGAAAACAAAGACATCACAATTTTTAAGTGTTGCTTGATTATTTCAAAGTTCAAGTGCTATTTCAAAGTTCAAATGCAAATACGAGGATAAATGACAACTGTCTTGGTTTCTACAATTTTGGCAAACCTAGAAACATTTGTTAACCCTAGGAAAATTAGCTTATTTCACATGAACTCATAGCCTGGATGACTCCAGTACACTACACATTAAATTGTGTCAGTAACATTAAAAAACACCATAATTCAAGCACTTTTCAATAAATATCTCCTAAATACCATCTTCATTTTTGCAACACTTTTTCAAAATCAACTTTTTAATGGGTAATCAGGGGTAGTTATTTCTAATCATCCTTTGGAGTTTTTGTGAGAAGCATTTGGTGGAGTATAGGTCATAGTAGATCAAGGACACTGATAATATATCTCTTTACAAACATACTTTGGAAATAGCAAAAGCACACAACATGAAACAGAGCTGTCTCAGGTTTGAGTAACCTGGTTCTCATCCAGTTTGTCTGGGCTTATAGTATTCCATAATATACTAGGGACATTTACACACGTACACTGAGACTCTGACATGAAATCTTGACAGTGGGGACAGATTGGAAAGCAAATTCTGACATGAAATCTTGACAGTGGGGACAGATTGGAAAGCAAATTCTCCTTTTAAAGCAGATACCATATCTTACCAAACAATTTACTAAACCAATCCCCAAGACATGAATTTGTTACTTACTTCTGTTAAGGGTGATTTTTATGTTTAGCTGGGTTGTTCATGAATGTGTTTTATTCCCAAAAATGTTACACACATGGTTATATTACACCAGGGTAGTACATGAAAAGGATCAAAACACACACACAAAAAATAGTGGTTCTACTCTGTTTAATGCAATTGGACAAATCTTGAAACAAAAGACAGGAAATAAAATAAATTGATCAAAGCAAAAACCAAAAAGAATCTTATTAATAGAAAGTTGGAAAAAAAGAAAAAAAAAAAGAAATGGAAAATTCAGGAAAAAAAATTAAAACAAAATTAAAAAAAAAAATCTTAGAGATAAAAACTCATAAAAGATAAAAAATTTAGGGGGGAAAAACACACAAATTGAAAAAAAAGATAAAACAACAACAACAACAGAAAAAAGGAAAAACAATTGGAATATGATAATAATAAACAAAGATGATTTAAAAACATGTAAAAAAAGAAAGAAACGGTCTGTAAAACAAACATGTAAAAAAAACAACTGAAAATGGCAAAATTTAGAATAAGAAATTATGAAAAGAATTTTTAAAAAAATGAAGAAAAGCAACATCAACAGAAAAAGGGGAGGAAACTTTAATAACCAAAACCTAAAATGATCAAAAAACAAATGTAAAAAAAAAGTAAACAGTTTTTTTTAAAAAAAATGTGTAAAATGTGAAAAAGGCAAAAGATTAGAACAAAGGAATAAAGACCAAAAGAAAGAAGAAATAAGAAAATACTAGAAAAGAAAGAAAATTATTACTAAATGATAAAAGAACTGAAAAAAATCTTATCAAAAGAATGAAAAACTTTAAAAAGAATAAAAAGAAATAACATGATAAGAAAAACAAAGAAAACTTTAAAGAATATGAGAAAAAATTACAAAGAGAAATAAAATTATAACAAAAATGATGAAAAAAAGAAAAAAAATGTTACTAAAAGATGAAAAACTTGAAAAAGGAATAAAATAACATGAAAAGAAAAACAAAACCCATAAAAAGAGAAATAAAAATGAAAAACGGAAAAAGAAGCATGAAAAGAGTGAAGGAAAAAAATAACTTATCAAAAAAATTAAAGAATTTAAAATGAAAACAATAAAACTGAAGAAATAGAAAATTAAAAGAATGAAAAACAACATCAACAGAAAAAAAACAAAACAAAACAAAAAAAAAAAAAACACGGGAAAATATATAATAGTAAAAAAAATGATTAAAAATAAAAAGAAAAACTAAGAAACTATAAAACAAGAAAAGAAAGAAAATTCTAACAATATAATAAAAAGAAGAAAAATTGTATAAAAAAATAACAAAACAAAAACAAAAAATAAACAAATGTAAAAAAAAGTAAACAGTTTTTTAAAGAAAATGTGTAAAAAATGAGAAAGACAAAAGATTAGAACAAAAGAATAAAGACCAAAAGAAAGAAGAAATAAGAAAATACTAGAAAAGAAAAAAATATAACGAAATAATAAAAGAACTGAAAAAAATCTTGTCAAAAGAATGAAAAACTTTAAAAAGAATAAAAAGAAATAACATGATAAGAAAATTAATGAAAACTTTAAAGAATATGAGAAAAAGTTACAAACAGAAATAAAATTATAACAAAAATGATGAAAAAAAGAAAAAAAAAATGTTACTAAAAGATGAAAAACTTGAAAAAGGAATAAAATAAGATAACACGAAAAGAAAAATAAAACCCATAAAAAGAGAAATAAAAATGAAAAACGGAAAAAGAAGCAAAAAAAGAATGAAGGAAAAAAATAACTAAACAAAAAAATTAAAGAATTTAAAATGAAAGCAATAAAACTGGAGAAATAGAAAATAAAAAGAATGAAAAACAACATCAACAGAAAAAAACCATGGGAAAATATATAACAGTAAACAAAAATATAATATAGTAAACAAAAATGATTAAAAATAAAAAGAAAAACTAAGAAACTATAAAAAAAAAAAAAAAAAAAAAAAAGAAAGAAAATTCTAACAATATAATAAAAAGAATAAAAATTGTATAAAAAAAAATAACAAAACAAAAAATAAATAAAACAAGAATAATGAATAAATAAACAGAAACAAGCTGAAAGAAATCTTAATAAAAGAATTGATAAATTGAAAAAGAATAAAAAGAAATAACATGAAAAGAAAAATATTATCATAAAAAGAGAAATTGAAATCAAAAACAGAAAATGAAGTATTAAAGGATTAAGAAAAAATGTAGGGAATTTCAGTTGGGATATGTTTGTTTCTGATACCCCCTGTCCCTGGCAAATATATTGCAATAAGTATCAGAAGCTAGCATTTTCCATTAAATCTTAATTTTAAGAGTAATGGAAGGAATTTGCACAACAATTTTCACAAGGAACTAAAACAACAAATTCGCAAAGTGCAAAGGAATCTTCAAAAAATTACCTTAGATACAAACTTAGATTCTAAAAAATATTTAAACTGTAAATCAACATTCATGAAACTGCATATGGAGTATAACCTAAAACTTTCCATTACTTTAAGAATGAAAAAAAAAAAAAAAAAAAAAAAAATCTGTGATTGAAAATGAAAATATTAACATAAAAGAACTAAACTCTACTTTATATTTACTTGAAAGGTAAAGTTACATAGCAAAGATGTAATTGACAAGTTAGATATGCACACAGCTTTCTATAGCAGCAGGTCATTCTCACTCCCAAACACATGTATTAGCAAGAAACACTTGTGGAATGTATAAAATGAAACTGACACGTTGAAAATGCATACAGTCAGCTTTCCACAGCAACATATTGAGATGATAAAAACACACACCAAAAAAAAAAACCAACAGAAATTTGAAAAACAGACATGTAAAAAAAGGTGAACAATGTAACATGTGAATTATTCTTGAAAAAGTGTTCCTTCCCTACAATTAGCTGTTTTCACCCCCTCCCCCAATCCCACCCCACAAAAAAAAAAGGTTTTCCTTTTTTGTTGTTTTTTTCAATTTAAGATACCATGGCTTTGAAGTACTTGGAAAAGACGATGACAGACACATTGCCCAAAGCAGTTATGTGAACAATCAACAAGTCAGCAGAGCATCTACATGGTAAGTTTAACATGGATTAGGTATATTAATATCCCTTTCACTTATTCACTTATTTAGTATCTAATTATATACCATTTGGAAATGTAAGTAGTAAAATGAAGAAATCGTGTGACTAAATGCATGAATTTAAACAATGTTCTGTTCTGATTAAGATCAGACTGTACAGAATATGCAGTCTGATCTTAAATCTACACTGTGATTTATTAGCTCCACTGGCCGAAAGCCAGCGGGCTTATGTCATGGCCAGGTGTCCGTCGTGCGTCCGTCTGTGCGTCCGTCTGTCCATGCGTTAATTTTTATTTCAAACATCTTCTTCTCTGAAACTACCCATCCAATTTTCATGAAACTTCACAGAAATGATCCTGCCATGGTCCTCTTCAGAATTGCTTGAAAGAATTTGATTCCTTCAAAAACTCTGGTTGCCATGGCAACAAAACTGAAAAATATTGGAAATCTTTAAAAATCTTCTCGTCTGAAACCATAAGCCATAGGGCTACCAAATTTGGCATGTAGCTTTATGTAGTAGACCTCTATCAACTTTCTTCAAATTATAGCCCAGTGGTCAAAATTGGCTCTGCCCCAGGGGTCACAAGTTTTACATAGGCTTATATAGAGAAAACTTTAAAAATCTTCCTGTACCTAGCCATAAGGCCTAGAGCTACCAAATTTTGCATGTAGCTATATCTAGTGGGCCTCTACCAAGTGGGCCGAAACTTTAGCCCTGGGGTCAAAATTGGCCCTGCCGCAGGGGTCACAAGTTTTACATGGGCTTACATATTGATAACTTAAGAAATCTTCCTGTTTTGATTTTTTTTTTTGAAATTAGCCTTGCATCAGGGGTCTTATGTTTTACAGAGGCTTCATATGGACAAAACTTGAAAATCACCTTATTTATAACCATAAACCATAGACTTGTATTATTTTGGCATGTGGCTTTATCTTGTGGACCTCCACCAGGGTTCAAGTAATTATAGCTCTGGGATCAAAAATGGCTTTGCCCTGCGGGTCTCAACTTTTACATGGGCTTTTACAGAGAAAACTTAAGTCTTTATTTTGAAATCATTTGGCTCAGAATTGAAATGTTTACTATTTATGGTTTGTATTTATAAGCCAGTGGAGCGATACAGGGCCATCATGGCCCTCTTGTTTCTCCGATGTAATACCAGTATATAAAAATGCAATATCTGGAAAGTCTTTTGACTACCAAACATCTATTCTTAAGCTTGTCCAAATTATTAGCATATGCAGACAACTTATTTAAATATGGCTCAAAAAATGGATTTGTCTTTGAAAGGGTAGAAACCATTTGGGGAAAAGAAGAAAATGCTGGTTACAAGCATTTTATTCTATTCACACAGTATTTGCAAAAGCATTTTTCTCATTAAAACTTGAGATTGTGTGGTAAAGGGTTAACTCTTTACAAAATGACAAAATTTTGGAGTGGTCCAAGTTGAAAGCATTTCCAGATGACAAATGTTGCTATACTGATGATTTTGTCTTTGATACAGTAGAAAACATTGTGGGGAAAGTAGAAAATGCTGCTTACCAGCATTTTCTCCTTCTTCCACAATGTTTTCCTATAGCCTTCTCTTACAGGGTGGTTGAAATGTGGGATGTGTGGTAAAGGGTTAAACTTACTGAAAATATCTACTGTGTTTATTAAGCAAACTCCTGAAACAAATTTGCTGCAGGTACCTATGAGAATATTTTTGTAAAATAGGCATTACTGGCATTTATTTAGGTCGAATGGAATTTTGCTAAATAAGGAACACACCTTTAGCCGCAATATTTTCTAAAGAACATGATTGTATTTTGCAGAAAACCCAAAAATATTTCATCAGGAATTGGAAATCCCTGAAAGCTTGCCTAACACTCTTCATTGTGACCAGCATTTTCTCCTTTTCCAACAAAGTTTTCTTCTCTCTCACAAGCAAATTTCAGGTTTTGGTTAAGTACATTGTCTGCATGTATATTCAGTACCAACAGTTCTGAAATTTTGTAGCCTAGCCCTGGTAGCTCAGTCGGTAGCATACAGGACTTGGGAACAGGGGGTCACTAGTTTGATCCCCAGCTCGGCCAATTTCTTCAGGGGATTAATGATATTCATTGTGACAGGATTTATTCCTCTCTCACCATTGACCATTGTTTCAGCAATGGTTATGTGGGAAAGCAGCCAGTGGCTCAGAAAGAATATAACGCATAGTACCAGTAAAAGGAACTCCATTAAAGCATGGATAGCTGCTGGGATATAACTGAAATAATGTTGAAAATGGCATTAAAGACCATACAATTAATCAATCTAAAATTTTTAGTTTGGTAAAGAGTTAACTCTTTACCAGGCAACAAAGTTTTAGGCCTGCCCAAAATTTTGAAAGTACTTGCTGACAACAAAATAAATGTTGCTCTAATGACGAGGTTTATGTTGTAAACAGTATTGTGGAAAAAGAAAATTCTGGTTACCGTTTTCCCCCTTTTCCCAAAAGGTTTTTAAAACACCCATGTAAGGTAAGAACACAACATAGGTCCAAACTTTTTACAGATGCATTAAGCTTCCTTTTCATAGAGCATGGCTCATATGTAGACCTCCCTTTACAACCTTTATTTTTTCTTAAGTTTTTCATCCTTTTGTTTTAAATTTCCAGTTCATGTGGGGTCCTGCATGACTCAGTGGTAAAGTATAGGTCTCATAACCTGGAGGCCCCAGGTTTGATCCTCGTAGATAGCACTGGGTTGTTTGTCAGAGTTTACTTGGCAGGACACTTCATAGGCCTAGCCTAGTACTTGTGAAACCTTAGGACTTACATGAATATGTGAGATATAACAGTCATATGACTGAAATGATGTTGAAACAGTGAAAAACACCATTTAATCAATTAATCATTAAATCTGTTCATAGGTATTAGAATACCGTAGCTGCCAATACACTATGAAACACTATTCATTCATTCATTCATTCATTGTGGTACATGTCTTTAAAGTAGGTGTTGAATTGTGTTAATCATATAATTTGTATATGTAGATGATGAACAGTTTTATTTTCAGTGTTTTAATGTTCCTTTTAAATTTCTTTCAGGGAGGAAATTAGCTAGCTGACAGTTTGGCATGGTCATGGACTGGAGGTAGGTCAAAGTTGTCAGTTTTCAATATTTTTTTCTAAATTCATATTACTTTGGCTCAATAGAACTTTCCATCAGTAGAGCTAGAGAAGGTTATAGTGTATTTCTTATTTCATCATTTTGTGCATAAAATCCTTGTCTGCAATGCACTTCATTTTGGCAGTGCTGATGCAATAGTAAGAGTACTGGGTGCAAGACATTCATACTGGTCTTCATTGTACAAAGTTCCGCAAGTTTTTATTTTCTGTATTATATTTTTGTGTAGCTTTGCATCCATCAGTTACCTGAATAACTGTGAAAGATTATAGGCTAACCCTCTACCACAAAATCCTGAGCTTTAACTAAAACTGGCTTTTGAAAACATGGTGGGAAAAGGAGAAAATGATGGTAAGCAGCATTTTCTCCTTTTCCTTCTGTGTTTTCTATCATATCAAAAACCATTATTTGATGCAGATTTGATTTGTCATCTGAAAATGCTTTCATTCTGGACATGTCTACAATTTTGTTGTTTGGGAAAGGCTAAAACGATAAGAAAAGCTAACTTTTTCACAGTATAGAAGCTTTTCAATAACTATAAAGAGAATGTTTGCAATGATTTGTATCTAAAAGCTTTTGCACATGTATTTTTAAATTACACACCAAAGATTCTTTCCAGTCAACTTATAATAGAATGTTTTACCCATATAAAGTAGACAAGTGAGATTCATTTAACTGATGATAGGAATTATAAAGCACAAATGCAAGTTTAAACTACCAGGTTGCTAGCAATACTTTAACTGTAAACAGGTAAAATATACCTCAAGTAGCCAATAAAATGTTCTTTCATTACGGAATTTAGCTCTGGACCAAATACAGGCTGCAAAATCTAGCTCCTGAAAATATCCTCTTTGAATTATATAAACTGTTAGGTTAAATACGAATCTTAGCAAGTTTGGTTAACATTTGAGTCTGGTTCTTAAAAAACCCATCTATAACATAAATATTTAAACTGTTGGGTTATATATACATGTAAATCAAAGGATAAATTTTAAAAGTTCTTACATAAAACATAAAGCATTAAGGTTGTACAGACATGTGGTTATCGGCAGAATGACAGTTGGAATTTCCATCACCAGTTAATACATTGTGGCCTGGGACAGGGGCTGTATAGAACAAAATGAAAGTTTCAACTATCAGGTTGCTTGCAACACCACTTTCAAATCATATGTAATACATCAAATATACATAAAGTATGAAACCATAAAGTTCTTTTCAGTCACTTTATTAAATCTTTGCACTATCATTAAATGCCCCTAAGAAGGCAAGCTTAAGTTAACTGAGAGACAGAATTTTCCACTGTAAAAATGTTTATACAGGGGCCAGGTACAACACATCATCAAAAAAGAGATCACTTAAGCAACTTCTGTACATAAGTTAAATTACTATAAAAAGGTGAGGTTCAGTTAACTAACAGCTGGAATTTCCTTCATATACTTTTTCTAACCAGGGACAGGGGTTTTACAACCAAGAAGGCAATTTCAGCTATTAGTTTGCTGGCAATACCTTTTGTCAACTATTTTGTAAACAGGTGAAATGCATATCATGGTGCCAAGTAAAACAAAAACTAACCAGTAGATATCTTAGCGTTAGGTTTAAACCATAACTGCACAACTCCCGAGTTTTAGCAATGCTGAGAAAGAAGCCTTTTGAAAACATTGTGGGGAAAGGAGAAAATGCTTGTTACCAGCATTTTCTCCTTTTTTCACAATGTTTTCTATGTAGTTAAGGACAAATACTATCATTTGGAAAACATTTGAATGTTACTCTGTAAATACCTTCAACATGATCGAGTCTAAAATTTTGCCATGTGCTAAGGGTTAAAGTTCTTTGAGGAAACTCATACTTACAGAAATTTCCTTTAAACAGCTGAATTCATTAGACAAACAGTTATTTCTTTTTTCTAACAATATTTTTTTGTTTTTTTATGAAAATTCCCATGGTCTAAACTACATTTGATTTGCCATCTGCAAATGCTTTCACTATAGATGAGTCTGAAAGTAAAGAATTAATGCCTTTGTCATAATCAAACTTTGTACACTTCAAGCCAACACTGTGAATGTCTTACATCTTTCCTAATTTTGCATCTGGACTGTTGTCTGGTAAGGCTATGCTACATGTATGTCAAAATGAATGAAATAAAACATACCAGAAAACCGCTATATAACAAACTCTAATAATTTTCTAAATTCAAAATTGTTTTTGTTTGTACATTTTTTCATGCTTATTTCAAACTTCTGCAGAGGTTTTGTGAACAGTGCTATCACCACATTGATAACCTAGGTACCGGCCTGCAAAAATGTACCCGATATGGCCAATGTACAGAAAGGATATAGGGCCTTATGCTTTTCTGTTACAAAGTATTTTGTAGGTTAAGATGGTACTGTCATGGAGTGTGTTGGCAACCCTGGTGCGGAGATCATCTATAGAGACTATAGGATCTCTGCCAAGTCCGATTCAAAACCTCATCCCAAATATTTACTTCTTCAAAACAGGCCCATGTGTCTTTCATATAAATAAAGACTGTCAGGCCAAGGCATGTCCGAAAGCATTGTAATCGTGACCCCAAAGTGACAGCAAGATGGCCATTAACATGCTGACACCCAAATTGTATTGAGCAGATAAGAAACTGGCCATTGACATGCCTAGAGAAAATGCTCCTCCCTATGTTGGCCACACCGTGCTAGGTGGACAGTCTTGTCTGATGTCTGGAGTGTATAAAATAAACATTAGATATTATGTCAGCATATTTGTTAGGTAATGGGTTCTACTTATTACCATACAGACTATTTGTTTTTGATCTATGAGAAAAGAAGCACAGCTGAGAAACATTTGAAAGTAATGTCTTTTTAACCCTTTACCAAACACGCCTGTGTTTAAATGAACCTGAGGAAAAACCTATTGAAAACAATGTGGGAAAAGAAGAAAATGCCAACAAACAGCATTTCCTTCTTTCCCCACAGTGTTTTCTACCTTTCCATTGAAAAAACTTTTCATTTGAGCCTATGAAAATATGACATCTGCTAATGTGTTTAAATTGGACCAGTCTAGAATTTTGTCATTTGGTAAAGAGTTAACAAACAGGAAAACTTTTAAGGAGAGAGGGAATAATTTTTTGAAATATGCAAATACTACTTTTCCAAAGAAAGATCTTCAGGGGCTTAACAAGTAAAGTCTGTATGGTAGTGAGTTAATACTTTTGATAAAAGACTGTTAGGCCAGGGCATGTCTGAAAACATCTGATCTTGATCCAAAAATGAGAGAAGAATGGTCATTGCAAAGCCGACACCAAAATGAGCATCATTTTAAAAATGACCATGAACATGCCCATAATACGTTCCCTAAAATATTGGCCACACTGTGCTAGGTGAACAGTCTTGTCTGGTTGTATGTTTGGTGTATGATACAGAATGCAATATTGTGTCGGCTTAAAGGGAAAGGAATCCAATAATTTTCACATAAATAGATTTTCGTATCTGTCTTCAAAATTCGTAATTCTTTCACAGCAATAGGCTAAATCAAATGATAACTTTGACCTACTTAAGGATGTGGTTGTTGTTCCTTACCTCTATTTCTGTTTCAATTTTAGGTAAAGTACAGAAGTAGAACAACACAGAGAGAATATGGAAGGCAAAGCCGAGATGATTTTTGTAAATTGAACCAATGGATGATGTACATTATACTAGTGTAAAAAGTACAGATCCAGCAACCACCATAACACTCTTCACATCACTGCTCTAGACATTTTTTTAAATACGGCAAAAGCAGTGTTTTCTTCACAATGATGATGTGTGTTTAGCTACTCTTATGATATCATAAGAACAAAACTGGCCAGTTAACTTTGTACCTGACAACAAAATTTCAGACTTATTCAATTTGAAAGCAGCTGTTGGTGACATATTAAATGTGACTCAAAACATTGATATTTTGTCTTAGAGCGTGTAGGAAACATCATAGAAAAGGAAGAAAATATTTTCTCCTTTTTCCACAATTTGTCCGAAAGCCCTCTTCCTCAATGTTGTTACAACAGGGCTATTTTTCACAAGATTTCCAAAAGGAGGTTGTCTTATGATAACAGATCAGTTAGATTTTTCATCCAAAGTTATGTTGTTTAATCAAATTGAGCAATGTTTTGTGTCCAACAATACATACTTGATTTTACTTGTTTAGTAAACAACCAATGAGTTCGAAGGGGGAATGCACATACTGTACAGCAAAAGGGTACACAAGCCAATGGTGTGTCTCATGTATGCATATATATATATATGTGAGCCATGCTCTGAAAAGGGGGCTTATTGCATTTGCGAAAAATATCGACCCATGTCAGCCTGCGCAGGCTGAGGGCCGAAACTTTTCGCTATCTTTAAATTTTCTGCATGTCAAGGGATAATTTGATGTCATGATTCAGTCGGTTGTTTGACAAAATGGATTTTATGGATCCATAATTAGGTGATGTATTGCTTGGTGTAATGCATCATGGAGATGCATGAAGCCCCCTTTTGCCAGAGAATGACTTGTATGGTTGTGGGTGAACTACCACTTGATAAATTGATATAATAATGTGAAAAATTAGTGCTTTATTTTCTAATTTGTCCTTTACCAAACAACATAACAGTACACTTATACAAGTTGAAAGAATTTGTGGCAGACAAATCAATAGTTTATGTCATGGGATTTATCTTTGAAAGAGCTGAAGGCATTGTGGAATAGGAGAAAATGCTGGCTAACAGCATTCTTTCCTTTTCCTACAATGTTTTGAAAAGTCCTCTGCCACAGAGTCATTTGAACTTGGGATTGTTTAGTAAATAGTCAAAGCAGAAGTTGCTTTTTCTACAGTGAACATGTCTTGATTTTGTGGTTGTTTTTCCCTTCATTACACAGATTGACTTGAAGCTTCTATGAGACAACAAATTTGCAGACTATAAAGTAAATGTGACTCAAATGATGGAATTTGTCTTTCAAGGGGAAGAAGATACTGTTGGAAAGGGAAAAAACGCTGGTTATCAGTGGTTTCTCCTTTTTCCACAATGTTTCATTCCTCCCTCACCCCTGATCATAATTTCGACAATGATTAGGTAGGAAAAGCAGCCAGTTGCTTTGGAAGAATATCATGCGAAGCACTGGTAAAACAAATTCTAGGAAAGCATAGATAGGTTCACTGGCTAATGTGATATAACATATGATGTTGAAAGTGGGGCTCAGCAAGAAACATTTTCAAACTGATTTGTCTGTGCTATTAATTTAGTCATATCATATCATGGGACTACTCTTTGAAACGTGTAAAAAACATTGTGAGAAAAGAAAAAATGCCAGTCTCCCTTGCTTAACTCCTTATCAGACGATTACTCCTTAACGATAACTCTTTCACCCTTTACCAGACGACAAAATTTAAGCCTTGTCCAAACTGAAAGCGTTTGCAGACGACAATTTCAATGTGGCTTAAATGGTGCAATTTTTCTTTGATAGGGTAGAAAACATCGTGGGAAAGGGAGAAAATGCTGGTTACCAGCTTTTTCTCCTTTTCCCACAATGTTTTTAAAAGGCTTCTTTCCCAGGGTCGTTAAAAGGTGACATTGTGCAGTAAAGGGTTAACTCCTTATCAGATCATAAGAAGTTTTAGACTTGTCCAAATTGTAAGCATTTGCAGACGACATATCAAATGTAGCTCCATCAATGGGATTTTTCTTGTGAAGGGTAGAAAAGATTTTGAAAAAGGAGAAAATGCTGATAACCATTATTTTCTTCTTTTCCTACTATGTTTTCAAGAATCTCCTACCTCAGGGTCGTAAAAAAATAGGATTGTTTAGGTAAAGGATTAAATTATGAGGGAATATAGAGAAGCATAAAGCGGCAATTTCATGGACAATATTTGTGCTTTCAAATGATACAGGTTATCTTGAAAGTAAGATTTGTTTATTAGGTGTTTAATGCTGTTTTCATCATTATTTCAGTCATATCACAGACTTTAATCCACCACTGCATGCATTTCTTGAGTATCTACAACAAGTACTTGGCACATTATTATATACCTGAAATTTTTCTGGCTCAAATACATGCGTCACACGCGGGAAAAATAACACATGACAGAAAAAAAATCCATCTATACTGTGAAATACAGTTCCAAATACATGTATGGTATTGATGACGTAACTCACCCGCGGAAATCATATATGTAATGATTTGTGATTTGATTGGTCAAAATTTATGCCATCACATTTATCCACCATTCATAAAAAAGAGGTTACTAGCTACTACACCATTGTTTATTTTGTTTACCAATAAAAAAAAAAAGAATAAAATTTTGCCGTTGAAAGTTGTCGGTATATAATAAAAGGAATATTATTTTGTAATAACTTTCCTGATGCTTGTAGCTACTTCTCGCTGCATAAGAAAATTTTGACATTTCGTTCGGCCTTCGGTCTCACGCAATATCAAACTTTCTCATGCTGCTCGAATTAAATACAAGCACCAGGAAAGTTACTAAAACATAATATTCTGTATATATTCCTCCCAATATTCCGTATATTTTCCTCCAAAGCCACTCGCTGCCTTCTCTCCTAACCATTATAGAAGCAATGATCGGTGATGAGAGGAAACAAATACTGTAGCAATGACTATCATCAGTCCTCTGAAAGAAATTGGCAGACCTGGGGATTGGAACCAGCCATACCCTGATATCAAACCCTGTACATTATGGCCTGAGCTATTGGACTCTAGCCACTTTCTGACATAAACTCTGTTGGAGAAAAAGTTTAGCTGTGAGAGAGATAAATAATTGACTACTATCAATACTCCCAAAGAGTTTTACTTTACCACACCATCCCAAATTTTAACAACCGTAAGGCAGAATACCTTGGAAAACATTGTGGGAAAAGAAGAAAATGCTGGTACCCAGCATTTGCTCTTTTACCCACCACAGTGTAGATTAAGATCAAACTGCAGTCTGATCTTGGATCTACGCTGTTTGATAGGGAGATATCTTTTCTCCAGAAATAGGACAATATGAGGTTTTTACTGTTGGCTTGAAAGTTTCATTTCTTTTATGTAGCAGGATAAGGGTTAAATAACACAACCGCTTAAACCTGACTTCTAAATTATAATTCATGCAGCAGCCAACTTTTAAAGTCTCCGGTAAATGCTAGGTTGTTTAAATAACACACCTCTTTAACCCGTTATCAGACGACAAAATTTTAGCCTTGTCCA
This sequence comes from Tridacna gigas, assembly GCA_945859785.2. Taxonomy (NCBI): domain Eukaryota; kingdom Metazoa; phylum Mollusca; class Bivalvia; order Cardiida; family Cardiidae; genus Tridacna; species Tridacna gigas. Next base: position 46,562,941 of record OX244035.2, read on the forward strand.
AATTGAACCCATTTGCAGACAACAATTTCAGTCACTCGTCACAACTCGGCCGATTCCGTACCTACATCTAACCTTGTCTGTATAGACCCTTTTAGTCTCTGACCACTTCCTGGTTACGAGACCGGAAAACTGCGCATGCGCACTCGTGTAGGGCAAAAAGACCAAATAAAACAGTTGCAGATTATTGAAAGTGTACACAAAATTGTTAAATTATGAGCGATTATATGAAAAGCTTACTCCCAGAGGCAAAGAAACGATAATCAGACTAACTTACTGGCTTATTTTCAGTAACGTGGAAGAAAACGATCCGTATTTGGGTGACAATATAAGACGAAGACGTAAAAAAAAAGTGACGCTGTTTTTGGTTGATGTTATCATCAAAGGAAATGTTAAACCACCCCAGGCAGTAACAGACAAACCCTGTGAAGCATGGGCTGGAACACTGCGGGAATGGGAAAAATGCATGTTACCAGCATTCTTTACCTTTTGCCGTAGTGTTTCCACAAGCCCATTGATGTAGGGTCGTTAATTAAGACGATGGAGAGCTAGGTAAAGGGTTTATAAAGGGTAGCCATCTGATATATCACATACTTGTTTGTTTAATATTGACAATACAGTGGATATTTTAGTTCAACTTCAATGGCGGGGAGTGCCGGTTGAGATCGGCATTGTTCATGCTGTTACCTCTAATAGTTTAGAGAGTGTGTATTGTGATCAATTTCATCACGAAACAAATTTTGGCGCAGACGTATTTGAATGAATGAATGAATGAGCCATCGAGTGAGCGAGCGGATGGATGGATGGATGGATGAACTAACGCGCGAATGAAGAGCGAACGAACAACTGTATATTGTACTGTAGTCGATTGTGGGAGCTCTTTTCCATAATTGCTTTCCACCAGGAATCGGTTGTAACATGTAATTTAGAAACATTCCTTTTCTGAAAACAGTGTTGGAAAAAGTTGAAATAATGTTAACCAGCATATTCTCCTTTTCTCACAATGTTTGAAAAGCTTTCTTTTCTCTTGGTCGTTAAGACTTGTGATTGTTGGGCAAAGGGTTAAATAGAAATTGTAAAGTAATTAGCTGAGCACATTGTATACGGGGAGGCATTTTGGCGTGCCATAGGGCCTATACATGATAATGTAGGGAAACAATATGGACCTTAGCCTTAACCCTTAGCCTCCGTTACGTGACGGTGATCTTGAATTTACTTTGCGAAAAGCATAATTAGCTGAGCACATTGTATACGGGGAGGCATTTTGGCGTGCCATAGGGCCTATACATGATAATGTAGGGAAACAATATGGACCTTAGCCTTAACCCTTAGCCTCCGTTACGTGACGGTGATCTTGAATTTACTTTGCGAAAAGCATAATGAGAGATCTGTTTGCACATGGGGATAGCGTGGTCTTGAAATACACTGTTACAAATCCTAATTATGGTTTAAGTAACACTAATTAAGACTTATGACATAAACTTAATGCGAATTCCTGACTTGTGCTGGTCAAAAATATAAGTACGACAGGATATGGGTCAAAAATTAATAACATTATGCCCTAAATGACGATGGTCAATAAAATACAAAACATTAACAGTGAAAAATCTCTTTAAAAAACATACGAGATCAAACAAATGATTTGAGTAAAATATACGGGGACGCGTTTAGGGGAAGTTTTAACCAATTCGTCATGGAAATTGCGGACGTTTTAACTAAAAGTAGGGCGTTTTGACACTGGGACGTTTAAGCCAGATACTAATTTACTAATCTGTTTGTACATCCCGGTGCACAGCATGATAACGGCATCCTGTAACACGATTGATCTTCATAGATTTTAATCAATAAAATCTTTCGACAAAGCCAAAACATTGCAAGTGAAAATAGCTTTCAACAGTGGCGATATTGAACTTTTTGCCCTACAAACAGTGCGCATGCGCGAAAAGTGGAATTTTTGGGATCGTATTTCCTTGGCAACGAACGGCGTTGTAAAAGGGTCTATAAAGGAGGCTTCCATTTTGAACTACCAATCACATGATCTTAAACATGGCGGCGCCCCTGTAGATCGCTTAGCAACGACATGAACAACCACTGTGAAGTTATTCACTTCTATCGATCTGTCGATGAAAGCTCCTAACGGAATTGATAAACCACGCTAAAAATTGAATGTGCAAACTGTTTGCCGACTGAAATACTCTTAGAAAGATAACGATAGAAAATTTACTCATGCGTTCTTTCTAAAGAGGAGCCTTACAATATCAATAACGGTAAAGTGGTGTGCTTCCGGAGATGTGCGAAATGTACCGTGTAGGTGCATATCAAGCTACGTGATACAGCCGAGGGATTTGATCACCGAGGTATGCCGAATGCAATTTCAGTGTGGCTCAAATGGTGCAATTTTCCTTGCGTTCTGACACCCGCATTAATAAATTGTTGTTTCATATATACCAGACCTAGGTTAATCGCACATTAAGAAAAAAACAACGGCAGACTTTGACAAATTCGCCTCTTTTTAAAAAAAAAAACAACGAAAAACAATTAATCAAACACAGTGTGATTTAAAACACTCTCTTTGCATGGATCGGTGAAGCGCTAGGTCGGTGTACGCTGTTCAATAAAGGCCCGTCCAGTGACTGATTCATAAATTTATAGAGAATTCCGTGGTGCAAATGACGTTTACGTCACGCGATTATAAGATCTATATTTGTCGCACAGCTACATTCCAGAAAGCACCTGTTAAGCGATGACTTGGTACAGCCTAGATTCGTGCGCACTGCATACTGCATGTACGATCTCTGCTTGTGCACCTAGAATACGGGTGTGCAAAGTATTTAAAGTATAGAATAAAAAGCTCTGAAGAAGCAACATGTAAGAATGTCTAAGAAGGCAACGCAACCGTTCCAAGCCGTTATAAATTTGTCAAAAAAAAAAAAAAAAAAATCCTACTGTTGAGAAAAATCTCCATTGAAAGCTTCCATGTTAACTCGGTATCGCCTTTCTCTTTCCGATCATAGGTTGAGTGATGAATTGAAATAAGACTTACAATTAGGGACAGATTTTAAGATTAAGACTGTACTTCAAATGGGTAATTATCATTTTCACTGAGAATTGGCAACAAATAGAAGCGTGCCGTTGTAAAGACGCTGTCGTCGAAGAGTATGTTTCAGCGTGTCCCTTAACTTGTTTAGTTCACGACAGCTATTTTTAGATACATACATAATGCGCTATTTTTAGAGATGATATCTATGTAAGCGATAGGCTATGGCGTACCCTTGTGGACGAAATGGTTGTTTCAAATGTTTGAACGGTTAAATAGCTCAGTCTTTATAGACATATTCATTATCACAAAGGCACAGCTGCAAGTTATTTACAACAGAAACTGGGTTGTTTACCGAATAATTAGAAAACTATGTTTTATCTCGTAAACCGGAACTTGGGACAGGAAGCAGTACAAGGCCGGAGGTATGCTTACGTCACCCCATAGATCAGGATGATAACAATGAGAGCCTGGTTGCTACGCAACCAGGGGACTCAAAAATTACTACGCAGGGTCCCGACGAATAAACATGTGCACATTTTTTACCAATCGCAAGTTACTGTCTATTCATTCGAATTCATTATACCAAGAAGTAGGTCAAAAGCCAGCGCAATCAGTTACGCCGAAAAAAAGAGGCGCCTTTAGGTAAAAGTCAAATGTAGTCCATCCATTCTACGCCGTTTGACCATCAACTATCGTTTGACTACTCTTTCCACAATTGACAGTCATTAGGACGGGATTTATTCCTCTCTCTCTGCTGCGCATTTTTTCAGCGATGTTTACAAAGGAAAGCAGCAAGTGGCTTTAAGGCTTAATATTTAGGAAAATTCTGGCAAAAGAAACTCTTGTAAAATATGGTTAGGTGCATTGGCTGTTGCGATAGTACAGAAATAATTTACAAAACACCAAACAAGCAAGTAAAGAAACAGCTTACTCGGACCAATAAAGCTAAACCGACAGCAGACTCAACCTTTCCTGTATTGTATTATAGAATTACGTAGTCGAGTTGTTGTTGTGAACATTTAAGTTTAGATCAAAGGTCGACATCTAATCTTGAATAGCCTGACCGGGTAGCTCAATGGTTAGCGTATCTGACTCCTGACCTAATGGTTACGGGTTCGATACCTGGTTGAGGCAAACTTTTCTTTCCTGCGATTTTTCGCCTCTCACCTCCGATACATGTGAGAAAAGTGGTCAGTGGTATGAGAAAGCCAGAAAACTCACGCGTAGGTGCGCTGACCGCCTTGATATGACATAAGCTGTTAAAAAGGCGTGAAAACCCAATACAAACAAGCAAATCTAATCTTGAATCTATCCTGTTAGATACGTTTTTGGGGATTCTAACCTCTCAAAAAAGCCTCGTTAGTGCAACACGGCTTCTACCTTTGTGGCTTGTACCTACTTGATATGAGCCATGCTCTGTCAAAAGGGAACTCAATGCACCGGCAAAAAGTGTCGACCCATGTCAGCCTGAGCAGTCCTCGCAGGCTGACATGGGTCGAAACTTTCTGCATTTTCGTCAATGTTCAAGGACCACTCTTCCTCAAAAAATCTGTCAGTCGTTGGACTAAATGGATTTTATGCATCAATAATTATGTGATGACTTAGGCTACTCGATTATGATGCCCCCTTTTGCCAGAGCATGGCTCACATATATTCATTCCAATCATTTGACGGTGTAAATATCCCGTTCACCACAATAGACGACAATAATGGCGTTTGCCAGTTGCGGAGATACAGGTCTATGTAAAACATTATCCATAAATATATGATGACGATGATGATGATGATAACGATTATGATGATGATGATGATGATGATATAGTGAATACTTTGGGTACCTGCGAACATCCAAAACGACGTCGTTTGAATCATTGTTCAGGAAAAATATCCAACACAAAGTCAAAACTTAGGAACCGAGATACAGATATGCCCCCCCCGCATGTCTTATCGCTATATAACTATCGACCGTGAACCTTTAGTGACCTCAATAGTTTTTAGATCTTTTATGAAATTAATTACTATATAGGTGTGAGTTTGAGAGAGAGAGATAGAGAGAGAGAGGGCGTTTAGAGATTCAGGAAGCAGGCTAAAAATTAATTAACAATATATAGATTTCAAAATATTTATTTTGGACTGAATGTTAAAATTTACACTCAATGGAATGTCGAAGTATGATATACCTTATCAAATAATTTAAAAAAAAAACTTTACATATTACCCTCGCTAGAATTTTAATTAGAATCATATATAGATATACCACAAAAACTGGACATACATGCACGAGTAAAATTAACTATGCAGGAATCGAACTTAATTCTACAGCATGGAATTTATCAGTCAGTCATTCTAGGCGGCTGACTGTGGGAGAATAAATAGATATAGTAGTGAGTTAGGTTAAAAATCTCGAGCTTTGCCACCCATCGTATGGTTTTCATTCCTTCACGGTGGACGAGTGCATTCCTTCACGGTGGACGAGTGCATTCCTTCACGGTGGACGAGTGCATTCCTTCACGGTGGACGAGTCAATTACGTAAAGTACAATCGTGTCTCAGTGTCATTGCAGCCATTAAGTTTTCCACAGAAACAAATAAGCTAAAAATTTCGATCTACCACCTAATTTCAACTTTTCTATTTCCTATAATAGTATAAAACATTTATTTCTTTCACCTTCCAAATAAAACTTCTTTGTCTTTGTGTAAACTGTATTTAACTCCTTGCCACACAATAATATTATTGACGCCTCCGAATTGAAAGCATGGTTTTAAATTTGGCTATCATCATGATTACTATCGTTAAAAGAGTAGAAAACATTGAGGGAGAAGGATAAAATGGTTGTTACCAGCATTTTCTCCTTCTCCCACGATGTTTTCAAAAGCTTTCTCTCAGAGTCGTTAAAACTAATGATTTTTTTGGTTAAGGATTAAGAAATCAGTAGAGCACGAACGACTATCTAGGTTATTTTAAGAGACGATAGGCGTGTGGTATAACTCTAACACGATAAACCTTTCGTTAACAGTTGATATTGTTTGTTTTTGGGAATACATGTTTAAAACCACAAGACGAGATAACATAAACATTATCGAGTTGGGTTTATAAATTATCTCGTCACGGTACGTAATTTTGAACCTGTTATCCCATACATAAACAATAATATAAACTGATAATGAAAGGTTTATCGAGTGAGAGCTATATACATTAAACTCCTAGCCTGTCACTGGTTGTAAATGTGCGTTTCTACTCAGCGGTTTCGAGATAGTACAGCGGGTACCAATGTATTGATATATGCGTCACCACCGACTCTATTTAAACCGGTGCCTTAGATAATTAGTGTACAGTTAACTCCCAGCCTGTCATTGGTTGCTGCTGTGCGTTTCTTTCCAGCAGTTTCGAGATAGTACACTGGGTACTAATGTATTGATATATACATCACCACCGACTCTATTTTTAAACCGATGCCTAAGAAATTAGTGTACAGTTAATTCCCAGCCTGTCATTGGTTGCTGATGTGCGTTTCTACTCAGCAGTTTCGAGATAGTACAGCGGGTACCAATGTATTGATATATACATCACCACCGACTCTATTTTTAAACCGATGCCTAAGAAATTAGTGCACACTTAACTCCCAGCCTGTCATTGGTTGCTGATGTGCGTTTCTACCCAGCAGTTTCGAGATAGTACAGCGGGCACCAATGTATTGATATATACATCACCACCGACTCTATTTAAACCGATGCCTAAGAAATTAGTGTACAGTTAATTCCTAGCCTGTCAATGGTAGCTGATGGGCTCTTCCAGTCAACGGCTTCGAGAGAGCACAACGGGTACCAATGTATTGATATAAACATTACCACCGACTCTATTTTAATCCGTGCTTTAGAAATTAATAAATTACTTAAATTAATTATTAGTTAACTCATAGCCTGTCATTAGTTGCTGATGTGCGTTTCTACTCAGCAGTTTCGAGATAGTGCAGTGGGTACCAATGTATTGATATAAACATTACAACCGACTCTATTTTAACCCGTGCTTTAGAAATTAGTGTACAGTTAACTCCTAGCCTGTCATTAGTAGCTGATGGGTTTTTCCAGTCAACGGCTTCGAGAGAGCACAGCGGGTACAAATGTATTGATATACAAATCACCACCGACTCTATTTTTAAACCGATGCCTAAGAAATTAGTGCACACTTAACTCCTAGCCTGTCATTGGTTGCTGATGTGCGTTTCTACTCAGCAGTTTCGAGATAGTACAGCGGGTACCAATGTATTGATATAAACATTACCACCGACTCTATTTAAACCGGTGCCTTAGAAATCAGTGTACAGTTAACTCCCAGCCTATCATTGGTTGCTGATGTGCGTTTCTACCCAGCACTTTCGAGATAGTACAGCGGGTACCAATGTATTGATATACACATCACCATCGACTATTTAAAGCGATGCCTTAGAAAATAGTGAACTCTTAACTCCTAGCCTGTCATTGGTTGCTGATGTGCGTTTCTACTCAGCAGTTTCGAGATAGTACAGTGGGTACCAATGTATTGTTATAAACATTACCACCGACTCTATTTTAACAGGTGCTTTAGCAATTCGTGTACAGTTAATTCCTAGCCTGTCATTGGCAGCTGATGGGCTTTTCTACTCAGCAGTTTCGAGATAGTACAGCGGGTACCAATGTATTGATATAAACATTACAACCGACTCTATTTTAGCAGGTGCTTTAGCAATTCGTGTACAGTTAATTCCTAGCCTGTCATTGGCAGCTGATATGCGTTTCTACTCAGCAGTTTCGAGATAGTACAGCGGGTACCAGTGTATTGATATATACATCACCACCGACTCTATTTAAACCGGTGCCTTAGAAATTAGTGTACAGTTAATTCCCAGCCTGTCATTGGTTGCTGATGTGCGTTTCTACTCAACATTTTTCGGGAGTGCACAATTCGTATTCTACCATGTATTGATATGAACATTACCACCTGCTCTATTTAAACCGGTGCCTTAGAAATTAGTGCACGTTGCATTCAGGGGCGTAACCAGGGGTTCATAATCGATATGCGCTCCAAATCAAGAGAGCTATCTCGCCCTAAGGCTGCTAAGAGCGACGCGGTACCTTTTTGCGGACAGAGAAGATCAAGATCAGACTGTACAGAACGTGCAGTCTGATCTTGATCTACACTGTCTGATATTTTAAGATTTTCCATTGAAATGAAATAGGATGAAATCGCTATATTTTGCTGTTTACTGTGGGTTGGAATTTTATTTTTCAGCAGATTTAGGCTTAATTATGAAGATGGAGTTGTTCTATAAAAGTGATAAGAGAATGTTCCACCTCTTCCAATTTTTTTCACATTACGCACCTACGTATTGTGCGTTATGAACGCTACGCCTTTGGCATTTATGTCTTACCGCAATTACATAGCGATAATTTTGTGCCAAGTTCAGAGTAAACCAAATGATAGAGTTTGCTTATTCGAGACATAAGTAGTTTAATTATTGCACAAAAAGTTCATAGAGGAATTATGATAATTTCAAGTCTCAGAGATGTGACTGTGAGGAAATTTGGTGGCACCAATAATTTTCATAGCGAAAACGGATCGAATGTTGTCAAATATTAAATGAGCCGTGCTCTGTGAAAAGGAGGCTTAAAGCAACTGTGAAAAGTATGGATCCAGGTCAGCCGGCGCAGTGCGCGGAGGCTGACCTGGGCCGAAACTTTTCGCTATTGGTCAATTTTCTGTATGGCAAAGGACCAGTCTACCTCATGATACAGTCGGTTGTTGGACAAAATGGATCCATGATCATAAGATCACTTGCTTGGTATCATGCATCGCGGAGATGCATTAAGCCCCCTGTTGCCAGAGAGTGGCTCAAATATGACATCTCCTGTTTTAGGATACCACTTGAACGAATCTTGCAGCAGACATGAAACCATCTGTATTAAACGCTTTACCTAGTGACAAGATCTTAAACTTGTAGATCTACATAGTGAAAGTGTTTGCAGACGAGAGATTTTAAAATATTAAAATTTGTCTTTGATAGCTTGGAAAACATTGTTAGAAATACAGAAAATGCTAGTTACCGCCATTTACCTCTGTTTTTTTTTTTTTTTTTTATTCACAATATTTTAACGCCTGCTTTCTCAGGGTCATGAAACGTGGTATATTGAAACGAATTAGGTATGTATGTAAGAAAAAAAACTTTTGCTGCAAGAAGTTAAATGACTTCTGCAGGATGTAAACGAGTTAACCAAGAGATACCCTGTTTTGTCTGATTTAAAGACACTGCAATGTACGAAATAAAATACTTAGTTGTATTTACCAGTAATGCTACACATATGCAAGGTCCTACTGTACATCAATATTGTCTCACAATAAAAACTTGTAACTTGTTGGATGGAAATGAGATCTGTGGTGTCTAATGAAAAGGAAAACTACTTTGGTGAATTTTATTTTGCTGTAGTTAACTTCTTTGTATCTGCACAGGTCTTTTACAGCTATTTTCAAAATTTCATCTCTCACTTTTTGAAATATATTTACATTTTCCCAAGGCAAATCTTCCAGAAGCTAAAAGGTCTTGTAGACTAGTTATATTTGATTTCTCTACCTCAGAGCGGCACAACGTAGAAAGGGGTGACGTCGAAACTCATTAAGCTAATCGACGAATCAGATTTCTCTGTACGCTTGATTAACATGCGCGCGTGGTATATGGAAACGGTCTGGTTTTGGATTTGTCTGGGGTTCAAACAATGTCAATTTAGACTTCCTCTTCATCAGGATACATATGAGAACGAAGCAAGCGATGAACAAAATGAGGACAGCGGACCCAAGCACTGTAATCACCGCCATTATCTCTTTCTGGGATAGGCACTCCTCAACAATAGACCGTACCTCCCCTGAAATGGTGAAATATGCTTGTTTACACCAGGGCCCGTGTTCACCAACTGTTTTTAAGAATATTCTTTGTATTATTCTAGATTAAGAAAGTAACACAAGTTCAGATTGGCTAAACCATTTGGTTTAGCCAATCAGAACTTATGTTACTTTCAAATAAAGTAAATTCTTTAGAGTAAGACTAAGAATATTCTTTAGAATGCCTGGTGAATAAGGCCACGAACTTTCTAATAACGAACTCAACGCCTCAACCACAAAACGTGCCGGTTCATTTCGTTTTAAATTCCAGAGAGAAGACAGATTTTTTTAATCGTTTCATGATATTCAATATATACCATGTATATATTTCTTTATAATTTCCGTTCCAGTATTTTCCCTTTTCAAATCTGTTTTATTACTTCTTTCTTTTGGGGTTGGATGAGTTTGAAATCATGCGTCTATAAAAATTATCGTCGGAAAAATATTGATGTGTAAGCATTGGGGATCAGGGGCAAACTCAAACCCCGTTGCCCATGGCCCTGGCCCCCACAAGGCAATCTTTGAATACCTATAAAATTGAGTAACTCATCTTCCTCAATGTTTTCTACCATAAAATTCAAAGAAAAAAAATCTCCGCTTTTTGCACTTGATTCAATTTTATGTAAGTCTAAATCAAGCCTTGGGTAGCATGTCAGCTTCTACCAGAAAACCCTGGTTTATAGTTACTTTACAATTATAATTCATAATACAAATTATGCACATATTCATGTGTTCCTTGACTGCGAAGCAACATACGCGCTGGTAATGGGTGATAAGTAAATTTTGCATTTCCAGCTTTACCCGTTTTCATATGTTGCATGTGGTTCTACTAAATAACAGAGCAATAGATACCTCGAGTCTGATTTATATGAAAACATGGTGATAACGGAAGAAATTGCTCGTAAAAGCTTCTTCTCACTCCTGTAAATTTTTTTTTCTAAATGACCACTGCAAGGACTTTAAAGTTTAATTGTGCAAACGCAAAAAAGGGAAGTCAGTAATTCTGACTTCCTTTTTTGTACTCGCATCATTCAAATTTATCTATTTATTAATTTATCTATTGTAAATGGTCATTAGATTTTCAATAAATTTTTGACCACAAATTTTGTCGGACAGAACAGTCTGACCGTGATCTACAGTGCCCTAAAACAGCGTCTAAAATTAAATTACGGTACCAAGAGGTTTCGCAGGAAAAAACCTGATATAACTTTACCTTGACCCGATGTATCGCTAACAAAAGTTCGCTGTCCATACACAGTTAGAATAGTCGAAACTGTCTTTTCCTCTGTATCGGGTTCTACATCAGCCTGCCTCCTTCGACGTCGCTTTCCTCCTCCAACTCCTGTGGCTGTCGTAGTTCCGTTGTTCCCGGTAGGAGCATCGGTTGTTGAATTGTCACTTCCGGCCGCAGGTGCTTCAGTTGTACTGTTATCATTGTTAGCATCCGAGGCTGCCGTCGTTGTGTCTGTATTGTTGGCATTCGTTGTGTTATCGTTAGAGTCAGGAGTAGCTGTTGTTGCGTTGTTAGGGGCGACAGTAGTGGGTGTGGAATCTTCGGCTTCGATAATTGCTTCACATTCATCTGTTGCCGGCTGCAAAATTTATTCTATCAACTTTCAAAAGTATAAAGTCATGTCAAGGGGAAATCTTACATATTCTTTCTATTCCTAAGTTTCAAAAGTACAAGCACATTAGAACCCTGACTACACGAATCGCTCCGTAGCTAATGTCGCAAGCGAGGATCAAACCAGGAGTAGCTGATGACAAATCGAATGCCTTAACATCTGAACCGTCACGGACAAGCCCTACACCTAAGCAGCCAAGCCCCGTAGCTCAGTCGTTAGCGAACAGGACTTGAGAACAGGAGGTCGCTAGTTCGATCCCCGGCTTGGACAATTTCTTTCCGAGGATTGATGATAGTCATTGCGACATGATTCATTGCTCTCTCGCTGCTGACCATTGTTTCGACGATGGTTATGTGGGAAAGCAGCCAGTGGCTTGAAAAGAATATTGTGCGGAGTACTGGTAAAAAGAAACTCCAGGAAAGCATGGACAGGTGCACTGGCTGCCGCGATATAACTGAAATAATGTTGAAAACGGCATTAAACATCATACAATCAATCCATACACCTAAGCATGCATATACCATAATTTGCATACTGTAGAAAACTAACGGTATGTGAGAATGTAGCCGTTAGCTTGGAAAGAATATATCGTGTGAATTACTGGTAAAAGAAACTATAAGAAAACATGGATAGGTGCACTTGCCGCCGCAATATAACTGAAACAAAGTTGAAAACGGCGTTAGAAACCGTATGAATTAGCGAATCTACAAAATTGGAAGAAAACTCTGTCCTCAACGCATTACCATTGGAAAACAATTTTTGTTCATTTTGTAGAAGTACCCTTTTTACCCTTTCATCGCCATAGAAAAATATAGAGGGGTGCAGAACGTGCAGTCTGATCTTAGATCTATACTGCCCGATGTAAGGTCTAAACCATGAGATAAAGATATCTGTCTGACTTTCAGTGCAGGCCTGTAGGAAGCAAAATGTGATGGGGGGGGCACAATTCTTGAATAAAGTATGGTGTTTGCTCATAATGTGTGCTTGAGGCAACATAGGCAAAATTATTGCGGGAAGGCATGCCCCCACCCCCCGCCGCCCGCCCCCATGTTCCTATGGGCCTTTGTGGATTGTACTGTCAGCCGCTGAAAGAGTTTATATATTTGGCGCCAAAAAAGTTCAAGCGAGTACTTGCTCGTGACGATTTAAAGACAAAAAGTTGACTATGTGATCAGCAAAAAACAAAAAAAGAGCCACGCTCTGGCAAAAGGGGGCTTAATGCATCTCTGTAATACATGATACCAATCAAGCCATCACAAATTTATGGATTCATAGTAACCAATCTTGTTTAAAACGACGGACTCCATCACGTGGTAGACTGGTCCTTGGACATACAGAAAATTGACCAATAGCGAAAAGTTTCGGCCCAGGTCAGCCTGCGCGGGCTGCGCAGGCTGACCTGGGTCGATACTTTTCGCAGATGCATTAAGCCCCCTTTTCACAGAGCATGGTTCAAATCAATTCCATCAGCTCTAAATGTAAATATGCAAAGAATGTTTTGACATAATTATGGATCAAGTTATGGACGCTGTGGAACAAAGATCACACTGCACGTTATGTGCAGGCGGACCTTGATCCATATCGTCTGCAAAAGGAATATTGTGTCGCTCAAGACAGAGAAAATCTTCAACCAATCACAAACTAAATACGATTTTGTACGATCCCGCCGTTGATAGGTTGGCAAAACAGTTTTGGAATGACCAGCATTTGCCTGTGAAAAACCAAATTTCCAGAATAATTTCCATATAGCTTGAAAACGTTTCTTTCCTTTCCTCTGATTTTTTGTCCTTTGTGTAATTTATTATGAATTCGTTCCCGGGACTGCTTGACCCTTGCGTATTTTACTAGTACATATCAACCATGCTCTGGCAAAAAGGGGCTTAATGCATCTCCGTCATGCATCGTACCATGCGAGTCATCACGCAATCATTGATCTATAAAATCCATTTTGTCTAACAATGGACTGAATCATGAGGTAAAGTGGTCTTGAGACATGTAGAAAATGCACCATTAACAAAAAGTTTCAGCCCAGGTCAGTTACGCCGATTGCGCAGGCTGACCTGCGTCAACACTTTTTGCAGATGCATTAAGCTCCCTTTTCGAAAAGCATGGGTCATATACAATTTTCATATGTTTAAATATAGCTTTAATATAAAGGTATGAGTTAAACGTCTATTGATATCAGAAGGAATAAATTACTGTTTCAGAATCAGTGTTGGGTATCTTATGTAATCATTCAGTCTTGCTCTGAAAAAACGTCTAGACCCAGGCCCAGGTCAGCCTGCGCAGTCCGCGAAGGTTGGTTGATTGATTGATTGTATGGTGTTTGACGCCGTTTTCAACATTATTTCAGTTATATCGCGGCGGCCAGTGCACCTATCCATGCTTTCCTGGAGTTTCTTTTACCAGTACTCCGCACAATATTCTTTTCAAGCCACTGGCTGCTTTCCCACATAACCATCGTCGAAACAATGGTCAGCGGTGAGAGAGAAATGAATCCTGTCGCAATGACTATCATCAATCCTCGGAAAGAAATTGGCCAAGCCAGGGATCGAACCAGCGACCTCCTATTCTCAAGTCCTGTACGCTACCGACTTGGCAGTCCGCGAAAGCTGACCTGGGTAAAATATTTTGCTATTAGTAAATTTACTGCATGTCAACGGACCCTTCCACCTGATGATTCGGCCGGTCTTTAGACAAAACGGAAACCATCTTATGCGACGACACCCTCGGTACAATGCATTACGAAAATGCACCGAATCCCCTTTTCCCGGTGACCTGCTTGGGTCATATACTACTTAGAGTACGTTTTAACCCTTAAGCTGCTAATCGTGACCCGCTGACCTTTTGCGGACAGTGTAGATCAAGATCAGACTGCACAGAACGTGCAGTCTGATCGTTGATCTACACTGTCCGATACGGTATTTTCTTTCCGGTGAAATCGACTTTGAAACCGCAATGTTTGGGCCTTTAGTATTGAGTAGAAATTTGCATTTCATTTATTCAGCAGCTTAAGTGTTAATATACAGCGTATACAGTTAAATGTTAACCCTTTACCGTACAATGCCGCCTTTTAACCAGCATTTTCTCCTTTTCTCACAATTTTTTCTACCCTAGCAAAGAAAAATTGTACCATTTGAGCCACATTGAAATTGTCGTCTGCAAATGCTTTCAATTTGAACAAGACTAAAATTTTGTCGTCTGGTAAAGGGTAAAGCTTCTTTAGACCTCTGATGCTGAAAAGGAGTATGTTTCAGTTATGCTCTAGCAAAAGGGGGTTTAATCGATCCCCATGATACATTATAGGTATACATAGCTACTCATCACAAAGTTGTGAAGTCATAAAATCCATTTTGTCGTACAATCCACTGAACCATAAGGTAGACTGTTTCTCAGACATGCGGACTGCGCGGGCTGACATGGGTCGACAGTTTTTTGCAGATCCATTAAATCCCCTTCTGAAACAGCATGGCTTATTTTAACTCTTTACCAAACGACAAAATCTTAGACTGGTCCAAATTGAACGCATTTGCAGACGACAAATCAAATGTGGGTCAAAAATTGAAATTTGTTCTGTGAAGGGCAGAAAACATTGTGGAAAAAGGAGAAAATGCTGGTTACCAGCATTTTCTCCTTTTCTCACAATGTTTTCAAAAGGTTTTTCTTCGGGGTCGTTAAAAGTCGGGATTGTGTGGTGAAGGGTTAACTTACTATGTCACAATCCGTGTTGTTCTCCTTACATAACTGTACTTTACACGTCAGGGCTAAATTGTCGGAGTCGATGAATTTAAAAGCTTGAATCGAGAGACAGACGGACGGAAATGTTTCACCTAAAATGGTTTTATTTCCCGCCTCTTGAATGGATGTAGTGCGCATGCCCTTCTTTGTCGGACACCTGTACATAACGATACAAAAATATATGAGCCATGCTTTGTGAAAAGGAGCTTAATGCATCTGCCAAAAGTATCGACCCAGGTCAGCCTGCGCAGTCCGCGCAAGCTGATATGGGCCGAAACTTTTCGCATACATTTTCTGTATGTCAACGGACCAGTCTCCCTTATGATACAGTCGATTGTTAGACATAATGAATTTTATGGGTCCCTAATTATGCGATGACTTGCTTGGTATCATGCATCACGTGTAAAAAGCAAAATATTGAATATCTTAGGGAAAATAGGGGCAAAAAAGAAAATGGTGGTTTTGTTATGATCACCTGAATTAGCAACATCTAGATATTTTATATCCTTTCCTGATTACAACTTGGGTCCTACTCTATATTTAGCAACATCGAATTGGGTTATCACCTTAGCGTTACATTGACAGTATTGGCATGATATGGGCCTGTAACACAACTTCTGATTGGCTAAACCATTTGGTTTAGCCAATCTAAATGGTTTAGCCAATCAGAAGTGTTGCTCTCAAATTTGGAAAATCTTGGATAATAAGACAAAGAACGTTCTTGAGAATGGTTGACGAATATAGGCCCTGTACATTAAGATCTATTATCAGACAAAGTTTGAGAAACCAAGTTAATATTTTAACAGTACTTGTATATTCTCTTTCTTGCTATTTTTAGATCATACTTTCTCTGTCTTTAAAACTTATATAAATGTAGATCAAAATCAAACAGCATAAAGAAAGCATTCTGGTTTTTGATCTACCTTCTATGAACATATATATATTTTGATAAAAATATCATTAATTTGCATATTTCCCCCCTGACTAAAAATGTCAGTATCATTGATGAATGGTCAAAAACAGCGAGAAATCCTCAGAACGCTATCAATTATTTTGCTCAAGGCACTCTGCATTCATTTTGGTTGTAAATAATTTACGAAGGAGTTACCTACCCTTGGTTATAAATGTCATAGGTCTTGTCGTTAGGGGGCTCCAGAGTGTTATTTGTACTACAGCTCTTGATATACACGTTCTTGTATACTGAAAAGTGAAAAAGTAATATTTCTATTTTCACCTTGTCCCAGCCTTGTGAGACATAATTATAGTAGCATTTGCGGACGGTGTAGATCAAGACCAGATTACACAAAATGTGCATTCTGATTTTGATTTACATCGTCCGCTTCATCTAGATTGTATACTTCAACGTCATAACGACAGGTTGAATTTGTTCTTTTCTTTACTAAAATTTGGGAATCTGGTACTATATTCGGATCTGTAAAAGTTCTTCCAACAAAGGATTTGTAATGTGTCATTTTATTGGTTAAATATTCCGCAAAATCTCATTACGGAACCAATACGGTACTTCGTTCATTGTTTGTTATTTCTAGAAATTTTGTCGGCGAAATACCACTTCCTAGTTTTAACAAGCTTGAGAAAGAAGACTTGTGAAAACATTGTTGATAAAGGAGAAAACGCTGGTAACCAGCATTTCCATTTTCCCCTATTGTTTTCTACCCTTTTCAAGACAAATCCCATCCTTTTTAATTTGTCGTCTGCAAATGCAATGAATTTTGACTATAGTTTTTCGTCGATCGAGTGTCACCAGGTTAAAGTCGAACCATTAGAACTTAAGGGAAATCAGGTACAAATCATGCTTTGACAGTACAAAGAAGCAGTTGGTTAATCTTTTACCACAGTCCCGGGTTTTAACCACCCCGAAGAAGAATGCTACGTGTATTGAAAACATCGTTGGAAAAGGAGAAAATGCTGGTAAGCCAGCATTTTCTCCTTTTCCCACAATGTTTTCTACCTTCCTGAGACGAATTTTGCTCATTTGAGACCTACTTGATTTATCGTCTGCAAATGCTTTCTATTTGGACCAGTCTAAAATGTTTTCGTTGGTAAAGAGTTAAGCGGTTACAAGTTATGACATAAATAGACCTGAGTTACCCATTCTGTGTTTTTGTTTTCGACTTTTGTTTGTATACAAAAGACATGAGACCGCCGTTTAACCCTTTTCCAAACGACAAATTTTGGACTGGTCCAAATTGAAAGTTTGCAGACGACAATTTTAAATTTGATGAAAATGGCAGAAAGTTATCAAAAAGGGTAGAAAACACTGTGGGAAAAGGAGAAATTGCTCGTTACGAGCGATTTCTCCTTTTCCCACAGTGTTTTCAAAAGACTTGTACTGCAGACACGTGAAAACCAGGGCTTGTTTGGGAAAGGGTTAAGTATAGCATAAATATTCTGTTATCCGGCAAAGAGTTATGTTTCCGTTAAACCCTAATCATACTAAATAAATTAAATAAAACTTTCAACACGATAGTAAAAACCCGAATAATGTCATTTCAAACTTATTTTTTTAAAGAACATATCTCCTTATCGGACAAGTGTAGATCTAAGATCAGACTGCACGTTCTGTGTAGTCTGATCTTGATCTATACTGTCCGCAAAAGGTCAGTGAATCGCGCTTAGCAGCGTAAGGGTTAACACACGATACCTTACCCGTAGTGTCAGTTAGGAAGAAGCATACTTGGTACACGTATCCAACATAGAGGGACTCTGGTAGAGGGTTGCCGGTAGCATCAACGATCTCGAAGTCCACTGGACTATACGGTTTGATCACCTCAACTTTCGTTAGATTTCCTCTTGATAATTAGAAGAGAAAAGGATTATCATGTAAGATCTCGTGAGGATGGTTTGTGTTTGGTGTTTAACTAACTCTTCCGCTGCATCAATGAACATTACCAATAGCAAAAAGTTTCGACCCAGGTCAGCCCGTGCAGTCCGTAGAAAACATAGTGGAAAAAGGAGAAAATGCTGGTTACCAGCATTTCCTCCTTTTCCAACATTTTTTTTTCAAAAGGCTTTTCTTTAGGATCGTTAAAATTCGGTATTGTGAGGTAAAGGGTTAGGATTGATTGATTGATTGATTAATTGTATGGTGTTTCACGCCGTTTTCAACATTATTTCAGTTATATCGCGGCGGCCAGTGAACCTGTCCATGCTTTCCTGGAGTCTCTGTTACCAGTATTCCGCACAATACTCTTTCCAAGCCACTGGCTGCTTTTCCACACTATCATCAATTCTCGGAAAGAAATTGGCCGAGCCGGTGATCGAACCAGCGACCTCCTGTTCTCAAGTCTTGTACGCTACCGACTGAGCTACGGGGCTCGGCACGTAAAGGGTTAGGAGGCGGTGAGTTATAGTATGGGAGTATGACAAAACCAACTATAAATGTGCCCTTTGGGTCGAACAATTAACATGTTACCGAACAATCCTGTGTTTCAACGACCCCGAGGAGGATACCTTTTGAAAACATTGTGGGAAAAGGAGAAAATGCTGGTCACCAGCATTTTCTCCTTTTCCCACAATGTTTTCTACCATAGTGGAAATATAAAGCACAACTTGATCCTCATTCAATATATATATGTGCCATGCTCTGGAAGAAAGGGGCTTAATGCATCTCTGTGATGCATGATTCCAGGCACGCCATCACCTAGGTATGGATCCTTAAAATCAATTTTGTGTAACAACAGACTGAATCATGAGGCTGACTGGTCGTTTGACATACAGAAAATTGACCAATAGCGAACAGTTTCGGCCCAGGTCAGCCTGCGCGGACTGCGCAGGCTGACCTGAATCGATACTTTTCGCAGATGCATTAAGCCCCCTTTTCACAGAGCATGACTCATATATTATTGTCTTCGTTATGAGTACATGTATATTTCTAATGAAAGAAAACAAAATACATGACTTTTTCGAATAATCGCAATTCGAGAAATCAATTTTCAATGAAGTTATGACTGCTACAAAACAGATATTTACTGAGTATCGACTCCAACATTGTTGATCTCTTTTGAGATTTCCATGCTCTCACTAATGTGGCGACATGTCAGCTGGTACAGTTCATCTATTGGTGTAACCACGAGGTTGAAATACCAGACTTCTACCTGGCCTGTGTAATTAGCATCATCCGACTGAAAGTAAAAAGTAAAACTTGTTGATAACTAATAAAATCAAAGCGTGGAAGACACTGGTGTGGCATTTGTCAAGGGAGCCATTACGTGGATTTAACAATAATCAAATTACTTAAAGTACTGACAGACTAGCGAATTTGATTGATTGATTGATTGATTGTATGGTGTTTAACCTTATTTCAACATTATTTCAGCTATTCAGCGGTGGCCAGTGCACATATCCATGATTTCCTGGAGTTTCTTTTACCAGTACTCTGCAACAATATTCTTCCCAAGCCATTGGCTGCTATCCCACATAACCATCGTCGAAGTTTTAGAGAGGAATGAATCCTGACTATCATCATTCCTCGGAGAGAAATTGGCCGAGCCGGGGATCGAACCAGCGACCTCCTGTTCTCAAGTTCTGTACGCTACCGACTGAGCTACCGGGGCTATGCATGCATGCTTTTGGTTAACTATAATCCAGTTTAAGTATAACCCTTAAATGAGAAACTTTGGAGCCAATGGTAAGTACCTGAATATTGCTATTTCAAAGTTACATTTTGGAGAAAATATATCCTCTTACCGGACACTGTAGATCCGAGAACAGACTGTACATTCTGTGCCGTCTGATCTTAATCCACACTGTCCACAAAAGGTCAATGAGTCGCGATTGTGCTGGTAAATAAAACTCCAGAAAAGCATGGATAGGTGCGCTGGCCGCCATGATATCACCGAAATAATGTTGAAAACGACATTAAACACCATACAGTCAATATGTCAATATCCAATAGCGCAAGATGTCGTCAACGATGTCACTCCTTACAAAACGAAATTCAAAATTGTTGCAGACCACAAATTAAATTTGGCTGAATTCATGAAACCTGATTCCAAAAGGGCAGAAAACAATGTGGGAAAAGAACAAAATGTTGGGATTCTTCCCCAGTGTCATTAAAACTCGGGATTGTGTGGTAAAGGGTTAATACTGAAGACGTAAAATAACGGTTTAACATAAGAGTTTAACTGTACACAATGATCTAAATAATGAATGACTGAAGGAGCCCTGTCCAGTGAGGTTAATGCAGCTAGGATTTGCTACAAGTAACCTAGGTGTATCTATTAATAGATTCATTCATAATGTTACAGTTGTTTAGGAATAAGTGATAATAGCCTGCTTTGCATAGGTCACTTAATTTACATATAAGCAAAGATCTTGTACCTTATAAATGACATCTTGTTCAGTCTATTACTTTGTAACAAGACATGTTCAAATTGGAGTGGTAGAGATTTAGTGGTTTTTGTCAAAATTGTCATGTATAACAGAATTAAGATTTCTAACAGAAAGAAGTATTTTCTGTGAGGCAGTATTTGGCAACTGTGGGTTTTTTTGTTTACCTTGACTCTGGGTCAATCATGATGCTAGTCCAAAAATAAACAACAGAAATAGTTTCAAAATATCCGCTTGAAAGTCAACCTACTATATAGTCATGCAAAATCCGATAGAGAAGGGTGCAATCTTATGGGACGAACAAGTACGGACGAACAAACCCTGGAACGAATAAGCCCAGGAACGAACTGGTTTTGGGACGAACAAACACGGTATGTGTGTATCATTACGCCACTATAGAAGGCCATAGCGGATCAAGCTATTTTCGATAAAAAGGAAGCATTTACATGATCGATGGCCTAATTCAATTTATTGTAATACACCATTTTCAATTTCATATCTGAGTGCGATAGAAACACTTATTTGTCTCAGAAAAAATGATTTGAATTGGGTTTACTTCCTTCGGTTTTGCGCAAACTACGATGCATGATTTTCACATTGCCTTATTGAATTCATCGTGGCATTGTCTTCGACAAATGCCACAAAAATCTTTTTTTTTTTTTTCAAAAAAGAATACGTTAGATAATTGATCAGATGCTTGATTCTATGAATAAACATATTTTACAGAACTGCAGCAGGTTCTGAAATATTGAAAGTATCAATGAGTGATTGGTGGATAGAAAGAAAAAAACATTCATACGTATATGCGCGTGTTTATGGATACGATGTATAAATGTAGGCTATGTATGGATGTGTTGACGGACGGGCGGACGGACGGACAGACAGACAGGCAGACAGGCAGGCAGACAGACAGAATCCTTATCCGGCCAAATTCAAACTATAACATTGCCAAAATCCATTCCAAATGACATCAAACTGCATTCAGATAGAAAGAACAAAATAGCAATGACTTCAAACCTCAGTGTCTGTATCCACGATCAAGCTATCGTTTCCACACGTGTCGCCAGCTGTGGTCTGGTTCAAGTTTACAGTTAAACTGTATGTAGTTAGACCGTCTGACATGGAACTCGAGAAGGCACACTGGGCGGGTACACTGTCACCCGTCAACTTGACTAACCCGTCAAAAACATCAGGAAATGTAAAGTTGAACTGGATTGTAGTGGCGCCACAATCCACCAGAACTGTTGAATAAATATCTGAGTCATGCTCTGTGAAAAGTAGGTCTATTGCATCTGCAAAAAGTATCGACCCATGTCAGCCTGCGCAGTCCGCGCAGGCTGACATGGATCGAAGCTTTTTGCTATTCGTAAATTTTATGTGTCTCCAAGGACCAATCTACCTCAGGTTTCTGGTCGGTCACTAGACAAAATGGATTTTATGGATCCATAATTATATGATAACTTGCTTGATATATACATAGTAAAATTAGTGTTGCACCCCCTGTGTTTTTTACCGGGTTTGATTTTCTGACGTGAATGAGATAAAATTGGGTCGAAATTAGAATTCGGCTGCTGCATACACCAACAGACTCGTCTTTTGCCCATAAAATGAACTGAACTGAGGTATCCCTTGACCTCATGGTAAGTGGGAATCTTTCGCCTAGATGTTGCTTTCAAATTTAAGAAAAACGAGAAGCGTTTAAGTTTGGTTAAAACAGGGAATTTAATGTCGAAACAAAACTTACGACAGGTTGAAAGTGACCTGCAGAGAATGGACACACAAAATCAGGCAATATTGCGTACTTCCGCCCGGGGCATGCAAAACAGCTTGCAGTCTTTGTCTCACACCTCTCACGAGAGGTTGAAACAGCTCGATCAGTAGCTGCTGCCATGAGGTTAAGGGATACCTCAGTTCATTCCATTTCAGAGACAACAGACTTGTTTGTTCTTGTATACAGCAGCCAGATTCTAATTTCCAACCCATTTCATATCATTCACGCCAGAAAATTAAACACGTTAAAAACACAGGGGGTGCAACACTAATTTTACTATGTATATATGAAAGGCATTACCGAGATGCATTAACACTCCTTGTCCGAGAGTGCGCTCATTTCAAATAGAAGTCAAGTAAATTTCTATATTACTTTACCACTATCAAAACTGCTCTATTTTTCATAGACAGTTTTCCGTCAAATCACTGGATTTTTCAAAAATACTTTTTTCAACTTTTATCTAACTTTTATCCAAATTTATACTTTTACACTTCAAAGTCCACAGTGACTGGTTTTCGTTTATTTTTCGTCGCCACCGCATGGACTGGTAGTAATGTTACGGAGGATAGTGCAAGATAGAGGACAAAACTCATCCTGTTAATCTTATTTTGAATTAGGTAAATATAACTCTCAACCGTTAGAACAAAAGTAAAAAAAAAAGCAATTATATGGGTCCTAATGAGAATTTACGTATTTGGTTCAACCGTAACAAGAATTATCCTTTAAAAAAAGATATACAGCGTAAATTTGCCCGAAAATAGGCGGGTCCCTCAAAATAAACATGTCTACATTTTGATCAGTCACAAAGTTCTATTTATTCATTTTTTATTAGTACCAAAAAAAAAAAACTAGGTCAAAAGCCAGCACATATAGCTACGCCGAAAAAAAAAAACCACGAAATAGTACTACACACCAAGTAGCTGAAACAGTGCTACAAATGAATGGAACAATTTTACCTGACTCGCTGTCGCATTGTTCTCCATAGTAACCAAATGCGCATCCACATGTATCGGTGCCATTGTTGTCGTAGCATACTCCACCGTTATCGCAATCTAACCCCGTTGTACCGTTACATGTTGTGTCTTAAAATAAGGATATAGATGAGGACATATATTCAAAGATACCTGTAAGGGTTACGTTATAACATCGAAAGAAAAAAAAAAAATTTGAAACTAGTACAAATTGAAAGCATTTGCAGACGACACATCAAATGTGGCTCAAAATTTGAATTTTGCTTTGGGAAGGGTAGAAAACATTATGGGAAAAGGAGAAAATGCTGGTTACCAGCATTTTCTCCTTTTCCCACAATGTTTTCAAAAGGTTTCTTTCTCAGGGTCGTTAAAAGTAGGGATTGTGTGGTAAAGGGTTAATACAAAATTTTAGATTTGTCCAAACCCAAAGCATATGCAGACGCCAAATTAGATGTGGCTAACATTGTGGAAGTGGTCAATGAAAGGATAGAAAACGTTGTGGGAAAAGGAGAAAATGCTGGTTACCAGCATTTTCTCCTTTTCCCACAATGTTTTCAAGTCTTTTTTCTCAATGTTGTTAAAAGTCGGCATTGAGTGGTAAAGGGTTAATACAGATTGCTCCTTTCGGACGACGTTTTTCGTCTGACAGTTGAACACTTTTAGTAAACAGGAGGGCCATGATGGCCCTGGGTCGCTTACCTCAGCCGTTTTGACCCAAAATGACTCATTTTCAAAATCTTCCAAGATTTCATCAAGATATCATCATTTTCTAACTAGTCCGAGATATAATCAAGACGAACATTTTCATGAACTTTCAAGAGTATTAGATTGAAAATATGACCTTTAGAATGTATACAAGGTTTTTCCAAGTTATGTCCCAGTAACCTAGTTTTTGACCCGACGTGGCCTATTTTCGAATTCGTCCAAGATATCATTAAAACAAACATTTCCTACCAATTATCATGAGTACTGGGTTGTAAACGTAGCCTCTAGAATCTACACAAGGTTTTCGCTAAGACTTGACCCATTGACCAAGTTTCTGACTCAATGTGACCCATTTTCACAATCGTCCGAGATATCATCAAGACAAAATTTAATATTCTAACTAAATTTCAAGAGTATAGGACTGAAATTTAGCCTCTGGAGTGAACACAAGGTATTATTTGGTTAGAGGATCAAGGTTATTCAATAGGTGCTTTGAGTTTTAGTTTATATTTTATAGCCTTACTTGATATTATTTGACAGTTATATCCTTCGAACCCAGTGGCACACTGGCAACTGCCGTCCGAAATCGAACATACCCCACCATTTTGACAATCATTTAGTCGTCTGCAGTCGTATGTTGCCTGGCCAACAACTGAAAAAGTCATTGTTTGCTACGTACATTTTCATCATTGCAAACTTCATCTAGCGTCTTGCAGGAAGCCATTTTGAAAACATCGTGACAAACGGATGGATCGCTCGAAACAAGCGAATACTCACTTTGTTACAATATTTTAAAACCTGTTCATACATTAATCCTTTCACAAACAGCGTAATATTTAGACGGTTTTGATGTAAAAGGACTTTGAAAACATCATGGGAAGAGTAAGATAATTCTAGTTATAAGCATTTTCTTCTTTCCCTCTATTTTTTAGTCTAACCAATCAAAGAAAAGCCCCTTCGTTTGAGACGAATGCAATCTGTCGTGTACAGATGCTTTCAAATTAAACGAGTCGATTTTTTTTTTTTTTCGTCTTGTAAAGAGTTAAACCTTTGTACAATCAATCTGTGCATATTGCAAAGACACGTGCGTTGAACAATATGGCGTGCAACACACGAAAAGGGGCTTTCGCACATATGCGTAAAAGTGTATCGTCCCAGATCAGCCTGTGCAGTCTGTGACTAATCCGAGACGACACTTCCCGTTTTCTCTTTTTTTTTTGCGATTTTCTGTTTCACGAAAGTCTACTGTATGAAAAAAAATTATGTAGTCGTAAAGTGCTGTCTCGGATTAGCCTGCGCGGACTGCGCAGGCTAATCCAGGACAACACTTTACGCAAATGTCCGAAGGCCCCTTTTCGTGTGTTGCACGCTATATAGTTTCAGGTAAGGAGTTTAAGAAGATCTAACAAGTTCAGCATTGCATTCCTATCAAATGCCTTTCGATATCACATTTTTCTTTCTCTAACAATATGTGATCTAGTGACATAACAGGAAAAGGAAAGAAATTTAAACAAAAAAAAAAAAGTCATTTTGACCTCATCTCTCCGACTGCTTGGTCGAAGCAAACAAAAAATGTCAACTGATCAAGTAATGTTAATGGCGAAACAAAAGATACGCTATTAGATATTTCTTTACTTCGATTTCAAGTCTAAATGAGCCATCCTCTGGCAAAAGGTGTCTGATGCAGCTCCTTGATCCATGATACCAAACAGGCCATTATATAATTATGGATCCATAAAATCCATTTTGTATAAGAATCGACTGCATGACGAGGAACACTAATCCTTTTTGACATGCAGAAAATTTACCTGAAGCGAAAAGCTTCGACCCAGGTCTGCCTTCACGGATGCACACGCTGACCTGGGTCGAAACTTTTACTATTTGTTAATTTTCTGCATGTTAATCCTTTCCCAAACAAGCCCTGGTTTTCACGTGTCTGCAGTACAAGTTTTTTTGAAAACACTGTGGGAAAAAGAGAAATTGCTCGTAACGAGCAATTTCTCCTTTTCCCACAGCGTTTTCTACCCTTTTTGAGACCTTTCTGCCATTTTCATCAGATTTAAAATTGCCGTCTGCAAACTCTTTAAATTTGGACCAGTCCAAAATTTGCGTTTTGGAAAGGGTTAAATGACCAGTGACGTATCCTCACAATTCAGACAGTTGTTAGACAAAATGGATTTTTATGGATCCATAACTGTGTGATGGCTTGCTTGGTATAATGCATCACGGCGATTCATTAAGACCACTTTTGCCAGAGCAAGGCTTATCTATGGTGGCATATTTCTGCCGCGAGATACGAGATAGCTATCGTGATAATTTTAGAAAAAATTTCACGATAATTCGAAGTTTCCTGGAAATTTTATCTAGATAGTGAAAAGTTTTCTGAAAAAAATATCACGATAAACTTTGTCATCTAGAAAATTTTATGTTGATTATTTCTCATTCGTGCACGAAGCTGACATCTAGGTAGAATTACCGCGATGGTTCTACCCGTTTCTGGATATCTATAAATAGAAAAATCACCATTTGGATGAACTCGGAAGTTTTTGACTGTACAGGAGACAAAGATGATCCGAAACCGTATCTAATTATAGGTACCGTGAATGTCAGTTGTGGGCACGAGCGTAAAAAAAATCGTGATAACAGTTAGAAATATCGCGATATTTTTATCGTGAAACTTTTTGTTATCTAAGTAAAATTTCCAGGAATGTTTGTTTTATCGCGATAGTTCTCTAAAATTATCATGATAGCTATCTCGTATCTCGTGGCAGAAATATGCCACCATACTTCTCTCTCTCTCTCTCTCTCTCTCTCTCTCTCTCTCTCTTATAGAGAGTTAAATCAGTTGGTTGCTTAAGACAAATGTTTGTAAGACAGGTTCCACTGCAGTTTTTAATGGCAAGATTATAAGTCATAAAACATTGTTTTGTGTGAAAGTAGACAAGTAATCCAATGCACTACTTACCCAACTTAGACAAGAGCAGCGGCAGGAGAAGAAAGAATAAAGGCCGCATGTCCACGGTAGGTACTCTGAAAAATATAGTCACGGGCTTGATGAGATCGACAGAAATTTTAAAAAAGACAAAAAAAAAATTATTTGGGATGGAAGCGCTGTCCTTTTTATTCAATGCACACCCAAAAACTTAAAGTTATTTGCACCTTAATGAGATTGGACCGATATGCAAATGAGCGGCGCTCTGTGTAAATGTAAAGGCTTTTAACCCTGTACAAAACAATGCTGCCTTTTAACTCTTTACCAAACGACAAAATTGTGGACTGGTCTAACTTGAAAGCATTTGCAGACGGCAAAATAAATGTGATTGAAAGATTGAAATTTGTTTTGGGAAGAGCAGAAAACATTGTGGGAAAAGGAGAAAATGCTGGTTACCAGCATTTTCTCCTTTTCTCACAATTTTTTCAAAAGGCTTCTTTCACACACAGGGTCGTTGAAAGTCGGGATTGTGGGGTAAAGGGTTAACGACCCTGTGGAAAAATCCTTTTGAAACCATTTTGGTAAAAGGAGAAAATGCTGGTAACCAGCATTTTCTCCTTTTCCCACAGTGTTTTCTACCCTATCGAAAGCAAAAATAATGACCTGAACTACATTCAGTATGTCCTCTGTAAATGCTTTCAATTTGGTCCTGTCCAAAATTTTGTCCTTTTGTAAAGGTATAATGCATCTTCGTAAATGCATTATACCAAGGAAGTGGTCGTATGACATGTACCGACTTCGTCTCAAACCCGGCTGAATCATGAATTAGAATGGTCCTTTGAAATACAGAATATTTATCTATGGCAAAAAAGTTTCTTCCCATCTGAGCCTACGCAGTCCTCAAATGTGTCAATACTTTTCGCAGATGCATTAATCCATTTTCACAGAGCATGTCATATATATTCTTTTCTTTAATTGAAGGCGTTTCCCCTCTTTCAAAAAAAAATTGTTTGAAAAAAATAGATATATATATATATAATCTGGTAGGTGAAGACCTTCAGAATGTGCGGTCTGATCTTGGAATAATTAAATCGTCCTGCAACCTAATTCTACGCTACATAGCCAAAAATTGGTAAACAAGTGTCGATGTTTGTGGACAAAGCAAAGCATTTTATATAGGTTGTTTGTCCTGTAGAGCATAGCTAAAGCCTGTAACGGCCACAGCTGCGTCTCCAAACGTGAATATTGTAAACCTACTTGTATCTAAAGATTAACCCATTCCCGCCAACAAACAGGAAAACTTTTGAAATAATGGCAAATGGGGAAAAATCGCATGTTCAACGAGAGAAGTGCTTCTTTTCCAAGAATTCAGCTACATGGCATTCTTTTGATAAAAACGGGATCTGTGGTAGCGTAAACACTTGTGTGTTCTATGATGGCTAACAATTTTTAGAAACCTTCGAGAAAGATGGAGCAGTTCTGACAAGGATTAAATAAATAATTTGCTGTGTTTCTCAAAATGTTTTCTTAGGACTGATTTTGGCATTCGCAGCTAGTATATATGTAGGCCCATCATAAAAAAGGCATTTTTGCCATGTAAACACTTGCAGACTTTTTCCGTCTTACAACAGAAGAACAATTATTCTAAAAACAAGAATCTGCCTAAACAGTTTTCATGTGTACTCGTTAATTACACCTTACTTAACGGACATGTTTACCTTAATTTTTGTTGATTATCCGTATATAACGATAACACTTTCAAAGCTATCTGTTCAAAATCGAGCTTATCGATCGCGCATGCGCGTTCTCTTACGTCATCGGACTGGTTTGGATCTATATACCATAACGGTATTAACGAGGGTG
The DNA here is from genome assembly GCA_945859785.2 of Tridacna gigas. Taxonomy (NCBI): domain Eukaryota; kingdom Metazoa; phylum Mollusca; class Bivalvia; order Cardiida; family Cardiidae; genus Tridacna; species Tridacna gigas. Next base: position 46,591,841 of record OX244035.2, read on the forward strand.
AATCAGTCTATTAAAGAGATGAAGAAATATGATTTACGACAGATGTTACACAGATTTACGTATGTTTATAAACTATTAGAGGTGTATAATAACATGTTTTCCTCAACCCTTTTCGGTGCTAAAGTAAAGCTTTAGTTGCGTTTGCGGACAAGTGTCTGCACAGAGCTTGCAATATGATCTGGGATCAATACTGTCCTACGACCCTGGGAAGAAACCTTTTGAAAACATTGTGGGAAAAGGAGAAAATGCTGGTAACCAGCATTTTCTCCTTTTCCCACAATGTTTTCTACTCTACCCAAAACAAATTTCAATTTTTGGGTCATGTTTAGTTTGTCGTCTGCAAATGCTTTCAATTTGGACTGGTCTAACATTTTGTCGTTTGGTAAAGAGTTTAAATAATCTGAGCACAAAATTTCAAATCTGCAACATACGGGTGTTTTCTTTATATACTGAGTAGATATATACGTGTTTACTGATTTGGGCTGAAAGGTAGACAGGGAACGTAAGCCTGACAGTTGAATCATAAATGAGACGATAATAGAGTTTAGAACGTGGGTGGGACCCAATCAGAATAGAAAATTGACAAAAGTAGAAAAAGTACAGGGACTGGAGAGAGAGAGAGAGAGAGAGAGAGAGAGAGAGAGAGAGAGAGAGAGAAACAGACAGACAGACCATATTTATATTGATCTAATAGCAAGGAGGTAAAACAGAAAAGTTAATTTTTGTTATCGCCTGTCGAAGTTTGTCCCTTTTTTACGCATATTTTGAATATTTCTTTGTGGAAAAGTAGCATCAACAACGAATATACGAGCACTGCTCTGTGAAAAAGGGGGTTTAATGCATCTGCAAAAAGTATCGACCTATGTCAGCCTGCACATTCCGCCCAGGCTAACCTGAGTCGAAACTTCTTGCCATTGGTGCATCATCTGCCTCACAAAGGACCATTCTATCTCGGGATTCAGTCGGGGTCTCGAAGAAAACTGGCTCTATTTTATGTAACGACTTGCTTGCTATAAGGCATGACGAAGATGCACAAGCCCTTTACCAGACGACTAGACTTTAGCCTTGTCCCAATTGAAAGCATTTGCAGACGACAATTTCAATGTGGCTGGAACGGTGCCAGTTTCCTTTGATAGGGCAGAAAACATTGTGGGAAAAGGAGAAAATGCTGGTTACCAGCATTTTCTCCTTTTCTCACAATGTTTTCAAAAGTCTTCTTTCCCAGGGTCATTAAAAGGCGGGATTGCGCGGTTAAGGGCTAAACCCCCTTTTCCGGAAGCGATACTGACATCTAAATAATAAAACACACTGACCGCCACAACAGCAACACATAAACGAAAAGGGATACTTTTTCCTAAAGAAAATGAAGAAAAAAAAAAAAAAACAAGACAGCCATTGGTCGAACCCTCCGCCCGAACAAATGAGCCACGCTCTGTCAAAAGATGGTTTTATGCATCTCCGTGATGCATTATACCAATCAAGCAATCACAATAATTATGGATCCACAATAGCCACTTTTTTTAACATTCGGCAAAATTATGAGGTAGACTGGTCCTTGGCATACAGGAAATTGACCAAAAGCGAAAAGTTTCGGTCCAGGTCGATACTTTTCGCAGATGCATTAAGCCCCCTTTTCACAGAGCACGACTCATTTGGATTCGTTGCAACCATTACCAAAGAAGAAAAATAAGCACATCAGTTATATAGCACTGAGGTTAGGCACTCATTTAACCCGTTACCACACGGACAAATTAAGACTCGAGGCTTTAGCAGTTGACAAAATTAAATATTGCTAAAATTATGGAAAATGCAGAAAACATTGCTGGAGAAAGGCTGGTCACTTGACACACCAGAGCGATGATCATGAGTTATTTTTTTCTTTTATGATACCAGAGAGAGAGAGAGAGAGGGAGAGAGAGAGAGAGAGAGAGAGAGAGAGAAGAGATGCAGACAGCCAAACAGTCTCACATTTTACGGTAATCCAAAGACGACGAAGAAGCCCCCAGCCTCCGGATGATAAACACCAATAAATAAATTGAATGAACTCTCATTGCTTTATATAGGAACTATTCATAGCAAAACGCGTGCTTAAGCTTGCTTTATAAGGGATATGTGAGTTTTCGGAAAACAGATGTACTCAGAAAAAAAACAAGTTTTTTACTTAAAAAAAAAACTAGAATGGAACGATTTTTCTTTGCTTCCTTCCTTCCTTCCTTAATTGATTGACTGTTTGTTTGTTTGTTTGACTGACTGACTGACTGACTGACTGACCGACCGACCGACCGACCGACCGACTGACTGACTGATTCATTCATTCATTCATTCATTCATTCATTCATTCATCCATTGTTTTCCTCCGTCATTCTCCCTCACTCATTTATTGCTAGCTACATGTCTCAATTTTCCATGCAGAAAAAAGTACCGATCAAACAGACACGCATGACTTACAAATGTCAGGAAAATTCCAGTATCTCTTGAATTTTTCCCCTGTTTCGTACCAAGCACACGGAAAGAGGACAATTGTCTATTGGTAGGGGAAACCTCAAATTATCAAATTCGCATTATTTTTTTCCTTAATTCTTTACCAAACGATATTATTTTAGACTTGTCCAAATTGAAAGTTTTTGCAGACGACAAATTAAATATGGCTTAAATGTTGGAATTTCTTGTTAAAAAGGTAGAAAACATTTTGGGAAAAGGAGAAAATGCTGGTTACCAGCATTTTCTCCTTTTCCCAAATTGTTTTCAAAAGCCTTCTTTCACAGGATCGTTAAAACTCAGGATTGTGTGATATATAAAAGGTTAATTATGAGCCCGAACCCTGGGTCAGTGTCCTAAAAAAGTTGCTATGGTTACGAGGTGCGTGGGCATAAAACTTACGAGTCTTGAGTGTTATGAAGAAAGGGTTTCTTTTTTTTTACGATAACAAAGAAAAAATAAATAAAAACATTCAAGATCAGAATTGAATTGATTTACGGTTCAATTGTAAAGTTCTAGTTAAACTGTATAAATTATCCAATCAAAATGACTGTTTTTAAAGTATGTTTCCCTAATCGAATTTTTGATGGTATTTTAATATCACGGGTATCTTGTGTGTATAGATATATCTTGGGTTTTTTTTATACCATACAGCTTGGTAATAATTACAAATACAAATTTTGTTATTACCTCATATCGCATAATGTTAATATGCTGAGAGAATTAATAAAACTTGTGAACTCGTAAAATGACGAATTCACGAATTTTTTAGCTATGAAAGTAACACAATCTCTTATTGGCTAAAGCAAATGGTCAAGCCATCCAGAAGATGTATTACTTTTTTTAAATCTAGAATAAGATAGGGAATGAGACAAACAATTGTGAATACCGGCCCAGGGTCCGTTTTTACCATCCATTCTTAAGAACATTCTTGGTCTTACTCTGCCAGACTTTCTAAATTTGAAAGAAACACAACTTCTGATTGGCTAAACCAAATGGTGTAGCCAATCAGAAGTTGTGTTACTTTCAAATTTAGAACATTCTGGAGAATAAGACTAAGAACGTTCCTAGAAGTAGTTGATGAATACGGACCCAGATTTAATATGTGGTCTGACATTGATCTTCACGTGAATAAGAGTAAAATTTCATTCCTTTCCCAAAAATGAATTCCTTCCAAAGTCCATTCTCTCAGGGTTGCAACAAACATTGGATTATTTAGTAAAGGGTTAATGCTTTAAGGTATGAAATTGATTAAAGTTTTTATTTGTATTTTTCTCGCATGTAGGAAAGAGGTTGAAAGATTGATGTATAAATAGTCTTCATTTTGAAAGGTAATAAATGGAAGAGGACGCGTCGCCTTGAATTAATTTCTAATTTTAAACTTGATGACGAGCAATCAAAGGTTCAAAGTTTAAACGAATCTTATTTGGTATGACATCAAAATTTCATTTTGTACTCTCTCTCTCTCTCTCTCTTTGCTGTTTTGTACAACAGTTTCTACTGCCGTTATTAAAGACGAAAGACAAGGAACGCTGTTGAAGTGAAGTCTACATATGTTGAAGCCAGAGGTCGATAGCCGCAGACATGAGTGTGGTAAAAGCACTGGAGGGGCCACAACCCCACTTTGTTGTTTGTAGTCTGATCTCCCACGTAAAAAAGTCTGATCTCCCACGTAAAAAAATGGAAATTTGGTGATATTTTGAGGCATCCATTGATATTTTATTGGAGGGTTTACCATCAAATCAAAAGGCTTAAATAAATCGGAAAATGCGGAAGCCCAGGCTTTCAGGCGTCTGCGTGATCGCGTGCTTTCAAACGACAGGGAATTTGTAAAACCATCTCTTGGTGATACACCAAGGAAAATCACCCCTATCCTATGCTTTTTCAGTGACCTTTGATAACTGAAAACTCACAGACGTAGGGAACCTATACATCGCATCGTCTTAACCATGCTTTATTTGCCGTCTTCAAAATGTCCGAGTCTAAAATTTGTCGTGTAGTACAGAGCGAGATATGATTAATACTGCAGATTAGGTCATCTTCAAAATATTTTCCTTGGCATAGGGTAAACTGCTTTAATCAAGTAGGTACATGTGTAGATACAAACAAAAAAAAAAAAAAAAAAGCAAAGCCAATATTCAGGAGCTTTGTTCTGATACAGTTCGAAGTATATTCTCATAGTAGGGTCTCCGTCAGATTCCGCAAAGAAACGTTGCGATTGTAAAAAAAAAAAACAAAAGGATGAACTTGATTAATGCTTTCAAAACACAATAGGAAGCAATATGTTACCACAAAGGTCAATATGGGGACTCAATAGTATATTTACATCCGCCCAAGACAAGAGGGCAATATAGGAAGTCAATAACATACTCCACCCAAGAAGTTCAACTGGAAAACAATTTTTTTTCTATCTTGCAGAGAGCCACTTTTTGAAACTTTTTGAGAAAATGAGAAATTGATCGTTACGAGCACTTTCTCCTCTAGACAAAATGTATTTACATAAGTTAATTTATGAATCCTTTACCAAGTGACACAATTTTACGCTTGTCCAAATTGAAGGCATTTAAACACGAAAACTCAAATGTGGCTCCAACGCTGAAATATAAATATGTTTGAAAGGATAGAAAAAGTAAGGAAAGGGAGAGAAAATGATGGTTACTAGCATTTTCTCCTTTCCCACAACGTGTTAAAAGCCACTTTCCTTAAAGGCTCTACAGCTACCGAAGGTAAACAACAGGCTGGTAAAATGCATGTAAATTTAAGTCATACCATTAAAAAGTATGAAAATTATTGAGAAGATGACAATCTGTTATTGTACAGTCGCTCCAAGTGTTAGTCGCTGGCAGAAAAATGAATTTTAAAATCAAGTGAAAAGTAAACAGAACAGAGCGACCTGGCAATTACAATCTAGCGTTATTTTTTTCTGCCAGCGACTAATACATGGACCGACCGTACAATAAAAGATTGTCACCTTCACAATAATTTACACTATTTTAAATGATATGATTTAAATTTAAATGCATTTTAACACCCTCATTGTTTACATTTGGCAGCTGTAGGGCCTTTAAGGTCTTTTAAACGTGGGATAGTCTGGTAAAGTGTAAACATTGTTTACAGGTGATTGCCATATTTATCAAGGATGTTTCTAAAGTCATCTGCGATCATAAAAGGTAAAAAAGAGGACTGAAAAGTATGCAATATATTTTTTACACGCCAAAGACTGGAGGTAAATATGGAAAGGAAATAGTTTGTAGTGTACTCCACCCAAGACAGAAAGAGGACATGCCTAGTATGTAGTATATTCCACCCATAACATACAAGGGACATACGTAGTATGTAGTACACTCCACCCATAACATACAAAGGATATGCCTGGTATGTAGTATACTCCACCCATAACATACAAAGGGTATGCCTGGTATGTAGTATACTCCACCCATAACATACAAGGGACATACGTGGTATGTAGTACACTCCACCCATAACATACAAAGGACATACGTAGTATGCAGTACACTCCACCCATAACATACAAAGGGTATGCCTGGTATGTAGTATACTCCACCCATAACATACAAGGGACATACGTGGTATGTAGTACACTCCACCCATAACATACAAAGGACATACGTAGTATGCAGTACACTCCACCCATAACATACAAAGGGTATGCCTGGTATGTGGTATACTCCACCCATAACATACAATGGACATACGTGGTATGTAGTACACTCCACCCATAACATACAAAGGACATACGTAGTATGCAGTACACTCCACCCATAACATACAAAGGATATGCCAGGTATGTAGTATACTCCACCCATAACATGCAAGGGACATGGCTGGTATGTAGTGTTCCTTACCGAAAACTTATGGAGACATACCTAGCAAGTGGTATACTCCACCCAAAACATAAATGGCACATACCTTCTATGTAGTATACTCAACCCATAACATAAAAGGGACATGCCTAGTATGTAGACTTCCTAACCAACAACTTATAGAGACATGCCTAGTATGTAGTATACTCCTCCCTTACTATATGGCGTGTAACACACGAAGAGGGGCCTTCGGACGTACGCGTAAAAGTGTGTCGTCCCAGATCAGCTTGTGCAGTCTGTTACTAATCCGAGACGACACTTCCCGTTTTGGTGCGATTTTCTGTTCCACGAAAGTGTACTGTATGAAAAAATCTTATGAAGTGGTAAAGTGCCGTCTCGGATTAGCCTGCGCGGACTGCGCAGGCTAATCCGGCAAGACACTTTACGCAAATGTCCGAAGGTCTCATTTCGCATGTTGCGGGCCATATAGGGCTCACGCCTCGTATGTGGTATACCGCTCCAAAACCTTAGAGGGGATACGCTTTGTATGAAGTGCACATCATCCAAAACATAAAGAGGACATGCTTAGTACTGCATGTAGTAAACCTACCCAAAACATGAAGGGGACATTCCCAGTATCCAGTCTAATCACCCGTAAAGAACGAGGGGACATGCCTTGTATTTATCATACCCCACCCATTGGTTGAGATTTAGCGTCATGTGGGTCGACTTAGACAAAGATGACTCAAAATGAAATACTGTACAGAGTCATTTCATAAGGACCCTTTGCTACAGTAAAAAGCCACGATCTATGAGAATGCACGGTGCAGCATTTATCTGTTTACCGTATCATCCCTTTTGCTTTCCGATTTAACTGCTTATGTAGACAGCGTAGATCTATCAAGATCAGATTGCACAGAATGTGCAGTCTGATTTCAGCTCTACATGGTCCGCTTGTTGCAAGAAATTTTGAAACACACAAAAAAACTTTGAAATCCCAATATTAGCACTACAAGGGTTTAAATAGATGAAATGTCCATATTTAACATCCTACCCTATTCGATACAACTAGATTGGACTGAAGAACTTTCCAAACTAACTTTGTCCAACGATGATGTTAGATTATGCCTGTTTCTCAAACGATTGGAAGATCTGTCTTACTGACATCACATTTCTGTGAAACAAACCGACCTCTTATTCGTTTCATCTACCAAAAAGTGTTTAACATAAACGAAAAAATAACATTTAGATCGAGACTTCAACGATCATCCGAATTATTGCGATCCCCAAATTGGTGATACAGTACACAAATAAACGTAAACTGGTTACAGTTGTATCTCGCGTAGCCGTACGATACGAATATCGAAAACAGGCTACCAGTTTACAAATAAAAGGTGTAAACGTGCGTTTTCATAGACCGTGGTATTTTATTGTAGCGTACGTCCTTAAGAAAATTCATTGCATCAGATCATTCAAAGCTATGCGGTGCTGCGCATGTGTACACCCGACAATAATGTAGTGCTCTCTGTCTGTCCAATGGCACTTTATTCTGAACCACGTTAAATAAGTGAAGTATAATATTACCACGTTATCATTTAAATTTCGTAGCGAAACGCTGTAATAAGTTTAAGAAATACCGATGAAGTAGCTGCAAAAGAAAGTCCCAATAGACGTGAGGACGGACATACAAACAATCAGGACCATAACATAACGTAACATACGGCTCTCAGGAAATCCAAAAAAGAAAATAAAGCAAAAATTTATGAGCTTGTTGAACCACAACCTATCTCACGACATAATAATTATCAAGTATTCAATTCAAACGTATCTGTAACTGAGCTTGTCCAGCTTTATTTAACAGATGTTACAGTTTTGAGTCACAAAGCTTGTCTTATGTAGATTTCATCTGATTACGAAACGTTCTGAGATCCCTAATTAAATATCATATTTTCTTATAGGGGGCGTTTCGAATAGAAAACTGAGGTTTGTTTATTAGGCAGCATGCAGTCTCATTAATTCTTTACCAAACGACAAAATTTCAGACTCGACCAAATTCAAATCACGTGCAGGCGACAAATCAAATGTAGCTCGAATGATAATTTTGTTGTTGAAATGATAGAACATTTTCTGGGAAAAGAAGAAAATATAGGTAACTGGCATTTTCCCCTTTTCTGACTGTTTCCAAAAGCTTTCTCTCCAAGGGTGTTTAAGACTCGGGATTGCTTAGTAAAGGGTAAGACTTATTTGTCAAATGTTCAGTGATTAATTTTTTCGTTTACCTATATCAAATTTAAAAGGAAAAGCGTCAAATATATGAGCCGTGCTCTGGCAAAAGGAGGCTTAAAGCATCTCCGTGATGGATTATACCAATCAAACCATCACATAATTATGGATCCATAATAGCCACTTTTTTGTTAACAACCGACTCAATCACAGACTCAATCGTAGACTGGTCCCTGGACATACAGAAAATTTACCAATAGCGAAAAGTTTCGACCCAGGTCAGCCTGCGCAGACTGCGCAGGCTGGCCTGAGTCGATACTTTTCGCAGATGCATTAAACCCCCTTTTCACAGAGCATGGTTATGTTTATGTAAACTCGACCTCTTTGAACGGGTGAAAATACAATCTCCTGAAACACAGAAAGATTTCTATCCTGAAAACTTATCTAAACAAGCGGACTGTACAGATCCAAGATAAGACTACGTCCTATGCAGTCTGATATTGACCTTTGCCTTCCACGAAGGCCCCATGTTTCACCTACGGCACTGTAAGGGTTCAGCCGCTTTAAAATTTGCCCACAGTATCAAAGGGATTGAGATGATATTAAAACATGTCAGTTCTCTCCTCGAAAGAATTTCCACCTACTTTTAACTCTTAACCTGCTATATGACTAAAATGAAACTTTTAAGTCGATAGTAAAATCCAAATATTGCTATTTCAGTTATTTTTTTTTTGGGGGGGGGGGAACTGATCGGACAGTGGAGATCCAAGATCAATCTGTCCGTTCTGTGCAGTCTGATCTTGGATCTACATTGTCCGCTAAAGGTCCTTGATTCGCGCTTAGCAGCCTATTGGTAAACTACAAAAGGGTTAAACAACCAAATTGCGCGCGGATGAATACAATGCAATATTCTTTTTTCAAAGGAGCTACAAGAAAGATTATTGGCAGTTTAGAAATCGATTTAGTCTGCACAAAGGTATTCTGCAGCCGAGGTGGAAAATACTAGTTAATGAAAACGGCAATTTAAAATGAAATGAGAAAAGGGAGGCTTTGGACTTTGGACCATATAGTCTTTGACTCTTTCAGATCCTCACACGGAAAATGGGGCTTTCGTGTACGGCATAGATCAGGATCAGATTGCACAGAACCTTGGATATATAGATACCGTCCGCTCGTTAAGTCAAGCCTGTTAGATAAAAGTGTCCCAGCGTTTCAGTGTAGTATTTTCACCCGTCAATAGAGGTCATTTTTTTGTGCATTTACGTGCAGAAAAAGTTATAGACTTTACATCGACAGACACTATTTTCTTCTATTGGTAGAACCTTCTGACAACGTTTTTTTTTTTTTGGCTTCTTTTTTTGAAAATGGAATAAGTGCACGTAACGAACAATTTCTCATTTTTACTACACCGATTCTAACATGTGTTCAAGTGTTGATCCCTCACCACTTAATTCCATACTTTAAACGACCCTGCGAAGGTAAGCTTTAAAAACATTGTTGGAAAAAATGCTGGTTATCAGCATTTTCTCCTTTTCCCACAGTGTCTTAAAACCCTTCCCAAATCAAATTTCCTTTTTTTTTTGAGTCACGTTTATTTTGTCATCTGCAACTACGCATGTATTTTAAATTCCGACTAGTCTAAAATTTTGTCGTTTGGTACAGAATAAACTCTTTTACCAAACAACCCCGTGTTTTAATGACCCTGAAAGAGAAGGCTTTTGAAAACATTGTGGGAAAAGGAGAAAATGCTGGTAACCAGCATTTCCTCCTTTTCCCACCATGTTTTCTACCCTATGAAAAACAGAAATCATCATTTTGGCCACAGTTAATTTGTCGTTTTCAAATGCTTTCAATTTGGTCCAGTCCAAAATTTTGTCGTTTGGTAAAGAATTAAGCCGCAGTCCATGTTGATCCCTATATTTTACAATAATGTTTCCAAAGCTGTCTGCTACTTATTTGTTTCATGTAAAAGTGGTTTTCGAAATTCAAACAATTTTAGAAAAAAAAAAAAATCCTCTTTTCGATACGAAACTATAATGCAAAGCAAGCCTTTAGCATAGAGAGAGACCTGCTACTTAAGTGACAATTTGCAATTACGTAAGAAAGCTTAGTTCGTGGTTTTTAAGAGGAAAATTTGAGACTTGTCCATATTTAAGCCTTTACCGCACAATGCCGCCTTTTAACGTCCCTGGGAAAGAAGCCTTTTGAAAACATTGTGGGAAAAGGAGAAAATGCTGGTAACCAGCATTTTCTCCTTTTCCCACAATGTTTTTTACCCTATAAAAGAAAAACTGCACCATTTGAGCCACATTGAAATAGATGTCTACAAATGCTTTCAATTTGGACAAGGCTAAAATTGTGTCGTCTGGTAAAGGGTTAAAGAATTTTCAGACAAAAATTTGTACGAGGCTGAAATTATGGAATACGGCTGTGCGCGGGTAAAAAGCCGTATTTTTCCCCGTGTTTGTCATATTTTAGAAAGAGAAACGTTTCCTCTTATTTACATTTCTGTCTTGTGCCAATGAATGTCTGAAAAAAAGCTTTATGGCAATGGACAATTTTTTGCCAGCTACGGGTGGCTTGTATGACTGTGTAGATTGGTATAGTGTTTTGAATTATGTTGTTTGTCTATGCTTTTAACCCTCAGGCTGCTAAGCGCGATTCACTGACCTTTTGCGGACAGTGTAGATCAAGATCAGACTGCACAGAACGTGCAGTCTGGTCTTGGATCTACACTGTCCGATACGGAGATACTTTCCCCTAAAATGTACCTTTGAAATAACAACATTCGGGTTTTTACCATCGGACTGGAAGTTTCATTTCATTTATTTAGCAGGATAAGGGTTAAATGTTGCCTTCTTCCAATGTTATCGGCTGCAATGTTTCCAGGGTCCATATTCACCAAACATTCTTAAGAATATTTTGGTCTTGTTCTCCAAAATTTTCCAAATTTGAAAGTAACACACCGTCTGATTGGCTAAACCATTTGGTTTAGCCAATCAGAAGTTGTGTTACTTTCAAACTTGGAAAATCTTGAAGAATAAGTCTAAGAACGTTCTAAAGAATGGTTGGTGAATATGGAACCAGGTGTTACTAAGTCATGGAACCTAGAAGGTGGTGTGAACACGTATGTAATGACTTGCTACTCTTTATATAGTAAGTTTATTAACCGTCTTTCTCTCACGACAAAATCTAAGACTCATCCAAAATGAAAACCTTTTAACCGTCTTTCCCACACGACAAAATCTAGGAATCATCCAAACTGAAAGCCTTTGCATTTTGGGGAAAAGTATCTCCGTATCGGACAGTGTAGATCCAAGGTCAGGCTGCACGTTCTGTGCAGTCTGATCTTGATCTACACTGTCCGCAAACATGAGGTCAGTGAATCGCGCTTATAGAAAGCCGTATTTTTCCCACAGTGTTTGTCATATTTTAAAAAGACTAATCCAATGTTACCCAAAAGATGACCTTTTTTTTCTTTAAACTTATTTATGCTGCTTACCAGTATTTTCTCTTTTTCCCACAATGTTTTCAGACTCCTTCTTTCTCGGGGTCGTTCAACCTCAGAATTGTGTGGTACTGACCTGACATATCTGATGATTGGGAGGGTCGTTGGACACATTTCTATAAAATGTGAAAACTAGAATAAAATGAAATCGTCTTACCGGTGTATAAAACGTGTACTTTCTCCAAGGCAATATTGCAAATACGGAGATATTTATTATATTGTATCATACACTTAGACAGGCTTTTCGACAGATGTTGCGGTTTGTTACACTGGGCATGTTGTTATATTCCTGTAGAACAGAAACTTAATGACGGGGAAAATACCGGCAATAAATGGGAATGAATATCATCATCATCATCATCATCATCATCATCGTCTTTCATCACCATCAATTTCATTTTTCAACGACTATCAACCTTATTTTACAACGAAAGAAAAAAAAAAAAAATGTTAATAGCAGTGAAATTAAAAGAAATAAGAACTTGCCGTATTCACTAAATTCTGAAAGGTATATGTATTTGTATTACGTTGCCGAGGGCTAAATTTCAATTAGATGCACTAACAAGTGAGAGAGGAAAGCAAAATAGTTGTTGCATGGGAAATATTTTATGAAAAAGGAATTACTGCTTGGACTAGGCAGCTCCTCCTTTATTTATTCTGTCTGCTACAGGGGAGGAAAAGGTCAAATTTGTGTGATATTTGGTCACGGTGTGATATACTCGATTACCATTGGTTAACATTCCTCAACTTATCCTGTGATTGGTTAATACCAACATTTTCAGCCAATTACATGGGCTTTCTTGAAATCATCGATTTTTATGGACTAAATACAGGTATTTGTGCATAGTACAGTGAGTCAACACAAAATCAGGGGGTGGTAAAACGGATTATGCATTAATATTCAATCGGTTCATCACAAGAACTCGCACGTAGAACAGCTGTTACTGTTACTCTTTACAAGATGGCAAAATGTTAGACGTGTCCATATTGAAGGCATTTGTAAACAACAAGTTTGTAAATTAAGTAAAAAAAAAAATGTGTCTTTGGAAGGGTAGAAAACATTGCTGGAAAAGAAGAAAATGCAGATTAATTGCATTCCCTTTGCCGACAATGTTTTCAAAAAGTGTCCTCTTCAGGATCGTAGAAATGCAAGCAGTAAATGTTTCTAATCGACCCGTTTCCCTCTTTCAGCGAAGTGTTGTCCTACGTCCCCCATTTAGTGGCCATGTCCTGGTCGCTGAGTGATTACGTACACAGCAAGTGAACCACAGGTCGTATGAATTCACCAGTCATTCCAAATTACATTTAATGTAATTCTGGATTCAGAATGTAACATATTCTCCAACTGGTTAAACGTTTGCTTCAGCAAATCAAAAATTGCGGTACTTGCAAATTCAGAAAATTCTTGGGAGTTAATATGTCAAGTAAATCTACTGAAGTTGAAGGGCCCTATTTCCAAAGCTGTCAAATGCTTGTTAGATATCTCCAGTCACTATTTCACATTTTAACCCTTAAGCTGCTAATCGCAACTCACTGACCTTTTGCGGACAGTGTAGATCAAAATCAGACTGCACAAAACGTGCAGTCTGATCTTTGATCTACACTGTCCGATACAGTATTTTCTTTCCGGTGAAATCAACTTTGCAACCGCAATTTTTGGGCTTTTAGTATTGAGTAGAAATTTGCGTTTCATTTATTCAGCAGCTTAAGAGTTAAAGCGAGTTTTCCGCTATAGTATAATAGTATTTTTTATGGTTTTCATACATATTGAATTCTATAGACTAATGTCAAATTTGGTAATTAAAGTATTTCGTCCATTTTTGTAAAAAGATTGCTGAAATCAACCAATCAATCGCAAAACAAACAAATGCCTATGATGTCGAGAACAGCTTGAGAGGTTTTAGAAAGTCTTGTGTCACGCTTCTGCTGATTTTCTTTTTTAAATACGGCGAAGTGATTCCTATGCAGGCCGAGGCTCTTCCTCGCTGTTACCGACAATGGGGGTTATAACAAGCCTTCACGGATAATCTTAACCCTTATGCTGGTAAGCGCGACTCTATGACCTTTTGCGGACAATGTAGATCAAGATCAGACTGCACAGAACGTGCAGTCTGATCTTAGATCTACTCTGTCCGATTAGTAGATATCCCCACCCCCCCCCCCCCAAAAAAAAAGAAAAAAAAAAAAAAAACCTTTGAAACAGCAAAATTTGTGGGTCTTACTATCGGTTTTCATTTCCCTCGAATTAGCAGGATAAGGATAAAGTAATCTCGTTCATATACCTCGGTAAAAACTGGATGCCTGTTTTACCGAAGTGTGAATAAAGAATCTTTTCAATAATACGTTATGTACTGTGTCATGACTGCACGTTTTTAATGACCATCATACAGCAATCAATCAAGCCTCACCAAACATGACGTCATATACGGCGTATATATTGTAGCTACGTATAAAACTATGCTTTTTACAAAAATGTTTATAGTATATATTGAAAATACATGAATACGTTGAAAATGTGTAAGTTATTATTACTGATCAAAATTCAGGAGAATTTTCGGATTTATTTATTCAGAGCGGCTTATTTACATAAGTACATGTATTTATCACATAACTACCCATATTATAAGTGTAATACCATCCATTACAAATTTTCGTATCTTACACACGTTTGAGATAATCATATAGAATTTGGAATGAGTTGGCGTTTGAGATAAAATTTTATTAAACGGGTCAACAGAAAATGTAATTAAGAAAGCCTTTGGCGAGCTTAGTAACATTTTTTTTTTTTTTTTGCGGACGAGTTTGATGATTTTTTACCTCACAAGCAAAGGAATGTCACATACTTTTTATCACATAACTGTATGACAAGAATTATAGTCCTTGATGTGTTAAAACATAGGCATACATTTAGCATGTGTGATGAAAGCCTATTCGCTTCTTTGACAGGTACATTACGAACAAAAAATAGTTCCCAAGAAACTTGCATATATTGGTTTTGTTTTGAATCTAAAAGTGAATAAATTCGCAACTTTATCATGATTACGAATTTTGGCCGTTAATTTCACTCAGGAATCTAGGTCAGCAACGTTTTAGAAATGAGGTGTATAATTACAGAGTGCTGACAAAATACAGCACTATTTTCTTATCTCAAACGTGTGTGAGACAAGAAAATTCGTAATGGCGGTATTACATAGAATACAAGGGCAGTTATGTGATAAAAGCGTAGTTGGTCAAAGCTCTGTAATCATACATCTTGTCATTTTAAAACATTGCTGATCAAGATTTCTCTGTGAAAGTAACTGTCAAACTTGATGGTCA
Organism: Tridacna gigas; assembly: GCA_945859785.2. Lineage (NCBI taxonomy): Eukaryota > Metazoa > Mollusca > Bivalvia > Cardiida > Cardiidae > Tridacna > Tridacna gigas. The sequence continues at coordinate 46,607,192 of OX244035.2, forward strand.
TGACAAAGCTGCACATTATAATTGGTCTGCAACATGCGAAATGGGACCGTTGGACATTTGCGTAAAGTGTCGTCCCGGATTAGCCTGCGCAGTGCACGCGGGCTAATCCGAGACGGCACTTTACGATTACATAAGATTTTGTAATACAGTAGACTTTCGTGAAACAGAAAATCGAACAAAAACGGGAAGTGTCGTCTCGGATTAGTCACAGACTGCACAGGCTGGTCTGGGACTACACACTTTTACGCATATGACAGAAGGCCCATTTTCGTATATTGTACGCCATATCATCTCTAGATTTAAAACAATATCATGATATGCATGAAAGTACTTTGTTTTTAAGCCTTTCCTCAATTACCCCCTATTGGCACCACCCCAAGGAAGAAATTGTTGCAGAAAAAAGGAATAATGCTGGTAATCCGTATACCCGTCGCTGTTTTCTACCACTTCTTTTAACCCTTAGGCTGCTAAGCGTGACTTACTGACCTTTTGCGGACAGTGTAGATCAAGATCAGACTGCACAGAACGTGCAGTCTGATCTTTGATCTACACTATTCGATAAAGAGGTATCTTCCCCTCGCCCCCCCCCCCCCCACCTCACCTCTGAAATAGCAAAATTTGGGGTTTTGCTATCGGATTGAACATTTTATTTCACTTATTTAGCAGGATAAGGGTCAAAACTCTTTCAAATAATCATTCAAGTTAAGTTTTATCTGACGTCTTTAATTGCTGTCATTAAAGACAATCTAAGATTTCGTTGTCCAGATTCAGATCTCGCCCCAAGTTTTAGTTACATGTTGTGACAGCGTCATCATTTGGTTATTGCTTCTCAGCTATCACATACATTATCTCGGGTTATTCACCACCTTTCTTATCATTCTTGGTCAGATTCTCAAGAATCTCATAAAATTGAAAGTAAGACAGCTTCTGATTGGCTTAACGAAACAGTTTTGCCAGTCAGAAGTTGTTTTACTTTCTATATCTATAATACGACTAAGAATGAAACTGAGAAAGGTTGGTGAATACGGGCCCAGATCATTGTCATTGACTGTTATAAAAGTAGAACTATGGAGAGAAAAAAAGCCACCACTGACATCATCATCATTCTGGTACCACCTTGAAAGTCTGAAAAACAGAGATAAATAAACGGAAATAGATCTAGATCTTGTTTTTAAAGCTACTTTCAGAACATTCAAGATTATCAATACCCAGTCTTAGTAGACTATAATTATGATTCTTTAAAAAATTGTGAAATTATCGGATACCGTACTTCTTATTTTCATTACAGAAACTTTTCAAGTTAAAGGTGCTTTTAGACCTTCACAAAAATCAATGGTTACTTAAAATACGAAATGCAACTGTACTAACGGAGGCACATTTCATTGCGATGCAGAGTTTCATAACGATATCCAGGCTTTTATTTCTCAATTGGTATTCTCATTATGGGTTAGTAAATGTTTTGTCTACGTTACGAGCACCGTATCTGACCTATTAAGATCGCGCTGGCTCGCGAGACTTGTTCATTTTCTTTCAAAATATGCAGAAGGAGTGCTCAAAGAGAGATAACTCCATCAGACTGGCGATGGAAAAGTTCTCTACAGACTACATAGGAAATGTATGATAGATCTGGATTAATTTGAGCCATGCTCTCTGAAATGGGGGCTAAATGCATCTGCGAAAAGTATCGACACAGGTCAGCCTGCGCAATCTGCGCAGGCTGACCTGGGCCGAAACTTTTCCCTATTTGTCAGTTTTCTGTATGCCAAAGGACCAGTCTACCTCATGATTAAGTCGGTTGTTAAACAAAATGTATTTTGTGGATCCATGATCATATGATGACTTGCATGGTATCATGCATCACGGAGATACATTAAGCCCCCTTTTGCCAGAGCATGGCTCATTTGTTTAACTCATATTTGCCAGTGTATTATGGCTGTAATTATATATATATATATATATATATATATATATATATATATATATATATATATATATATATATATATAAAATGTATCAAGGCATTTCATTGGTCGGATTTTTGGTTCCGACCAATGAAATGCCTTGATACATTTTGATCACGTGACAACAATTATGGCTGCTTCTTTGAAATTTGAGTGAATCGATCAAACATCGGTCGATTTGGAGCTGTATTCTTCGTGTTATTATTAAACAACGAAGGTTGGTTAACGATATTTACTTGTTTTATCAAACCGATAAGTATTTTGGCCATGATCTTGTACAGAATAGTAGATTTACTCTGACAAGCGCACTGAACGAACCCGTGTCGGACCAAACAATTTCGACCTATTTGTCGAGAAACCGGCTTCTGTAGCACAAATCATTGAACGTTTAGTCATGAAACCACGTTATTTTTCGCTAGAAAAATGTGTAATGAGCTAGATAAAGTAGACCTTATGTGATTATCTGTAAAAGTGACGAAGTAACTTGTGTTTTTGTGATGACAAGTAGACTTTGCCGATAATGTCAGTTGCATCCCTTGTATTATATATACATGTAAAACATAAAAAAACACTAAAAATCCCTGTGCTTACGAACTATGAACTACAGTGAATGACGCAAGTGTTTTGTGTGAATCGCTTATTTGAATGTAAACAACAGTGTCACTGCTCTTAGTTTACGAAATAAAATTTAAAAAAAGACAGTATGCATGTTCCTAAAGGATATCGATTTTAGTGACAAATTTCCTTTTTCAACCCGATACGTGCCCAAATAAAACTCTGAGGTTAACATTTAATTTTAATCCTAGAAAGTTCCCAACATGTAACAATGTCTGTGTTGACGCCAAAAAGTCATGTGACCAGCTTTGAATAATGTGGCAAGATTCCAACTTACAGTTAGATCAGATAATTTCGTGACCTATTTCGTTCAGTCATTTCTGACAGAACCATTCCCCCCAAGAAAATTCGATGAGCTACTGAGAGAAAATGTTTCCAACCCTATTGTTAAGGCACTTAATATTTTCAGATTTTTTATGATGGCATGGTGCTGAAAAAAATTCCTAATCTGCCCTCGTAGGTGCATATAAATTTATAGAATGGACCAAAATGCCTTAAATTTTGTTGTTCTGGTATTCTGATGTTGCTATCACGAGAGGGCCAATGGCCGCCATGACACTCATCCGTTCCTTTTATCGCGCTTCAAAAACTGAATATAAATTTTGACTTGGAACTGTTCGCTTATATTGTTCAAAACAGTTCCTTCTTATGATAGTAAACATGTAAACGAGCGAAATAACGTGAATTAACGCTATTATTGCATAGAGTAAATGTATTTTAGCAATAATTTGCAACGAAAGCAAAAATATTTCGATAGAAATACATAGAAACGGACTTGAAATGTACCGGACTTGTACCGGACAAAACCGGAATTCGACGTTGAAATTTTTGTTACGCGTAGTGAAGGGCCATAGTCTTGTACCACTGTTTTGATCTCGGTTTGATGTTCATAAAATCTGTCATTACTATATGAGCCATGCTCTGTGAAAAGGGGCTTAATGCATCTGCGAAAGGTATCGACTCAGGTCAGCCTGCGCAGTCCGCGCAGGCTGACCTGGGCGGAAACCTTTCGCTATCGATCAATTTTCTGCATGTCAAAGGACCAGTGTACCTCATGATTAAGTCGGTTGTTAAAAATACAGGATATTATATAGATCCATAAGTACTTGATGGCTTTCCTGGTGCCATGGATCACGGAGATACATTAAGCCCCCTTTGCCATAGCATGGCCCATATCTATTTGAGCCATGCTCTGTGAAAAGGGGGACGATGCATCTGCAAGACGTAGCAACCCAGGTCGGCCTGCGCAGTCCGCGCGGGCTGCCATGGGTCAAAACTTGTTGCTTTTTGTGTATTTTCTGCATATCCGAGGACTATTCTACCTCATGATTCAGTCTGTCGTTACACAAGATGGACTTTATGAATCTATTATTGGCTCTATGTGATTACTTGCTTTGTGTTTATAAAGTATCACGGAGATGCATTATGTTCGCTCTAGGCAGAGCATGGCTTTTTTTTTTTTAATTTACCCGTAGAAGAGGATCCACTTGATAATGTTGTCGATTGGATACCATCAGGAACTGAGACTGAGACGTTAACGGTACCGTCGGTTGTATTCGGTGTGACGTCAGGCGTTTCTGATGACGTCAACAATGAGTCTTCAGATGTGACTGGCGGTTCCTCTGTAGAAGCTATTACTGAAGTTTAAAAAAAAAGCAAGGTGGTTTTAGGACGAGAGAGAGAGAGAGAGAGAGAGAGAGAGAGAGATTAATAAGGATTGTCATCTGGAAAAAAGAACGAAAAAACTAGATTTCGAAAAGTGATGACTTTCGGTTCTGTCGTGGTCTTAATATTCCTTTATGACCCATAAACAGTTTATAAATGGCAAAGCGACACGAATAAAGTCTCCTTTAGTAGATCTTTACATGTACAAATATGGTTAAAGCCCTGCTGGGTAGCTCAGTGGTTAGCGAAAGAAAAGTGGCTTGTAGGGAAAGTGTGTGTGCACCAGTGTGAGAAAGCCAGGAAACACATGCGTAGGTGCACTGACCGCCGTTATATGACCTAAGCTAGTTAAAATGCGTTAAACTCCAATAGAAACAAATAAATATGGATAAACGAAAGATGTATAAGCGACTTCTCCCTTACCACGATGATTCCAACAGTGCCATCTGACAAAAAAAACATACAGAGAGTCATGTCCTTTAATGTTTTAACTCTTTACTGAAACGGCAAAATTTTGGACTTGTTCCAGTCCAAAGCATTTGCAGACGACAAATTGAATGTGGTTGGTTATATTGGAGCTTAACGCCGTTTTAACAGCTTAAGTCATATCATGGTGGTCAGTGCACCTATGCATGTGTTTCCTGGCTTTCTCACACCAGTACTGACACAACTTTCTTTCCCAAGTCACTGACTGCTTTTCTTACATGCATTAGAGTAGAGAGGCGAAAATCGCCGGAAAGAAAGTTTGCCTCAACCGGGTATCGAACTCGTAACCATCAGGTCACGAGCCAGATACGTTAACCACTGAGCTACCCAGGCGGGCACAAATTGAATGTGACTGGAAGTTATCTTTGAAAGGATAGATCGAGGCAACATCGTGGAAAAAGGAGAAAATGCTGGTTATCACCATTTTATCCTTTCTCAACAATGTTTTGATAAGCCTTCTTGCTCACGCACGTATCCCAGCTTTTAACGACCCTGAAGAAAACACTATGGGAAAATGAGATAATGCTGGTAGCCACCATTTTTTCCTTTTCCCACAATGTTTTCTTCCCTTCACAAACAAATTTCAGTTTTTTTCAGCCACATTTGATTTGTCGTCTGCAAAATGCTTTCAATTTGGACCAGTCTAAAATTTTGTCGTTTGGTAAATAGTTAAAGAGTTAAGAAAAAAAGCAAAAGCCAATCTTAACTTACTTGCAAATACCTGCACTTCACATAACGTCAGAATTCCCGCAGAGGGACGTCGTATTCTCAATGCCTTTATTAACGTTCCGCTGACGTCAATGATGAACGTCCCATTACCGTACGGCACACCCGTGTTATTGTAAATGAGCGTTTCCTGGTTCCCAGGCTGATCGAGGGCAAAGATGATGAAATTGTCAAGCTGGCCCCCAGTCGCTTTAAGGTATTAAAACAAAAATAACAAGATTGAAAATAAAAAAAAACTAACACTGGACAAAATGTAAGTTATTAACCATTAGGCTACTAAGCGCGACTCACTGACATTTTAAGGGACAGTACAGATCAAGATCAGACTGCAGAGAACATGGAGTCTGATCTTGGATCTACACTGTCCGGTGAGGAGGTATTTTTTCTCCAAATATATGTTTGAAATAGCATTACTCTGCTTTTTACGATCGGCCTGAAAGTTTCATTTCAGTTATTTAGCAAGGGTTAAGATAGAATCTCTACAGTGAACTCTGAATTACGGAGGTTAGTGATAAGGTTTAGTGCTAAATCTAGTGATTATGATCTAGAAATCTAAGTTCGAACCCCTGCTCGACCATTATTTCTTTACGGGCATTGATTAACATTTTACAGCACAATTCCGAGGTTTACAGGCCTGGTAGAGAAGGCTTTAGTAAACATTGTGAGAAAAAGAGAAAATGCAGGTAACCAGCATTTTCACCTTTTTCCCAAGATGTTTTCTACGCTCACATTGTATCAAATCGCATTCAGCGACACGTTGCCATTTACCACCAAGTACTAACCGAGTTGGCCAGTCAGTCGTTCTTTCAGACTCAGTCATCTAGGGTCCGTATTCACCAACCATTCTTAAGAACGTTCTTAGTCTCATTCTCCAAGATTTTCTAAATTTGAAAGTAACACAACTTCTGATTGGCTAAACCAAATGGTTTAGCCAATCAGAAGTTGTGTTACTTTTAAATTTAGAAAATCTTGGAGAACAAGACAAAGAAGATTCTTAAGAATGGTTGGTGAATACGGACCCAGTTGTTCAGTCAGTCAGTTATATACCTGCAGTAGCATCCGACCTTCCGTATACGACAATTCTTGTCACGGAATACTCCAGCTGGAGATCTACCTCCCAGAAATTGCCCGTTGTTTCCAGGCTTGCGCTGCAACATTGAGACTCATCAGGGTTGGTGGTGTTCAAACAACCGTCTACAGCTTTGTCAGAGGTCCACTCGAATCCAGAAAAATTCAGATTAGAATTTTGAACGGTCGGTTTGCCAAGCGCCACATTTACCTCTGGAAAATGTAATGAAAATATATAAGCTCATTGTCTTATTTTGTAATAAATAAACAAATCATAGGTTTACTCCATTCTTTCAAACAAATAGACCTATTACAGTACATTTTTTATTTTCCCTACATTTTATTCAATAGATTAGACAAAGATCTTATTGGATTATAACCTGGTGATTTTTTTCTCCCTTGTAAATTTACTGTTCGTGTGGTTTTGTGTCCGTTTTCCATCAAATCTTTACCAGACGAAAAAAATTTAGATTTACATGTAGCCAGGATAGACTCAACAATTGACTATTAAATACATTTTTTCCTCTAAAAAAATCAATTATTGATAATTATAATCTAAAAGAAAAAGAAAACCTGCAAAACATAACAACAATTTAACAAATGAAGCCTGGGCTGTCGCGTATAAATCCGTTTTTTTTTTTTTCTTGACCAAACCATCTCGGCAACAAATTACATAGCTTCATAAATATCATATTAGATACGACATCGAGTAGCTTCTGAACTTTCTCATGAAGATCATTCTGTTTGTTTTTTAACTGTCTGAAGCATTTATAAAACCTAAAGATTAGATATGAGCTTACTTGAGTTTGCGCGCAAGTTTTATAAACATGGGACCTAAATCAAATCGAAATATCTTTTTATTCTCACCTTGACCCTCTGCATTATGGGCGATTACTAAGATCCCCAAAACTCCGACCAACAGAAATTTGTAGGCTCGTTCTACCATCTTTCCACTACGAAGTACCCGTCAACTATACATCTTTCTTGAAGCTCAGGTCATTTATTTATGAAAGCGATAATATAATTCTTTCCCTTTCCTCCATCATCAGAATTGACACAACTGAAATTTACCTAAGAAGTGCAGTAATATGTAAAAAGACATAACTGGAAGCTATATCTGGAAGCTTTTACGTTAAGTTTGCTGTGGACATCAATGTTCCCTGCTTTTCTGACACTATGGCTCCACCTAACGTGCGGTCTGATCTTGGATCCACAATGTTTTCAATGTTTTGATTTAATCTGACCTTTTATCACACTTTACCATTTCTGACCACAATTTTTGTATTGCAGCAGAGTAGTTTAGGGTGGCTGAGAAGAAATTACTCGGACAGAGTAATCTTATCCTTTTGTCACAATATTTTTAGGCTTACTCGGGTATTGAAATTCATTCTTATTAGTCATGTACTTATTATGTTTTTATCCCCGATGCCGATTGTTGCATATACGTACATGTGCGTTTATTTGAAAATTTGAAAATCAAGAATACAGAGTCAAACGGGCAATGAAACCACGCCTTTTCACAAATAACTCATAACGCTTTACCGAACGACAAAATTTTAGACTTGTCCCAAATGAACAAAATTGCAGGCGGCAAAATAAATGCGACTCAAAAATTGAAATTTCTTTTTTGCAAAGCTAGAAAACATTGTGGAAAAAGGAGAAAATACTGTTTACCAGCATTTTCTCCTTTTTCCACAATGTTTTTAAAAAGCCTTCTTCCTCAACGTCGTTAAAATTTGGGATTGTGTGGTAAAGAGTTAATCCATGGCTGTATAAATACGACTTTTTATCCCCCTTTTGCCATTGACAAAATGGGCAAGACTGAGAAAAAGGTTCAGTTGCTTGTATGCTTCTTTTACCATCTTGTTTTCCCTTTTCATCACAAAAAGTATGACATCTCCTTCAAATGTTTGCCTTTGGTGTAAATTTAAGTCATTTTTGCTTGGATCCTAAGGTAGCTTGTACAGAAAAAGGTCTAAATTTTCGAAAAACTTCTGTGACAGTTCAAGTTTCCGGTATCTACAAGGGCCTCGATAAGAATGAGAGATTTATGCCTCTAATAGTGATTTATAAGTATACAATTGTTAGTATAGTGTACAGTGACCGATTTAGGGCCTACTCTACATGTATTACATTGGAGACAGTGGTGCTGGGGTGAAAGGTTATGGGTCCGAAAGACATGTGAAGCCGGTGTGACCATATTGGAACTCGTAACATTTTGATATTATCACTGGTATTGTCATCTTCGCAAGCCAAGGATACAAACTCCACTTTGTTCGTTACGTACCCTTGGCCGCTCGCCTCTTTAAAAATCGAAACTCCCGCTGCGCCACCTATCGAATATCACGAGTTGCCTAACCTTTGCTGATGTTATTTCTGACCATTCAAAATGCTCGTAATAAAAATTGTTAGGCTATGCATCAAATATGGCTGCGCTTTCGGATTCATCACGATTTTCTGAAATTAATCAGACATACGATGGTTCGCAATCAGTTGACTGTGAAACCCGTCCTAATATTTCACATAATTGATCATGAACTATAAAAAACTCATTAAATATCGATCGTCTACTCTTTTTTGGCAAATTTTCGTCACAAACACGACAACTTTCGTTTTTGACGGGCGCCGCCATTATTGTTTTCTGTTTCGCGGAAGATTTCTTGTTACGGATGGTTTGATTGGACGCGATGGGTTTTGATGGCATCCAATGAAATGGCACAGCGGGAGTTTCGATTTTTAAAGAGGCGAGCGGCCAAGGGTACTACCTTAGTATCCTTGGCTTGCGAAGATGAGGTATAGTACGTCCGAAACAATAGTCGAAAATTATCACTTTCTGTTGAAGAACTTTTTTAACCATCGATAGAAAACACATAGGTATAGTAAAATTGGAGCGATGCTCTGTGAGAAGGGAATTTAATGCTTTTGTAAAAAATATCGACCCATGTCGGTCTGCACTGTCCACGCAGGCTGACCTGGGTCTAAATCTTTTGCTATTGGTTAATTTATAATCTATAATTTCTGCGTGTCAAAAGACCATTCTACCTCAGGAGTCAGCCTGTTGTTAGACAAGGCGGACTTTATGGATCCGTAAAGAGACTAATCTGTTATTGGTTACCTCCAGTCCTTATTTGACAAGGGAGATAATTTAACTTACAGGATTCCCCGCCCCCCATTGTGGTGGAGATTGCGATGATGCTGAGATTGATAATAAAGCTGATAATGCTCGTTACTGAATTTGCGACGATGATGATGATGATGACAATGATGATTGTGAGATTCTTTGACCAGGGTTTAATACTTAATCACAACTGACACAAAATGACAATTTCTATTTTGATGAGTATATGGAAGTGTACACATTACTAACTGATAGCAGACCACTCCTTGAAAACTTTGTAAAAAAAAAAAGAGTAAATGCCCGAAACGATCCCAATATATTTTCAACTGTTTAGCCATAAAACTTACTTCAGTTCGATGATCTATATTGGTAATGACGCCTAGCTCATTACCTCTCTACAAAATTTTAGACTTGTCCAAATCCAAAGCAGTTGCACTCGACTAAATTAATGAAGTTAAAATGATAATTTCTGTCATATGGTAGAAAATATCGGGGGGAAAAAAGAAAGTGCTAGTTCGTAGCTCTTTCTTCTTTTCCCTCAATGTTTTCAACAGCCGTCTTCCCCAGGTGCATTTAAAATCGGGATTGTGTGATAAAGGGTTAAACAGATATCTGTGTGGAGTTTGTTTTAGAAGGTAACGAGTTAATTCTTTACCGAACTTGCAACAACTTTTAGACTACACGAAATCCAAAACATCTTCAGACGACCAATTCGAAATTGGTACAAATGCACAAAAGTTCTCTGATAGAGTAGAAAACATTATGGAAAAAGGAGAAAATGGTGGTTACCAGCATTTTCTCCTTTTCCCATCACGTTTTCAAAAGTCTTCTTTCTCAACGTCGTTAAAACCCGGTTTGTGTGGCAAACGGTTAATCGAGACCTCCTTACTCATTATCGGACATCCATAAATATTGTATTTACAAACGCTTGTGAAAAGTGATCATAAAATCGTAAAATAAAGTGAAGGGAGATTGAGAACGATTATCGCAAACTTCTTGTTTAATGTGAGAGAGAGAGAGAGAGAGAGAGAGTGTGTCTGTCTGTCTGTCTGTCTGTCTGTCTACTTATTCCAATGAAGTTTTTAAACTCTTTACCACACAGTCCCGACTTTTAACGACCCTGAGACAGAATGCTTTTGAAAACACTTTGGAAAAAGGAGAAAATGCTGGTAACCAGCATTTTCTCCTTTTTCCACAATGTTTTCTACTCTTCCCAAATCAAATTTCAATTTTTGAGAAACATTTATTTTGTCGTCAGCAAATACTTACAGTTTGGCCTGGTCTAAAATTTTGTCATCTGGTAACAGAGTTAAAGCTTGCCTTTTTTCAGCAGTGCTTTATAAGTTGGCTTTGGACCTACTCCTTGGTTTAAGATTCGAATTAATGAATATTAATTTGCGACTGATGAAAAAAAAAAGGGGGGGGGAGCATGCTTATTCAGCGGGCCTCTGCGGGTTTGTTTTGTACTGCCTACACGTGAGCCATGCTCTGGCAAAATGGGGCTTAATGTATCTGCGTGATGATTGTTCCATTCAAGGAATCACATTATTATGGACCTATACTAGCAACTTTTTTTTAAACAACTAACTGAGTCGTAAGGCAGACTGGTCATTGGAAATACATAAAATTGACCAATAGCGAAAAGTTTCGGCCCAGGTCAGCCTGCGCGGACTGCGCAGGCTGACCTGAATCGATACTTTTCGCAGATACATTAAGCCCCCTTTTCACAGAGCATGGCTCAATCGTATTTTCAGACACAGAATTTTCAGCAGCACCTGCTCCTTGATGAGTCAGATAAACAACTCCTCTTGCCGCTGTGTTTTCAAACGATAACTTTCACAATTAGCTATTTAAATGGTTTGATAAGTTAGCAAAGAGTACAGATCCGCCTTATCTCCTTGCCAGGGACTTGAGAAGCCGCGCCTTTTAGCAGTATATATCGGTTAACTCTTTACAACACGACAAAAATTTTACCCGACCAAATTGAAAGCATTTGCAGACCACAAATCAAATGTAGGCTAAAATATACTTTTTGTTTTTGAAATTGTAGAGAAGACTGTGAGAAAAAGATAAAACGCTGGTTGCCAGCATTTTCTCCTTTTCTCACAACGTTTTTAAACAGCCCTCTTCTTCTGCGTGGTAAAATCACGAGATTTTTTTGTTTTGTAAAGGGTTAATTTTGACGGTGTTAATATGTCTGAGATGTGTGTAGAAAAAGGCGCGGTAAATTTAATTATCACTTTGTTCATTTACATCATACAACGTCAAATACGTCATTGGATTTTGACCAATGAATGAACATTATTTTTTATACAAACCTATCTCTCGAACGTCATTTGTTTTAAATCAATAAACATACAATTAAGGAAAAAAATCCTTTCAATACAATATTTCTCAAATAAAGACAACTTAATGGCATGTCTTAAACCTTATACTGCTTCATTAATCAATTTATCTGGTGAATATTGGGAGCCAGAAGTAAAGACCAAAGTACTGATATTTAAAGCATATTTCTCATTTTATCCAATACAGATATCGAGTACACAGATTTAAGATCAAACTGATTAAAGATCAAACTGCACATTCTGTGCTGTCTAATTTTGATCCACGTTGACCGCATAACGATTTAAAGCCGCACTTAGCAGCCCAATGGTTAAAGATCTGATACGGTAAAAAAAAACCGTTACAATACAAACCTGACATATCACGCACTCTTTAAATAATACACAACGTTTGAAAATATTTTTGGTACATGGGCGATTCCTTAAATTTACCGAATTCCGACTGCCTTATGTTCCTTGTTATGAAAGAAAAAAGGAAATAATAAATCATGGCTAATTTGCGACTGTCAAATATCCCTCATTAATTTAGAAAGTTTAATGTCAGCTGATCTCTTTCAAAAGCCCACATGTATTTTGAAGTGCAGTCTGCTTCGTAAAATGTCTTACATGCAAAATGCATAAGGTACATGTAATGAGTTAAAGGGTCATTGATATGGGACGGGTGACAATATAACCAGACCACAAAATGATAGATCTGCCAAAATTGAAGGCAATTAAAGACGAGAAATTAAATGTATCTCAAAATATTTGGTTTGTCTGTAAAAGGGTAGAAAACCAGAACTCTCTCCTTTTCCAACAACGTTTTTAAAAGCCGTCTCCCTTAGGGTTGTTCAAATTCGAAATTGTTTAATAAGGGATAAAAAAGTATCAACCAAAGTATAGTTTCGAAATTACAAATCATTCATTTACTCTTCAAGACTCCATTGCCATGCGGGACAATCTTCTGTGCGAGTTAACCCTATACCACACAATCCCGAGTTTAAAAGACCCTGACGCAGAAGGTTTTTGAAAACAATGTGAAAAAGAAGAAAATGATGGTAATCAGCATTTTCAGTTTTTTTCCACATTGTTTTCTACCCTCTCCCGGACAAATCTTAACATCTGAACATTTGAATCACATTCAATTTGTCGTCTGCATAATATACTTTCAGTTCAGACAAGTCTAAAATTTTGTAGTCTGGAAGGACTTTAGACATTGTCAGTTACCCTCTATACTCTGTTCAGGACTGCGTGGCTCAGTGTTTAAGTGTAGGACTCGTCTGGAGGCCCCGGGTTCAAACCTCAATTGAAGCAGTTTTTTTTTTTTTTTGTCGGAGTATCCTTGAGCAAAATATATCAGAGCCAAAGCTTAGTGCTGGTGAAAGCTATGACATACATGAATATGTGAGCTGTTGCCGTGATAGGACTGAAATAATATTGAAATCGGCGTAAAGCACCATTCACTCAATCAATCATTCAATCCATATTTCGATTCCATCACATATCCTGTCGCTAGCCTGGGAAATTTGTCTTTACAAAGTTTCTTTCTGATGAATATCTAACGAACCATTTCATTGGTTCCAGACCGACAGACAGAGGAACTTTTGATCAACGGATTAACACGGTACAAATCAGCACTGTGTATTTAATCAAAGGACTCAAAGTCCTGGAAAGCGGATTTGAGGAGTAGCATAAACCCGTAATATATTGTAATAAAAAATAACATCACATGCAACACATGTGCATTCTTTTTAATATGGAGTTAGCAAGGGCAGGGAAAGTCAAAATTGTCCTGCTGAGCGGTAATTTGATCCGTCAGTCTGACGCAGTTATTTGCTGGTATTAGATTTCGGAATAAATATGTATACACATGCAGGACAGTATATAAGGTAGTGACAAAAGCGAGGTTGGGGTGTATTTGCTAAAACTGAAAGCAGAATGGGCGCAAAAGCTTGAATGACCGTATGTTTGGTTTAGGTCAAACCGATATCATAAAGCAGTGTGAGCGCGCATGCGTCGTTACGCATGATGTGTTTGGTTCCGGTCAGAACGATCACAACAAGCGGATTTGCTATATAAATCCGCTAAAGAGGGTTTAATGCGTCTTCGTAATGCAAGTCCTTGCATTATTAACCCTTTCCCAAACGACAAATTTTAGACTGGTCCAAATTGAAAGAGTTTGCAGACGACAATTTTAAATGTGATGAAAATGGCAGAAAGGTCTCAAAAAGGGTAGAAAACACTGTGGGAAAAGAAGAAATTGCTCGTTACGAGCAATTTCTCCTTTTTCCACAGTGTTTTCAAAAGACTTGTACTGCAGACACGTGAAAACCAGGGCTTGTTTGGGAAAGGGTTAAGATCCGTTTTGTCTACAAAGTAGTTAAATCATGAGGTAGAATGAACCTTTGATATGCAGAATACTTACAATAGCGAAAAGTTTCGACTGACACTGGTCGATACAATTTGCAGGATTCATTGAACCCCCTTTTAACAGAGCATGACTTGTATAGGCCTATTTATTTTAGCATTTGTTTTAATCGATACTAAAATATCGTGGCTTCATGTATTTGAGCCATGCTCTGGCAAAAGGGGACTTAGTGCATTTGCGAAAAGTATCGATCCAGGTTCGTCTGCAGAATCGCAGGCTGACCTTGGTCGAGCCTTCGCTGTGGGTCAATTTTCTGCATGTAAAATCACCAGTCTGACCCAAGATTCAGCCGGTTGTTGGACAAAATGGATTTTATAGTTCCATGATTATGTTATCAGTTACTTTAAATAATGCATTATGGAGATGCATTAAGTTCCCTTTTGCCAGAGCATGACTCATTTCTATTTTTATCATTAACCCTTTCCCAAATGACAAATTTTGGACTGGTCCAAATTGAAAGAGTCTGCAGACGACAATTTTAAGTTTGATGAACATGACAGAAAATTATCAAAAAGGGTAGAAAACACCTTGGGAATAGGAGAAATTGCTCGTCACGAGCAATTTCTCCTTTTCCCACCGTGTTTTCAAAAGACTTGTACTGTAGACACGTGAAAATCAGGGCTTGTTTGGGAAAGAGTTAAGTCACTAGAACAAAAAACTGGCAAGCTTATCATGAAAAAAAAAAAAACAATCATTGATGAAGCAAGTTATTTTAAGAGGAGCCTGATCGCCATTTTTCCATGTGCAAGAATGTTTATATCGTCCAGCCAAATCAATGATCCACCGATCAGCACACTACGGAACATTTTCTTATGCCATAGTTGCACATGGATCGCTAACACATGCAGCCATTGTTTATTGACGTGCTCAAGCACAAAGGTTTCGTTAAATATAGGTTCCCGGCTCCGCTTACATATCCGCGTCCGGTGTCGTTTCTCACCGTGTTCTGTCAAGTTAACTGTAAGGAATGTGTCCGGAAGCGTCCCATTTTTTTTTGCTATTTTCCCTTCAAGTGTGGAAACATGAAGACAATTTTCCTGAGAATCATAGTCAAGTTTCAAGTCTATGTAACCTTTAATGTTAACATCGTCGCAGATACCAAGATTCGGATCCCTGTCGTCCAGAATTTTAGTCGTATTGCGGGTACTAGACAAAACAAATAAATGTTCCGACGTCTTACCAACGTGATATATTTTTAAATCTTCGTTTCCTCTCGCTCTCCTTGTCCTGTCCAACACTTCCTCTGAAACAGATTGACGCTCTGTGTACATTGGACGCTCATTGTCATTTACTAGACACCCCGCGGACAGAGACTTCTGCTGAAGAAGATCTTGAATGCTTTCGGAGATGGTCTTCGTGCGTCTGAGGTTGATACCGTCATAGGCTTCACAGAAGGGTAATCGCGGAAGAAGATGTCCGTTTCGCAGGACTAAATTCTGTTTCGAGGTAGCAGCTCCCCAGCTGTCTTTCGCCCGATTCTTCGGCTGAATTTCGGGGGTTTGAGATTTTTCACCAAAATTATCTTGCACGGGAATTTCAAAGCTGCCATCCGATTTTGTTAACGTTAGAAAAGGATTCAGCATTCTGTCGGTAATAACCTAATATATCCTCAGGCTTGGGAAGAATTCTGACCACTGAATTCTCGGGAAGGTAAAAATTTTAAACATGCGCATCGGAAGCTGAAGTTAAAATGGTTTCCAAGCACGTCAAGACCGGGAAGAAATAGTATGGTATTTAGTTGATAATGGAAGTGTGCTAATAGAATGGACCATTCCTATATGGCGTGCAACACACGAAAAGGGGCCTTCGGACATATGCATAAAAGTGTGTCGTTCCAGATCAGCCTGTGCAGTCTGTAACTAATCCGAGACCACACTTCCCGTTTTTGTGCGATTTTCTATCTCACGAAAGTCTACTGTATATGAAAAAATCGTATGTAGTCGTAAAGTGCCGTCCCGGATTAGCCTGCGCGGACTGCGCAGGCTAATCCGAGACAACACTTTACGCAAATGTCCGAAGGCCCCTTTTCGTGTGTTGCACGCCGTATATGTTATATATAGCTGGTTTTTCTTTGTACAAAACAACCTTTCAGATTATATATTGGGAAGACGAAAAGAACTGCTGTAAACGAGTTACCTAATGCAGCCATTTTTTGTCTTGCAGCGGGTAACTTTGAAAACATCGTTGCAAATGCAGATCGGACGTAACTGGAATCATAGCCTAAAATAAAGGAGTCACAAGGTCATGACCTATGCGCATGAAAAAAGGGGGTTTAATGCATCTGCCAAAAGTATCGAACCAGGTGAACCTGTGCAGTTAGCGCAGGCTGATCTGGGCCAAAACTTTTCGCTATTGGTCATTTTTCTGTATGTCCAAGGGCCAGTCTACCTCATGATTCTGTCGGTTGTTGCACAAAATTGATTTTATGGATCAATAATTATTCGAAGACTTACTTGGCATGATGCATCACGGAGATGCATTAAGCTCCCTTTTGCCAGAGCATGGCTCACATGTGTCTTAGAATCAAAGGACTCAAAGTCCTGGAAAAAGGATTTGTGAAGTAGCATAAAGCTGTAATATGTTGTAATAAAAAAAAAAAAAAAAAAATCACATGCAACACATGTGCAGTCAATTTAAAGTGGAGTTAGCACAGGCAGGGAAAGTCAAAATTGTTCTGCTGAGCGGGCCGCGCAATAACTGTTATTCTATTACTGTATTAGTAGTAGTAATTTGATCCGTCAATCTTACGCGGTTTTTTACTGGTATTAGATTTCGTACTATAGGTATACACGTGTAGGACAGTATATACGGTAATGACAAAAGCGAGGTTGAGGTGTATAAGCTAAAACTAAATGTAGCATGGGCGCAAGTGTCAACAGTATATTTGGTTCGAGTCAGATATCATAGTACAGTCACGGTGTGCGCGCATGCTTCGCTACGCATGATATATTTGGTTCCAGTCAGAAAGATCACAGTGAGCGGATTTGCTATACAAACCCGCTAAAAATTGATTCACGTCGTCTATACCGAAATAGATGCGCTATGTCCTGATAAACAGTGCATGAGGATACGATATAGAGAAATTAAGTAAGGATATCTGTTACTCTGGGAGTACATAAATCTCCGAGGCGGTTGCACAGAGAATTTTGAAATACATGTACAGTTTGACAGTCTCATCTCCGATTCTTTCAACAACTAGTCTGTTGTTTGCGAAATTGAAAGCTGAATATTTTACTAAACTTTCAATTGAGCGAGCCCACGGTTAACATTAGAGTCATACATCAAGAATGTAGCGGACAAAATGCGATAGGGCCTAGATAGAGAACAAGATTCCGAGACATCGGGCATTTACCCCTGAAGTTGCTAAATAAATGAAACGAAAATTTCCACTCAACAGCAAAAAATTATTGCGACTTCAAAGTTGATTTCACCGAAAAGAAAATACCATATCGGACAGTATAGATCAAGGATCAGACTGCACGTTCTGTGCAGTCTATCTTGATATACACTGTCCGCAAAGGGTCAGTGATTCGCGCTTAGCAGCTTAAAAGTTAAGAATGCTTCAATCCGAAACGGTTTGACTCTTTACCATACGACAAAATTGTAGACGTGTCCAAATTCAAAGGAGTTGCAGACGACAGATGAAATGTGGTTCAGATGACGAGATTTGTCTCTGAAAGTGTAGAAAACGTTGTGGTTATGGGTAAAATGCTGGTTACTAGCATTTTATCCTTTTCTCACAAATTCGAAGCAATGCAAAGTGCATATAGATATCAGAGTGTGTTCTCGGAACACAACGTTTGGATAGGGAGAAGCTGGTCATGGAAAAGTAAGCTAGGCAGACATACATTGTATTTCGACAGTTGTATTGCCCACATCATGTAACCTGACCCATTTTTGTGGCATTTGTCGAAGACAATGCCACTATGAGTTCAATACGGTATTTTGAAAACCACGTATCATATTTTGTGCAAAACCGAAGGAAGTAAACCCAATTAAACTCATTTTTTCCAAAACAAATAAGTGTTTCGATAGTATTCAGATATGAAAACGAAAATGGCGTATTAAAATAAATTGGATTAGGCCATCGATCATGGAAATGCTACTTTTTTTTTAATCGAAACAGCTTGATCCGCTATGGTGTTCTACTGGCGTAATGATACACACAATCTTTGTTTCCTGACCGCCCGATTCCGTCCCTAACCAGTTCGTTCCTGGGCTTATTCGTTCCTGAACTTGTTCGCCAGCACTTGTACGTCCCACAAGATCGCGCGCTACTCTGTTGCATCGTGCATGACCATGTAGTAGGTTGACGTTCAAGCGAATATTTTGAAACTATTTCTGTGGTTAATTTTGCTAATCATTAATTCCACACAATGGCTCCCTTGACAAATACTACACCAGTGCTTTCAACGCTTTGATTACCCTCTGCATCGCACGGGGCTTCCTTCGGCATATGTCCTGAAATATTTCGTGGGGTATGCGCGAATTAAATTGCTGACCTGTGTATATAAGTACCTAAAAGAGAACTAGCTCAAGTCTTCCGTAACTTAAGCGAATGCGAACTAAACTTCCAGAATAATAGTTGGAGTTCTGTTTACACGATATTCAGCATAAATGTCAGGATCAGGTTAAATGAAGCAGGCTATACTACCTTACTGTAGAGCTGTATAAGTGCGAGCCCATACAGTGAAGACTCGGGTGTACTTAAAGATAGATCTATACTCGTTTTCAGCCAGTTTTCAATCCGTTTCATCTTTATTTTATGGAACTATAATCATTCTCTTTTATCTTCGTGCCAAGTGTTGTCCCTGATGGTTGAAAGGTTGCACAGATTACGAAGGAATTAAAAAGAAAATGTATTTCATATTTTGGAAGCCTTTTAAACAAATCACTGTAGTCATTTCCGGTTTTGAATGACAAATCTCTTGTGTTTCTGTATCGCTTATACCATATATATTGGTGATCTATCTACAGCTGACTCTATTCTGTGCCATTCTACACAGTTTCAAGTTTTTTTTTTCTCTCAGTGGCTGTAAAGATGTATCTTTATATATATGCAGACTAATGTCCAGCCATATGATTTAACCCTTTACCACACATTCCCGAGTTTTAATGACCCTAATGAAATGACCTTTATGAAACATTGTGGGCAAAGGAGAAAATGCTGGTAACCGGCATTTTTCCCTTTCCAACAGTGTTTTCTACCCTTCCAAAGGTAAACTTCTATTTTTTGAGACAAAATTATTTTGTCGTCAGCAAAAGCTTTTAATTTAGGCAAGTCTAAATTTTATGTCGTTTGATACAGGATTAACTCTCTAGAATCAAGGCTTTTCAATCTTACACTAGGACTTGTATTACAGCCTGGTAACATAGTTTTGTTTGACCAAAACTCTAACAGACGATGGTTGGAAAGTAACGGCGACAAAATTCATTCATCACTTATAACCGAGTATAGTTTCGATTTTGTGGAAACGTGGGAAATCAGACAGTGTCCTGGAAAGAGTGTTTGACGTTGTGCTGGTGAAAGAATATTCAGAAACCCATTGGGCTCAGGCTGCAATCTTATATGACCGAAATGCTGTTAAAAACAGAATTAATAACATTCAAATACAGTCTAAACCAAAGTAACCGGTTACCTTTTGTTTCTTCTTTACGGGAGGTACATGCTATACAAAAACAAGTTACGAAATTCCTGAAAAAGATATATATTGGCACAGTTGCTTGTGTAACACTTAAGCTGCTAAGCGCGACTCACTGGCCACGGAATGTGCAGTCTGATCTTGGATCTACGCTGTCTGATAAGGAGATATTTTCCTCAAAAGAATGATAAGTTTTAAATAACATTTTTCGGGTATTTTTTAACCATCGGATTGAATGTTCTATTTAACTTTTTTTAGCAGGTGAAGGGTTTTATCCTTGTCACGAAATTCTATTAACGCTTCGACCAAACGGCGCTAAAATGCTTGTGATGATATTTATGTACGGTTTGAAAGGCATCATACGGAACCCCTAAAGTGACATGGTCGACTTTTTTTTTTATATATGCAAATTTCTCATTTTATTTCGTTTTTACGAAATAATATTTCGTATTTACGAAATAATTATTTCGAGCATGTCACTTTAGGGGTTCCGTAGCATCATCCCTTCGTCCACACCTTTTTTTTTCTCTGTATTTTTTACACAAGAAAAGCGAATTAATCAGCTCACTACAACTTCAGGCACAACTTTGCAGCCACTCTCGTTAACCGGATTTAAACCTTTCAAAGGCTAAAATAGGGGCTTTTGCGGACAGCATGGATTAAACTCAAGACTGTTGAAAACGGGTAGAAACTGCATTTTAAGAGTAACCTTTTTCCTGTTGCAATAATATTTCAAAAGTGATTAGTAACAAGACGGAACGAATTTGAGTGGGGGGGGGGGGGGGGGGGGGGGGCTAGAAGTCAAACGCTTTCATTGTAAACCATTACAAAACAAGTCACATTTTTCTTACCGTGATCTGTTAACACTGGCAAAGCCACCTTGAACTTGTTTTGCAGTCTGAAGGCAAAACACTTTCACGAACGTGACCTAGTTGTCTTTATGTAACAAAAATCGATGATGAAACCAGCCCTAATAGAAAACAGTAATCGACAAACGACCGTGACAAATATCCAGCTCAAGAAACCAACTCATCATACACTTTTACAGTATTGATTGACAAGCACGGGCATAATTGCCAACAATATTACATGTATATGGTATCAAAAGGCTACATTGGCAAGCCCAGGTATGATTGTAGACGACTGTCTATGGCACCGTTATACTCCATTGACAGGCGCGATTGCTGATAACTATCTATGGTACCATTTTACTACATAGCAAAACCTGTGAATTGACTGCAGACGACTGTATATACTATCATCATACTACATGATCAAGGTCAGGCATGATTGTTGACGACTGTCTATGGTACCAATACACTACACTGACAAGCCTGGGTACAGATTGCAGACAAGTGTATATGACACCAATTTACAACCAGACCAAGGCAAGGTACAGATTGCCTACGACTCTATGTGGTACCATTTTACTACATCACCAAGGCCAGATATGATTGCTGATAACTGTATTAAGTAACATTTTACAACATGACCAAGGATAGTCATGATTGTTGCAATGTATAGGGTAACAGTTTAATACATGACCGAGGCCAGACAAGATTGCTGACGAGTGTGTATGGTACTATTTTACAACATGAGCAAGGCCAGGCATGATTTCAGACGACCGTATATGGTTACACTATACTACATGACCAAGGACAGGCATGATTCCTGACAACTGTATATGGTACCATTATGCTACATGACGAAGGCTAGGCATGATTGCTGAAGGCCAGGCATGACTGCTGACGACTGTATATGGTACCATTATGCTACATGACGAAGGCCAGGCATGATTGCTGACAACTGTATATGGTACCATTACGCTACGTGACGAAGTCTAGGCATGATTGCTGAAGACTGAAGGCCAGGCATGACTGCTGACGACTGTATATGGTACCATTATGCTACATGACAAAGGCCAAGCATGACTGCTGACGACTGTCTATGGTACCAGGTACCACATGATGAAGGCCAGGCATGATTGCTGACAACTGTATATGGTACCATTATGCTACATGACGACGGCCAAGCGTGATTGCTGAAGACTGAAGGCCAGGCATGATTGCTGACGACTGTATATGGTACCATTATTCTACATGACGAAGGCCAAGCATGATTGCTGACAACTGTATATGGTACCATTATGCCACATGACGAAGGCTAGGCATGATTGCTGAAAACTGAAGGCCAGGCATGACTGCTGACGACTGTATATGGTACCATTATGCCACATGACGAAGGCCAGGCATGATTGCTGAAGACTGAAGGCCAGGCATGACTGCTGACGACTGTATATGGTACCATTATTCTACATGACGAAGGCCAAGCATGATTGCTGACAACTGTATATGGTACCATTATGCCACATGACGAAGGCCAGGCATGATTGCTGAAGACTGAAGGCCAGGCATGACTGCTGACGACTGTATATGGTACCATTATGCTACATGACGAAGGCCAAGCATGATTGCTGACAACTGTATATGGTACCATTATGCTACATGACGAAGGCCAGGCATGATTGCTGACAACTGTATATGGTACCATTATGCTACATGACGACGGCCAGGCATGACTGCTGACGACTGTATATGGTACCATTATGCTACAAGACGAAGGCTAGGCATGATTGCTGAAGACTGAAGGCCAGGCATGACTGCTGACGACTGTATATGGTACCATTATGCTACAAGACGAAGGCTAGGCATGATTGCTGAAGACTGAAGGCCAGGCATGACTGCTGACGACTGTATATGGTACCATTATGCTACATGACGAAGGCTAGGCATGATTGCTGAAGACTGAAGGCCAGGCATGACTGCTGACGACTGTATATGGTACCATTATTCTACATGACGAAGTCCAGGCATGATTGTTGACGACTGTATATGATACCATTATTCTACATGACGAACGCCAAGCATGATTGCAGATGACTGTTTATGGTACCATTATGCTACATCACGAAGGCCAAGCATGACTGCAGATAACTGTCCATGGTATCATTGTGCTAAATGACCAAAGCCATGCATAACTGCACATGACCATGGTACAAGGTACCATATGACCAAGGCAAGGCATAATTGTAGACAGCTGTATATGGTACCATTATACTACTTTAACAGGCCTTTGCACAGATTGCAGACAAAGACCATTTTACTAGAATGAGTTCGCACAGATTGCTACTCATCCTGAACTGGAATCTACTGTTTCATTAAAGACTGGCAGTCATCAGTAGTTCTGACAATAAGAAACCTACAATAATTAGGTCTACCTGAACACATCCAAATTTGAGGACTAAATTAATCCTTAAATTGCAAAAGTAAACATCCATGTAAGTATTAAGTTCTTTTCCCTATACAAATCATATGGCATATTATGCAGTACAGACACAATATCAGACTGCATGCTCTGTCTAGTGTGATATGGATCTAAAATGACCTCAAAAGTACATGAAGTCACAATGCAGCCGAAGGGTTAATCCTTTATGACACAACAAAATTTTAGACTGACCCAAAATGAAAGCTACTGCAGACAATAAATTCAAATGTGGCTCAAATGGTACAGTTTGCTTTGAAAATGGAGAAAACATTGTGGGAAAAGGAGAAAATGCTGGTAACCAGCATTTTCTCCTTTTCCACAATGTTTTCAAAGGGGTTGATAAATCCCAGGACTGTGCGGTAAGGAGTTAAGAATATGTGGCTTGTTCTCTGTTTCAAGTTGTGAAAGATTCTCAGGCCATATAAGATGCACAGATCTTCAATCGAACATGGTCAAGAGAGACTTTCTGGCTTGATACTTATGTAAACTTATTCATGGCAACTATGAAGTAAATACCAATGAAATCTGTAGGGAATTTGCCAAGAAGAATGGTGCCATTTGACATTTTTACCTATGAAACTCCAGTGGTGTAATGAAACATCACAGTGAAGTTGCAAAGCATAACTTCAGTTGAAATTTTGTTTCAATGGTCTCTCAACCGGGTTTTTAGGTAAAAAGAAGAAGTATTTGTCAACATTTTAGGATAATAATAAGGATAAAAATAACAATGCAAAAGAATTTTTACAGAAAAAAAAAAAATGCCTTTTTTACCTAATGTTTTTATTAAGATTATTTGCTTCCAAGCATTAATATAGAGAACTGAAAAAATCTACATCATTAAAAACTTGTATATTTTACAATACAAGAGCTTTGGAGCATTAAACATACATACATTTACTTGGTTCCTGTCTTAACCCTTGTCAAACAATCCCATGTTTTACTGGCCCGAATGGAAACAATGAGGGAAAAGGATAAAATGCTGGTAAATAGCATTTACCCCTTTTCTCATAATGTTTTCATCCATTCAAAATCAAAACCGTCATTTTAAAGCCACATGTAGTTTCTCATCTGAAAATGCTTTCAATTTGGATAGGTCTAAAATTTTGTTATCTAGTAACAGGTTAACTCTTTCAACTCCTTACCAGACAAGTAAATTTTGCGTCATCTTTACTGAAAGTATTTCCAAACAACAAATTAACCCTTTCACAAATGTCCAATTTTGACTCATCCATATTCGAAACACTTCCAGATGACAAATACAAAAAAAGCACAAAATAGCTCTCGTTTTTTGATAGGGTAGAAAACATTGTGGGAAAAGAAGAAAATGCTGGTTACCAGCATTTTCTCCTTTTCCCAAACTGTTTTGCAAAAGCCTTCCTGTTCTAAGACCTTACAACTTGGGATTTTGTGATAATGGGTTAAAATGCTGAAAACTACTAGTGACAATGTTTTCAAATGCCCTCTTTATGCAGAATTATTCAAATATGGGATTGCTTGGTACAGGGTAAAAAAGCACCAGCATCACTGAAAATATCCATACATGTACGAGGATCCACAAAATCAAAGTCGTCATTTAACTACAATAAACGTTGTCAAATGAGAACCAAAGAAGAAATCATTGTACACCAAAGATATTGCACAAGAAAAGATCAGCTTGTAAATGTCAGTCTAAATCCAATGGAAGTCCCCACTCCATCCGACACAAATTTCACAAATCCAACATTACTTGAGGTGGTCATAGGGGCAGGTGTTTCCTGGAATGAGAAGAAAAGGTACTCATAGTTACAAGGTCATTATCTTAAACCTCTGTGAAAAAGGAGCTTAATGTATTTGCAAACCGTATAGACCCAGGTCAGTCTGCGCAGCCTAGCTCCTGCATGTCAAAGGACCAGTGTATCTCATGATTCAGCAGGTTGTTATACAAAACAGATTTTGGGAATGTATAAAACTGTGATGACTTGCTTGGTATCATGCATCACAGAGATGCATTAAGCCCCCTTTTGTCAGAGCATAGCTCTTATATAAAATTATCCCTATTTATTTTACATAGATTGTGAAACAAGTTCTACTGTTATACATGTACTCATGGCAGTCATTCTCCATTATTGCTCCCCGGAAACAATTGTGTTCACTGTGATGTAGGCATTTCAGAAGGTGGACCCTTCTCAACAAAAGATTTCGAAACCCAGAATCTGCAACATGAGAGGCAGATTCTCTCTCCCTAGATCACTGCCTCCCAAACTGTCTCTTACTATCCATCATCTAGAAGAGATGTCCATACTGCCATACAGAAGATCTTTTGGATCCTTATAACAAACAGAATTCTGTAAAACCTGTATTTAGCAAGCATGTATGGAATATTTAAAATATGCTTGATTACGAAACATGTTTGCTTAACTCTTTTGGCACCAAATAAATGAACTCCTCCTCTTTTGATGGCTGTAAATACAGTCCACTGAGTCTCCGGAAGATTTCTATCACATAGGCTTGATCAAAAAAGTGGAGGGTATAGATCAAAGATCAGACTGCACATTCTGTGCAGTATGATCTTGATCTATGCCATCCGCAAAAGTCCCTGTTTTCGCCTATGGCGCTGAAAGGGTTAATAAAACCTTTACCATTGGGCAAAATTTTAGACTAGTCCATATTAAAGGAATTTACAGATGACAATGCAAATGTTTTTCAAATGAAAGTATTTGTCTTTGAATAGGTGGAGAACATTGTGGGAAAAGGAAAAAATGCTGGTTACCAGCATTTTAACCTTTTTCCGCAATGTTTTCAAAACCTTCTTCGGGGTCTTTAACACGCAGAAATGTGTGGTGAAGTGTTAATACAGGTACATTTGCTTTCTTTCAGAAATCAATAATCATATCCTTGCTTCATACAGGTCACTTCCTTTAGTCTTTATCAGACAACAAAACTTATACTTGCAAAAACTGAACTAATCTGCAGACGACAAAGTAAATGCGCCTCAAATGGTGTGATTGTCTTTGAAATGGTTAACTCTTCACCAAATGACAAAATTTTAGACACTTCATATTCAATACATTTGCAGACAACAAAATAGATATAGCGAAATGAATCATGTTTTGGGAAGGCTAGAAACATTGTGGGAAAAGGAGAAAATGCTAGTTACCAGCATTTTTCTGGTTACTAGCATTTTTTTCCTTTTTCCACAATGTTTTCAAAGCCTTAATTCTTTGGATCATTAAAACTCAGGACTGTGTGGTAAAAGCTTAATTTCTAACTCAAAACAGAGAGACATAGTCTGCCAGTTAAGAACTATCCCTCACTACCAACAATTCAACATACCCCACCACAATATCTCCCAAACTGATTTGAACTTTCACTGTTTCCATCATACAGTATAACATAATCTGTCCCACAATTCACAGCATCAAACATCCTCATGTCTGTAAAGGTCAAGGTTATCACTCGTCTTGCCGGGACTGTGATCAGCCATGTACAAGTACTCTGGCTTGTGTAGTTGTTGGGGTAACCAGGACTGGTCAGACTGCCATTGATGCCTGAAACGTTGCCACCACAACCTACTCCTGTAATAGACAGAAAGTAATAAATACTGGAAGCTAAATTCTTTTCATACCACAGAAAAGATACAATAGCTTTGTCCCTTTGAGTTCATTGAATTCATTCAATATGAGAAAACATCCAAAATCTTGCAATTTCAAGGTTGTGTCTGGACTTTGTTAGGAAGTATCTGTATAGATCCATCGAACTATACTGTATGTGAAAGTAACTTAAACTGGTTCCAGTGCTTTCATGACAGTTCAACTGATTGTAAGTATTTTAAGGTCACTCTGTTCAATGAGGGAAGATAACTCCAAAATTCAGATACAAAAATGTAGCTAGAGTTATGGTTCTTAAACTATGCACTTTCTGTAATTGGCCTCTATTCACCTCTGAAATATTGACTCCACTTCTGCATAAAGATGTATATATAATTTTGTAAACTTTACGAAGGCCAGAGGCACAGTAAATGCCAACATGTCTAAAAAAAGAGTCTTGAAATGTAAAATATCATTTGACAAGTTACAAAAGAATATAATCTAAAGTCTAGACAAGGAAATGCTGACCCTTATCCTGCCAAATAAATAAAATGAAACTTTCAAGCCGATAGTAAAAACCCAAATTTTGCTCTTTCCAAGTTACTTCTGGGGGAAAGATATCTCATTATCTGACAGTCTAAATCAAAGTTCAGAATGCATGTTGTCTTCGATCTGATATTTATCTACACTAACTGCAAAAGGTCAGTGAGTCGTGCTTAGCAGGCTAAGGGCTAAAGGAAATATTGACACCCTTGCTTGTTTGACCTGCATTAATTTATGAATGATCAATATTGAGCCAGGAAAAAGTAAAGCTATGGTAAGAAGTTAATGAAGTTCAATTTACATCATCCCTACAGTGTTATGGGAGATCACTCCTTCCTCAGCGCCCCAGATAGGCTGTGTATTTGCTTATTTTACGCTATTTGGAACAGCAAATACACAACAAAACTTATTTTAAAGCGTAACAAATACACACATGTTTCTCACGAAATGCAATGTGACTGATTTCATTGTGTATTTTGTTGACAACCGAGATCGTCATCTTGATCGCTGTATTGTTGCTCAAACGCTCGTACATCATTTTCTGAATGAATTGCAAGCTTCTTAGATCAGCTGATTATACCACTCGTCACAACTCGGCCAATTCCGTACCTACATCTAACGTGATCAACGGATCACCTGAGGTTTGCCAAATGCTGATTATGTGTGTGCTTGGTTTGGCATTCGTCGGTCGTCCTTCGATCAAATTCCTTGGCTGTATCACACAGATTGATATGCACCTACACAGTACGTTTCTTCTAAAGAAAATACACCGCTTTACCGTTTTTAAATTGTAATACTCCACCCAGAAAAAGAAAACACTCGTCACAATTTTCTCTTAGAATCTTTCATAATACCTTTCCGTTGAAAAATAGTTTGTACATTAATTTTCTAACTTGGTCTATCAGTTCTCATTCACGCTTAGAAATTTGAAATAAACCAGTTTTTTATGCTAAAAAATAATCTGCCTAAGGGTCAATCTGACACATGAGATCATCGGCTAAAGCTTCATATAAATTAGCTTGCGGGCTTGTACCCGGCAGATATATGGACTTTAATACGTTACACAATCAGTGTCAAATGTGAAGTACGCACACGGCTCTGTTTATCACAGCTAATCAAACTCGCATTTTATGAAAATGTGATGAAAGTGTTCATCCCTTTATCTAGTGTAAAATGACAGGTTTTAGTGTTACCTGCTACCCTAACTGACAGATTAATATCAAATGATGCAGAAATACTTCTCCAAAAATTAATTGACATGAAAAATCAGATGCTGAAAGAACGCGAAAACCCATGACACAACAAACGTCAGTTTGATGTCATCCAATCAGAGGCACTTCAATCTGTTTTATCGTCTTTAATAATGAATCTAAACAATGAATGTACACAAATCTCTGTAGAAATCAAGAAGTGGAAGCCAAAATATCTGTTTTGTAGTGAGTAAAAACCATTGGTTATGAAATAAAAATATACGACAACCTACAAATTTGACAGGGGAGGGTGGAGGTTAGGCCTTTTTGTCATACAGTGTTAGCACTGGAACAAGTGTATTGGTCACTCATACAAAGAAAGAACGCTACAATGAAAGAACACTTTAATGATGGTGACCTTTCATTTCTCCCTTTTCCACTATGTTCTTGTATGCTATATGAAAGACAAATCCAGTCCTTCAAGCCACATTTGAATTGTCGTCTGCTACTGCTCTAAATACGAAAGAGTCTAAAATTATGTTGTTTGGAAAACTGTTAAAACCTTGTCTGTGTCCATTTATTCATAATGACGACTTGCATGCTTGGGCTGCAAGTTAAAATTTAGTTCTTCATCTTTCTGATGATCAAGTGCTTGGAATTACTAAACAGTTGTAATCAAGGTATCCATATTTTAGCAACACATTTTCTTTTTATACCATGCTCAGCATATAACAGATAAAAAGAATAAAATAAAATTGCCATATTTTTCAACTAATCTTATTAGCTGGACACAATATAAAATAAAAAAAAGTTAAAAGTAGGGATTGAAACATACCATGTTCAGTTATGGGGTAAAACTCGATTTTTAGGCTACCGTTAGAATTTCCTTGCTGAAAAATTTGCTGCCTAAGCAAAGTCATTTCATTTACCACTATCATTAAACAAGAGGGCCATGATGGCCCTGTATCACTCACCTGAGTCAATAGGCGAAATTTCACCCCAGGGTCATAATGACCCAATTTAAAATTCATCTATTATTCAGACAAACATTCTGACCAACTTGAGCTGAAAATGTGGCCTCTGGAGAGTCCAAAATGTATTTCTTCAATTTGACCTAGTGACCTAGTTTATGACCCTATGTGACCATATTTCAAACTCATCCAAAATATCAAGACAAACTTGTTATCAAAGGTTCAGGTGAATTGGGCAAGAATTGCCGCCTCTAGAGTGCCCACAAGGTATTTCTGTAATTTGACTTAGTGACCTAGATTATGACCCTACGTGACCCAATTTCAAACCCATTCAAGATATCATCAAGTCAAACATGCTGACAAATTTTCAAGTCAGTTGAGCAAAAATTGTGGCCTCGAGAACGCCCACAATACATTTCTTGAATTTGACATAGTGACCTAGCTTATGACCCTATGAGACCCAATTTCTGATTGATCCGAGATATCATCAAGTAAAACATGTAAACCAATTTTCAGGTCAATTTAGCTAGAATTGTGGCCTCTAGAGTGCCCACAAGGTATTTCTTCAATGTGACCCAATGACCTTGTTTTTGACCCTATGTTATCCAATTTTAAACTCATCCGAGATACCACAAAGACAAACACGCTGACTAATTTTCAGGTCATTTGAGCCAGAATTGTGGCCGCTAGAGCGCCCACAAGATATTTCTTTAAATTTGACCTAGTTGACCTAGTTTATGACCCTATGTAACTCAATTTTGAACTCGTCCAAGATTTTATCATGACAAACATGCTGATCAATTTTCAGGTCAATTGAGTAATAATTGTAGCCTCTGGAGCACCCACAAGGAATTTTTGTAAGTTGATCTAGTGAGACCGAATTTATGACCCTAGGTGACCCAAATTCAAACTCATCCAAAATTTCATCAAGACAAACATTCTGACCAATTTTCAGATCAATTGAGTAAGAAATCAGGCCTCTAGAGTTTCCACAAGGTATTTCTTTAATTTGACCTAGTGACCAAGTTTATGGCCCAAGGTATCCCAAATTTGAACTCATCAGAGATTTAAGTAAGACAAAGATTCTGACCACTTTTCAAGTCAACTGAGCACAGAATGTGGCCTCTAGAGTTCCTAAAAGGTATTTCTTTAATTTGACCTAGTGACCTAGTTTATGACCTAGGTGACCCAAATTCAAACTCATCCGAGATTTCATCAAGACAAACATTCTGACCCATTTTCAGGTCAATTGAGTAAGAAATGTGGCCTCTAGAGTGTCAACAAGGTATTTCTTTGATTTTACCTGGTGACCTAGTTTAAGACCATAGATAACCCAATTTCAAACTCATCCCAGATTTCATCATAACAAACATTCTGATCAATTTTATGGTCATTTGAGTAAGAAATGTGGCCTCTAGATTGCCCACAACATATTTCTTTAATTTGACCTAATGACCTAGTTTATGACCCCAAGTGACCCAAATTCAAACTCATCCAAGATTTCATCAGGACAAACATTCTGACCAATTTTTAGGTCAACTGAGTAAGTAATGTGGCCTCTAGAGTGTCCACAAGGTATTTCTTTGATTTGACATAGTGACCTAGTTTATGACCCCAAGTGACTTGATTTCAAACTCATCCAAGATTTAATTAAGACAAATATTCTGACCAATTTTCAAGTCAATTGAGCAGAAAATGTGGCCTCTGAAGTGTCCACAAGGTATTTCTTTAAATAGACCCTGTGACTTAGTTTATGACCCTAGGTGACCCAAATTTGAACTCATTTAGGATTTCATCAAGACAAACATTCTGACTCATCTTCAGGTCAATTGAGTAAGAAATGTGGCCTCTACAGTGTCCCAGGTATTTCTTTGATTTGACCTAGTGACCTAGTTTATGACCCCAGGTGACCCAATTTCAGACTCATCCAAGATTTAATTAAGACAAACATTCTGACCAATTTTCAAGTCAATTGAGCAAAAAATGTGGTCTCTAGAGTGCCCACAAGGTATTTCTTTAATTTTACCTAGTGACCTAGTTTATGACCCAGGTGACCAAAATTCAAACTCATCCGAGATTTCATCTATACAAATATTCTGACCAATTTTCAGGTCAACTGAGTAAGAAATGTGGCCTCTAGAGTGTCCACAAGGTATTTCTTCAATTTGACCTAGTGACCTAGTTTATGACCCCAGGTGACCCAAACTCAAACTCATACGAGATTTTATCAAGACAAACATTCTGACCAATTTTCAGGTACATTGACGAATCGCAATACCTCAACCAGCACTTCGTGCTCGGGTGAGCTAACAAATAAGCCTAACCATTGTCTGTGACTTGTGATAAACAACATAAAGATGAAGTTTCATAACATTTTGTCCTGTAGTTAAAGAGATATTAATCCATAATGAAAATACATGTGAAGCCCCCTTTTTCCATGACACGGCATTTAATCAAAAAGCTAAAATAATGATATTGTCAGACTATCCATAAGGAACACATGTATGAAGTTTCACAAATTTTTGGCCAGGATTTTGAGTTGAAGATACATGTATATTGATCCTTGACAGAAATATACATGAAGCCCCTTTTTCCTATGAGACCTTATTTGATATCAAAACGGCAAAAAAAACCCCCAATAAATATCGGCAGACATCATTAGGAACACCTGTATGAATTTCCATTAGTTTTTGTCAAGGATTTTAGAAGATATCTGTCCTGAATGACGGACAAACAGATGGTCATTGGTCCATGATGAAATTAAACATTTAGCCCCCTTTTTTCATGACATGGCATTTCATGAAATACAAACAAATAACTATTGTCTGTAACTTGTAATAAACAATATAAAGAAGTTTCATGACATTTTGTCCTGTAGTTAAAGAGATATTGGTCGACAATGAAAATATACATCAAGCCCCCTTTTTCCATGACACAGCAATAAAAACAAGCTGATTAACACCCAGATAGAAGCCCTATTGATAACTAATCATTTCTGTGAAATTATTTCAATATCTGACCTGTGGTTTCAGAGAAGAAGAAGTTTTAGGAATTTCTTAATGTCCGCATAATGCAAAATAGAACCCCCTCCCCCTCCCATGTATCTTGATGGATAAAAGTTTCGCTAACACATTTTCAAAACGGACACCCAAGGAACACTTCTGTGAAATTATTTCAAAATCTGACGGGTGTTTTAAGAAAAGAAGAATTTCAAAGAATTTCTTTAAGTCCATCCATACAGTGCAAAGAGGCGGCCCCCCCCCCTCCCCATGGCCATGTTTTTTGATGGATCAAAATTTCGCGAACATTTTTTAAAAGGGTCACTCAAGGAACATTTCTGTGAAATTATTTTAAAATCTGATGAGTGGTTTAAGAGAAGAAGAATTTCAAAGAGTTTCTTTAAGTCCATACAGTGCAAAGACCCCCCCACCCCCCCACCCCACGGCCATGTTTTTCGACGGATCAAAATTCTGCAAACAAATTTTTGAAAAGGGGAACATTCTTGTGAAATTATTTCAAAATCTGACCTGTGGTTCCAGAGGAGAAGATTTTTAAAGAATTGCTTAGGAAATTCCATTTGGTTG
Source organism: Tridacna gigas (assembly GCA_945859785.2). Classification (NCBI taxonomy): domain Eukaryota; kingdom Metazoa; phylum Mollusca; class Bivalvia; order Cardiida; family Cardiidae; genus Tridacna; species Tridacna gigas. Next base: position 46,640,400 of record OX244035.2, read on the forward strand.
CTATGGCAACCAGAGTTTTTGATGGAATCAAATTCTGTAAACAGGTTTTAAAGAGGACCTACCAAGGAACATTCCTGCCAAGTTTGGTCCAAATTTGCCCAGCGGTTTAGGAGGACAAGATGTTTAAAGAATTGTTGACTCCGCACGACGGACACAGCGTGATCCTAAAAGCTCCCCTTGAGCATGTTGTGCTCAGGTAAGCTAGAAAATGATGCTAAAATACTCCTTGACTCAAAAAATTATCTGGGGCTCTGCTTCCTTACAGAATAGCTTTCCCGTATAAAATCAATACCTGACAACTGTGTTGGGTAGAATTCTCTTTAGCTCAGGGGTTAGTGTGTTGGTCTTTTAATAAACCTCAATAAATGAGGATATTTGCCACATGGGTTCGAGTCCCAGCCGGGGCGGTTTGTATTTGAGCTATGTGTTTGTTGCGAACTTTCATGTTCATGAGAATCATAATTACCCATTGCCTCCTGCAGATAAATTTTCAGTCTTACAGCTGGCAACTGTATCAAAAAGTAGAAATAAATCATGGTTGACCCTCTGGCAAACAATCCTGTTGTGTTTTAATCTCACTGAGGAAGAAGCCTGGTATTTTTTCAATGTCTACATTGTTATCTACCCTTTCAAAGGTAGAAATCATCATTTGGGTCACTTTTGATTCATTGTCTGTAAATTCTTTTATTTTGGGCATGTCTAAAATTTTGTAGTTTGGTAAGGAGTTCCTAAAATATTTGTGAAAACGTTGTAAGAAAAGAAGCAATTTATTGTTACAGGCAATTTCACCTTTTTTTTTTCCCGTCAATATTTTCAATAGAGCAATGTGCAAGAAAAACATTAAAAAGTTCAAAGGATGACTGTTTATAGAATCTTTCTACAAAGGATAGCTGAAAACAGTTGTATGTAAGTGTTAATGAATAAACATTCTATGGATCAAATCACCAACCTTGTGTAGTTGTCGTATAGGTGATATCAAATCCAGGATGTGCGATAGAAGCATCAGTTACAAAATTCATCCAAACAGAATTGGTTGTTGCAAAGATGGGATCTGGTATCATCCAGCCACATATCTTACGGATTATTGGAGATGATGCATCTGAGCCATTATGTATCTGGTGTTACATGGAAAAGAAAACCATGCCTTAACCCTTAGAGTGCCAAATAAACCTATTAACCTTTTACCGAATAAACTTGCATTTCAATGACCCCGACGAAGAGGTCTTTTGAAAACAGTGTGGAAAAAGGAGAAAATGCTGGTAACCAGTAAATTTTCCTTGCTATAGAAGCTAGACTCTGGTCAAAGATTAACAAAAGGTTGGGGATAGTGCAGACCAAAGATCAGATTGCACATCTTGAGCAGTCTGATCTTAATCTATGCCATCCTCAAAATCTGCTGGCAGCGAAAGAGTTAACCCTTTGTCAAAGAGAAATCTCAGACTTGTCCAAATTCAAGGACTTTGCTGGAAACAAAGCAAATGTGGTCAAAAGAATGATATTTGTTTTTAAAAAGGCAGAAACATTGTGAAAAAAAGAGGAGAAAATGCTGAGTACCAGCATTTCCAGCTTTACCAACAAAGTTTTCAAAAATTTTCTTCCTCAGGTTCAAGATAACATGGGATTGTCTAGTATAGGATTAATGGAATTCAAAGTTAACCATTTGCTTTACAAGAAAGAGTTCAGGGCTCTGCAAGAATTTTTGGACTATGAGCAGGCTTTTTATGTCTTTTATTGCAGCAGATCACAAATTCTGGTTTCTTTGCTCAACAAGAGGTCCATAAGAGCCTGTACTGCTCTACTAAATTAACATGTAGTGGCCCTTGCTAACAACAAGAGCACTGCATGTGGACGCAAAGGCTCTGCCACATGTGCTTGATTTTCAGTGAAAATTCTAAGTTGAAAAAAAGGGCATAACTGTATCAAAGAGTATTTTGATGGCTACGTGCCCCTGTTGTATGAGTCCCCTTTTTGATAGTTAACAACTAATCTAAGTTGAGGTGAATATCTTCAGTAATATCAGGAGATATTACAAAATGACAAAGTTTTTGCACGATGCAGACAACGATGCCGCAGATGAAGCCAGGGCTGTGACAGTAACTTGCTCTCTTCGAAAACAGCTGAGATAAAAATTAGACAGTGTCTTAAACCACATACCTCAAGATAGTCAAAATTACAATTGCTGTGCGGTTCTATCTGAAAACTATTGAAATACAGAGACACGGTGGATGATTGTGGGCCTTGTATCAAAATCTGACAGTTTGTATTGTGTGGGTATACACCTGGCCATCCTGGACTGTAAATTTGACCTTTGTTGTCTACATATGTTCTGTTACATGCTGAAATTCACAAGTCAAGTTATATTCCTACACTGCATATCAATATGAGCCATGGTCTGTGAAAAGGGGGTTTAATGCCTCAGCAAAAAGTATCAACCCAGGTCAGCCTGCACAGTCTGTGCAGGCTGACCTGGATCAAAACCTTTTTTGCTATCAGTCAACTTTTTGTATGTCAAAGGAGCAGTTTACCTCAAGATTCAGTTGGTTTTAGACAAAATGGATTTTGTGGGTCCATAATTATATGGCGACTTGCTTGGTAAAATGCATCACAGAGATGCATTAACCCTTTACCACACAATCCCAACTTTTAACGACCCTGTGGAAGAAGCCTTTTGAAAGCATTGTGGGAAAAGGAGAAAATCCTAGTAACCAGCACTTTCTCTTTTCCCACAATGTTTTCTACCCTTTCAAAAAAAAAAAAATTCAATTTTTCAGTCACATTCATTTTGTCGTCAGCAAATGCTTTTAATTTGGACCAGTCTAAAATTTTGCTGTTTTGTAAAGGATTAAACCTCCTTTTGCCACAGCACCATTCATAGTATTATGTTAGTGCATTGTCCTTTGGTCTGGCCAGTGAGACTCAAATTCACCATAAAATAATGCAATATTGGTTGTTTTCATGAATATTGGTGAGTTCTGATTGGCTGAAAAACTTTTTTCATAGCTCCATGAAAAACAAATTCATGCAGCATTGGAACTACTTTTGCTGTCAAACAAATGTAAACAAACATGTGTATGAGATTTCATCATGTTTTTTCTTCTAATTTTATACCGAGTCTGAAGTTCAAATGCTAGCTAAGTGTATTTTCTCTGAATATCATAAATTGAAAACAATATCCAACAAAAAATTCATACAGTCTAAAAGAGAACTTAAAATTCATTGTCAGTTTACTGGGTACGAACTAGATCAATCTAATTTTCAACTTAATTTCAGAGTATTAAACTTCTAGTTACTTAATCTGCAATGTTCAATGCTATGATGACGTCATGAGTTACACGTTTTTACATCATAAACAAGCGGTTTTCCTGCACTATGAAATACCAATGAAATGTGCATTAGAAACTGCAATATTGAATTGACAAAAAAAAAAAAAAAATGCAGAACTTTAGTATCATATTTGTGTGTATTTGTTGTGTGCATGATACTGAATTATAAGGAATAAAGAGAATTTTTCTGTTTTCAAGGAGGTATGAAAACAAAAAACCTAATCACAATTTTCTACGAAACAGCTTTCAAAACTTACAAGCTGTTCTGTAGGTTAGAGAAAATCCTCTGCTCCCTCCACTCGTAGCGGCATAGTTTATTTGCACTGTTTGTCCGAAAGAATCAAACAAGGCTGGTGGTGAACTTCCGCAAAAGTGTACAGTTCGTCCTTGCGTACCCTGAAATTTTAATGCTCATTGATTAGTTCATTACTTGACAAAACAATTTGGACTCCACCAATTTCACAGTATTTGCCAGTGACAAATCAAATACGGCCCAAAAGAAGATCTATGTCTTTGAAATGATAGAAAACATTGAGAGAAAGGGAGGAAAATGCTAGTTACCAGCAGTTTCTCCTTTTCCCACAATGTTTTCAAAAGATTCCTTGTTCTAGGTTGTTAAAAACAGAATTATGTGGCAATGGGTTAAGTACCAATACAGCATACATTAACAACTTGACAGAGCTGTACCAAAGTGGAAAATATCACTTTCCTGTATGATATCTATGCTCATTGGCACATGTAAATTTAATCCTATTATCAAATATTCCCTTGTTTTGATAATTGTGAGGCAGAAAGCTTGCAAAAACTTGCAGGAAAATAGTGTCCATTGATAACATTTTCTCCTTTAACTGCAACATGATATCTACCCATCTAAGGACAAATACCTTTTAGTGCGTTACTCACTGTAAGACCTTTCAACTTGGACATATCTAAATTTTGTTGTTTGGCAAAGAATTATCAAGCAGTACACATATATATTTGTCTCTTTACCAAGCCACAAAATTTCATGCTTGTCCAGTTTGAAAGAATTTACAGAGAACAAAATAAATGTGGCTGACAAAGGATTAAAAATGAATTAGTCTAAAATTTTGTTATCTCATAGAGAGGTAAATCACTACACACCAAGGGGTAATCTCTTAGTTCTAAATACTCTGGTGAACATCCTGTAGTTGACTGAAGATCTATGGCAGTGACATTGACTTCAACAATATCTGTTGATGTCGGAGCATCAATAGTCCATCGGCATGTAACATCTTGTCTGAATGGGTTCGGATATCCAGGAGATGTAATGGTCTGTCCTGCTGATGTTGACACAAATGCACCCCCACATAGAGCTGTAATACATGTGTATCAAACTTCTATCTGAAACAGCCTTACATAACTGTGTCCGTATTCACCAACAATTCTTAAGAAAGTTCTTTGTCTTGTTCTCCAGAATTTTCTATGTCTGAAAGTAACACAACTCCTGATTGGCGAAACCATTTGGTTTAGCCAAATAGGAGTTGTGTTACTATCAAATGTAGAAAATCTTGGAGAATAAGACTAAGAATATTTTTAAGAATGATTGGTGAATACAGACACTGATTTACTTTTAAATATGTATAACTCTTGTACATACCCAAAATATAGACTTGTCCAAATTCAAAGCATTAGCAGACGAAAATTTAAATATTGCTCAAAAGATGGAATGTGTCTTTGATTGGGAAGAAAACATTGTGGGGAAAAGGAGAAAATGCTGGTTACCAGCATTTTCTCCTTTTCCCACAATGTTTTCAAAAGGCTTCTTTTTTAAGGTCATTAAAACTCGTCATTGTGTGGTAAAGGGTTAAATATGCCATTTATAAATCCATAATTTAACTCCAAGCAATAAAATCATTCATCAAAAAAAGAGATGGAAAGCTTAGCTTAGCTTATATGATTATTCCCCAGCTTCTAGGTAAAATTCACTAAACGATCATAATGTTCTTGCAATTCAACTCTTATAATTATCCATACGCTCTCATTAGGAATAGGTGTACAAAGCAACAGTAGTCACCATCTTGGATTACATGCCGAGGCCAAAAAGTATCTAGGTGTCATACCTTTTCAAACAATATTCAGCGTCAGAAACTTTGACAGTTCTTCATACGATACTTAGAGGTCAAGCACTAGAGCAAAGTGAAGAAGCAAAGTGCAAGAAAAACATTAAAAAGTTCAAAAGATGACTGTGTTTATAGAATCTTTCTATAAGGGATAGCTGTGTTGATACAATCTTTCTCAAAAAGGTGTATGTATTTTTCCGTATTTCTTTTCCTGAACACAAAATGGGTATCACCCATCCCTATATCCAATTGTCAACAAGGAATGCTACAATCATTTCAAAGGATAATCATTCCTCAATTCAGGTTACCAAGGATGATCCTATTGGCTACATCGCGCAGTGATGTGGAATGCAACAGATTCCGTAATAACAGAACTCACCATCTTGGGTAATGTATGTAGCATTAAAGCCTGTTCCTGTGACAGAAACATCCGTGTGAAACACAACGTAGAGAGCATTAGATGAGGAGGTGAATGCTGGTGGTATATCTGATCCACAGTAAGTCCCAACTAAAGCGTCTTCTGTGCTCATGCCATCATATATCTGTTAAGATGAACAGAAAATAACAATTGCAGTCACATGACATCTATCTCGACTGGGTGTATTTGATTGGTGGAATATGAGTCATGTTAACCCTTTACCACACAATCCCGACTTTTAATGACCCTGAGAAAAAAGCCTTTTGAAAACATTGTGGGAAAAGGAGAAAATGCTGGTAACCAGCATTTTCTCCTTTTCCCACAATGTTTTCTACCCTTCCAAAAAACAATTTTCAATTTTTCAGTTGCATTTATTTTGTCGTCTGCAATTCCTTTCAATTTGAACCAGTCTAAAATATTGTCATGTGGTAAAGAGTTAATCCTTGCCTAAGGGTTAAATTTCTGACTACTTAAATTGAAAGCATTACAAATTACAAATCTGATGTAGCTCAGCAAGAAGAATTTGTCTTCAGAGGTCTTAAAGACATTGTAGGGAAAAGAGAAAATGTTGGTAACCAGCATTTCCTCCTTTTCTCACAATAATTTTAAAAGTCCTTTTCATATGTGTTGATAAAACTCAGGATTGTGTGGTAAAGGGTTAAAGAGAGGAATTAAGTTCATTTTTAATTGAAGTTATTTAATCAAGGAACTTCATTTTCCAACAAAATATCTAAAAAACTATCTAAGTATATACTAGAACTGTGGTAGGTCGAGTTACCACCCACTGGGTGCCTTTTCATTAGCACCAATCCCCATCCACCACCAAAATGAACCCCAAAGAGCAATAGCTCTCATAATAATCAACAAATCATGTTGAAAATTGCAAGCACACAAGTTTCCATGATACGAAGGCTTCAAATAAAATTTCAACCTAATTGGTTGAAAACTGTGGCTGAAAAAGAGGATACAAAATTACATCTATGGACAGCTAGAAAGATTGATGATAATGAACTACCTGTATGCAGGATAACCCCAATCTCACTTTGTTGTGGTGTGTATCATTATAAGGGATTAATACTTTATCAAACAGCAGAATTCTAGACTTTGTCCTTGTTCAAAGCACTTGCAGATAACAAACTAAATCTAGCTCAAATAATGGTTTTTGCCTTTGATAGGGTAGAAAACATTTTGGGAAAAGAAGAAATTGCTATTTACCTGCATCATCATCTTTATCCATAATGTTTTCAAAGGCCTTCTTTCTCAGGGCTGTTAAAGCTTGGGTCAACCCTTTACCACACAATCCTGACTTTTAACAACCCTGAGAAAGAAGCCTTTTGAAAACATTGTGGGAAAAGGAGAAAATGCTGGTAACCAGCATTTTCTCCTTTTCCCACAATGTTTTCTACCCTATCCAATACATATATCACCATTTAAGCTACACTTAATTTGTTGTCTGCAAATGCTTTCAATTTGGTCCAGCCTAAAATTTTGTCATTTGGTAAAAGGTTAAACTATTTTGTGCTAGTATTGTTTGGAACAGAACAAAAATTCCTCCATCTAATAGTGTAACATGATAGCGTTCAGACATTACTTGCTTTCAAATGAAGGAATTATCTGATGCAGGGACAGAACAGCGCTGTATTGTCAATCAATCAAAATGAAAACTACAGTAAAGATTAAAAGATTAAAACTTTAGGGGCAATAAAAGAAAAAAATCCTTACCTTTACATAATCATATCTACAGGAAGCATGAGGCTCCAAGTTAAACCCAGTGAAGCTGAGTTGCACAACTTTGTTGTTGGGTGCCATGATAAGCCATGGACAGTCCAGGTTGTTTTCATATTGACCGTCCCCGTCTCCATCCACAGATGAAAAGGCCCCAGAAGTTGTATTTAAATAGCCACCGCAGCCATGAGCTGGTCCTAAAGGGATAAATAGGTGGATTAACCTTTCACCAAACCCTCGCATTAATTACTGACCTTGAGGAAAAAAGGCTTTTGAAAACAGTGGAAAAAAGGAGAAAATGCTGGTAGCCAGCATTTTCTCCATTTCCCGCACAGTTTTCTGTTCTTTCATAATGGGCCAATGGGCTGATGATAGTCATCGCATCAGGATTAATTTCTCTCTCACAGCTGATCATTGATTGCACGATGTTCTGGTGGGAGAGCAGCCTGTGGCTTTGTAATAAAACTGTGCAAAGTACTACTGGTAGTAAAAGAACCCCCAGAAAAGAACGGATATGTGCACTGGCCACCGCGTTGTAACAGAGATAATGGTAAAAACAGTTTTAAATATCAAACAAACTGTTCTTTCATAGCTAAAGCTCACCTTCTAGGCCACATCATATTTTTATTCTGCAAATGCTTTCAATCTGGAAAAGTCCAGAACCTTTTTGTTTTGTGAAGAGTTAACATTATCACGAAAAGAAAATTAAGGCTGTCCAAATTGACAGTATTTGCAGACAACAATTTAAATATGGCTCAAATGAAAAGTCGAGATTGTGTGGAAATGGTTTAACCCTTAGAGCGCCGAATAAACCTATCAGACATTTTCATCCTAGAAATATGACCCAAATAATTGCCATTTCATGGTAGCTTTTGCCTACAGTGATTCAGCAAAGCGGTCAATGTAGATCAAAGATCAGGCTGCATGTTTTGTGCAGCCTGATCTTGATCTACACTGGCCGCAAACGCAACTATAGTCATGAAAGGTGCTTTAAGGGTTAAAAGGTAGATAAATTGTGGAAAAGAGAGAAAATGCTTATCCTCATTCTCTAATGTTTTCAACAGCTTCCCACTTCTGGCTCTTAAAAACATTGGAATGCTCTGTAAAGAATACATTTACAGAACAAGATCAGACAGCACAGAACATGTTGTCTGGTTTTGGATTCACAATGTATGCTGTGTTGATATATTTTGCATATAAGTAGTCCTGGAATTACCAATTGATAGCCTTTATTCCTGACAGAAAATCTTCTGTCTTTATTTTGGCACACTGAGGATTAACTCTCTACCAAACAACAAAATTTTAGATTCATCGAAATTGAAAGCATTTGCAGACAACAAAAATGATAAGGCTAAAATGATGGCCTTTATCCTTGAACAGGAAGAAAACATTGTAGGGAAAGGAGAAAATGCTGGTTACCAGCATTTTCTCCTTTTCCCCAATGTTTTCTAAAGCCTTTTTCAAGAAAGTCATTAAAACTTGAGATTGTGTTGTAAAAGGGCTAAATCTTATTTCAATTCTACAACCTGTACTCTAAGTGGATGTTCTCAAAATTTTGTCTTGTAATATTTGTTTCAAAATAAGACTCGCTGATACTGCACAGTCATTTTTCCATCAACTTACCATATGTTTCATAGTAAACTCCCCTAAACCCTCCCCTTGTTACACTGCCGTCTGTTATGAAATTTAGAGTCATTCTATTAGTTGTAGACCTTATCATATCTCTTGGTACCACCTCTCCACAGTATCGACCAATCAGAGGTGAGCTGAGTGTGGGACCATCAAAGATATCAACATAATCATAGTTGCATGTAGAATGGGGTTCAAGCTCAAAGTCTGTAAATCTGAAAAAAGGCAAACATTGAAAAAAAAAAATTATGTCGAGAAATCTTTGACTGGGCCGTACAACCTAAATGACAGTAAATGTTGTTTTACAAAGATAGCTTCCAAAAAGACATGTCATATTGCACTATGCAAAGTTAACAAGGGCAAACTGGGACATACACATGAAGGTCAACTTGCTTGTTACCTACATGTTGCTCAGCCATCTATTTCTCCTAATAATGGGTCAGTCCTTAGGGATAGCTCCTTTTCCTACAGTCTTTTCAAAGCTGTTATCCGATAGATAGGCTCATTAACTCTTTATTAACCCTTTACCACACAATCCCGAGTTTTGACAACCCTGGCAATGAAGCCTTTTAAAAAATGTTTTGGGAAAAGGAGAAAATGCTGGTAACCCAAAATGTTTTCTACACTTCAAAAAACAACTGTCAATTTTTTGAGTCACATTTATTTTGTTGTCTGCAAATGCTTTCAGTTTGGACAAGTCCAAATTTTGTCGCTTGGTAAAGAGTTAAATGACAAAAACTTTAAGATTACCCAAACTGAAAGCTTTTACAGCCTACAAATTAAATACGGCTCAAAACATTACAATTTGTCTTGAAAAAAGTACAAAACATTGTGGGAAAGGGAGAAAATGCTGGTTAACAACATGAGGAAAAGTGAAAAAACCATACTAAACCTTTGCCTGTGTAATGGAGAAAGAATAAATTTGATAAAAGAACTTACTTGAAGTTAATAACTCTGTTCTCTTGGACTGTAATGGACCATGTACAGTTTTGATTGTTGTGGTAATTTACAGGGTGGGTTGGTGTTCGAATAAGTCCAGTAGGACCTGTATATACCCCACCACATTCTGACACCCTGCAAAAAATATTGGGCATATTGTCAGCAACCTTTCCTCATTATGTAACCCTTGATCTTGAGATTTACAGAACTTAGGATTCAGGGCTTGGTTTCATGAAAAAATTTAAGTTTCTTATTTTTCTCAAATCCACTCACGTAATCATTTTCTGACTTAAGCTGAGTTTATTATTAGAGATGCATTTCACTAACATCCTGAGTTGACACAACGTTTCAGACTCGACTCAGCAAAATGTTTTTAAACAGACTTAATACAGTTAACAGACTTAAGTCCATTAACTCTTTACCACACAATCCCAAGTTTTAATGACTCTGAGAAAGAAGATTTTTAAAAACATTGAGGGATAAGGAGAAAATGCTACCTGTTCAATGACAGATATTATCATGTGAAAAACATTTGAATTGTTGTCTGTAAACTCCTTCAATGTGGACGAGTCGAAAATTTTGCCGTGTGGTAAAAGTTAAATAAAACAAGACTATTCCTATCCATACAGAAGTACATGTATTCCTAAAAACAGTTTATCACATAAAACCTCCTCCGGAAGTGTATTAAACCCATGACTTATTTTTGGTAATACACTAGTGTATTATCGTTTTTTGGGTCCCGGGTTTGATCAGTTTGGAGTCGTGAGCGCATGAAGCTGGGGAAACCAGCCACAACACATGCCGGAATTCGTGTGACAACGCCTTTTCGCGGAAAAATGACATAATTGTTGCTGTGGTGTATACACGCGGAATGTTTTTGATTTTCATGTTTAATAAAAACAAAGAAATGCATCAAAAGTCTTTTAAATCAACAAAATTGCGGAAATAGGTGGACCTATCCCATCTAGAAACTGTTTCATACTACTTTCGGTGTAAATATCAAAGAACTATCTACTTGTGTATGTACACATTTGAAACCAAACTACAACTGTAACTATGGACCCATGAATAGTGTATAGGCTAAAGATGATGATGCAGGATATACTTTGCCTGTCATTCGTTTTATATGATAAATAGAATCTCACATTCGTGTTTATGTATTATCATTTTTATCAAACTCGTTGACTAAAATGTATTTGACGCTCGCCAAGGCTCGCGTCATACATTTTTAGTCAACTCGGTTGATAAAAATGATAATACATAAACACTAACGTAAGATCCTCTATTTAAGCCTAATATTGTAAAAGAAATAGAAAACATTGTTGAAAACTAAGTATATTATTTATTGTTATTATGAAATATTAGATTCAAGATGTGAATATCCGAAAACTGCAAGTAAAAAGTTTGGCTAAAATCAAAGACTGTTCAAAAATGAAATCAAAGCAGAACTGCTCATTCTTTGTTTTCCAGGACATGACAACTTCAACTAATACTGCAAACAACTGGCAGACAACTTTTGAAAAACAGCATGACAAAAGAAGAGCTTACCAGTAGGAAATAATTTCTCCTGTCACATTTTATTCACATAAGTATTCACTGAAGTATAGGTATATGAATTCATTATGATTGTTTAAATTTTAAATGAATGTTTTCAAAATCATCTGTAGAAATTTGCTTGGAGAAGTTAAATGACTTTAACCCTTTACCACATGACCCAGAGCTTTAATGAGCTTTAGGAAAAAGGCTTTTGAAAACATTGTGGGAAAAGGACAAAATGCTGGTAACCAGCCATTTTCTCCTTTTCCACAACGAGCTCTACCTTTTCTGACAGAAATTCCAACATTTGACCCACATTTAATTTGTTGTCTGCAAATGCCTTGGATTTAGACAAGTTCAAAAATTTGTAGTCATGTACAGGGTTAACAAGCATTCTGATAGTATTGCATAGCAATACACAGTCCCCTACCGACCATATATATCGCTGGCATGTCAGTGAAATTTTTTAAGTCCAAGGCCCGAAAATGCGTCAAAAAGCAGTGGAGCGGGACGAAACTCAAACTTGATGTGTAAGTCATGGTGGTTGATGTACACACCAAAAATCAGCTCTGTATGTAGCAGTGTTTAGAAAAAAAATGCGGAAAAATGTTTTATCAGTGAAATTTTGTAAGTCCAAGGCCCATAAATGCATCAAAAAGCAGTGGAGCCGGACGAAACTCAAACTTGATGTGTAAGTCATGGTGGTTGATGTTCACACCAAAAATCAGCTCTATATGTAGCAGCGTTTAGAAAACAAGTGTGGAAAAATGTTTTATCAGTGAAATTTTTTAAGTCCAAGGCCCGTAAATGCGTCAAAAAATAGTGGAGCACAACGAAAGTCGAACTTGATCTGTAAGTCATGGTGGTTGAGTTACACAGCAAATCTGAGATCAATACCTACCAGCGTTTAGGAAAAAAGTCCGGAAAACTGATTTATCAGTGAAATTTTGTAAGTCCAAGGCCCGTAAATCCGTGAAAAACCAGTGGACCGGAACAAAAGTCGAATTTAATCTGTAAGTGATGGTGGGTGACTTACACACCAAAACTCAGCTCAATATGTACCAGCGTTTAGAAAAAAAGTCCGGAAAACTGAATTGCCGGACTGACGGACAGATGGACAGACGGACGGACAGAGTGCAAACCTAAAGTCCCCTTCGGCTTCGCCGGTAGGGGACTAATATTCAAGTTTGATCAGCCTCAAAATTGTGCAAACATAAGTTCCTTCAATCAGAAGGCTAAGAGTTCAATATATATATATGAGCCATGCTTTGTGAAAAAGGGGGTTTAATGCATCTGCAAAAAGTATTCAGACCGGTCAGCTTGTGCAGTCTGGGCAGGCTGACCTGGATCAACAAGTTTTGCTTATAGTATTTTTTCTGCATGTCCAATGACCGTTCTAATTCACAATTCATTTAGTAGTAAGACAAAATGGATTTTATAGACCGACTTGGTATAACGCAATAAGGATATGCACTAAATCCCCTTTTCACAGGCCATGGCTCATATACATGAGCCATGCTCTACCAAAAGAGGGCTTAATGCATCTCCAAGATGCATGATACCAAGAAAGCCATCACATACTTATGGATCCAAAATTGCCACCTTTTTTAACATTAACAACCAATTTAATAATGTGGTACACTGGTCCTTGGACATTCAAACAAGAGGGCCATGATGGCCCTGTATCGCTCCACTGGCTTATAAATATAAACCACGAAGAAAAGTCTTCACTATATAAGCCCTTATAAAACTTTGACCTCATGGCTACAGTCTGACTAAATGGGGAATATTGTATTAGAAGAATAACATGCCAAATGTGGGAGTTCTTGGCCTTATGGCTGGTAACAAGATGGTTTCTGAACTTTTCACTCCATAAACCCATGTAAAACTTGTGATCCCTGGTGCAGGGCCAAACTTGATCCTAGAGCTGTAACTTGGGCCCTCTTTGTAACTGTCCACTAAATAATGCTATAATTATATGCAAAATTTGGTAGCCTAAGCCTTATGGCTATGTACACCAAGATTTAAAAGTTTTCCCTATGTAAGCCTATGTAAATCTTGTGAACCCCCCCCCCCTCCAAGTATGAGGCCAAATTGACCCCAGGACTATACTTTGGGCACTTTTGGTAGATTCCAACTAGATCAAGCTAAATGCCAAATTTGGTAGCTCTAGGCCTTATGGTTTCAGACAAGAAGATATTTAAAGTTTTCTCTATATAAGCCTATGTATAAAACCTGTGACCCCTGGGGAAGAGCCAATTTTGACCCCAGGGCTATAATTTCAAGAAACATGATAGAGGTCTACTACATAAAGCTACATGCCAAATTTGGTAGCCCTATGCCTTATGGTTTCAGACAAGAAGATATTTAAAGTTTTCTCTATATAAGCCTATGTAAAACTTGTGACCCCTGGGGAAGAGCCAATTTTGACCCCAGGGCTATAATTTCAAGAAACATGATAGAGGTCTACTACATAAAGCTACATGCCAAATTTGGTAGCCCTATGCCTTATGGTTTCAGACAAGAAGATTTTTAAAGTTTTCTCTATATAAGCCTATGTAAAACTTGTGACCCCTGGGGCAGAGCCAATTTTGACCCCAGGGCTATAATTTGAAGAAACTTGATAGAGGTCTACTACATAAAGCTACATGCCAAATTTGGTAGCCCTATGCCTTATGGTTTCAGACAAGAAGATTTTTAAAGATTTCCAATATTTTTCAGTTTTGTTGCCATGGAAACCAGAGTTTTTGAAGGAATCAAATTCTTTCAAGAAATTCTGAAGAGGACCATGTCAGGATCATTTCTGTGAAGTTTCGTGAAAATCGGATGGGTAGTTTCAGAGAAGAAGATGTTTGAAATAAAAGTTAACGCACGGACGGACGGACGGACGGACGACCGGACGGACGGACGGACGGACGCACGACGGACACCGGGCCATGACATAAGCCCGCTGGCCTTCGGCCAGTGGAGCTAAAAACTGACAAATAGAGAAAAGTTTTGGCCCAGGTCAGCCTGCAGTCTGCACAGGCTGACCTGGGTCAATACTTTTCGCAGATGCATCAAGCCCCCTTTTCACAGATCATGGCTCATATACATGTACTCCAACTTTTGCATATTTGAATGATTGGCACTTCAATGCCTCTTACAGTTTGGCTTTTACCTGTACATAAGTCTAAATCCAGTTCTAGTAACAGATCTGTCTGTCCAAAACTGAATAAACAGTTGTCCAAGGGCACTTAGGTCCTGTGGGGCTGTTGTTCCACAATACTTCCCTAACTTTCTGCCCTCTGTGCTGTTTCCTTCATAAAAGGCCAGGAAATCAAAACGACAGTTTGTGGCAGCTGCAAATGAAAGGCAGTTGTCTCTGTCCTTTACAAACTAGGTCTGTACTTCAGAAAGCATTTGACAACATTGCGGCTGATGGAGAAATATTCAGGAGTTTTCTTACTGGCTGCAAATCTGATGTTTTTACTTGATTCTAAAATTTTGTCGTTGGATAAAAACTGATCCCTTGCCAAACAGTCCCAAGTTTTAACAACCCTGAGGAAGAGGGCTTTTGAAAATATGTGGGAAATGGAGAAAATGCTGGTAATCAGCATTTTCCCTTTTTCTCCTATCCTTTTGAAAACATATCTCATCAAATGAGTCACATTTACATAGCCATCTGCAAATACTTTCAAAATGGACAAGTGTAAAATTCTGTTTTCAGTTTGGTATAAAAGGTGGCCCAAAGGAAAGGTAACACTTTTGCAAACAAATGACTTCTCTTCAGATTTCACATGAATACATTAAGGATACATAGATAAGTAGAGCAAAGATAAAAGCTTTGTTTTCTAATTAAGCTATTCTAATATCTTATGAAAGCAATAAAGGCTAGCAGTTTTTTCACAGTTATTCCCAAAATCATGTGGCGAGTCATACCAGGTTTCTGAAATTTCCGTCGGTGAGTCATACCATGTTTCTGAACTTTTAGTCCTATGCACCTAAGTTATTGACTGGGCCCCTAAATTCATAAGTTTAGGTACACTGGTTAGAAAAAGCCCCATAACATTAGCATACGTTTCATTATCAATCTTATAAACTTTGGAGTCAATGTGTATCAAAAACATTTCACTGTTCTCTGGCCTTAAACTGTACATTTTTGATTTCAGATATGCTCTCAGAAAGATGATCAGACATCAATCACTCCATGTTAGAAAACAAAAACTTATCAACATTCCAACACCACAACACTAAATTTTCCATAGTTTCTACCATCAAGATAAGCTTCCAATTACACTCTTTAACTCTTTACCACAGGACAAAATTTTAGACCCGTCCAAATTGAAAGCATTTGCAGACGGCAATTTCATTTTGTCTCAAATGATGCGATTTGTCTTTGATAGGGTGGAAAACATTGCGGGAAAAGGAGAAAATGCTGGTAACCAGCATTTTCTCCTTTTCCCACAATGTTTTCAAAAGACTCTTACATCAGGGTCGTTAAAAGTCGGGATTGTGTGGTAAAGGGTTAGTTTGATACTTTTTTCATGACAAGAAAAAGACAACTGTGAATGTAAATGGGAAGTAAATGTGTTACTTCTTAGAATATGGATGCACCTTTGTAACACTAAAATGCTTATAAAGGGGTTTTCCCTGAGTTTTTTTTGGTAATGGAAGAAGACAAATTAATCTTCAAGAGTGTATTTTTCTTCTACTGACTTCCAATCAAAGATGCAATTACTTCTTTTCCATTGGAGTTTTCAAATTCTATAAGGGCGTAAAAACCTTTGTATGATAAATGTGTCACTCTTTTGCAGTGAACTAAATGGGTTCGACTTTTCTTGAGGTCTGAAAGGAGATTTTCAATGCAAGTGAAGCTGATTTTGGTCACATATTAGCATCAGGTAGTGAACAGTGAAGGTCCAAGATCAGACTGCACATTCTGTGCAGTCTGATCTTTGACGTATGCTGTCTGCAAAAGCTGTTCGCGGCAGCAATGACAGAGAAAGAGTTAACTGTGTACTTACATTCAATGTTGAAGTTATTAGAGTCAAATCTCACGATGATAAAATGTTCTGGCTCCATATGCAGGGTATAGTTACATCGTAGATTGTCACGATACTGACCAGGAAAACCCGGAGATGTCAAGACTCCATTTTGGCTACCAGTTATATACCCACCACAACCTGGTATAAAACACTTAAACTTTGAATTCACAATCCTGAGTTTTAACAACTATGAACAAGAAAACTTTGGAAAACATTGTGCTAAAAAGAGAAAATGCTGGTCACCAGCATTTTCTCATTTTTCCACAGTGTTTTTTTTTTATCCTTACACAGAGAATTTCCACTATTTGAGTACCCTTCCATTTGTTGTCTGTAAACGCTTTCAGTTTGGGAAAGTCTAAATTTCTGCTGTCTGGTATAGAGATAAACACTGTAATTTTATCAAATAGTATTTTATCTTGTTTGTGAGTTCATGAAAAAGTTTCTTTTAGTCTGCTTTCAACAGAATTTCCTCTTTTGTCACCATGTTTTCATGAGTGTATACTCAAGTATTCAAGTATTCATTAACCCTTAGAGTACCAATACAAGCAAGACAATATCATGAAAAAAGACTCAAGTAATTTATCTTTGACCAGAATGTTGCACATTTTGTGCCGTCTGACCTTGATCCACACTGGCCACAAAATCAACCGTAATTGGCAAAGGACCTCAAAGAATATAATGATATTTTACAAGGATCCTTTTTTCTTCAGGCATTTGTTTGAGGAGGTAAGGATTTAAATTTTTACCAGACACAAAAATTAGACTCATCCAAACTGCAAGCATTTGCAGATGACATATTATATGTAACAATGATATCCATCTCCGAAAGGGTAGTTCATGTTGTAGGAAAGGTACAAATTGCTAGTTACCAGCATTTCCTACCTTTTTCCCAATACTGCTTTGACAGTATCTTACTTCAGACTTTTTAAAACACTTTACTGTTTGGTAAAGACTTAACCCTTTACCAAACGACTCTGAGTTAAAACAACCCCATGGAAAAGGCTTTTGCAAACTTTGTGGGAAAAGGAGAATGCTGGTAACCAGAATTTTCTTCTTTCCCAACTAAAACTGCCACAAAGCAGAACAAGTGCTTGTCAAGCACCAGATCCCCCGCCGATTGGGCTTTTTCTAACACAGCACCGAAATAAGAGCTTCAAGTGAAGATAAAAAAACAAGCATATTTTCTTTTTTCAAATACAGGTCCAAGTTATGAAAGTTGGCATTAACATGATATAATAACTACAAAACATTAAAACTTAATCAATATTGAAGTTTCTGAAAAAGAAAAAAAGACACTTTTTCTTTTTAAAATGCATACAAGAGTTATAAAACTTTTTTGTGTTCATGCCATAAGTATGAAACTTGGCCAAGAATATCATCTAATGATCAAAAAAGCATATGTGAAGTTTCAAATCAATATAGTAGTTTCTGAGAAAGAAGCCCCACATTGAAATTTTCAAGTTATAAAGGGAGATAATTTTCTTAAAATTCATGCAAGAGTTATGGAAAATGGCCAAAGACATCATTTGGTAATCATAAAAGAATATGTGAAGTTTCAATGTATTATCCATAGTAGTTTCTGAGAAAAACACCAAACTATGCAATTTTAAAGTCAAAGAAGGGAGATAATTTTCTTAAAATTCATGCCAGATTAACATGTTGACATGGCCATCCAGCGCCGATGCTCCGTTGTTAATAGATGTATTGGACAGTGGAACATAGTTTTTCAATTATGTTCTGGACAAAAGTTAAGCCTGAAAAATAAATGGGGGACGGAAGGAGGGACTGACAGAGACTATTACCATATCCCCCCCCCCCCCCCCCCCCCCCCCCAGGGGATAATAAGTATGAAAAATAAACTAGCACTTGTCCCAGAACAGGATAAATTCATCAAAGGTTAATCAGTCAAAAAAAGCCTGTGAATGTAAATGGAAATGTGCAAACAAAAATCCAAAGTAAAAATTTACAAAGGGCAATAACTCCAAAAATACTGAAGATAGAGTTATGGTTCTTGTGCACTGCACTTCTCCTCAATTAGTTCTATATGTGTGTGAAGTTTCAAGTTCCTAGCTTTTATACTTTTGGAGCTATACGCCAGACAGAAATCCAAAGTAAAAATTAACAAAAGGCAATAACTCAAAAATTACTGAAGACAGAGTTTTGGTTTATGTGAACTGCACTTCTCCTTAATGAATTCTATAAGTGTATATAGTTTGAAGTTTCTAGCCTTTGTACTTTTGGAGATATGCTCCGGACAAAATTCCAAAGTGAAAATTTACAAAGAGCAATAACTCAACAATTACTGAAGATAGAGTTATGATTCTTTAGCACTGCACTTCTCCTTAATTAGTTCTATATGCGTGTGATGTTTCAAGTTCCTAGCTTTTATACTTTTGGAGATATGCTCCGGACAAAAATCCAAAGTTAAAATTTACACAGGGCAATAACTCCAAAAATACTGAAGACAGAGTTATGGTTGTTGTGCACTGCACTTCTCCTCTATGAGTTCTATATATGTGTGAAGTTTCAAGTTCCTAGCTTTTATACTTTTGGAGATATGCTCCAGACAAAAATTCAAAGTAAAAATGTACAAAGGGCAATAACTCCAAAAATACTGAAGACAGAGTAATGGATCTTGTGCACTGCACGCCTCCTCAATGAGTTCTATATGTGTGTGAAGTTTCAAGTTCCTAGCTTTCATACTTTTGGAGATATGCTCCGAACAAAAATTCCAGAAAAAAAATGTACAAAGGGCAATAACTCCAAAAATACTGAAGATAGAGTAATGGTTCTTGTACACTGCACGCTTCCTTAATGAGATCTATCCACTTGTGAAGTTTGAAGTTGATATCTCAAATACTTTTGGAGATAAGCTCCGGGACAAAAATGTGGGACGGAAGGACGGATGGAGACTATTACCATATCCCCCGCCGCCTTTTCGGCGGGGGATAAAAATACTCCTACCAGTGGCTTGTCACTGAATCAGCACAATCAGAGAACAGAAATGATTTTCAAAACAAAGTTCATCTTTGATCTTGACCTTTGACCCATGTGACCCAAAAACAATACGGCACCTACTTGGGTCAAGTACAACACCTGTATAAAAATTCAGGGTCTTAGGTCAAACAGCTTTTGAGTTAGAGCATGGATACAATTTTCAAACAAAGTTCACCTGTGACTTTGACCTTTGACCCATGTGACCCAAAACAATAGGGCACCTCCTTGGGTCAAGAGCAACACTTGTATAAAATTTCAGGATCCTAGGTTAAACAGCTTTTGAGTTAGAGCACAGAAACAATTTTTAATCGAAGTTCACCCATGACCTTGACCTTTGACCCATGTGACCCAAAAACAATAGGGCACCTACTTGAGTCTTGAGCAACACTTGTATAAAGTTTCAGGGTCCTAGGGCAAAATAATGTTTTCTATCCATCTAAAAGCAAATTTCAAGCTTTGAGGCACATTTATTCTGTAGTCTGCAAAAGCATTCAACTTCAACAACTATAATTTTGTTGTTTGGTAAAGACTTAAACATAATCAAATAAAGGCAATAAACACGGACAGTAACACAGCCACAGACCAGCCCCCATAGCTGAAGTGGTACAGAGTAGAACTTGTAAACATCAAGTCTTGGGTTACTTGAGGATGTGGATTCCAGCCCTACGGCTGGCCATCTAAAATCATTAATAGTCTTTCGCATGAGATGTTAAACCAAGGTCGTGTATATTGGTGCCATACACCAAGCATGCTAAAGAACCACACATAACTTAGCATGGGTTTAGTCCTGTGTCATGCACTATCCCTCGTAACAAAACCAACAGCCTTCAGCGGGGTGTCGCCCATATGGGCAACTGGTGACGACAATAAGTAAAAGGAAAATCAATCAGTAATACAGCTGAAGTTTATCTGTAACAATATATTGGGTTTCAAACCTGACACCCAGTTTGCAGAGAAACCATTCCCATTGGTGGTAGGATCTGATCTAAACTTAACCACCATTCTCCTCCCTGAGGACTGCAGGGGTGGGGGTAAAGTGTTTCCACACCAACGCCCAAGTGAAACCAGTGTCCCATTCTCAAGGGCATCACTAACCTGCAAGATAAAAGGAAAATATGATCATTCCATTAAACTCTTTACAACAGGGTAAAAATGTAGACTTTCCCAAAATGAAAAGATTTGCAGACAATAATTTAAATGTGGCGAAAATAATGGAATTTTTGATAGGGTAAGAAACATTGTGGTAAAAGCAAATATACTGGTTATAGCATTTTATCCTTTCCCACAATGTTTTCAAAAGGCTTCTTCCCCAAGGTCAGTAAAACTCAGAATTGTGTGGTGAAAGGCTAACCTTTAACGGCCAATGGTAACTTGAACAACCTTTGCGCATGGTGTAGATCGATATCAGACTGCATAAAATGTGCAGTCTGATCTTAGGTCTACGCTGTACGCTACATACTACTAAACTATGACAAAACTTGTCTTCAGCTGCTGTAGAGATCTAATTCAACTGTTAAAAAATACTTATTTGGTTAGTTAGCAGCAAAGGAGGTAACCACACGATCCAGAGATTAAATGACCCTGTTAGAAAGACTATTGAAAACATTGCTGAAAAAGAAGAAAATGCTGGTAATCAGCATTTTCTTCTCCCACGATGTTTTCTACCCTATCATAGAACAGAAAGGCATACTAAAGGCCAAAAGTAAACAATTCTGATTTCAACATGCAAACAAAGCCAGTTCACACCATTATGTATGGACATTTCATCGAGTCTGATATTGTGCCACACTGAGTGTAACAGTGCAATCTTCTAGTTGCTGGCAGGAAAATGCATCATAAAACTAAAGTGAAAGTTGGCAAAAGCTGGTAACCAGCATTTTTTCCTTTTTCCTTAATGTTTTCTATCCTTTCATAGATAAATCTCAACATTTTAGCCAATTAAATTTGTTGACTTCAAATTATTTGAATTTGGACAAGTCTAAAATGTTGTTATTTAGTTTAGAGTCAATAGCAGGCCACATAAAACTGTGTCTTGCTCAAGTTCAGTCTGTGGTCTGTAGTAACTGTTGTATAAATACAGAATACGACGTTGTAGTAACTTTCCTGGTGCTTGTATTCAATTTGAGCAGTGCGAGGAAATTTGATATCACTCGAGAAGGTTGAGTGAGATGTCAAATTTTCCTATGCAGTAAGTAAGTAAATACAAGCACCAGAAAAGTTACTAAAAGATAATATTATTTTAATTATATACCTTCAACTTTTAACGACAAAATTTTGCAGTAATAGACATTTAATTCAAAAAAGGTAAACAAAGCAAAACAAATAATGGTGTAGTGGGTAGCAACTTCGTTTTTATGAATGGCAGACAAATATTATAGGGAAACATTTTTTACCAATCAAATTGCAAATCAATACATATGTATTTCATTTCTGAGATACATCATCATACCATATTTGGAACCGTATTTGACACTGTGTACCTATGGATTATTTTTATGTCATGTTTGATACTTTATCTGCTTGCAACACACATATTTGAGCCGGAAGCCAGGTATATAATAAATTTCTATACAACAGCAGCAAAATGTGGGGTAAGGGGAGGAAGAGTTCAGAACACAAATATACTTGTGTGGATGTACGCAGAAAGATAAACAGATGAATGGACAGAGAGGCTGATCCCACGACATCCACAAGAAAGTTCCTGCTGAAGGGATATAAAGAGAAAAATTAAACAAATAGAATAACTATCAACCCGTAAAGCGCCGTCCATGACTACAGTTGCCTTTGCACCCAGTGTAGATCAAGACCAGACTGCACAAAATGTGCAGTCTGATCTTTGATCTTCACTGTCTGCTTTGCTGAAACACTGAAGACAATACAGACAAAACTGCAATTATCTGGGTCTTATTCAAGACTGAAAATGTCCATTGGCTCAATTCAGTGCTGCAAGGGTTAAAAAAAAACACACAAGATTACCTCTACATAATCCAACTGACAATTGCCCTCATTCTCCATGTCAAATGGAGGGTTAAAGGTCAAGTTGACGAAGAAGCCAGGGTCAGTATTGATGTCCCATACACATTCTGTATTGTGGGGATAGCTGCGTGGGTAATTGGGGGTACTAAAGTTCCCTTCTGGGCTGTGTAATGTGCCCCCACAACCTAGAATATGGAAAGCAAAACGAGTGAAATCTGTCTGAAAAAGCATGGCTATATACTTTTAAATATTAACTCAACAATTGTTTACTTTTGTGACCCTAAGACAGAAGTGCTTTGAAAACATAGTGGGAAAAGACAAAAGCGCTAGTTACCAGTCTTTTCATCTTTTTCAAACAATGTTTTCAACCTTTCAAATAAAAATCTAAGCATTTGGGCCACATTTAATATGGACGAACCTATATTTTGTACTGTAGTAAGAGTTTGATACTTTTCCTATTATTTTCTACATAACTGACTATACATGAACTGGCAAACTATTCTTTTTCATGAATTTCTCAAGAAACAAACCTACTGCCATTCCATTTTCAAAGGTATCAATTTCTTTACACCATATTTGATGACTAATAAGAACAGTCAAGTGCAAGTTTAAAAACAAATTGGAACTGCCACAGGCATACTCAGACCTATTCCCTCCTCACAGGATCTGGAAACATTTCAAAGGGCCATAACTCTTTACCACAAAATGCCGACTTTCAACGACCTTGAGAAAGAAGCCTTTTGAAAACATTTTGGGCAAAGAAGAAAATGCTGGTAACCAGCATTTTCTCTTTTTCCCACAATGTTTTCTACCCTATGAAAGAAAAATCACATCATTTGAGCCACAATGAAATTGTCATCTGCAAATGCTTTCAATTTAGAAAAGTCTAAAATTTTGTTGTCTGGTAAAGGGTTAAAATGCCACTGATCATAATAAAAATTCCATTTTATATTCTACTTAAAACAAATCCCATCTTTTGATAGATATTTAATTTGTTGCCTGTAAATCCTTTCATTGTTGTTTGTTAAAGAGCTAACCCTTTACCAGAAGACAAAATTATAGCCCTGTCCGAATTGAAAGCATTTACAGACGACAATTTCAATGCGACTCAAATGGTGCAATGTTTCTTTGATGGGATAGGAAACATTGTGGGAAAAGGTGAAAATGCTGGTTACCAGCATTTTCTCTGTTTCTCATAATGTTTTTAAAAGGCTTTTCTCCTAGGGTCGTTAAAAGGCGGCATTGTGTAGTCAAGGGTTAAAACTGGGAGGAGCAGCAGACATATTCCATGGGATTTGTCAGAGAAATGGTAAAAAACATTGTGGGAAAAGATGAAAATGCTAGTAACCGGTGTTTTCTCCTTTACTTACAGTAAATATCCAAAGTTCTTAAAACACAGGATCATCTGTAAAGGGATAAACTGCAGGTACTGGGCCTATTTTAGTATGAAAATATCTATTTCATGAAAATATCTATTTCACGTTTGACTTTCCATGAACAAGCCATTGTTTTCTCAAAACAGTAATTTACCTTCTGACTCAAAGGTGTAATTTGCTCTAAAACCTCTTGCAGACATGCTGGGGTCAGTGTAAAACACAAGTCTGAGTGAACTTGACTGTGAACGAATTGCTTGTGGTGTATTGCTCCCACAGAATCTGCCAACGGATGGCGATGATGCGTATGGACCATTAAATATCTCAACATAATCATACCGACATCTGGTGTGTCTTTCTATGTCAAAATCGTCAAACACCAGCTGAAAGTGCACAAATAAAAAAGATATTCATATGGAATCCTGAGAGTACGTCAAATCTGTAACCCTTTACCAGATGACAAAATTACAGCCTTGTCCAAATTGAAAGCATTTGCGGATGACAATTTCAGTGTGGCTGAAGTGGTGTATTTTTTCTTTGATAAAATAGAAAATATTGTGGGAAATGGAGAAACTGCTGGTTACCAGCATTTTCTCCTTTTCCCACAATGTTTTCAAAAGGCTTTTTTCCAGGGTTGTTGAAAGGCATCATTGTGCGGTA
Source organism: Tridacna gigas (assembly GCA_945859785.2). Classification (NCBI taxonomy): domain Eukaryota; kingdom Metazoa; phylum Mollusca; class Bivalvia; order Cardiida; family Cardiidae; genus Tridacna; species Tridacna gigas. The sequence goes on from OX244035.2 coordinate 46,665,084, forward strand.
AAGGGTTAACACATTTTATTTTACCTTCGTAAGTTGATTACTTCACTTCTTACCAAACCCCAACAACATATTCTAAGACTCATCCCAATTGAAAGCATCTGCAGACAGCTAACTAGCGAGTGGTACAAATCAGCCGATTTCTTTGGGTAGAAAATATTGTGGAAAAAGGAAAAAATGCTGGTTATCAAAATTTTCTCCTTTTCCCACGTTGTTTTCAAAAGCATTTTTCTTCAAGGGTGCTAAACTGTGATCGTTTGGTAAAAGGCTAAAGGGCCTGTCACAACCATAGTGGCCTAAGTGGCCATTCTAGATCAAAATCATAGTGCACAAAATGTGCAGCCTGATTCATCTTTGATCTTTATTGTGCACTTTGCTGAGATATTTTAGACATGTAATCTTGAAATAGTAATTATTTGGGTCTCATTTTTAAATCGAGAATGTCAGTTTGGTTTAATCCACACTCTACACCTAATGGATCAGTGTGGACTACATGCTATTGTATATGCTGATTAATCTGTCAAGAAGTCTGCATAATTTGTTGACGAAAGATATTTGGCGTAAGGAAACATTTACATATCCTAAACAGACATGTAGACATTGCCCATTTAACACATCTAAAGATTTACTATCTTCAATGGAATAATTATGTGCTTTCTTCAAACCTTATAAACATTATTATCTGAAACTGATCATTGCATTCCACAACAAATTGAGCCTTGCTCTGTGAGAAGCGGCTGAATGCCTCTGTGAAAAGTATCGACCAAGGTCAGCCTGCGCAGTCTGCGCAGGCTGACCTGGGCCAAAACTTTTCGCTAAGGATCAATTTTCTGTATGTCCAAGGATCATTCTACCTCATGATAAAGTCGGTTCCTAAGAAAAAGTGGCTATTATGGTTCCAACATTATGTGATGGCTTGATAGGTATAATGCATCACGGAGATGCACTAAGCCCCCTTTTGCCAGAGCAAGGCTCAATTGTTTTTCTCTTTATCTTTTTATGCCATACAATTTTCTATGCAAAAGTGTGTACCTTTGTTTCTCTAGGGCCAGTTTTGGTATTCTGACTAAATATCACCACCAATGTCATTTTATGAAATTTTGTGGCTTTAAATACTTACAGAAATGCGCATTCCATCTGGAGCATTGATCTGCCATGCACATGCATCATTGTGGTCATAATTATTTGGATAGTTGGGGCTGGTAATGACCCCTGTTGGGCTGGTCAGTATGCCCCCACATTCTACAAGAAACAAATGAGATTTTATATCACTTTACCTGGTGACTAAAGTTTAGACTCCTAAAATTTGAAAGACTTTTCAGATAAAAATTAAATCTGGCTGAAACAATGGGATATGTCTCTGGTAGCCACCATTTTTCTTCTTTTCCCACAATGTTTTCAACACCATTAAAGACAAATCCTATTATTCCAACTACATTAAATTTGTTGTCTGCAAATGCTTTCAATTTGGACCAGTCAACAGTTTTGTCATTTGGTAAAGAGTTAATTCTTTAGCAAACAACAAAATTTTAGACTTGTCCAAATTGACAGCATTTGCAGATGCCGAAATAAATGTTAATCAACAACTGAAATTTGTTTTTGGATGGGTGAAAAACATTGTGTGGAAAGGAGAAAATGCTGGTTACCAGCATTTTCTTCTTTTCCCACAATGTTTTAAAAGGCTTTTTTCCTCAGGCTCATTAAAAGTCAGGATTGTTGGTATAAGGTTAAAGGCTGTCTAGAGGCATGCTCTGCCAGTGCAAAGTAACCATTAACGTATGGAAAAGGTTTATGATTACTCTTACGTGTAAAGTTATACTGTAAGAAGAATCCATGATCAACAATACTAATGTCCGTTCTAAATCGCATCCAGATACTAGGTAAAGGTGTAATTATGGGTCCTGGTAAAGTGTTGTTTCCACAGAATTTCTCCAATAAAAGTCCATCCATAGAGTCACCTGAAAAGGAATTATTCAAATGGCATACTGGTTTTTACTCTGTTCAAGTCTTGAAAGCAAAAAAATTATGGCCAAAAAGATGTTTTAAATGGTAGACAAATTGTGGGAAGAGGGAAAAAGACTGTTTCTAAATAATTTAAACAATGGGATAAGTCTCCGGTAGCCATCAATTTCTCCTTTTCCCACAATGTTTTCAACACCATTAAAGACAAATCCTATTATTCCAACTACATTAAATTTGTTGTCTGCAAATGCTTTCAATTTGGACCAGTCAACAGTTTCGTCATTTGGTAAAGATTTAATTCTTTACCAAACATCAAAAATTTTTATTTTTTACTCTGTTCAATTTTAATTTTTTACTTTTAAAAGTTAATTCTTTACCAAACAACAAAAATTTTAATTTTTTACTCTGTTCAAGTCTTTGAAAGCAAAAAAATTGTGGCCAAAAAGATGTTTTAAATGGTGGACAAATTGTGGGAAGAGGGAAAAAGACTGTTTTTAAAATAAACAAGAGATGTTTGTAAAACATGTATGCCCCCCTAATGGCATCCAATTCTAAATATAACGTGATTATAAACTGTTAAGTTCAAAGTGTAAAAACGAACAAAGGGTAATTACTCAAAAATTATTAATGATAAATTAACAATTCTTGGGCACTGCACTTCCCATTTATGTGAACTATCAACTTATAAGGTTTCATGATTTTACCTCACATACTTTTTGAGTTATGCTCCGGAAAAAAATTAAGTACGAAAATCAACAAAGGGCAATAACTGCAAAAATATAATGGGTAGAGTTATGGTTCTTGTGCAATGCACTTCTCCTGAATAAGATCTATCCACATGTAAAGTTTCAAGATGATATCTGAAAAACGTTTTGAGTTATGCTCCGGACAAAAATTAAGTACGAAAATCAACAAAGGGCAATAACTCCAAAAATATGATGGGCAGAGTTATGGTTCTTGTGCACTGCACTTCTCCTTAATAAGATTAATCCACCTATGAGGTTTCAAGGTGATATCTGAAATACTTTTTGAGTTATGCTCCGGACAAAAATTAAGTATGAAAATCAACAAAGGGCAATAACTCAAAAAATATGATGGGCAGAGTTATGATACTTGTGCACTGCACTTCTCCTTAATGAGATCTATCCACCTATGTAGTTTCAAGATGATACCTGAAATACTTTTTGAGTTATGCTCCGGACAAAAATGTGGTCTACGGACTGACGGACCAACCGACCGACGGACCGACCGACAAGTGCAAAGCAATATACCCCTGCTTCTTCGAAGGGGGGCATAAAAAGAGATGTTTGTAAAACATGTATGCCCCCCTAATGGCATCCAATTCTAAATATAACGTGATTATAAACTGTTAAGTTCAAAGTGTAAAAACGAACAAAGGGTAATTACTCAAAAATTATTAATGATAAATTAACAATTCTTGGGCACTGCACTTCCCATTTATGTGAACTATCAACTTATAAGGTTTCATGATTTTACCTCACATACTTTTTGAGTTATGCTCCGGAAAAAAATTAAGTACGAAAATCAACAAAGGGCAGTAACTGCAAAAATATAATGGGTAGAGTTATGGTTCTTGTGCAATGCACTTCTCCTGAATAAGATCTATCCACATGTAAAGTTTCAAGATGATATCTGAAAAACGTTTTGAGTTATGCTCCGGACAAAAATTAAGTATGAAAATCAACAAAGGGCAATAACTCCAAAAATATGATGGGCAGAGTTATGGTTCTTGTGCACTGCACTTCTCCTTAATAAGATTAATCCACCTATGAGGTTTCAAGGTGATATCTGAAATACTTTTTGAGTTATGCTCAGGACAAAAATTAAGTATGAAAATCAACAAAGGGCAGTAACTCAAAAAATATGATGGGCAGAGTTATGGTACTTGTGCACTGCACTTCTCCTTAATGAGATCTATCCACCTATGAGGTTTCAAGATGATACCTGAAATACTTTTAGAGTTATGCTCCGGACAAAAATTAAGTATGAAAATCAACAAAGGGCAATAACTCCATAAATATGATGGGCAGAGTTATGATTCTTGTGCACTGCACTTCTCCTTAATGAGATCTATCCACCTATGTAGTTTCAAGATGATACCTGAAATACTTTTTGAGTTATGCTCCGGACAAAAATGTGGTCTACGGACCGACCCACCGACGGACCGACCGACAAGTGCAAAGCAATATACCCCCGCTTCTTCGAAGCGGGGCATAATTAAATGCCCCCCTCCCCCCCCCATATTTCAATATAAAATCTGAAACACATTTGTGTAAAGTGACCATGGTATTTTGTATATACAAGAATGTGTAAAGGAACAATTTAGTTGATATTGCTCAGGAAAATGAGAGGCCTCATTAACCCTTTACCACACAATCCTGACTTTTAACGGCCCTGAGAAAGAAGTGTCTTGAAAACATTGAGGGAAAAGGAGAAAATGCTGGTAACCAGCATTTTCTCCGTTTCCCACAATGTTTTCTATCCTTCCCAACACAAATTTAAATTTTTGAGTCACATTTATTTTGTTGTCTGCAAAAGCTTTCAATTTGGACTGGTCTAAAATTTTGTCATTTGGTAAAGAGTTAATAGAAACATCTCTGTTGCTGTTCTCAAAACAAATCACACTCTCTTCAACATGATGCTTGATTGATAGCAAGTAGCCAAATCTTGCAATAATCATTAACCTTTGTCCAAATTCAAAGCATTTGAAGACAATGAAATGAATGTGTCTTAAGATTTAAAATGTGTTTTTGAAGGGTAGAAAACATGGTGATGTCAAGATCACAGTGCTTGGTTGAACCATATCAATATTTACTAAAATTATGGTGATGACAGGTGTCTGGCAATTAAATGCGTACTAGTGAAATTGCAGCAGTAACCTCAAATTCTACCTGTATAATCAGACCTCCAGATAAAAGGGAATGATTGTATTCTAAATCAATTATTTCTCTTCCAAACCCTATATTGTGGGTATTCATTAGTCTTGATGAGATGATTCTCATGAGCACCCATAAAATAAGGGTTTAGTGGAGAGTGATTAATATTTTCAATTTTGAAATCAAAATCACTCCCTCTATCTGGAGCTCTGTATAACTTTCCTTATGACTGCATGATTGAGAGCAGCATAATCTATTTCCTAGTACACTGACAAAATAAATGCAGGTCAAAGGGATTTTGGAATTCAATGAAATAATTTTGGCCATAATTACTTGAGTAAATACCAACATGTATTTGCCGTCTCTCTGATTATACATTGTAATGACATTTTCAGTTAATGACAAAACATGACCTATAACAAAGTTTGACAGCAAAAACAATGAGCAATGCTCTGTAACAACAGGGGGTTTAATGCATCTCTGTGATGCATAATACCAAGCAAGTCATCACATAATTATGGATCCATAAAATCCATTTGGTCTTACAGCCAACTGTACAATAAGGTAGACTTGTCCTTTGATATGCAGAAAATGAACCATTAGGAAAACGTTTCAAATCAGGTCAGCCTGGGCATACTGCACAGCGTGACATGGGTCTATACTTTTTTCAGATGCTTTAAGCCCCCTTTTCACAGTGCATGGCTCAAATAAATGAAGATGCATGTATAAACCTTCTCTAAGTTCCAGCCAATCATATCTACATCGTGTGTGGCGCTCCAGCTGTAGGACAACAAATCGTATAACAATAGATGAGTTGATGTATTGTTGATTATTCAATGTCCAGATACACTGCAAATTATTTGTATAGTTTCCATTTTCAAACCCAGGTGATGTGATGTTACCAGGGGCCATCAGCAATCTCCCTCCACATTCTGTTTAAAGAAAGAAAGAAATCTGTGAATTTAAAAAAAAATTAACCCTTAGAGATTCTGATAGTTCCATTAAGCATTTTTTCCCTAGAATTCAATCATTCAATGTTTATTAGTTATTTTAGGCCTCTGGCCCATACAACATACAATTACCCAGCAATATCAGACTTTATTTAGAACAATTCTAAGATTGATCTTGTCCAGAATGTCTCATCAAAGCAGACGGTGTAGATCAAAGATCAGACTACACATTTTGTGCAGTCTGATCTTGATCTACAATGGCCGCATGGATAACTTAGATAGTAAAAGGCACTTTAAGGATCAAAACTGGGGACAAAGCACAAATAAGTACATAGTCAAAAAATTGACTAAACTGCATACGGGTGCCAATGGTCGGCTGCAGGTGCTTGATTTTCAGTGAAAATTCCAAGTCGAAAAACAGGAATAACTGTGTCAAAAATACTTTGACGGTTACCTGCCCATGCCATTTGGGTTCCCCTTTTCGTATCTAACAACTTGTTAAAGTTTATAGTAAACTTTTTGACAGAAATGAAAGAGACATTATAAAATGTCACGGCGATGTCGACAGAGATAACGATAGAGCTACAACAATAACTCAACATTTTCTTCAAAAACAGTCCATTACAGCATTAAATAAAAATGGACATTTTTGTCTGATAAATAAGACCCAGAATGTTGTGATGTCATGGCTGCTTTACTGGCAAAATATCTCAACATGGTGGACAGTATAGAACCAATCCCAGTCTGCATATTTTATGCAGTCTACACTGATCTACACTGACAACAAATATTACATTGAAACTAAAAGCTATGACAGGCTGTTTTAAGCCTAATTCTTATCATTTTCTATAGATTTATGTAGAATATACTGTCAAACATATCCTGTGCAAGGCCATCACTGGCTTTAGAAAAGTGATACGGCCATGGAACCCCTCCGGCAAATCCAGCGTGCCAAAGGCACAAATAATAAGGATCACAAGAGGAAAGTGTCCCCACTCTTGTAAGAAGGGTCCTCCCTCAAGAAAAATTTTGAATTTAGAACGTCTCTTGAAGCAACTCTAATGCATTTTGAAAACATTTTGCCAGTGACATGGGTAATGCAAGATTTGGAAGAAAAACTGGTCCAGCCATGACCAGATTGCAAACAACAACCATGTTATCATCAATGTTTTCAAAAGCCTTCATACATAGGGTTATAAAAACACAGGATTGTCTGGTAAAGGGGTATGTATTGGAAGTTTTGCCCACAACATTTCATCAAATATGAGCCATGCTCTGACAAAAGGGGGTTTAATGCATCACCGTGATACATGATACCGATCAAGTCATCACGTGATCATGAATACATATAGACCATTTTGTCTAACAACCGACTTAGTCATGAGGTAGACTGGTCCTTAGACTTGCAGAAAAATTACCAATAACAAAAGGTTTTGCGCCAGGTCAGGCTGCACAGGCTGACCTGGATCGAAACTTTTCAGATAAAGCCTCCTTTTCACAGAGCATGACTTGGTTAATACTTTCATACCAGCACTTTCTAGAGAGTTGTATGAAGCTCTAAATCCTCCATTTGAAACCGAACCATCAGTTCTGAACATAACTTTAGCTGTATTGCCCGAGGCCTGGACCACAGCAGGTGGTGAATCTCCACAGTACCGCCCAATTCTTGGGGAGTCGGAGTATATACCATTGTAGACCTGACACAGAAAACAGAGAACAACTATAGTTACCATTGTGACAAATTTACAGCTGAAAAATACCAAAATATTTTTGTAAAGTATGGACATCAACATAGTTCAGCCATGCTCTGACAAAGGGGGATTAAAATGCATCTCCTTAATGCGTTACACCTAGCAAGCAATCACATAGTTATGGTTCCATAAGGTCCATTTGAACCCGAAAGTGAAATGGTCCTTGGACATGCAGAAAATTTACCAAAAGCAAAAAGTTTTGACCCAGATCAGCCTGCACAGACTGCACAGGCTAACCTGAGTAAAAACTTTTTTGAAGATGCAGAACCCCCACTTTTCACAAAACATGGTGCAATTATATAAAGATATAGTACATGACTACAAGCCATTTTCTCCTTTACCCCTTTACCAAACAATCCTGTTTTAGCAACCCTGCTGAAGAAGGTTTTTGAAACCACTATGGGAAAAGGAGAATATGCTGATAAAAAGTAGATGGAAAAAAGCAGGAGCAAGAAAAATCAGAGACTGTCAGCTAAGCAAGCTAACTGTGATTATATTTCGTCATCAATTAGTTTCGACTGTCCTGATATATTTGTCACTCATACTGTTGGTGTATATGGCACCTTCACATAAACATACTAATACAAGTCATGTCATTCAAGATGACAATCAAACTTTTTTTATTCAAATTAAGTATTTTAAAAAACATTAAAAGAAAATAAGTAAAGCCTCTACTCACTTGTACATAGTCATATCTACAGTACCGATGATCTTGAATGTTGAATGGGTCAAAAGTTATAGATACTCTACGACCTTCAGGGACTGTAATTTTCCAGGTACATCGCCTGGAGCTGGGGTAGTTTCCAGGGAAATTAGGGGATTGGAAGGTACCAGTGGGTGTGTTAAGTTCTCCTCCACATTCTAGGAATAAAAAAAGATGAAAGTTAACCATATGGATTTTGAAAACAATTTATATAGGTCTAACATTACTAAGTAATGAAAGAGTTATTTGCAAGAGCATTCATTTGAGCAATGCTCTGGCAAAAGGGGACTTAATGCATCTTTGTAATGCATTATACCAAACAAGTCATCACTTGGTCATGGGTCCATAAAGTCCATTTTGTCAAACAACAGACTGAATCATAAGGTAGACAGGTCCTTGGACATACAGAAAATTAACCAATTAACCAAGTGAAAAGCTTTGGCCCAGGTCAGCCTATGCGGACTGTGCAGGCTGACCTGAGTCAATACTTTTCGGAAATGCATTAAGCCCCTTTTCACAAAGCATGGCTCCTTTATTAATTATTTACCAAACAATCTTGGGTTTCAACGACCCTGAAGAAGGCTAAAATTTGAAAACGTTGTAAAAAAAAAAAAAAAAAAAGATGAATATGCTGGTAACCAGCATTTACTTCTTTTCCCAGACTGTTTTCTCCAATTTCAAAGACAGAAATCATCTTTTGAGCTACATCTTGCAGAAAGAAAATTGCATGTAAGTCAATGGTAATTTGGAATTTGATGGAGGTACTCATGGCTACTACCTGTAGCTTGTCTGCCCAAAGCCAGATCCTTACCATGAACTAGAACAAATTCGTCTCTTGAGAAGGCGAATTTTGCCTGGACCTTCACCAAAAGTGGATTTATTCAGAAATAGGTGATACTTGATCTTCCCCACTTCAGGTGTAAATAAAATTTTTGACTCAATCAAAAGGAAAAAGCATCTGTCTTTCATTTACATATGAGATGGGATTGCATACAAAGTCAAATGTATATTTTAACCCTAATATTAGATTGAAATAAAACAATTGTGGATTTTTCCAGAGTAGACCCTGTATGGTGTCAACGATAATGATTTTAAAACTTGAACATACCAACCTTAAGTTTTCATAATGCTTGATTGTGTACAGAATAAGGTTTTACTTTCCATTTTGCTAAATTGTCTAAAAATGATAAACAGAATACCTCAGAGATAATCACTCTGGTTTTTCTGGAAATGTCATCTTGGGTTACATACCTTCATTGTTTTCAAGTTCTAATCAGTCCATGAAAATTTCATTCATTTTTATTCAAGCTTTTGCCTATTTTTTTATCCCTTCAAAATGTGTAGGCATTGCCGCACATTAGGTAGTAATATTGGGATGATCTAGAAGAATTTAGCAAGAATCTTGCAATCACTCCTTTCAAGAATAAACGCTGCTTTATCATCAGTACCAAGGTTCAGACTTCTCTTGTAGACTGCTCCAATGTCTGTTTCTTGTTCTTATAGGAATGATTGAAATAAAAGAGACATATAGCAAAAATTAGTGCTTTCATAGTGTTACCTTCATAGCTAGCCGTCACTGTTACACTAAATCCAGCTCTCTGTATGCTTCCATCAGTTTTAAAGTGAAGGAGGCCATACTGATCCAACGTTGACACAGGGGCTGGAACTTGAGAACCACAGGTGTGAAGCAGCACCGGGCCTGAGTAATGAACAATGCACTTGTATAAACTTTTTTTCACACTTTAGGCATTCTACAGGCTAAACTTCTACCAAGCAGTCCTATATCTTAATGAGCCTTTTGAAAACATTGTAGGAAAAAGACAAAATGCTGGCAGCAAACTTTCCTTTGTACCATTGTTCTCTACCTTTCAAAGACAAGGCCATCATTTGTGCAACATCAAATCTGTCATCTGCAAATGCTTTGAATTTCAAATGGTCCAAAATTTTGTTGTCTGGTAAAGACTTAACTCTTTACCCAAAAGGTGTTTGAAAACATCCTGGGAAAAGGAGACAATGCCAGTTACCTACAATTTCTCCTCTACCAACAATGTTTTCCTTACTGTTGTAAAATATTTAGATTGTTTCGTCAAGACTGAAAACTAGACCTTAGGTAAGTTCAGACAAGTTTAGAATTAGACTGAAAAAAATATTTGAGCCATGCTATGTGAAAAGGGGGCTTAATGCATCTGCGAAAAGTATCGACCCAGGTCAGCCTGCGCAGTCCGACCTGGGCTGAAACTTTTCGCAATCTGTCAATTTCTGTATGTCAAAGGACCATTCTACATTATGATACAGTCGGATGTCAGACAAAATGGTTCTTATGGATCCATAATTTCGTGAGGACTTGCTTAGTATCATGCATCAAGGAAATGCATTTACCCCCCTTTTTCCAGAGCATGGTTCATTTAGAACTGTTGGCAGAAACAAACCCTGGAAACCTGCTTATCCCAGAAGTATTTCTGAGAAATCCTGCATACTCTATTAACAACTCATACCTGTAGAATTTAATTCTCGAATCTCTAAAGAGTCACTGGTGCAGTTTTCTGTTGACTGAAGATTGAAAGCATTAAAAGTAAAGGTGAGATAGTGTCCTGACGGTCCCTCGACTGTCCATACGCAATCATCGTTGTTGTCATAGTTACTGGGGTAGTTGGGACTTATAATAGTCACAGGTGAACCCACTGTTGGGGTGTATCGACCACCACATGTCGCTGTAAGAGAAGACAATTTAACCCTTTATAAAACAATCAGAGTTCTAACCACCGAAAATATTGAAAATATTGTTGGAAAAGGAAAAAATACTTGTAACTAGCATTTTCTGCTTGTTCTACAGTGTTTTCTAACCATTTCAAAAACAGAAATTGTCCTTTGAGCTACAATGAAATTGTAGTCTGCAACTGCCTTTGATTTCGTTGAGTTTAACCCTTTACTACACAATGCCGACTTATGATGACCCTGAGGAAGTAGGCTTTTGTAAACATAGTGAGAAAAGGAGAAAATGCTGGTAAACAGCATTTTCTCCTTTTCCCACAATGTTTTCTACCCTATGAAAGTCAAATTTTATGTTTTGAGTAACAATTAATTTGTTGTCTGCAAATGCATTCAATGTGGACAAGGCTAAAATTTTGTCAACATGTAAAGTGTTTAAAATTTAGTCGTTTGGTAAAGTATTAAACATATTACCTCCTTTAGATGACTTTTTTAATCATGTAGCCCTTATTATTTTTTAAACCACTGTGGTAAAAGGAAATTACTATGACCAATTTCTCTTTTGCAATGTTTTCACATGTATACCTTTATAAACCCTTTACCAAACAAATTCCACTTTTTCGCCACCATGAGGAAGAAACCTTTTGAAAACATCCTGGGAAAAGAAGAAAATGCTGATAACCAGCATTTTCTTCCTTCCCCAAAATGTTTTCTACCCTTTAAAAGATAAATTCTATATTCTGAGTAACATTTAATAAGTCTGCTGCAAATGCTTTGCATTTGGATGAATCTAAAATATTTCGGCGTTTGGTAAAAAGTTAAATCTTTTTACTAGTTTATCACCCAAAGTTAAATCTTTTTACTATTTTATCATCCATTATTCGTACTTCACAAGGATGCTTTGAAAAATGCCTGCACCACTTTTGTTCCTTGAAGTCAAGTATTGACTCTTTACCACACAAAAATTTAGACTCAACAAAAATTTAGACTTTCAAGTTGAAAGTATTTCCAGACAACAAATTCAATGCAAAATTAATGATGAATTTGTGATTGAAATGGTAGAAGACATGGTGGAAAATGAGAGGAAATACTGGTTTCCTATACCAAAGGACGAGCATGGTTCTCCTACTGAACTCACTTTCAAATTCAACAATAACTAAAAGCAGAACAACAATACTAAATGACCATGTAAACTGAAAACACTATGCGTGTCCTAGTGACCCAGAAATATAATCTCATAATTTTGATCCCTAACTTTTTTTGTCCTGTATTATGCAAGCAAAGGATTTCAAAAGTTACAAGAACAAATATATTTTATACTAAGCTTTAAATTTAGAATGTATCATGCAAGTAAGGACATTCAAAACTTCAGAAAAGTTACAAGAACAAACCTATTTTATACTGAGCTTTAAATCCAGAACGAGCGACACTTGAGTCAGTCCTAAATCTAACATACATGACATTGCCTGTAGTAACTACACTACTTGGCGTTACATAGCCACAGACCTTGGCCAGGGATGGTGAATTAATAGTGCCACCATCTCTAATGTCTATAAAGTCCCAACGACACCTGAAAGAAAGTGACATATCTGCTGCATTATTTCTTGAGAACTTTGTAACCAAACCCTATTTTATTACGTGTGATTGAAATTCTCCACAAACTGACAAAATTGCAGACTTTTCCATTTTCCACAGAATTACATCCTTAAACCTACCCACTGAGTCAAATTACCCTGTCTGCTACATCATTGATAAGTCTGATCCCAGTCATCCTCAAATGGGTTACACCAAGGCACATATTGCAAAAACACATATCCAATACCACATTATCTGCTATAGGTTATGCACTGATACACACACACACACCTAAGTGGATGCTAAAGATAGATTTCAAAATTTACCTCCTCTGACATGGTTGCGCTATTTATATAGATGAAGAAGGATGACCTAGATCTACAGAGATGACCCTAACTACTTTTAAAGGGTAGAAAACATCATGGGTTAACAGCATTTTCTTCTTTTTTAACAATTTTTTCAAAAGCCATCTTCCCCTGGGTTGTTAAAACTCCAGCTTATTGGGTAAAGGGTTAAAATGTCTCAGCCAATTAGACGGCTAGTCTTACAATGAAGAATTAGATTTGATTCTTTGCAACAAACCTTACCATTTGAGCCACAACTGTTGTATACAAAATTTAATGCTTTCAAATTGGACAAATCTAGAGTTTTGTTTAGTCAGGTAAACAGGTAAATTAGAATCACTGGTGAGTAAGCCCTGTCTTTACCAAAATACCACAGACCATATTCATCAACCATTCTAAATTTAATTCTAATTCTAAACTTTAAACCCTTTACCACACAATGCTGACTTTTGATGGCCTTTAGAAATAGGACTTTAGAAGATATTACGGGAAATGGAGAAAATGCTGGTAACCAGCATTTTCTCCTTTTCCCACAATGTTTTCTACCCTATCGAAGACAATTCTGATAATTTTTGCCAAATTTAATTCGGCATCTGCATATGCTCTGGATTTGGACAGATCTAAAATTTAGTCATGTAGTAAGTGGTTCAGACTAGCAATCTGCCTGGCTGAAACAAAATGTCACTGCCAATTATCTATTATAATTATTGGAATTAATGCAAAATTTATACTTGTAGGTATTAACCCTTTACTAAACAATCTTATGTTTCAACAACACTGGAAAAAAAGGGCTTTTGAAAAAGCATTGTAAGATAAGAAAAATTGCTGGTAGTCAGTATTTTCTCCTTTTCCCTGTATGTTTTCTACATATTTTAAGATAATCCCCATTGTTTGAGCCACATTGTATAGTAAGTACTCTGTAAATGCTTTCAGTTTGGACAGTGTTAAAATTTTGTTGTGTGGTAAAAGGTAAAATACCGCAGTTGATCTTAACAAATTTCTCTCTCTACAACCGTTGAACCCTTTGCAAACTGACCCACTGTTTCTGTAACCCTGAGGGAGAAGGCTTTTCAAAACACTTTGAGAAAAAAAGAAAATATTGGTGACCAACAGCTTCACATTTTTGCTACAGAGTTTTCTACCCTAGCATAGACAAATTTAATCATTAGAGCCATATTGATTCACTAGCCCACAAAATTCATGCTTTTGATACAGTTTAAGCTAGAGATTTCTCCTCTAGTAACACAATTCTGAGTTCTATTGACCCCGGCTGAGACCGGTTTTGAAAATGTGGGAAAAGGAGAAAATGCTGGTTACCAGCATTTTCTCTTTTTCCAACCATGTTTTCTACCATTTACAATTTCAGTTATTTCTGTTGCATTTAGTTTGTCGTATGCAAAAGGTTTCAATTGGAACAGGTATAAACTTTCATTTTCTTTGAAAGACTTAACCCTTTACGACACAATCCCAAGTTTTAACGACCCTGAAATAGAAGGCTTTTGAAAACATTGTGGGAAAAGGAGAAAATGCTGGGTAACCAGCATTTTCCCCTTTTCCCACAATGTTTTCTGACCTTTCAAATACAATTTTCCCCAATTGAACCACATTTAATTTGTCATCTGCAAATGGTTTCAGTTCGGACCAGTCTAAACTCTTGTTGCTTGGTAAAGAGTTAAAAAGCATTAAATTGCATTTTTTTCAATATGTCATTGAGGGTGTTAGATGCCTAGTATGATTATGTAATACGATTAACTACCAGAATACCACATTCTAGACTTTTCCAAATTGACAGCATTTGCAGACGACAAATTAGAAGTTGTTCAAACTAGAACAACTATCACTTAAGGTGATAAATACCCCCGCCCCTATATTTCATGTCACAGGGGCAATAACTCTGCAATGTCAATTTAGGGGCAATAACTCCATAATCATTGGGCCAACACTCATGAAATTTGTGCTTTGCACATCTACTGCTCCTGGTGAATATCATGACACATATCAAGTGAATAAGACTTAAACTGAAGGAATAGTTCTCTAACAAGAAGTTTTGAGTAAATTCAGGGGTAATTAATTTGGCAAACATTTGAGAAAAATGCATCTTGAACCTCTACTGCTCCTGGTGAATATTTATGCAAAGTATCAATTTAATTGGACACAAAACTAAATGAGTGTAAAAAAGTGTAGACCATGATCTGACAATATGTCTGAGACACAGCGGCTGGTCTGGATCCAAGCTTGTTGCAAATGTCCAAAGGTGCCTTTTCGCATAATGTTGGCCAACTATACATATGACAGAAAAGACCTCCTTAAAGTGAATCAGACAGAAACTGTAGGAGGAGTTGTCCGGACAAGCATTTTTAAGTCAAATCAGGGGCAATAACTCAGTAATTCTTGATGGAATTTTTACAAAATGTGTGTCTTGCACATCTACAACTCCAAATGGACACTTCTGTCAAGTATAAAGCGAATCGGACTGAAATTGTAGGAGGAGTTGTCCAGACAAGCATTTTAAATGTGAATCAGGGGCAATAACTCATTAATTCTTCATAGAATTTTCACGAAAGTTGCGTCTTGCACATCTACAACTCCTAAAGAACACTTATGCCAAGTTTAAAGTGAATCAGACAGAAACTGTAGTAGGAGTTGTCCAGACAAGCATTTTTAAGTCAAATCAGGGGCAATAACTCAGTAATTCTTGATGGAATTTTTACAAAATGTGTGTCTTGCACATCTACAGCTCCTAAAGAACACTTATGCCAAGTTTAAAGTGAATCAGACAGAAACTGTAGGAGGAGTTGTCCGGACAAGCATTTTTAAGTCAAATCAGGGGCAATAACTCAGTAATTCTTGATGGAATTTTCACAAAATTTGCGTCTTGCACATCTACAACTCCTAATGAACACTTATGCCAAGTTTAAAGTGAATCAGACAGAAATTGTAGGAGGAGTTGTCCGGACAAGCATTTTTAAGTCAAATCAGGGGCAATAACTCATTAATTCTTCATAGAATTTTCACGAAAGTTGTGTCTTGCACATCTATAACTCCTGATGAACACTTATGCCAAGTTTAAAGTGAATCAGACAGAAATTGTAGGAGGAGTTGTCCGGACAAGCATTTTTAAGTCAAATCAGGGGCAATAACTCAGTAATTCTTGATGGAATTTTTACAAAATGTGTGTCTTGCACATCTACAGCTCCTAATGAACACTTCTGCCAAGTTTAAAGTGAATCAGACAGAAACTGTAGGAGGAGTTGTCCGGACAAGCATTTTTAAGTCAAATCAGGGGCAATAACTCAGTAATTCTTGATGGAATTTTTACAAAATGTGTGTCTTGCACATCTACAGCTCCTAATGAACACTTCTGCCAAGTAGCAAGGGAATTGGATTGAAACTGTAGGAGGAATTGTCCGGACAAGATTTTGCGGACAGACCGACTGCCCGACCGACCGCATGACCGACCGACTGGCTGATTCCAGTATACCCCCCACAAACTTCGTTTGCGGGGGTATAATAATAGGATTTGCCTTTTAAAAAGGTAGAAAACATAGCTGCAAAAAGAAAAAATTCTAGTTACCAGCAATCAATCCTTTTCTCCCCATGTTATCAAAAGCCTTCATACTCGGGGTCATTAAAACTCGAGACTATATATAAGAGTATAAATTTAAATTTCTTACCTTGAGTGTCTTTCAACATTAAATGACTCAATAAAATCTAGCTGAATTCTCAAGTTAGCTGGAGCAGTTATCACCCAAACACAATCTATGCTATGTGGATAATTTTCGGGGTAATTTGGTGATGTAAATGTCCCACTGGTAGTTGCAAGATCTAGATATAACTCTCCACCACATGTTATAGAAACTTCAGAGAAAGTCAGCGAAAACCCAGACCCACTTCCAGAACCATCACTCACAAACAAAATATTCAGAGCATTTCCACCAGTTTCCATTGGGGCAGGGGCGTTATTTCCGCAATATCTTCCATTGGAGGAGTCACCCAAGGGTGGAGAGGTAAGAGATCTTCCATTTAAAAGCTTAAAATGGAAAACATAAATGTAAGCATTTAACTTTAGCAAATTCTTGGAAATTTATTCTTTTGTTTTATCCAATACTGCAAAAAAATAACTTTTAACATTTACCTCACAACAAAATTTGAGACTCCTTCACATTAACTCTTTACAACATTTTAGAATTGTCCAAATTGAAAGCATTTGCAGACGACAAAATAAATGAGATTGAAAAATTGAAATTTGTTTGGGGAAGAGTAGAAAACATTGTGGAAAAAGGAGAAAATGCTGACTACCAGCATTTTCTCCTTTTCCCAAAAGGTTTCTTTCACAGGGTCGTTCAAAGTTGGGATTGTGTGGTAAAGGGTTAAAGCACTTGCAGAAGAAAAAAAAAATTGGGCTAGTATAACAGAATATACGGAGTAAATAATCACTGCAAAAGGAGCCTTGGCTTCCCTGAATGTTGACATGATTGAAAATAACCCTGAAAATTTCCTAGAGGCTCAAATGTTGGTGGTTTTTCTTTGACCAAGCAGAAAATTTGTTAGAGAAGGGGAAATGCTGGTACCCAGCATTTTCCTTTTGTCTTCACAATGTCTTCAAATACCTTCAGCAGTTTAGAGGAAAATTTATTAGAAAAGAAGAAATGCTGGTTACCAGCATTTCCAAGATGGCTTATGTTTTCAAATGCCTTTATCCTTAGAGTCTGAAGAACATGAAATGGTTTGGCAAGAAGGTTACAGAAAGTGGTCTGTTATCCCAGGTTGACACTAAATGATATGGTATAAGTACCTGTACCTGTACCTGAAGAAATGCTTGTTACCAGCATTTTCCAGATGTCTTATGTTTTTAAATACCTTTATCCTTAGGGTCTTAAGAACATGAAATGGTTTGGCAAAAGGTTACAGAAAGTGGTCTGTTATCCCAGGTTGACACTAAATGATATGGTATAAGTACCTGTACCTGAAGAAATGCTTGTTACCAGCATTTTCCAGATGTCTTATGTTTTCAAATACCTTTATCCTTAGAGTCTGAAGAACATGAAATGGCTTGGCAAGAAGGTTACAGAAAGTGGTCTGTTATCCCAGGTTGACACTAAATGAGATGGTAAAAGTACCTGTATATAATCCCCACCACATGAGCCTTGGTTTCCTTGAATGTTGAAATTATTGAAGGTAACACTAAGAGTTTTTCCCCTAGAGGCCCTTACTGTCCATGAACAATTAGAATTGGCTGGATAGTTGTCTGGGAATCGTGGAGACTTTAAGGTACCTGTGTTAACTCTTCTTAGCCTTCCTCCACAAACTGGAAAGAGTATAGTAAAGTTAACCCTTTACCAAACAATCTTGTGTTTTAGAGACAGAGAAGGCTTTTGAAAACATTGTGGGAAAAGGAGAAAATGCTGGTAACCAGCATTTTCTCCTTTTCCCGCAATGTTTTCTACCCATTCAAAGACATTTATGTGATACCCAGAGAAAGTTACAGACTCTTTTGTGTAGTCTGATCTTGATCTTCAATGGCTGCAAAGGCAATTAAAGTTGTGAAAGGCACAGAATCGGTTAACTCTACAAAATCCAAAGACTTATACCTGCTTTATACTCTAAGGCAAATCCAGTGTTGTTTCTTGAAATATCCGTAATGAAACGAACAGATGCCTTGTTAGGTCGGGAATACAGAGGTTGCGAATTACCAGTGCGGCCACAGAAATCTCCCAAATTTCTTCTAAATAAACCTGGAATAAAAGTAACTAGAGGTAACAAAAAACCACATTAGGTAAATACTACCACATACCTGTAGTAAATTGCTTCTGAACGCATCAATCAGTAACCCAGGACCTTTTGCAGACAATGTAGATCAAAGTCAGACTGCTCAGAATGTGCAGTCTGATCTTGGATCTACACTGTCCGATAAGGAGATATTTTCCCCCCAAAAAATAACATTGAAATAACATAATATGGATTTTTACCATCAGCTTGAAAGTTTCATTTGACTTATTTAGCAGGTTAAGGGCTAACCCTTTCCTACACAATCCCAACTTTTAACAAACGGGGGGAAGTAGACTTTTGAAAACATTGAGGGGAAAGGAGAAAATGCTGGCAACCAAAATTTTCTCCTTTTCCCACAATGTTTTTTACCTTATCAAGAACACATTTCAATTTGAACCAGTCAAAAATTTTATTGTGTGGTAAAGAGTTAATTTATGTGATACCCAAAGAAAGTTACATACCTGATTTGAAATTGAAAAAAAAGTGCTGACAAGTTTGAATACAGTTCGACCTGTTTTAACCCTTTACCACACAATCTCATGTTTTAACAATCCTGAGAAAGAAGCCATTTGAAAACACTGTGGGAAAAGGAAGACAATGCTGGTTACCATTCTTACAATGTTTTCTACCCTTTAAAGGTCAAATTCCTGTATCATAGGGACATTTAATTTTTCTTTAGTAAATGCTTTCAATTTTGAAAAGTCTAAAATTTTGTTGTTTGGTAAAGAGTTAAGCAAGGGACACTTTTAAAAAATGGTTGCATAGGACAGGTGCTGGCATAACACAGGTACAGTTCCACATATTTCAATACAAGTTCCTAAGGTTTTATTGTATTAACCCTTTACCACACAATCCTGACTTTTAACGACCCTGAGAAAGAATCCTTTTGAAAACATAGTGGAAAAACGAGAAAATGCTGGTAACCAGCATTTTCTCCTTTTCCCACAATGTTTTCCATCCTTCCCAAAATAAATATCGATTTTTCAGTCATATTTATTGTGTCGTCTGCAATTGTTTTCAATCTGGACTAGTCTAAGATTTTGTCGTTTGGTAAAGAGTTAACTTATCACAAGTATCAAAAGAGGTTGAGGTTACATCATTAGTTTAGGAATTATTTGTTATGAGAAATTTCTTCATTTGCAAAAACAGTCTGTTGTAAAGCCATCTAACTGTGGTTGTGTTTTAGCGCTTCACTAAACAACAAAATTTCAAACTTGTCCAAACTGAAAGGATTTCCAGACAAAAAATTCAATGTGGCGAAACTGATGGAATTTGCCCTTAAATGGTAAAATTATTTGGTGGTTGCCAGTATTTACTCATTTTTCCTACAATGCTTTTTAAAGCCTTTTTCCTCAAAGTCCTTTTTCTCCAGCAATACATGTATACCAAATTCTAATAATCTCACTCTTTCCCAACTTTTCTTTAACTCAAACATCTGTCTGTCTGTCTATCTGTCCATCCGTCTGTTCCCTTCCTCCTTCCCTCTTCTCAATGCTAAAACAAACTTACCGTCATATATCCTAATGTAGTCATAGTTGCAGGATGAATGGCTTTCTAAATCAATGTATGTAATATTCATCCAGACTCTTGTACCCAGTGCTGAATTCAGTGTCCAGTCACAGTTCAAGCCATCCTCGTAACCAGTCGGGTATCCAGGGGAAACTAACGTTTGGATATCCTCTGTCACATTCAGTGTACCACCACAACCTGGTACTGAAGATATTTGAAGATGTTTGATCAACTCTTAACCTGACGAAAAAACTTTAGATATGTCCACAATGAAAGCATTGTTGGAGAAAAAGAAAATCCTAAATTTCAGCATTTTATCCTTATCCCACAATGTTCATGTTTTATTTGGTAAAGGGTTAACTAATGAAAGGTAAATTTTCTTTCACATTTATCTAGATTTGTATCACATGTTTTGGTAACTTGAATTTCTATATGAGCCATGCTCTGCCAAAGGGGGCTTAATGCATCTCTGTGATGCATTATACCAAGCAAGCCATCACATAATTATGGATCCATAAAAGCCACTTTTTCAAACAAATCGACTGATTTTTTAGGTATGCCAGTCCTTTGACATACAGAAATTTACCAATAGTGAAAAGTTTTGGCTCAGGTCAGCCTGAGCAGACTGCGCAGGCTGACCCTGGTGGATGCTTTTGGAAGATCCATTGAGCCCCCTTTTCACAGAGTATGACTGATAGGCTTGATTCTACTAACTCCACAATGTTACTTAACCCTTTACCAGATGACAAAATTTTAGTTTTGTCCAAAATGAAAGTATTTGCAGATGACAATTTCAAAGTGGCTCAAATGACTTTGGCAGGGCAGAAAACATTGTGGGAAAAGGAGAAAATACTGGTTACCAGCATTTTCTCCTTTTCCCATAATATTTTCCAAAGGTTTCTTTCCAACAGCCGCATTGTTCGGCAAAGGATTAAGGCCTTCTACCACTACCAACCTTCTACAGTGGTTTCCAAAGATAATGTGGAAATGCAAAATATATTCTGTTGGAAGATACAACTAGAACTGTCGCAAAGTGGGCAAATATCCCCCACCAGCACCTTGTCGCTGAAGCAGCACTATCAGAGAACAGAAATTACTTTCAAAGTTCACCTGTGCCCTTGACCTTTGACCAATGTGACCCCCAAACCAATAGGGCACCTCCTTGGGTCATGAGCAACACTTGTATAAAGTTTCAGGGTCCTAGGTCAAACACCCATTGAGTTGGAGAGTAATTTTCAAATGAAGTTCACCAGTAATCTTGACCTTCGACCCATGTGACCCAAAAACAACCAATCCTTGGGTCATGAGGAACACTTGTATAAAGTTTCAGCATCCTAGTTTAAACAATTTTCAAAAAAAGTTCACCTGTGACCCTGATCTTTGATCCACATGACCCAAAAACAATAGGGCACCTTGGATCATGAGAAACACTTGTATAAAGTTTCAGGGTACTAGGTTAAATGGCTTTTGAGTTACAGCACAGAAACAAAAACAAGACAGACAGACAGACAGACAGACAGACAGAGAGACAGACAGACAGACAGACAGACAATGGTGAAACCGGTATACCATAATTCATCTATGTATTCGGACACAATAAAATAATTATTTTATTTTGTGTCCGAACTCATAGATAATTGCCACCGTCAGTGTCCGAAAACATAGAGAATAAAAAAAAATCCCGTCAATTACGAAGTGAACAAAACAGTGACTCCTCCTACAAAAATCGATATCGGCCAATCAGCGAGCGAGGCGTTTGTGTAATATGGTGAGAAAAACAAAACGCGTTGATAGTTAATTACCCGATATCGAAAGGAAACATGTGGAACCGGGTGCTTAGGTAAGATAAGCTACCCTTTACGCGAAAATACGTACAAAAAAATATGGTCAGGAAGAGAAACAATCAACAGAGTAGAAGTTAATTGCGTACAGACCTGTGCATATTTCAATAGCACAACGATTTTCGGAAAACAATTCGACCTCCTAATTTTTGGAATTCCAGCTTTATCTAAATTTAGACCCGTTTACATCATCGAAGTACTCGGTCATTATTCTTACATTATTTTTACCCAGAAATTGTGATTAGGAGTTTTCAGACTGTGTCTCGTTTCTTTTAAGAAAATACACGTAACACACCTATTTTGTTTGTGAACCTTTAAGACCGTAAGACTTTTTCGTCTGACGGACTAAGAATGGCTTGGAAAAGATGTAATGTGGAAATATTTTAGTTTAGTGTAGACCAAGATAAGTCTGCATAAATATGCAGTCTGATCTTTTACAACACTGCCCGTGTAAATGGACTGTTAAAAATAGAAGGATCTGGGATAATTAAAAATCCGAACGTAGTCGATTTGATCTTGTTGTGCTGGGGGAAAGGGTCTTTGAGCCAAACACGGATAAAGGTAGTTACTGAAGCATGACAAAACACCAGTCTATATTCCAGTTATGGATAAACATACTCTAATCAACGACCCTTTACACTTACCGGACATTGTTTGGACTCGCCCTTTGTCTGGGACGATACTTCTATCGATAGGAGTAGTTGAACTAGCTTGATGAAAAAAAATATTGTCCAGACTTTTCAGTCACGAATTTGGTGTCCGAATTAATGGAAAAAATGCTAGAATGAGTTGTCCGAAATTAGAGACGTAAAATAAATTATTTCAAGAAATAGTTAATGGTGTCCGAATTCATAGAGTGTCCGAATATATAGATGAATTACGGTAGCCTGCTCTACTTCCTAGGTGGAGGGTATAATAACAAAGAATGTTTTGAAAGATATGTTACAATCAAAATATTACTTGGTGTAGTCCCTGCAGTAGGCATAATGGTTGTCATGGGATAATTGGATGTAGCCTCCCAGTTAAACAGAAATCCCTGTCCTGTACTTGCCCAGTCTGATTTGAAGACAACATACAGCTGATTCGTGGATGTTATGAAGGGATTAGGTAACGTTATGGCGCAGTATCTACCAATTTCAGGGCTGTCGACTGTTCCCCCATCTTTAAACTGTTTCCAAAAAAATAAGACAAAAACATGTTTTAATGCACATGGTATTTTGCAAATACATCAAACCCCCTTTTCACAGAGCTTGGTACATATAGGCCTACACTCTGCTAGGTTCAAAACACACTTCAACTTAATAGGGGGGTGTCATTAACCCTTAACCACACAATCCTGCATTTACATGACCTCCAGGCAAACAGCTTTTGAGAACATTACGGGGAGAGGAGAAAATGCTTGTAACCACCATTTTCTCCTTTCCCACAACATTTTCTTGTCTATGAAAGACAAATCTTATTCTTTGAGCCACATTTCATCTGTCGTTTGCAAATGCTTTAATTACAGATGTGTCTAAAATCTTGTCCTCTGTTAAAGGGTTAATCTTTAAAACAGTCAGACTTCCATTTCAAAACTTTTCCTTTTCAGGGAAGTAATATCATGTCTTTTTTATATTAACTCTTTACCAAACAATACAATTTTAAACTTGGCAAAACTGAAAGAGTTTGCAGACGACAAATCAAAATGTGTCTCAAATGATTGGATATGGCTTTGATAGGGTAGAAAACATTGTGGGAAAAGAAGAAAATGCTGGTTAACACCTTTTCCCTCAATATTATCTAAAGTCTCCCTGTACAGGTTTGTTAAAACTCGGGTTTACGCGGTAAAGGGTTAATTCATAGAAAACATTGTGGGAAAAGGAGAAAATGCTGGTTACCACCATTTTCACCTTTTCCTGCAATATTTTCTACATGTTTATTACTTTCTGGTCTTGCAGCAGTGCACACTTGAGTTGAAAACATTGTGACAAACAGAGAAAAGGAATTTTTCCCTCTGCCATTTCATAATTATGATATCAAGTATTCATTTACTTGACATCCCGCTTTTGCAGCAATATTTTTTTACAGTCTTTTACAAGTAACAAAACCACTGTAACTTACAGCAACATAGTCCCATACACAGCCTCGGTCATTTGACCTCTCCATATCCATGGTTACAAAGGTCACATGCACCCTCATTCCTGTGGGGACAGTAATGGTCCATGCATACTCAGCATTGTGAGGGTACTGTAAGGGATACATTGGGGACCCAATTTGTCCTGAGGTACCAGATATCTCCCCTCCATACACTGTAAAAAAAAAACCTCTTTATTACACAATTCTGACTTTTAACGACCCTTAGGAAGAAGACATTTGAAAACACTGTGGGAAAAGGAGAAAATGCTGGTACCCAGCATTTTCCCCCACTCTATGAAAGACAAATTTCTTGTTTTGAGTTATATTCAATTTGTCATCTGCAAATATTTTAAATTTGGACAAGGTCAAAATGTTGATGTTTTGTACAGAGTTAAGCCAATTTCATACACATTATCTTTAGACTAATTAGATAGTTTTGATTCACTTTTAACAATAGCAGACAACAAATTGAATGTAACTAAAATGATGATTTCTGTCTGTGATAGGCTATAAAAAAATGTGGAAAAAAGAAAAGATGCTGTCAGTTGAATGACAAAAATGTAGACTTGTCCAAATTGAAAGCATTTGCAGACGGCATTTTAAATGTGACTCAAATGATGGAAATTGTCGTTGATGGGGTGAAAACGTTGTGAAAAGCCACATTTAAATTGTCATCTGCAAATGCTTTCAATTTGGACAGGTCTAACAATTTGTTGTTTGGTAAAGAGTTAAAATAGAAAACACTGTGGGGAGATACCTGTAAATTACTCTTGTCTTTCACATTGATTTCAACGGCTTTCTACAACAGGAATGTTTTGAAAGCATTATCAATAACTTTTTACATGTGTTTCAGACACATCATTACAGCAGCATGTGTTTCCTGGCTTTCACCAGCATTAGGCTTTGGCTCTGAAGTGCCTTGCCTAAAGGCAATCCCACACAAAACCAGGCACAAGGGAAATGACTTCTTTGACTGCTGAGGTTGATTGATTAATTGCCATTTTCAACATTATTTCAGTTATATTACTTGGGCCAGTGCACATATCCATGCTTTCCGAGAGTTTCTTTTACCACCCAATATTCCTGAATGCTGCACGTTACCCACCACACTGCTTGGGCTCAGCTTGACCCCAGGAGAGGAAGGCTTTTGAAAAGTATGTAAAACAAGAAAAAAATAATGATAATGAGCATGCTTATAACCAGCATTTTCTCCTTTTTTCGTTATATTTTCAACCATTTGAGAGACAGGTTTCAACATTTGAGCCATAGCTGATAAGTTGATAGTGTAACCAGCATTTTGTCCTTTTCCAACTATGTTTTCTGTCCTTTTAACATTAAAAACCCATCATTTAAGCAACATTTAATTTGTTGTCTGTAAATGATATGGATGAGTCCAAAAGTTTGTCATCTGGTAAAAAGTTAACCCTTTACCACACAATCCTAAGTTTTAAAGATCCTAAAAAAGACTTTTTGAAAACATTGTGGGAAAAAAGAAAAAATGTTAATAACAAGTATTTTCTCCTTTTCCAACAATTTTTTCTATCTCTCACAGGGTGAATTTCTATTTTCAGGTCACAATTATTTTGTCAAATGCAACTACAAAAGCTTTCAGCTTGAACAAGTCTCAAGTTTTGTCATGTGGTAGAGAGTAAAACTAAATTTTGTAGAATTTCAGTTACCTGCAGCATACTGAGCAATGAAGCCTTGCCCAGTATTCATCTCATCTGAGCGGAATTTGACCCACAATCCATTGTATGCCGTCAAATTTGATGGGATTGTGTTTCCACAAAACCTCCCTACTAATGGTCCACCAAGCTGGCCTTCGTGAATTTCAACATAGTCGTAATTACAGTAGGCATGGTTTTCTATATTGAACAAACTGGAAACAGATTCTCAAAAATACTATCAATATAAAAATCAAAGTTACTCAATTTTTGCCCCTACATGTACCAGAAATAAACCACACAACAAAAGTTTAGACTCCTTTATATTGAAAGTACTTGAGACAACAAATTAAATGTGGTCCAAATAATGGAATTTGACTGCAAAAGGGTAGATAACATTGTGGGGAAAGGTGAAAATGCTAGAAACAGCACTTTCTCCTTTCTTGGCAATGTTTTCAAGGGCCTTCTCAACCAACATTGTCAAAACTCAGGATAGTGTGGTAAAGGTTTACAATCAGCTTCCCTTTATGGGTGGATCTAAGGACTATCTGTGAAGGTCACCTTCTGACTTCTGCTGACCTTTGTGTTAGCCTGTCAAAATTCTGCTCTGAATTAAGTTTTTGAAAGAAAATGTAGACCTACTGAAAACTAGTACTGTATCACACAGTTTATATCCACCATTTTTAAGGACAAGCAGAGCGACTTTTGAACCACCTCTAATTAAACTATAATTAGCAAAATACACAAGAAAATCCAGATTTTTCTGTGGACATAAATTGCTCAATCCTTTACCACACAATCCCTTTTGAAAACATAGGTGAGAAAAGGAGAAAATGCTGGTGAAAAGCATTGTCTTCTGTCTTCTCTTATTCCTGCTATGTTTTCTTTCCTTTTCAAGGACAAATTCATTATCTGAGCCAAATCTAATTTGTCATCTGCAAGTACTTGAAATATGGGCAAGACTGAAATTTTATTATCTGGTAAATAGTTAAAACATTTCTACACAGACCTCAAGGTATGAGGGAGTGATAGTATTCTAAATCCATTATTTCTCTTCCAAACCCTATGTTGTGGGTGCTCATTAGAATCGTTTTGATGAGATGATTCTAATGAGTACCCATAACATAGGGTTTTGTGGAGAGTGATTAATATTTTCAATTTTGAAATCAAAATCACTCTCTATCTGGAGCTCTGTCAACACCATACTTTTGTTTTGTTTTTAATGAATACTTTATCAAAACCAGACTGCAGAAAACATGTCATCCTGTCTTAGATGTTTGCCAAATAACCTAGTTTATGACACAGGTAGACCATATTCAGACTTGTCCATAGACAACAAGAAATAGGGCAAAGATTTGGCCACCACAGTGATGTATCTTGATGATATAAATAATGTAAGACACATAAGAATCACATTCAAAACATGTATTTCATCATGTATAGAAATAAAAGGTAAAATTCTAAAGTTCTTAAAATAGCCAGAACTATGGACTTCAGCATGTATAAATAAGTCTAACAGATTGATAGATGCCAGACAGATAGAGGAAACAACACCATGAACCAAGGTTTGTTGGCCTGATTGTAATGTAAGGTTAATTAAATAACCAGAGGGGAAAAAATCTAGAATGTCGAATTTAGGATAAAAAAGTAACCAACCAAATCGCCAATACTGACCCGATTATAATGATACAATAGAAATGTTGTTGATAATGATACCAAAGGAACAAACAAACTAGATTTGTAAAAGATTCCTACCTGAAGGAGAGATGGACTCTACTCCCTGGAGAGACACTCATTGTCCAAACACATTCTGTACTGACAGGGTAGCTGTTTGGATAGCCCGGGCTTGTGAAGGAACCCGAGGATGCTGTGAAATCTACCCCACATGCTGAAAAAAAAAAAACATGATATGTCACTGGAGATTCCTAGCAACCTATATGCATTTTGATTATCTCTATATACAAATTTCAAAATTTGTCTGCTGCTAATTTGTTTCATAATGGTTTCGTTAACACTGTGGAACCTCATTACATCAAAATCCATTCACCCAAACAATAAACTCAAAGAAATACATTTTTGTGATAGTAAACCCTTTTCTACACAATTCTTGCTTTTTATTACCTTTCACAAACATTGTGGGAAAAGAGGTAAATACTGGTTACTATTTTTTACTTTTTCCAACAATATTTTCAAATACTTTCTTTCAAAGCGCTGTGAAAACCCAAGACTGTTTCGGAAAGGATTAAAGAATACTGAACATGAATAAAGTGACAAAAACTTAAGACCTAGCATTTCTTGATTTGATTGGCTAAGATATTTTCTTGACCTTCTCTGTGTCTTATTTACATTCAACCACATTTTTCCTGTTTGTTGTTCCCCCGCCCCTGCCCCACCGTCATTCGTCACAAGTTTTGGTGTTGAAAGCCTAGGAAAAGTGTTTACAAACCTGTGGTTGACTTGGTATATGTTGCCCTAAAACCTGATCCTTGGACTGAATAATCCGACACAAACTGTACATACAGGGCAGATCCCTGTGACGTGATAGCAGATGGTACCGTGTTGCCACAATAGCGTCCAACCTCTGGAGCGTACTCATCATTACCATTATACACAGCGACATAGTCATGCGAGCATTCTCCATGTTCTTCAAGGTCAAGGTGTGTAAAGGTCAAGGTGATTCTGTCAGCTAGAAGGTTATAAGAATGTTGTTATGGAAGCACTATTTTCATATGCAACATTTATAACATTGACATACATACATGTACAAATCTCCTGTGTGCTATATAAAATTAAATTTTATGAAACAAAACTTGACTTCATCAAACTACCAGTATCAGCTGCTACAACCTATTCCTCAAACTCCTAATAGCAAGCTGAACTTATTATGGCTAAAATCTGAACAATATGTGAGTGGGTGTTCCTTGAAACAGTTGTTAAGCCTTTACAACACAGTCCCAAGTTTTAACAATCCTGAGGGAGAAGACTTTTGAATACATTGTGGGGAAAGGAGAAAATGTTGGAAACAAGCATTTTCTCCTCTATCCAAAATGTTTTGCAAAACTCTCTATTCCTCAAGGACATTAAAACATGGCATTGTTTGGTAAAGGATTAACCCTTTACAAATATCCTGCATTTCTACAACTTTGCAATGTGGTCGAAGGCTTTAACTCTTTAACCCTTTCCCAAATGACAAATTTTAGACTGGTCCAAATTGAAAGAGTTTGCAGACGACAATTTTAAATTTGATGAAAATGGCAGAAAGTTATCAAAAAGGGTAGAAGACACTGTGGGAAAAGGAGAAATTGCTTGTTACGAGCAATTTCTCCTTTTCCCACAGTGTTTTCAAAAGACTTGTACTGCAGACACGTGAAAAAAAGGGCTTGTTTGGGAAAGGGTTAACACACAATAAAATCTTAGACTTGTCCAATTTGAAAGCATTTGCAGACAACAAAATAAATCTGACTCAAAAATTGAAATTTGTTCTGGAAAAGGTAGAAAACATTGTGGAAAAAAGGAGAAAATGCTGGTTACCAGCATTTTCTCCTTTTCTCACGATGTTTTCAAAAGCTCTCTTTTTCAGGGTCGTTAAAAGTCGGGATTGTGTGGTAAAAAGTTTAATAAAAACCACGGGATACGGAGAAAATGCTGATGATCCAGCAATTTCTCCTTTTCCCATGTTTTCTACCCTAACAAAGACAAGTTCTGTCATTAATTTTGTGGCCGGCAAGTACTTTCAGTATTAAAGAGACGTGTTATGTCATCTGGTCAAGAGTTATGCCTTGCCAATTAGAGCATGAATTTCATACTCTCAATACTCTCATATAAATATGTTTAAACTAAACTAATATTTTCTAAATGTATAAAAAGGCAAGCTTCCATGGTTCAGTTCAACACGCCAAAGGTTTTGAATTTAGTTCTTGGCTCAGCAAAACCTTTTTCAGAGAACTGATGAAAGTCATTTCAACAGGATTCATTAATCTGCAGGGCCCTGTTTTACTAACATTTACGTAAGTTTTTTCGTAAGTTTTCACTTACACAAAAGTTACGAAATTCTTAAGTGCGTTTTACAAAGCTTGCGCAAGTATTTTTGTAAACTTTTTGTAACTCTCCATTTGGAGGTATATCAGTCAGACACTCTGATTTCTCACTAGGGATGGAACTTTATCTAAATCATAAGATACAGCGCGTGAAATGGCTTGATAATGGAATAAAAATATCTTTATTTCAGTAGTGATATAGATGCATATATGGAAATATTGTAAAGAAAGCCCGCTTTCCTGTCGCTTGCCTTGTCCTCTCACATCAATTTTCGTCCGCGGATTTTTCCCTTTTTTATTATGACGTGTAAAAACATCAGTCAAAAAGCTACTGTGTAATGAATATATAATCATGAATTTTGTTCCAAGATAGTAAATACTGTTGCAAATGTGATCGCAATTTTAGAAAGATATATATGACACAGAAATCAATCAATCAGTCTATCAATCAATCAATCAATCAAACTGTGTTCTGTGTACTACTAGCGATATATCTCCTGTAAACACGTGAAAATAATTCCAGAATACAAATGACCAACTGCATTGCTAGTCCTTTCTTTAACCTTTATCCTGCTAAATAAGTGTAATGAAACTTTCAAGCCGATGGTAAAAATTCAACTGTTGTTATTTCAAAGTTATTTGGGGAGATATTTTCTTATCGGACAATGTAGATCCTGATCAGACTGCACGTTCTATGAGATCTAATCTTGATCTAGACTGTACGCAAAATGTCCTTGAGCTGCGCTTAGCAGCCTAAGGGTTAATCCAAGGCTCACATGGTCTTGTCTAATTACGGATATAAAGCAATAGAGTACAGATGTAACGTTAAAAATATTGTTATTTTATAAAATGATATAATTGTTCAATAACAACATCGGCAGGGTCGTCCATCACTCGATGCTCATGTGTTGTTAGATTCCTTTTTTAGTCAAGAGATCCTGGGTTTGATCTTCAGTGGATTCACCGTTAACATGAAATTTTTACTTTCGCTAGGCATTTTTTGGCTCTAACTTAGTGCTGGCAAAACACATGAAACACTCGCAAAAGTGTGCTGTGACCTCCATGCAACAGTGAGAAAATAGTTTTCACAAGCTGCATCAATCACCTTATCAAGATTTAGATGTCATCCAGGATGTTCTTATTCAACCGAATTGTGTACTATGGCAAACCATATTTTTATTCCAAGCGTTTCTCGCTTTATTGTTCTAACTAGTTCAAACCCCTCTGATATCGGCAACACTTATGCAAAAGTTAAGGCAGGGTTTTTTGTTCGTAAAGTTACACAAAAACTTACGCTCGATTCAGTTACAAACTTTTTTTAGTAAAATGCACTTACATATTTTCTTTAGGGTTACGTAAAAACTTACGAAAATTTTGTTCGTAACTACCTTAGTAAAACGGGCCCCAGATCTCTGACACTGACTCTAGGAAAGTATGGTTAGAAAAGGACAGAAAAATTGTACCAGTTTTAAAATTAAAACACTGGTTTTATAACTAACTAAACACTAAATGAAGAAAAATCCTGAGAAATAAATCAAGGCTCAATAGTTTGTCACAAACAGTTACCAGGTACCTACTTCCATATTGTGCCTGAATGAGCCAAGAGCAGTTTGATCTTCGAGGATAACTGTCCGGGTAGTTTGGTGATATCAGGGTCCCATCTGTCTCTGCACTGATGGTACCACCACAACCTTCCAAAATACAGTGAAATCTTACATGTAACTCTTTTTTAGTTTTTTTGACTTGCCAACACTGAAAACATTTGCAGAGAACAAATTAAGTGTCTCTTATGTGATTTATTGGTAAAGGGTTAGAAAATGTATCCATCATTTTCTCCTACCTTGTCAATGAATCAGGAAAACAAGAGGGCCATGACTGCACTAAATTGTGCAGCTGAGCATTTGTAGATTTCACAAAATTACCATAAACACGGTGTTATCACAATAAAAAGTCTAACCAAGCTTCATTTAAATGGTAAGTCCTGAGATAATTTGAAAAAAAAAATCTCACTAAGTATTGAGACAGAAAATGTAGCATTTAGAGTAAGCACAGGGTTTTTTTTTTTTAAGATCAGACCAGTGGCCTACTTTGTAACCAATGATGACCCATTTTCAAATGCATTTGGGATATAATAAAGACATTCAATTACCGGTATATTTATGCCCATAAGACAGATAATTAACCCTCCGATGTACACAATTTTTTCTCTAATTTGATGTAGTGACCTATTTTTTCAACTAGGGCAAAAAACTTTTGTTTAAGATAACTTCAGGACAAACGCTCTGACCAAGTTTTAAGAGCTTTCCGTAAGGGAAGCTTCTATTAAAATTTAAGGAAAATTGGTTGATAACTCTTGAAGGAGAAGATGACACAAAATTGCATTTGCAGATGGTCAAATAGACAGATTGGTGAACAGATGAGCAATCTGGTTTCAAAATGTATCCCCCAACTTTGTTAGGTTTCATTCATCTGGTTGATAGCAGTCCACGCAGGCTGACCGGGGTCGAAACTTTTTCCTAACTGTGAATTTTCTGCATGTCAAAGGACCATTCTACCTTGGGATTAAGCTGGCTGCTAGACAAAATAGATTTTATGGGTCTGTAATCATGTGATGACTTGCTTGGTATAATGGTTCATGGAAACACATTGAACCCACTTTTGCCAGAGCATGGCTCATACATAAAAAGTACTTGTGAAATAAGGTTTTAATTCTTTACAGACGACCAGATATCTACGTACCTGTAACATACTCTGCCTTAAATCCCCGCGCACTAACACTAACATCAGTCCTCATGCGAATGTACATCATGTTACTTTGGGAACGGTAAATAGGAGGTGATGGGAGAGAATTGCCACAATATTTCATCATCTCTGGGTATGTAGCGTCAGGCCCATCATATACCTTAAAATAGGAAATGGTTTAACTCATTACCAAACAACAAAATTTTAGACTGGTCCAGATTGAAAGCATTTGCAGACAACAAAATAAATGTGGCTGAAAAATTGAGATTTGTTTTGGGAAGGGTAGAAAACATTGTGGGAAAAGGAGAAAATGCTGGTTACCAGCATTTTCTCCTTTTCCAACAATATTTTCAAAAGGCTTCATCCTCAGGGTCGTTAAAAGACTGGATTGTGTGGTAAAGGTTTAACTCTTTACCACACAATCCCAACTTTTAACGACCCTAAGGAATAAGTCTTTTGAAAATATTGTGGGAAAAGGAGAAAATGCCGGTAACCCTATCAAAGAGAAATTCCATCAGTTGAGCCAAATTTAAATTGTTGTCTGCAAATGCCTTCAACTTGGACAGGTCTACATTTTTGTCATGTGGTAAAGAGTTAATTCATACAAGATAATCAACTGGTTGTGTATGATACAAAAAGTCTATCATGCATTACTCCATCTGTAATTAAGTTAACCCTTTACCACACAATCCCGACTTTTAACGACCCTAAACAAGAAGCCTTTTGAAAACACTTTGGGAAAAGGAGAAAATGCTGGTAACCAGCATTTTCTCCTTTTCCCACAATGTTTTCTACCCTTCCTGAAATAAGTTTCGATTTTTCAGACACATTTATTTTGTCGTCTGCAAATGCTTTTGATTTGGACCAGTCTAAAATTTTGTCGTTTGGTAAAGGGTTAACTTTCTGGTGTTATCTGGGAAGGAAAATAATAGCAATTTAAGTTATGTCTCTATACCCTTTCAAAATTGAGAGTATCTGCAGACAACCAATCTGAAAGTAGTACAAATTAACTGAAATTCTTTTACAGTAGAGCTGGAACGGGGAGAAATTTTGTACCCAGGTACCCGTGGCCGTATTACCCACGGGTACTCGATGTTATTACTTCCGATTAAAAACACCAATAGTTGTCTACCTTTATGCATCCTGGCACTTTCACAACTAAACATGGCTTCAAATAGCCAAGCTTCATCAAAAAGCGAAGTTTGGCAGTTCTTTAGTCTTCTGCAAGACAAACAGAAGACAAAATGGAGCAGCTGATGAGACAACGGCCTTTGATTGTGTTGAGTTTTCCGCGATGATTTGAGCTGTTATAAATAAATCACAAAATATGCACGCATGTTTTGCTTTTAATTCAAATTACCATTGTCTATGTCAAATAAACCTAAAACGCTGAATGGGCAAATATATAACAATATTTACCCATCACTGACGAGTTATGCGTTGCAGGGGATATAAGCGGTACAGCCTTACTTCAAGCTATTTCGATTATCTACTTCCAGTTCATGTATGGGAGTGGGTAACATGTTTTTTGCTTGTATTTAAATTAAGATCAAATTATTTCATTGGAACTTCAAAATTATAGCTTTACTTAATAAATCAAAATATAATTATCGGGTACCCGGGTAATGATTTAGTACCTGGGTATCGGCGGTACCCTACCCGATACCCGGGTACTCAAGTACTCGTCCCAGCTCTATTTGACAGGGTAGTGAACATTGTGAGAAAAGTAGAAAATGTAAGTTACCAGCATTTTCTACTTTTCTCAGAATGTTTTCAAATGGCCTCTTCCTCAGGGTTGGTAAAATTGGGATTGTTTGGTAAAGGGTTAACAGGTGAATAGAGAAAAGCTACCAACCGCCACATAGTCAAATCGGCAGTCAGATGAACCTTCCACATCAAAATCGGTAAAAGTCAATACAACTGCATGTAGTTCTTCAATCGTTATGAGCCAGCCACAGTCAGTATTATGTGGGTAATCATTGGGATAATTCTTAGACAAAATAGTTCCACTCCTTGTAGTAAAGTTCCCACCACAACCTGTGGACCAAAAGAGAAGCAAAAGGATGTAAAGTGTTATTTTATCCATTTGTAGTTACATGTATTTACACTTGTGGGGCATCAGTAATTTATTTCATTAATGAACATCTTGATATCATTCAATTGTGCGCATTATGAAACAAATTCATCTACGTTTGTTACTTCAGGCTTAAATAAATGATTTGAGTCATGCTCCATGACAAGGGGGCTTAATGCACGAGCAAAAAGTATAGACCTGTCACACAGGTCAGCCTGTGCAGGCTGACCTGAACCAAAACGTTTTGCTTTTGGTCAATTTTCAGTATATCAAAGGACCAGTCTACCTCACCTGTCAGTCGATTGTTAACCCTTTCCCAAACAAGCCCTGGTTTTCACATGTCTGCAGTACAAGTCTTTTGAAAACACTGTGGGAAAAGGAGAAATTGCTCATAATGAGCAATTTCTCCTTTTCCCACAGTGTTTTCTACCCTTTTTGAGACCTTTCTGCCATTTTCATCAAGTTTAAAATTGTCCTCTGCAAACTCTTTCAATTTGGACCAGTCCAAAATTTGTCATTTGGGAAAGGGTTAAACTCAATGAATTTCATGGATTCATAATTATGTAATGCCTTGCTAAGTATAATGCATCCAGAGATGTATTAAGCCCCCTTTTGCCAGAGCAAGGCTCATTTCTTTGTGTCATCTCAGCTGACAGCTCTTTAAAATTACTGAGAGAATAGAAGCAATTTTCTAGTCGCAAACAGTTGATCTTGTTCCCCTCAGTCCTTTCCATACAATCATCCCTCCCCCTAAAGTAAAAAGGAGACATGTTTCAAATGGCTGTCCCTATTTTTAACTCTTTACCAATCAACAAAATTCTATACATGTCCAAATTGAAAGCATGTGCAGACAACAAAATAAATGTGACTCAAAAGTTGAAATTTGCATTGGATAGGGTAGAAAACATTGTGGGAATAGGAGAAAATGCTGGTTACCAGTTTTTTCTTCTTTTCCCACAATGTTTTCAAAAGCCCTCCTCAGGGTCGTTAAAAGTCAGAATTGTGTGGTATAGGGTTAAGGTGCGAGTCCAAGGCTTCTGTTTAACCCTTTACCAAACAATCCCATGAGGAAGAACACTTTTGAAAACTTTGTGGGAAAGGTAGAAAATGCTGGAAACAAGCTTTTTCTCCTTTTCCCACAATGCTTTCTACCCTTTCAAAAGAAAATCCTTGCATATGAGCCATATTTAATTTGTTATCTGTAAATCTGTTAATTTGGGTAAGTCTAAAATTTTGTTTTCTGGTATAGAGTTAGGAGTCTGACATTTGACTCATACAACAGTCTCCTACAAGTATAGATCTTAGATGTGTTATACACCAACTCTAGGCTTCTGTGCTTTCCTAATACATAATTGTATGTCTTACATAATTTTTCCCCCTATGAAAAAGTAGAATAATCAACTCTTCACCAGACAAAAAAAAAATTACACATTTATCCAAACTAAAAGTATTTGCAGGTGATAAATCAAATGTTAGTAAAAACACAATCTCTGTCTTACTAAGGGTATAAAAACATTGTGGGGGAAAGGGGAAAATGCTGATTACCAACTTTTTCTCTTTTACCCGCAATGTTTAATACACTGTATAACACTCGCGCACATAGACTGATTGACATAAAGGCTCAAAGATGACAAGACAGTCAGACAGTTAGACACACATACAAAGAGACAGGAAGGAATCAAGGAGGGAAATATGGGTGAATAGATAGACTAAAAAGGGATATACAGACCATCTGGAACTGTTTCATACGAGGCAGAGAAACCATTCCCAGTTACAGATGAATCTGTTTTAAATCTGACAAACATTTCATTTCCTGTCGTTGATAAGACTTGTGGGCTTGACTGGGTATGACACAATTGTGTAAGCCTTGGGGCAGTGTCATCTGGGCCACCATAAACCTGATGGTGACAATGATTAACCCTTTACCACACAATCCTGACTTTTAACGACCCCAAGTGAGAAAGCTTTTGAAAACATTGTGGGAAAAGGAGAAAATGCTGGTAACCAGCATTTTCTCCTTTTCCCACAATGTTTTCTACCACTTCCAACACAAGTTTGAATTTTTGAGTCACATTAATTTTGTCATCTGCAAATGCTTTCAGTTTGGAAAAGTCTAAAATTTTGTCGTTTGGTAAAGAGTTAATCCATTACTGTATGAACTTTTTGTAGAACCAACAAATGCTAACATCAATAACACATCAGACAAACATTTGAAAAAAAAAATGAAAGTATTGTTTTTCAATGGTATAGAAAAATAACACGGAAAAAGTAGCTATTGCTTGTCACAACCAACTGCTCCTTCTCCAACAATATTTTCCAAATCTGTCAAATGCAGGGGCATGAAAGTAGCAATCATAAAATAAGGACTTTTGTATACTAATCATACTGTCTAACATTCTATCCAAGCTATACAGTCGAATCTGAGTTAGCGGTCATATGTGAATAGCGGCCAATCTGTGATTAACGGTCAGTTCAGGCCCGCCCGTGGAAATTAGCTCTTTAATGTCCTTTAATTAACGGTAAATTGTGATATGTGGTCAGCGGTCACATTTGAAGTACTTAATTACACTTAAAGCATATCCCATAAAGCGGTCACGCGACCCGACTAATCGCTAGCAGGTGGTGTGTAAAAAATCAATAACACGTCTGGCTAATCGTGTGCATAAATCGCGTCGCTTTACCAATCAACATGTGTGATAAACGGTTAAACTTAATAGTGCAGGTGTACACTTTATCGGGAGAAATTGAATTGTTTGTCTTTTATGATTTAAAGTCAATAAGTGCCGAGGTATTTTGATTAATACAATCAAAATTAATTAATAATTAATTAGGTTTGAAAGTTTGTAAAACTGCGAAGATAGGGTGCTTTATAATGGGATTGATCACACGATACTTCCTATTCTTCGCTATCATGTCTCAGAAACGCAAGTGTTTAACGTTAGAGGAACGCGTCAAAGTTCTTCAGCTTCTTGATTCCGGTCGCTCGTCTAGGGTCATCGCTTCCGACTTTGGCGTCGGACGCACTCA
Source organism: Tridacna gigas (assembly GCA_945859785.2). Lineage (NCBI taxonomy): Eukaryota > Metazoa > Mollusca > Bivalvia > Cardiida > Cardiidae > Tridacna > Tridacna gigas. The sequence goes on from OX244035.2 coordinate 46,702,750, forward strand.
AATCCAAAATGTGGCAAAACGTAAGCGCGAAATCATGGACGAATATGAAACTGGGAATCCTGAAACTAAACGTGTTAAACGTACTGTGTCTTATGACAAAATTGACGATCTTTGTCACCGTTGGTTTTTGGACGCTACCTCTAGACAAATCAATGTGTCAGGACCTTTGATTCACGAGAAGGCATTGAAATTCGCCAGTGAGCTCGGACTTAACGATTTCAAGGGATCTTGTGGGTGGCTGGAGTCTTTCTTGAAAAGAAATCTGTGTTAAGCAGCCAACTGTCGTATGCAGCCACTTTTGGCTTGTCCCTTGGTTGGCTGCTTAAGACAGTTTCGACTGTATATGTATTGCATTCTTGGATTCTATACAGCACTGCATAAGCTCTTTACCAGAACATGAAATTTTAGAGTTGTCCATACTGAAAGCATTGGGAGACTAAAGACCAAATGTAGCTCAAACCATGGGCTTTGTCATTGAAACTGTAAAAGCACTTTGGGGAAAAAGACAAACTGCTGGCTACCTGCATTTTCTGTATTTCCCAAATGTTCTAAAAGCCTACTTTAACCCTTTCCCAAACAAGCCCTGGTTTTCATGTGTCTGCAGTACAAGTCTTTGGAAAACACTGTGGGAAAAGGAGAAATTGCTCGTAATGAGCAATTTCTCCTTTTCCCACAGTGTTTTCTACCCTTTTGGAGAACTTTCTGTCATTTTCATCAAATTTAAAATTGTTGTCTGCAAACTCTTTCAAGTTGGACCAGTTTAAAATTTATCATTTGGGAAAGGGTTAAAAGGTCATGTATACACTGGATCATTGGGTAAGCTCATGAAAAGGTATTCTCAGTCTGTAATGAAATCCCTAGTATCACAGGCAATTTCATGGCTTTTTAATCTTGATTTCTCACAAACTGTAAGAAAGCAAAAATCATCCTGTGCAATTTGATGTTGATCTACATTGACTGCAAAAGCATTTTCAGTTGTGCTCAAAACTTGTCAGGTTAAACACTGTTGCTGGTTACAAATTTTGATCCCAGGAGCTTACCTCTAACGAATCATATCGGCAGGTTGAATGGGTTTCCAGGTCAAATGGGTCAATAGTCAGTTTAATAGCTTGACCAGTGGCAACCACAATTTTCCATTCACACTCACGACTGTTAGGATAGGGGTTTGGATAATTTGGGCTTGTAAAGGTACCAGTTGGGGACGTAAGATAACCACCACAACCTGAAAAATACATCAGTAATGCAACTCTTACTTTAGACTTGTCTAAATTAACCCTTAGGCTGCTAAATGCGACTCTTGACGATCAAGGTCAGATTGCTGAGAACGTGCAGTCTGATCTTGGATCTACAATGTCCTAAGGAGATATCTTTCCCCAAAAATACCTTTGAAATAGCAAAATTTGGGTTTTTACTATTGGCTTGAAAGTTTCATTCCACTTATATATCAGGATAAGGGTTAAAAGCATTTGCAGACATCAACTCAAAAGTAGATCAAATTAACCCTTCACCAAATGACAAAATTTTAGACTGGTCCAAATTGAAAGCATCTGCAGACGACAAATCAAATGTGGCTCAAAAATTGAAATTTCTTCTGGAAAGGGTAGAAAACATTGTGGGAAAAGGAAAAAATGCTGTTTACCAGCATTTTCTTCTTTTCCCACAATGTTTTTGAAAGGCTTTTTCTTCAGGGTCACATTCTATTGTTTGGTAAAGAGTTAACCCTTCCAAGTGGCAAGAGTGCTCTAATAATTCCCAAATCAAGTGTCAGGCTCTAATCATACTCCATTTGATGGCTAACTCTTTACCAGACGACAAAATCTTAGACCCGTCCAAATTGAGAGCACTTGCAGTTACGAAATTAAATGTGGCTGAAATTATAGTATTTGTTTTCTTCAAGGGCAAAAACATTGTGGGCAAAAACAATGCTGGTTTCCAGCATTTTCTCCTTTTCCCATAATGTTTTCAAAAGCCTGCTCCTTCAAGGTTGTTAAAGCATGTGATGGTTTGGTAAATAATTAAGGATGTAGATCTTTATTCAGAAAATCCTGTTTAATTTCTGCTGCTGGCACTGATTACATGAAAGTGCCCTTCAGCAAGACCACTGAGCAACAAACAAGTACTGGTGAGAACCAGGAAAAGACATGAGTAAGTGAAATATCCTAGTGATATGACCGAAATACTGTCGAAAGTGCCATAAACCCCTTCAAACTATCAATACTGACCATTTGTAAGGTACTCCAGTCTAAAACCATTCCTTGCCACTGAATAATCTGACAGAAACCTGATCCACACATGGTCTGTGGTGGATGCTATTGGATCTGGAAGGTTTTCTCCGCAATACTTTCCAATCTCATTGGAATTCTCATTTGCACCATCTCTAATCTTTAAAAGAAATTGTAAAAAGTTGTTGATAAATGCTTTCAAAACATTCCTGTGGTAGAAAGCCATTGAAATCAATGTGAAAGACAACAGTAATTTACAGGTCTCTCCCCACAGTGTTTTCCATTTTAACTCTTTATCAAACGACAAATTGTTAGACCTGTCCAAATTGAAAGCATTTGCAGATGACAATTTAAATGTGCCTTAAATAATAGAGTTTGTCATTGATAAGGTAGAAAAAATTATGGGAGAAGGCGAAAATGCTGGTTATGAGCATTTTCTCCTTTTCCCACAATGTTTTCAAAGGGCTTCTTCCTTAGGGTTGTTGAAAGTCGGGACTGTGAGATAAAGGGTAAAGCTCTGCAATCCCAAGTTTGAATGCATTGGTTACTGATTTAACCCTTTACCACACCACAAAATTTTACACTTGTCCAGATTGAAAGCATTAGCAGAAGACAAATCAGAAATGGTTCATATGGTGAGATTTGTCTGTAAAAAGACAGAAAACATTGTGAGAAAAGGAGAAAATGCTGATTACCAGCATTTTCTCCTTTTCCCTCAACGTTTTCAAAAGGCCTCGTTCTCAGGGTCGTTAAAACTCTGGATTGTGTGGTAAAGGGTTAACTAGCAACTTGTCTTAATATGCCGATTTTATTTCTTTCCTTGCCTGGAATCTTAATCCTTTACCAAACAATCCAATGTTTTAATGGCCCTGAGGAAAAAGGCTTTTGAAAACATTGTGGGAAAAGAAAAAATGATAACATCCAGCATTTTCTCCTTTTCCCATGATGTTTTCAAACCTTTCCCAGATAAATTCAATCATTTAGACCACTTTCTGCTTGTTGCCTCTGAATGCTTTCAATCTTTCAAAGAGATAAGACAGGTTTGCCTTAACCCTTTACCACACAATCCCGAGTTTTAACGACCCCCGAGAAAGAGACCTTTTGAAAATTTTGTGGGAAAAGGAGAAAATGCTGGAAACCAGCATTTTCTCCTTTTCCCACAACGTTTCCACCCCATCAATGACAATTAATTTCCATCATTTGAGTCACATTTAAAATGTTGTCTGCAAATGCTTTCAATTTGGACAAGTCTACATTTTTGTCATTCAACTGACAGCATCTTTTCTTTTTTCCACATTTTTTTATAGCTTATCACAGACAGAAATCATCATTTCAGTTACATTTAATTTGTTGTCTGCTAATGCTTTAAATTTGATGGCAATCAAATTTTTGTTGTTTGGTAAAGAGTTAAAGGTTCAAGGATTTTCTTATGCTATATGTCTAAACATGACGGAAAGAATTCTGTGCAGTCTTGATCTACAATGACCAGAAAAACCTTTATTTAACTCTTTACCAAAGGACAAGAAAGCAGACTTGTCCAAATTGAAAACATTTACAGATGGCAGTTTAGATATTGCTTTGTCTTTAATATGATAGAAAATATTGTGGGGAAAGGAGAAAATGTTGGTTACCAGCATTTTCTCCTTTTCCCTTAATGTTTTCAAAATGCTTCTTCCTCAGGGTCGTTAAAACTAGGAGTTGTGTGGTAAAGGGTTAAAGGTCATTACAAGCACTCAAAGTTAAAATACTTAATACTCTACCTGTAGATAGTCGTAATTACAGCTGCTGTGAGACTCCATATTGAAATGGGAGAATGAGATGTTCACTGTATTACCAAGTGCAGTACTGATGATCCATGTGCAGTTTCGGTTGTGGGGGTAAGGATTTGGAAAGTTTGGGCTCTCAATGACACCACTGAAGCCAGTCAGGGTGTTTTGACAAACTGAAAGTGAGAAAAAGATAAGTGCTAGAGAACTACATTTAACAAAAAAAGACAATTTCAGTCTGTGCAGAAAGTCAGGATCCTGAAATTCCATTGCTACTTTGTCAGGAATATTACGTTTTTTTTCTTTTTCAAAGACAAAAAAAAAAACATTCTTAGTGGTCTGTAAAGGCTCTCATTTTCAACCTGAGTAAATTTTTATTTTGTTTGGCAAAGATTTAACTCTTTACCAAATGACAAAATTAAAGACTCATCCAAAGTGAAAGCATTTGCAGACGACAAAATAAACTTGACTTAAGAATTGAAATATGCTCTTCGAAGGACAGAAAACATTGTGGGAAAAGGAGAAAATGCTGGTTATCAGCATTTTCTCCTGTTCCCACAATTTTTTTACAAGGCGTCTTTCTCTTGGTCGTCAAAAGTCACACACGCAAAATATAAACTTATCCCAACTCAACGCATTAGCAGAAGACATTTCAAATGTGGCTTAACCCTTTACTACACAATCCCAATGTTTTAACAACCTTGAGGAAGAAAACTTTTGAAAACATTCTCGGAAAAGGAGAAAATCCTGGTAACCAGCATTTTCTCCTTTTCCCACAATGTTTTCTACCCTTCCCAAAACAAATTTCAAATTCTGAGTCATATTTCTTTTGTCGTCTGCAAATGCTTTCAATTTGGACAAGTCTAAATTTTGTTGTTTGGTAAAGAGTTAAATGATGGAATTTGTCTTTGAAAGGGTAGAAAACATTGTAGGAAAAGGAGAAAATGCCGGTTACCAGCATTTTCTTTTCTCACAATGTTTTCAAAAGACTTCTCTTGCTGGGTCATTAAAGCCGGGATTGTGTGGTTAAGGGTTAAGACACCTAAAAAATTGGTAAAGGTGAAGAAAAGAGGAACATTTTAACAGAGCGTGCCCATTCATGTTTGCAATGATGCAGTAGAAATTTATGGGAAAAGGGAGAAATCATCATTGTACCAATCAATTTCATGGGCACAAAAACTTATAATTGTTTGTGATTGGTTAATATCTATCATTATACATATTATGGCTATCTTTGTGTGGTTATTGAAAATGCATCGACGATATTAAACCTTTGAGCCCCTTTCATAACTACAGTTGCTTATGCGGCCAATGTAGATTAAAATCAGACTGAACCAAATGTACAGTCTAATCTTTGATCAACACTGTCTGCTTATCTGAAACATTTAGGACAAAATGCAACACTGAAATTGCAATTATTTGGATCTTATTTCCAGACTGAAACAGTATGTGCGGTCTATATGGTGCTCTGGGGGGTTAACCTTTCACCACACAATCCCAAGTTTTAACAACCATGAGAAAGAGACCTTTTGAAAACAGCATTTTCTCCTTTTCCCACATTTTTTCTACCATTTCAGGGACAAGTCCCTTCATATGAGCCATGTTTAATTTGCAGTCTGCAAATGCTTTCAAACTAAACAAGGCCAGAATTTCATTGTCTGGTTAAGAGTTTATCAAAAAAGAAGATGACCCTTTACCACACAATCCTGAGTTTTAATGACCCTGACCAAAAGACCTTTAGAAAACATAGTGGGAAAAGGAGAAAATGCTGGTAACCAGCATTTTCTCCTTTTCCCACAATGTTTTCTACCATATCCAATACAAATTCCTCCATTTGAGCCACACTGAAATCGTCTTCTGCAAATGCTTTAAATTTAGACAAGGATAAATTTTTGTCGTGTGGTAAAGAGTTAAAACTCTTTACAGAAAAAGTTAAAATTTTCAATTCACGATTTGGAAGCTATTTTTGCACTACTTTTGTACTTACTGCTGTGATAGAAGGCGTGAAACCCTCTGCGAGCCACAGAATGATCTGTTCTGTACTTTATCCACAGTACATTGCCACTGGATATCACAGGGTCTGGGACGGATGTTCCACAAAATTTTCCCAGGAGAGCACCATTTGGACCATTATTACGAACCTATAATGTCAGGTATATAAGAGACCTTACATGGAAAAAAATCAAAGGACTCAAAGTCCTGGAAAGCGGATTTGTGGGGTAGCATAAAGCTGTCATGTGTTGTAATAAAAGAATACCATCACAAGCAAAACATGTGCAATAATTTTAAACGAAGTTATCAAAGGCATGGAAAGTCAAAATCGTTCTGCCGAGCGGGTCGCGCAGTAGCTGTTATTCTATTACTGTTTAAGTAACAGAAAGTTGATCCGTCAATCTTATGCAGCTTTTTTGCTGGTATTAGATTTCAGAATAAATATGTATACATGTGTAGGACAGTATATACAGTAGTGAGCAAAAGCGACCTTGACTTATATTAGCTAAAACTGAAAGTAAAACTGGTAAAGCATAAGCATGAATGACAGTATTAAATGTGACTCAAAAATTGAAATTTGTTTTGGGAAGGGTAGAAAACATTTTGGGAAAAGGAGAAAATGCTGATTATCAGCATTTTCTCCTTTTCCCAAAATGTTTTCAGAAGGCTTCTTTCTCCAGGTCGTTTAAAGTCCGGATTGATTGGTAAAGCATTAAACAAGTCCAGAAAAATGTACTATGGACATATAAGACTTTTCCCAGCTAGATAATATTTCCTAATGTAATATTACATTAACTCTTAAAGCACCTGATAAACCCAATGGACAGTTTCCTTCTAGAATAAGTCCAAGATAATAGCAATCTAGTGGATGTGTTTTCTCTGTAGTGTTTCAGCGAAGTGGACAGAGTAGATCAAAGACCAGACTGCATGTTTCATGCAGTCTGATCTTGATCTACAATGGCCGCAAAGGCAACTATAGTAGTGAAAGGCTCTTTAAGGGTTAAGACAAACATGTACATGTACCTATGTTAATATCACTATCTAACTTTCTATGCATTATAAAACACATTTTGACTCGGCCATTAAATTGACTCAAATGACTGGATACGTCTTTCAAAATGTAGAAAATATGGTTGGAAAAGGAGAAAAAAATCATGGTTAACAGCATTTTCTCCTTTTCAAAAACATTTTCAAAAGGTTTCTTTCTCAGGGTCTTTGATAGTTTGCAAAAGACTTGGATCAATACTACTGACTTTATAGTGTTAAAAAAAAAAAATGTAAATTTTCAACTTTAAATGGCTACTTTTTTGTGGCTAGCTGCAAAATTTCTTCAAATGTTATAGGATTTAAGGTATTGTGATAAAAACAATCTGTGCAAGTTTCATGAAAATCTGACCACAAACACTATATTGATTACGTACAAAAGAAAGAATAGGACAGACAAAAACAAAAACCACATCATGACATAAGCTTTTTTAGTCACTAGCTGGTAGAGCTACAATAACATTAATCTAACTGATATGATAGGGTTTTTTTATTTCATGCTTTTCCGTAGTTTATCAAGTAATAATGGTGGGTTTTGGTTTGATATTTCATGGTTACAACCAGCGAAAATACCAATTTTATCTTTTCTAACTTTTCAATTAAAGGCGGAAACAGTAGTTCCAGCGCACTAGTTATCTATGTAAATGGCGCGTGCCATTCAAATGGAGGGAAATATGACGTAATTTTCTCTATATTTCTCTGGCTTTACACGATATTGTAATGCATTGTTATGTGAAAGGGGTATGCCAAGGGGAAATACCAAAAAAAAACTTTACTAGATTTTGATGAAAGTTCCAACAAAATAGGGGTTAGAAGCATGAAATAAACAGAATATTTGTTTTTTTCAGTGAAAGATTGAAATTTATTTCGTCTTGTGAACATCATCAGTAACGTTCTCACTCTTGGCTGTGCCACTCATGAAAATATTACCGATGATGTTCACTCGATGAAATAAATTTTGATCTTTCACACACCCCCCCCCCCCACCCCATTTCCTCTGTATATTTTCTATAATCCAGCTAACAGCATGTACAGAAATAAAACTTCACCTCAACATAGTCATAGTAACATCTAGAATGCCTCTCAATTTCCATGTCCACAAAGGCCAGCTGAATCTTGCTACCCCTTGCTACATTTATAGTCCAGAAACATTCCGCATTGTGACCATAGGGCATTGGGTAGTTTGGCGACACAAAACTCCCGCTTGCTGATGTCAGGTCTCCCCCACAGCCTGTTGCAGTTGCTTCATAAAACAATCTGAACCCCTGGCTAGACAGGGACCTGTCAGTCACAAACCTGATAAACATCCTGTTGCTATGGGAAATGATGATCCTGTCTACACTGGTTCCACAATATTTGCCAGCCAAGGGCGATGATGGGAATCCTCCATTTCTGTCAAGTAATAAAATCAAAGTACACTTAACAACAATTAACCCTTTTCTACACAATTCCAGTTTCAACAAGCCTGAAGGAGGTCTAAGGCTTTTGCATAGATGGGAAAAAGAGAAAATGGTGGTAACCAGCATTACCTTCTTCTTCCACAATATTTTCTACCTTTCATAAGATGGCAATCGACAGTTTTCAATTGCAAATTAGATGTGTGACACCAACAAGATTTGACAATTTTAAAGAAAAAGCCATATTATAGAAGTCTACTGATAAGATAAAAAAGACACAAAAAACAATTAAAGAAATAAATAATGATTAACTGACTGGATTAGGACAATGCTCTAGCAGGACAAGTCCACTTTTCTGAACTAAATTATGATCTTTACCACACCAGAGGTCCAGCAAAGGGCAAGGACAAGGACCTTAACCTTCAGTCTTGAACATTATTTGTATTCATAGACATGAGTCAGTTGCTTAACTCTTTACCAAATGACAAAATCTAAGACCAGTCCAAACTTAAAACATTTGCAGACAACAAAATAAACGTTATTGAAAAATTGCAATTTGCTTTGGGAAGGGTAGAAAACATTGTGGGAAAAGGAGAAAATGCTGGTTACCTTTTTCAAAAGACTTCTTCCTCAGGGTCGTTAAAAGTCGGGATTGTGTGGTAAAGAGTTAACTCTTTACCAGATGTTAAAAGTATACACTTGTCCAAATTGAAACCATATAGAAGCAACAAACCAAATGTGGGTCAAATGATGGGTTTCGTCTTTCAAAGGGTAGAAAACATTGTGGGAAAAGGAGAAATTGCTGGTTACCGGCATTTTGTCCTTTTCTAAAAATGTTTTCCAGTGTTTCCTCCTTAGGGTTGCTAAATATTTAAAGTTAATGTATGAAGCAAGCAGATGCACCACTGACACTTACTAGCATAACAAGTGCACAGCACATGGGTGCCAATGCTTTGCTGCTTGTGCTTTTTCAGGAAAAACTCTAAGTCAAAAATAAAAGGGGCATAACTGTTTATGTATGACAGCAACACAGACCAAGGCAATACCTTGATGTTTTCTTGGAAATAGCCAGGCTAAAAACAAAGCCAAGAGGCTCTTACCTTATCTCCAGATAGTCATAATTACAATTTGGATGGTTTTCCATAGAAAAATCTGTGATGTTGAGTAAAATTTGGTTCCCTTCCGGAGCAGTTATAATCCAGGTGCACTCTCTTTGATGAGGATAATCGTCTGGATAATTTGGACTGGTTATCACCCCTGTTGAGTCAAACAGCTGACTTCCGCATACTGTAACAGAAAAGACTAAAACTGTCACAAAATTTGACTTTACCCTTTACCAAACAATCGCATCTTATACCAGCATTGAAAAAAAAGTTTTTTTAACCCTTTACCAAACAAGAAAATTTTGAACTCAACCAAACTGGGAGCATTTGCAGATGACAAAATAAATGTAGTTCAAATGAAGATTTCCATCTTTGACAGGGTAGAAAACAATGTGGGAAACGGGTGCTGGTTACCAGCATTTTCTTTTCGCACAGTATTTTCAAAAGCCCTCTCTTTCAGGGTTGTTAAAACGCGGGATTGTGTGGTAATGAGGTAAAACATGGTGAGAAAAGGAGACAATATTAGTAAACAGCATTCATATCTCATCATTTAGTCACGGTTGATTTATTGTCTGCAAATGCTTTGAATTTGGACAAATCAAAAGTTTTTTAGTTTGGTAAAGAGTTAATGCTTGGCCAAGGGCTTTGATAGGGAAGACTGTTCAAACCTTACAGGCATTATGCAGAAAAAATACCAAAGATCAAGGAAAAATACTAGTAGTTTGTCAATATTTCAAAGTAGGTATTTGAAAATTTTATCATAGAAATCTTCAGTTTCTCAGATATAGTAGTAAAAAATTTTGAGAGCAAAACTAAAGAGGCTTTTTATGACAGAAATTGTACTTACAGGGCTTCCATTTACGATGTAAAATTATCCATATATACGCACAAAAATCAGCTCAGATGCAAAAGATCAAAGCTGATTGCGTCCCTTGGACGCAGTCAAAAATGAGTAAAAACCATGATTTAACTAGATCTACATCAATAATGAAAACAATGCAAAATACCGTTACGAAGATTTAATATTTCTTGTTCAAACTGCCCACCAGAATTCCAAAGTGTCTATAAATAGATCTTGGTATGTCAAGATATCACCGAGAAAGCTAAAAATAGATCTCTTTGTCATCCACTTCAACTGGTTACCCGCCGAGCTCACATTGTCTTTTCTGGCAAATTGATTGTAGGAAAAAAGCTGTTATTTAGCATTTCTTTCCTGAAGATGGCTTCCCAGGCAAAAGAAAAAGCATTCACGATCTTTCCAAGACCAATGGCTGAAAGATCCTGCCTTCTAGGATTAGATGCTAAGAGAAATTTAATTATCTTTATTCCTCTGTTCATGTAAATGTGTTTGATTTGTTATGAAACCAAGCAAAAATAAGGTTTTTACAACAGGTTGCATGGATATTTCAAAGAATTTTCATCGTAACATAAGATTCATACTATTTCAAGTGACAGTCACCGATGTGCAAAGCACATTAAATCTGGGAAAGGTTCCATAAAGAAGTCATTTGAAATAGCTTCTTCTTTTTATCCACTAACCAAATCTGGCCTTGATAAACAGACGATTTATGCCAGCAAAAATGGGACTCAGAAGGAACTCAAGGGGACTAAACTTTTGCAGTTGCACTAGGTCCCATGGACTCAGTAAAATTTTATTCAAATGGAAAAACTGACTTATGTTCATGTACACAGACAGACAGGAAGACAGACAAGCCGATTAAAAAAAAAAAGAACATTTCATATGCAGGCATTATCTGCTGCAAAAAGAATGATTGAGCGTCAAAATTTTAACCCTTTATCACACAGTCCCAAGCTGGGATCACACTGAGAAAAACATTGTTCAAAATGGAGAAAATGCTAACCAGTATTTACTCCCTTTTCCACAATGTTTACTACCCTTTCAAAGACAAACAACATTACCTGAGCCACAGTTAATCAGTTGTTTGCAAATGATTTAATAGGGACAAGTTTAAATTTTTGTCATAGTAAATAGTTAATTAATTACAGCAGCTTTTCAAATATGACCTCTTGACTCCAAACCATATGGGCCACGCTCTGCCAAAAGGGGGCTTAAGGCATCTCCGTAATGCATTGTACCAACCAAGACATCACATAATTATGGATCAATAGAACCCATTTTGTCTAAAAACCAACTGAATCATGAGGTAGCCTGGTCCTTAGACATGCATAAAATTGACCAATAGCGAAAAGTTTTGGCCCAGGTCAGCCTGCGCAGTCCGCGCAGGCTGACCTGGGTTGGTATTTTTCGCAGATGCATTAAGCTCCCTTTTCACAAAGCATGGCTCATACATATTACTGACTGATCCTTAAGGACTAAACCCAGTATGACAGATTGCAGATGAAAACTTACATGTGGATGCATTAAGAGCCACGTAAGAAGCGGTGAACCCTTCATGAGCGACACTACCATCAGTTTCTAGGACTACAGTCATGAAATTATTGGTTGATGTGACAACAGGAGGCATGTTATTCCCACAGTATCTGAAAGTGATGAAAACAATGTGTTAGGGATATTAAAGGAAAACCAATTTCTGATGATGGAATGAAGTTTTTTATTAGACAAGAATACTTGAGTTTGGACCATCAAAGTTTGGCCCCTGCTTAAGGTTGGTCTGTAGTACAAAGTCTCAGACACCAAATACAACAACACGGTCAAGCTTTGCCCTTTACTACACAATCCAAAGTTAAAACAATCCTGAAGAAGAAGGCCTTTGAAAACATTGTGGGAAAAGGAGAAAATGCTGGTAACCAGCATTTTCTCCTTTTTCCACAATGTTTTCTACCCTATATAACACGTATGAGCAACATTGAACTTGTCATCTGCAAATGCTTTCAGTTTGGTTGAGTACAAAATTTTGTCGTTTGGCAAAGATTTAAGCACAGGGTGCAGACATAAGACTGAGACAACTGACAAACCTCCAGCCATGTCTTAACCCTTTACAAAACAATCCTGAGTTTTAACGACCCTGGTGAAGACGGCTTTTGAAAGTCTGGTGGGAAAGAGAGAAAATGCTGGTAATCAGCATATTCTCCTTTTCCACCATGTTTTTCTGCCTTTTCAACATTAATCTTTGACCTGGGCTGAAACTTTTCACTATTGTTCAATTTTCTGTATGTCAAAGGACCACTCTACCACATGATTAAGTCCATTATTAAAAGATGTGATCATTATGGATCCATAATTATGTGATGACTTGCTTGGTATCAAGTATCATGGAGATGCATTAAGCTCCCATTTGCCAGAGCATGGCTCATTTGCTTTCATTTAACTCTTTACTGAATGACAAAATTTTAGAGGTGTCAAAATTAAAAGTACATGTGTTTGCAGAAGACAAAGTAAATGTGATTCAGAAATAGAGATTTGTTTTGGAGTTACCAGCATTTTCCCCTTTTCCTACAATGCTTTCAAAAGTTGTTTAAACATGGGATTTGTGGTAAAGTGTTAAACTATAAACTGGGTAATACATACTTTCCAATCAGACTGGATTCCACTGCACTTGAGTTATCATACAAAGCTACAGAATCATAGACACAATTCACATGATTTTCCATGAGGAATGTGTGAAAAGTCAGTCGGATCACCATGCCAGGGTCAACATGGATATACCAGGTACAGTTCACCCCGTGAGGATAGATATTAGGATGTCCTGGGGACGATAGGGATCCTGTCTCTGTTGTTAGGGGTCCACCACAAACTGTAATAAAGCAAGAAAACAATAAAGGTAATAGAGCGATAAATATGTCAGAAAAAGTGTAAAGGGTGCATACTTTCAAAAAAGAATAACACAAACGATGAAAGCATAAGTAAATTAGATTAATAATACATTTTTTGTTTTATGATTTAAACCTTTTCAATCAAACAAAATACATTATGACGTAGTTTGCAAATTTATTTTCATTTTTTGCCTTTAGTGTTTGAGTTACATGTGGCTTTAAAGCATCTGTTCTGGGAACTTGTTATCAGCATGGGATTAACAGAAAAAGAATGATATTCATTTAAACATAAATCAACAAGTTAAACAAATTCAAGAGGGCCACTGTAGCCCTATATTGCTTACCTGGTTAAAAGTATGCTAATGAAATCTTAGGTAATATATGTAACCCCTTGTTTTGTTCTTAAAAAAAAAAAAAGTACTATAGAAAACTTCCCTGCTTGCACAGGATGGACATGACAGCCCTGCATCACTCTCTTGAGCCTTCATATTTATGTGATTTTAATAACTTCATTTAAAAAGAAAATATTATCAAGACCAAAATTCTTAATATGTTTGATGATTATCGTGCAAAAAAAGTATTTTAAATGGTGCACAATTTCTGTCTTATACTTGATCTAACCCTTTTTTCAATGAACCATATTCAAAATTAAGATATGACCCATGCTCTGGCAAAAGGGGGCTTAATGCATCTCTGTGATGCATGATACCAAGCAAGTCATCAAATACTTATGGATCCATAAAAATCTATTTTATCGAACCACCAACTGGATCATAAGGTAGAATGGTCCTTGGACATGCAGAAAATAGACCAATAGCGAAAAGTTTCAGCCCAGGTCAGCCTGCACAGACTGCAGGGTCGATACTTTAATCAGATGCATTAAGCCCCCTTTCCAGAGCATGGCTCATATGATATAAACAAGCACTCTGCATTTAAAACTGAAAATCTAGCAACAAAGCTTTTCGAAGCTTAAAATCAATAAACAAAAGACTAACCTTGTTCTTCCACTGAGTAGGTAGCCTCAAAACCATTATTTTGCACAGAACCATCTGTCCCAAACTTCAGGTACATTAAGTTACCAGTCGACATTTGGGGATCTGGCACCTGTGCTCCACAAAAGGAACCAATTAGAGGAGAGCTTGATGACCCTCCATCTCTTATCTAAAAAAATAGAAAGAAAACCTTTTGAAATTTCCTTTTTCCCCTCCAAGGTTTCAGCCAGGTTTTTCTTACCTCATTCTTCTTCAAAGTGTTCCCAAAGTATATAAGTCAAAAAGAAATATACCCATCAGCTTGATTAATTACTCTTCTAATATTATTCAAAACAATTTTCACAACATTCTGTTTAGTCTGATCTTGGTTTTCACCATCAGCAATAGCAATTTAACTCTTTACCAAACGACAAAATTTTACACCAGTCCAAATTGAAAACATGTGCAGACGACAAATTAAAAGTGGGTCAAATGACTAAATTTGTCTTTGATAGGGTAGAAAACATTATAGGAAAAGGAGAAAATGCTGGTTACCAGCATTTTCTCCTTTTCTCACAACATTTTCAAAAGTCTTTTTGTTCAGGGTCGTTAAAAGTCGGGATTGTGTGGTAAAGGGTTAACTCTTTACCTAAACAACAACATTTTAGACTGGTCCAAATTCAAAGCATTTTCAGATGACTAATTAAATGTGCCTAGAAAACTGAAATTTCTCTTTCAAAGTGTAGAACCATTGTCAGTACAAGTGTAGGCTCTTGACAACTTAAATCCTCTTACCTCAAGATAATCAAAACTGCATGTGGCATCCCCTTCTAAATCAAAAGCATTAAATGAGAGAGAGATTCTAGTTCCCTCAGGCTGAACAATGAAGTATTCACATTCTCTGTTGCTAGGATAGGCATCCGGGTAGTAAGGGGAACGAAGAAGGCCTGTTGGGCTTGAAAAAGTTCCACCACATCCTGGTAGCAAAAGCAAAAGTTTGTTTAACTCTTTACCACACAACAAAAATGTAGACTTGTCCAAATTCAAAGCAATTGCAGAGGACAATTTAAATGTGGTTCAAATGATGAAAGTTGTTTTTGATAGGGTAGAAAACATTGTGGGAAAAGGAGAAAATGCTAGTTACCAGCATTTTCTCCTTTTCCCACCATGTTTTCTACAGACCTCTTTCTCAGGGTCGTTAAAACTCAGGTTGTGTGGGAATGGGTTAACCATTTACCACACAGTTCCCAGTTTCAACAACCCTGAAGAAAAAGGTTTTGAAAACATCGTAGGAAAGGACAAAATGCTGGTAAACAGCATTTTCTCCTTTTCCCACAATGGTTTCTACCCTTCATGGAGAAATTCAAGTTTTTGAGTAATATTTAAATTGTCATATGCAGATGCTTTTAATTTGGACCAGTCTAAAATTTTGTTGTTTGGTAGGTTTAATCCATTACTGAGCAAGCTATCTATGACATGTTTAAAACTGCTATAATTTTCATTAAGGACAAACATTTGACACAGGTTATTTCTTCATATAACAGTTTGGAAAACACTGTGGGAATAGGAGTAAACATATGTAACAAGTATTTACTCTTTTTCCATGATACATTAATCCTTCCCAAACAAACATACTTATTATACATAAGACAAATCTATGAAAGAAATTAGCAAAGAAATTAGATGGATAGGTCACTTTCCATCCGGTTACAAATGGCATAAACCCAAATTAAGCCCACATGATGCTACTAAGTAGCATTTTCTCCTTTTACCACTAGGTTTTCTATCCAATCAAAAACAGAAATCATCATTTGAGTCGTATTTATTTTATCATCTGCACATGCTTTCAATTTGATCAAGTACAAAATTGTGTTGTTTGGGAAAGAGTTAAGTCACATAAACTTGTTGACTAAGCATAAATACTTATAAGGTGACTAGAATATTTATACTATAACCTAACCTTTAGATAAAGAGAATGGTACACCGAATAGTCCTCCAGAATGAAACCAGCATGGTATTTATCAGATACTGGTGTTGCAGACAGCAAATTAGATATGGCCAGCATGATAGAATTTGTCTCTTAAAAGGTAGAAAACATTGTGGAAAAAATAATGGTTTCCAGTATTTTCTCCTTAGCCCTGAACGTTTTCCAAAGCTCTCTCTCTCCCCGCAGGTCCTTAAAAATTGAGATCATGTGGTAAAGAAAATTTCATAGATCTGTCCTTGATTCAGGATTCAAGGCATAGTTGATGATACATGAAGAAAAAGACCTACCTACACGCCATGTTGCTCTAAAGCCAGCCCTGGCTACAGACGAGTCTGTCACAAATTTAACATACATAACATTACCAGTTGTTGTCAAAGGTACAGGAAGGTTGTCCCCACAATAACGACCAAGTAAAGGTGAAGTTTCATCACTGCCATCTCTAACCTGTGAATATGTTTATATCAAGTTAATATATGCCTTGCATAGCTAGCCTATCTCAAAACTTAAAGTGCTTAATCTTATACCACATAATTCCAAGCTTTTTCAAAACATTGTAGGAAAAGGAGAAAATGCTGGTTATCAGCAATTTCTCCTTTTCTCACAGTGTTTTCAAAAGCTTTCTTCTTCAGGGTCATTTAAAACACGGGAGTGTTTGGTAAAGGATTAAAAGATTTTCCCTTATGTCACTTGTACAAGTTGGCTGTAGGTCTAAAAACAAACGGCATGGTCTGGTTGTTGTAGATGCTCATACCAAATTCATTTTAGCCATGTCATTGAGCCAGTATACTTATCCATGTGCATAACCATGTGTCTAAGGGGCTTCCTTCACCAGTTCTTTGCACAACACTCTTTCAAAGCCACCGGCTGCTTTTTCTCATAAAAATAGTAAAACATTGTTCAACAACATAGCTTGTGTGGCAATGGGTAAACCCTTTGAATCTTAGGAATCTGAAATAAGAAGCTTAAAACTTGCCTCAACGTAATCATAGGAGCAGACATTATGACCTTCAAGGTTCATGTTGGTAAAGGTCAAGGTCACCTGGTCCTGATCATGCACTCTGATAATCCACACACATGATGCATCATGATTGTAAGTGTTGGGATAGTTGGGTGAGATTAGAACACCTGTTTCCGATGTGTAGGTTCCACCACATCCCGGGTCAGCTGTAATGACAACAAGTCAACCCTTTACCACATAATCCTGAATTTTAACAACCCTGAGGAAATAGCCTAATGAAAACCTCGTCGAAAAAGGAGAAAATACTGGTAACCAGCATTTTCTCCTTTTCTAACAAGGTTTTCTACATATTCACAAATAATCAACATCACTTCAGCTACATTTAATTTTTTGTGTGCAAATGCTTTCAATTTGGACGAGTCTAAAAATCTTACTGATTGGTAAAGAGTTACCTAATTACATTGTGCAGATGACTGTTTGTTTTGCTGCCAATGACCTTAAGTACTAATGACTGAAAGTGCTAATAGAAGGTGATGGTAGAAATTTGCTACCAAATAGGTGTAAATTCTGGCCCATTTAATAAAAAAAAATCAGATTTCTTTTTTTTTTGCAATCCTTAGGGATATGAAAGTACTGAAAGATTTTAAAACTTTAGTGGCAACTCTATGTCAAGGTAACTGATATTTCTGTTTACTTTAGCCTCAAAGTATAATTATGAACTGGCAAAACATCATTAGGCAGTTATACATTCTTTTTCTTTTAGCACAGGGATATAAGTGTCTCACCAAAAGGAGGGCCTTAGTATCCTATGGCCTAAGTGTCATCAAAAGTGCAAGGGGTTGAAATGGTCAGGGTCTATTTGTCTGATATCCTTGATAGGCAGGGTGAAAAAAAATGCTAGGACACTCACTTGAGAAAAATAGGAAAAATGAATTAAGTAACCAGCACATCTAACAACTTAGCTTTCTAGTCTACTGTAAAAGAAGCAGTCAACAATGAGAGGCCAAAGGTCACATCCAGATCAACCTACCCTCAGTGTTATGTCATTGTCAAAACAGTGCTGTCATTCAATGTCTACCAATCATAGTTCTAACGGCACTTTGAATTAGGAAAAACCAGAAACTTTGTCTTTCTAGCAGATTTGTTTGGCAAATCCGCTAACTGTGATCATTCTGATGACTGGAACCAAAACGCTTATGGCATACATCTAATCTATGCTTTCTTCTTTCAGATTTTGTTAATACTACCCAGCGTTGCTATAGTCCCTTTCATATACATATGTACACGTGCCCACAACCCTACACCTAATACTAGTTGCAACTTGCCCTGTGTGTATCAGAAAAAAGAACTACGTATCAACAGTATAAAATTACATCTGTAAATGCAGAACACACATAAAAAAATCTCAAGGTAATGATTATATTATTATATCATGGACTAATTCTAGACATGCCCAATGGATTGTAAGCAAAACAGAAACAGAAGGAAAGCAAATTAATTTTTTCAAATCAAAGAGAAAAAAGTTGCATCATCAATAACACTCGCCTGTCATGTGGGATCGTGTTCAGGAAGGCATGATGCACACATACATGTATCTGGTAATTATAAAAATAAACAAAGTTTCCAACTGCGTAGTTTCCACCCTCTCATACAAATATTAAAATTGGACTGTCCAATTTTCTTACAAGTAGAAAAAAAAAAATACATTTAGAACTTTTCATCACTATTTACAAGAAAATCTAATTAACGCCCTTTACCACACAATCCCAAGATGTTTTTTGAAAACACTGAAGGAAAAGGAGAAAATGCTGGTTACCAGCAGTTTCTCCTTTTCTCACAATGTTTTCAACAGTTCCAAAAACAAATTTCAATTTTTGAGATGCATTTTTTTCCCCTCCAAATGCAATCAACTTGGACAAGTCTAAACTTTTGTCATTTGGTAAAGAGTTAACCCTTTACCAGACGACAAAAATGTAGACTTTTCCAAATTGAAAGTATCTGCAGGCGACAATTTAAATGTGGCTCAAATGATGGAACTAGTCTTTCATAGGTTAGAAAACATTGTGGGAGAAGGAGAAAATGCTGGTTACCAGCATTTTCTCCTTTTCCCACAATGTTTTCAAAAGGCTTCTTCCTCAAGGTTGTTAAAACTCCTGAGTGTGTGGTAAAGGGTTAAAGAAACCAATGAAGGTTAACTGTTGCTGTGATATGACTGAAATATCATGTTACATCCTTTAAAGGGTAGAATTCTGGCTGTTTCCACCTCTAATACATACACAGTGACTGAAAGCTTGGGATACGGCACATACACATGTAACCCTGACAACACTGTTGGAACATCAGAGCCTCTCTTTTTCAATGTCCAATGTACCAATGTTTTAAAACCGTACCTGCAATAGCAGCATAGGTTATGTGAAAACCTTGATCATTTTGATTGGAATCAGAGTGGAATGCAACTCGAGCTATAGGCCCAGTAGTGGTGAGTGGTGGAGGTATGGTTGTGTTACAATACTTTCTCAGTACAGGACTTGTGTCTAAACCCCCATCTCTGATCTGAAAAGCAAAGTTTCTAAATGCATAACAATATTCAAAATATTAGTGCACAGCAAAAAGATAACTGTATGCAGGATGAACTTTGTGCATTCTAAGAAAAGGAAAGCAGATGCTGCAATAATGGCATTAACCCCTTACCACATAATGCCGACTTTTAACGACCCTGACAAAGAAAGCTTTTGAAAACATTGGTAACCAGCATTTTCTCCTCTTCCCACTATATTTTCTACCCTATCAAGGACAGATTTCGTCATTTGGGCCACCTTCAATTTGCTGTCTGCAAGTGCTTTCAATCAGGACCAGTCTGAAATTTTGTTGTCTGGTAAAGGGTTTAGCTACATCAGTTCTCAACCCTTTACCAAACAATCCAGTATTTTAATAACCCTGGGAAAGAAGCCTTTTGAGAACATTGTGGAAAAAGGAGAAAATGCTGGTGACCAGCATTTTCTCCTTTTCCCATAATGTTTTCTAACCTTCCCAAAACAAATTTTGATTTTTCAGTCACCTTTATTTTGTCTGCAAATCCTTTCAATTTGGACTATTCTAAAATTTTGATGTTCGGTAAAGGGTTAAGAGAATTCTACCGATTTAGGCTGAATTAAAATCATCCATTACAAAACAGGCTAATTCTCTATCAAAAAGTTTTTACAGATCACTTACAGGATAAACATTATAAGGACAGAAAAATACCCTTCTTTAACCCCTTTATCCCACAATTCCAAGTGTTAACAACCTGTGAAAACAACCTTTCGAAAACATTATGGGAATAGGAGAAAATACTAATAACCAGCATTTTCTCCTTCTCTCAAATTGTTTTTACCATTTCAAAGACCAATACAATCATTTGAAAGACTCTTATTTTGTCTTCTGCAAATGCTTTCGATTTGAACACGTCTACAATTTTGTCGTATGGAAAAGGGTTGCATTTTAATTTTTGAGTCATCTGCACATGCAACCATTGGAAAAGGGTTGATACTACAGAAAGTGTTTGGGTAAAAAGGGGAATTATTGCTTATAACAAGAAATTGCTCATTTTTGAAGAACATATTCAAAATCTGATTTATACAGGGGTGTTACAGTCCTATTTATTAGGTTATAAAAGGACAAGATTACTTTTCAACTGCACTGAAAACACTCACCCACCCAAATACAAAAAGTGTTTGATTTTCTACAAACAAATGCTCCTTTACTGACAATGATTTCAAAAGCTGTCCACAAGAGGAGCATGTAAAATTCTTGTTTGAAAGTGACTTCTTGAATTGAATCAATAAAAAGAAAGAAACATGTCATGTAAACTTACCTCAACATAGTCATAGTTACAGTCTGGATGCTGTTCAAGAGCCAAAGTAGCGAAATGAAACATTATCTTTTTTCCAGGTGACACACTGATTGTCCAAACACAGTCTCTGTCATGTGGATAGTTGCCAGGGTAACCAGGACTTGAGAATTCCCCATGGTCAGCTCCATCCAGGTGACCACCACAAACTGTAATGGCCATTGTTACATTAACCCTGTACCAAACAACAAACTTTTAGACCAGTCCAACTTGAAAGTATTTGCAGACCACAAAACAAATGTGACTCAAAAATTGAAATTTATTTCTGAAAGATTAGAAAACATTTTGGGAAAAGAAGAAAATGCTGGTTACCAGCATTTTCTTCTTCTCTCACAATGTTTTCAAAAGGCATCTTTCACAGGGTCGTTAAAAGTCGGGATTGAGTGGTAAAGAATTAAACAAAACTCAAGGTACTGACAGTACTAACAATTACATGGTCACAGATCAAAAGGCCAAAAATCAGGTCTCATGCTAGTATACATGTAGTTAATAGACTGTAGTTCTATCGTTGTCATCTCTGATAAATTCAAGAGTCCCTACATCTCTGTAATAACTATAAATTTAAATAACTAAAGTACCTAACAAAACTGAAATATACCCTTACTGCTCAAATCCCCTAAAAACCCAAATATAAATAGGGTTCAGATCCCAGTTTGATGTGTCAAATCCAGTGTTGAAGTCCAATCCAGTGAATTTATAAATTGTCAGTAACACATGCTGTACATGACACTTACAAGAGATACAATGGTTACCAGTTTAGTGAATTGAGGCCTTGTGGACTGATACGAAAAGTGATAAATAGAAAATGAAAAAGATGCTGGTAACCAGCATTTTCTCTTTTTCACAAAACCCTTTCAAATATATATCCAAATATTTGAGTAATATGCACATTGATGTCTGTAAATGCTTAAATATCGGAAAGTCTAAATTTTAGTAGTTTGCTACAGATCCAGGAAGAAATCATCAAATTTGAATTTTGCACTGACCTGGCATGGCTGATCTCCACTGGACAGAAAACCCATCACTTGCAACAGACTCATCTGATTTGAACCAGAAGTATATCTGATTATCAGTGGTGTTGATTGGCTGACCATTGTTGGGGGTGGAGCTTCCACAGTAGCGGCCAATAGGGTGTGAGGCTGCTGTGGGACCATCATTCACTTGAACGAAGTCATAATTACAATTATCATGGTATTCCAAGTTGAATGTTGGGAAGGTCACAATTAACATCTGAAATAAGATTTGTTTGGTTGGTTTAAAACCAATTTTCAACATTATTTCAGAAATATTGTGGCAGCCAGCGTACTTCATTGTCCATGATTTTTCAGGAGTCTCATTATTTTCATGATACTCTTTTGAAGCAGCTTCCCACACAAAAACTGCTGTAAAAATCTAGAAAGAGATGAATTATGTTTCAAACACTATCATAAATCTTTGAAAAAGGTTTGGCCAGCCAATCTACAAATCAAACAAGTGACCCCTAGATTAATAGCCTTTAATGTTACCAATTGTTTTACGATGCATATTACTAATGCACATTTCCCTGTTGAACACATGTTCAAGTGTTAAATTTCTATGCCTTACATTCTGATTTCTCTAAAATAGCTTCTGGGCAAGTACACTTTTATATTTCACTTGTCCAAGGCCAAGTAACATCACAAATACTGCAGCTGACAGAAGTTCTATTTTTCTACAAAAACAGCAAAATCCAACACATTCTTTTAAATTTTGAAAGTAACAATTCTATAATACAATATGGCATAATGAAACTTAGATAAAATTTAGCACTTCTAAACTATTTCATAATTCTTTGGTCATCAGCATTTTTACCTTTTCCAACAATGTCTTCACAAGTCTCATTGTTCAGGGTTGTTATAACTTGGGACTGTGTTGTATAGGGTTAAAACTTATACAAAAAAAATAATATAATAACACAAAGCTGAAGAGGAAGTCTGTGACACAGACATGTAGACGGATGGGCTGATTCCACTATACTTTCCATAGGATACATTAAATACAAATTATATATGTGAATAGCAAAATGGAATCTTGACAGGGTCAGTAGACAATCAATTCAAACTAAAACACAACCTTTCCCCTAGTTGTTGTTATTCTCCAGGCACAGCTGACGTCATGTGGGTATTCTGTACCAGGAACTGTGGGATACCTGAATGTCCCAGACTCCCCTGTGAGAGCTGCTCCACACTCTGAGGAAAAAAAATCCTGGTCTTTTAACCCTGAAGCTGCTAAGCACAATTGACTGACCTTTTGCGAACAATGTAGATCAGGATTAGATTGCACAAAATGTGCAGTCTGATCTTGGATCTACACTCTCTGATAAGGAGATATTTTTCTCCAAAAATAAGTTTGAAATAATATTACATGTATTTGGCTTTTCACTATCAGCTTGAGGGTTTCATTTAACTTATTCAGCAGGCTATCATGTAGATATTTAGGCAGATGACTTTGGAAAACACTTGCTTTTGATCAAAGGAAAAAAATTTAGACCCCTCCATATCGAAAGTTTGCCATCTACAAACATGTGGCTAGGATAATGGGATTTTTCTTTGTTTCGTTATAAGTTTTGTAAACCTTTACCAGATGACCATATCTGGACTTGTCCAAGTTAAAAGAATTTGCAGATGACAATTCAATGTGACTTAAATGATTGTATTTGTTTCAGAAACTGTATAGAGAACTGCGGGAAAAGGAAAAAATGCTGGTTGCAATGTTTTCGAAATGCTTCTTCCTTAGAGTCATTAAAACAAGCTGTTGGTAAATGGTTAACTTTTTACCAAACAATAAAATTTTAGACTGGTCCAAATTGAAAGCATTCGCAGAAGAACAAATAAATGTAGCACACATTATGAAATTTGTCTTTGAAAGGGTAGAAAACTTTGTGAGAAAAAGAGAAAATGCTGGTTACCAGCATTTTCTCCTTTTCTCACAATGTTTTCCAAAGTCCTTTTCCTTGGGGGTCATAAAAAGTTGGGATAGTGTGGTAAAGGGTTAAGTGTATAATATGTACATGAAACTTTTAACTTACGACTTGTTTCCACTTCACAGTTTGAGCCTGTGTGACTGTCTGGACACTGACACATGTAGCTGTTAACTCTATCAGAACAAGATCCGCCATTTTGACAAGGGTTAGAGGCGCATTCATTGATATTGGTCTCACAATTCTGTCCAGAGTAACCAGCCTGGCATACACATCTGTAACCATTGGTTCCCATGTTCTGTGGAAAAATTAACCCTTTACCGCACAATGCCGCTTTTTAACGCCCCTGGGAAAGACGCCTTTTGAAAACATTGTTGGAAAAGAAGAAAATGCTGGTAACCGGCATTTTCTCCTTTGCCCACAATGTTTTCTACCCTTTCAAAGAAAAATTGTACCATTTGAGCCACATTGAAATTGTTGTCTGCAAATGCTTTCAATTTGGACAAGGCTAAAATTTTGTCATCTGGTAAAGGGTTAAGAGTTGTAAACTCCTTACCAAACCACAAAATTTCAGACTTGTCCAAGTGAAAAGCATTTGCAGACATCATGTTAGATGTGGCTAAAAGTATGGGATTTGTCTTAAAGAGGGTAGGAAACATTGTGGGAAAAGGAGAAAATGTTAGGTGCCACCTTTTTCTCTTCTTCCAACAATATTTTCAAAAGTGTTTTTCCTCAAGGTTGTAAGCACTTGACACTGTGCGGTAAGGATTAAAGACTTAACTCTTTACCAAACAACAAAATTTTAGACTTGTCCAAACTGAAAGCATTTGCAGATGACAAAATGAATGTGACTCAAAAATTGAAATTTGTGTTTGGAAGGGTAGAAAACATTGTGGGAAAAGGAGAAAATGCTGGTTACCAGCATTTTCTCCTTTTCCCACAATGTTTTCAAAAGGCTTCTTTCCTAGGGTCGTTAAAAGTTGGGATTGTGTGGTAAAGGGTTAAAATAGAAGTAAATTTATTGTCTAGCTTTTAACCCTTTAGCTGCTAAGCACGACTCACGGATTTTTTGCAGACAGTGTAGATCAAGATCAGACTGCACAGAACATGCAGTCTGATCTTGGATCTTTGCTGTCCGATAAGGAGACATCTTATCCCCCCCAAAATACCTTTGAAATGGCAAAATTTGGGTTTTTACTTTTGGCTTGAAAATTTCATTCTATTTATTTAGCATGATAAGGATTAATTTCTCAAATCTTAGAGATAATCTATTTCGAAATTGTTATATGGTTAACCCTTTACCACACAATCCTGATTTTTAACGACCCTGAGAAAGAAGCCCTTTGAAAACATTGTGGGAAAAGGAGAAAATGCTGGTAACCAGCATTTTCTCCTTTTCCCACAATGTTTTCTATCCTTCCCAAAACAAATTTTAATTTTACAGTTGCATTTATTTTGTCATCTGCAAATGCTTTCAATTTGGACGATTCTAAAATTTTGTCGTTTGGTAAAGAGTTAAGAGATTAAGTCTTTACAAAACAATCCGTCTTTAAATGATTCCAAGGACAAAGGCTTTTGAAAGTATTGTCGGAACAGGAGAAAATGCTGGTAACCAGCATTTTTTCCATTTCCCATTATCTTTCTACCCTATCAAAACCAATTCTCGTTATTTGTGCTACTTTTAATTTGTCCTATTTCATATACTTTCAATATGGGTGAGTCTACAATTTGTGGTCTTGAAAAGAGTTAATTTAACCCTTAGGCTGCCAAGGCAACTCAAACAATTTCAAGGCCTCCATGTTACAAATCTTCACCAGTAGGCTGTGGAGGACCTATTTCCCTTCAATGAGGAGGAAGCAGCATATGGTGTCCGTGGTCCTGAGGTAGAGCATCGGCCTCGTAACCAAAAGGTCCCGAGTTCAATTCCCGGGATCGGGTGTCAACTTAAGGACTGTTCATAGGCCCACACATTCGGCGCGAGTACCGGTATATAGTTCCCAGGAAGCAGAATCGAGAAAGATTAGTATAAGTTGTAAGAACTTGTTTCTCAATCGATGTAAAATAAATAAGTTTAAACTAAACTAGTGCTGAATAAACCCTGGGGACATTCTCAATGTAGAAATAAGTACCATGTAATAGCAATTTTAAGGTTGCTCTTTTCCAGAATGCTTTACCAAAGCAGACAGTGTAGATCAAAGATCGATCAGACTGCACATTTTGTGCAGTCTGTTCTTGATCTACAGTGGCTGCATAGTTGTGAAAGGCACTTGAAGGGTCAAGACAGACATGTACATGTGTATTTCACTTCATTTACCTGACAGGCAGCTCCATTCATACATGGAGTACTTCCACAGGCTCCTGTAACTGGGCCCTGTGAGATACAGCCTCCTGCACCCATACCATTACCCACATAGCCTGGAGGACAGGTGCATGTTCTGCCCTGAAAACCTACAATACAGGTTTTATTTAATTCAGTTTCAATACTTCAGTTTCAATTAAAACTTGGTTTTCATTATGTTTGACACTGATATACATAGAACTCTTTAGCAGATGACAAAAGCAGATTGAAAGCATTTGTAGATGACATTCAAAAGTGGCTCACATGATGAGATTTGACTTTGCAAGGGTAAAAAAATAATGTAGGGACTCAATTAAGACAGAATGCAGATTATGAGGGTTGTAAAAGCATGGGATGGTTTGGCAAAAGGATGAAAGCAAAAGAAGTGTAATTTATCCACAATATGCTAAAGTTTGAAATTCAACGCATCCATTTGCCTCTTTATGCCTTTACCGAACAACAAATTTTAGAATTGTCTAATTTCAAACCATTTGCAGATGACAAATTATATGAAGCTCAAATGATGGAATTTCCAGGTGAAAGGACAGAAAACATTGAAATTTGTTTTTGAAAAGACAGAAAACATTATGGGAAAAGGAGAAAATGCTGGTCACCAGCATTTTCTCGTTTTCCCACTATGTTTTCAAAAGCTTTTTTCTTAAGGGTCGTTAAAAGTCAGGATTGTGTGGTACAGGGATAAAACCTTTGGAAAAAATTGTTGGGAAAGAATCCAGTTACTAGCATATTTCTCCTCACACACTGCTTTCAAACACTGTCCTCCACAAAGTCATTTAAACATGATACTTTACAGTCAAAGGTTAAAAAGCTACTAAGAGTAAGAAAGCCTACAGGATAACTCACCTGGACTTTCTGTACAAGAAGCTGTGGGGTAACACCCACCATTGTTATCCTGACACATTCCAACCCAGCTGCAGGAGGTCCCTGTACCTTGAAAACCTGTCACGAATCAATATAATTAAAAGTTATCAGCATCATTTTAATCATCATGATAATAATTATCATCATCCCATCATCATCGCTTCATAATATAGGATAATCAACAAGACAATCACTATTACATGATCTTTATAGTATCATTGCAGTTTGTCTCTTTACACCACAGCATGAACATAATGTTTAAAGTAATCTATATTGAAACATCTGCAGGCTGCAACACTCACTGTAACCCTGGGTCCGTATTCACCAACCAGTCTTAAGAATATTCTTAGTCTTGTTCTCCAAGATTTTCTACATTTGAAAGTAACACAACTTCTGATTGGCTAAACCAAATAGTTCTCCAAGATTTCCTACATTTGAAAGTAACAAAACTTCTGATTGGCTAAACCATTTGGTTTAGCCAATCAGAAGTTGTGTTTCTTTCAAATGTAGAAAATCTTGGAGAATAAGACTAAGAACATTCTTAAGAATGGTTGGTGAATACAGACCCTGACCTTGCAACTGGTAGATGAAGTTTCTGCACTGCATGTCTTCTCATTTAGGAAGGCATGTATGTGAAATGTATTTAACATTCTACAAGGAGATCAGGACACTTGGAGGTGACACAGTTCTGGTTACTGTGGTTGTGACCTTTGAACAACGGCTGTCTCTATGACCTTCAAGGGCGATACATATGTGAAACATAATCAAAATTGGGCAAGGGATGGAATGACACGCAATTATTGTGTGACCTTTGAACCCCTTTTATGATCTTGACTCTGGAGCACTGTCTGTGAAACCACAAATCTGCATGTCATCTCATCAAGGTGGACAGATATGTCATATATTTTGAAAATCTGCCATGGTGTCAATGAGATATGGAGCAGTCAAAATTTCAGTGCATGTAATATTCAGACACCTGCTGTGACCTTGACCTTGGAGACTGGTGTGTGATACCTCTACTCTGCACAGCATCTCATCAACATGGACATGTTTGTGGAATGCTTTTGAGATCTGATAAGAGACACACATATGGAGCAGACACAAATTCACTGCAGTTTACATTTAATTGATTGACTGATTGATTGTATGGTGTTTAACGCCATTTTCAACATTATTTCACCTATGCACGCTTTCCTGGAGTTTCATTTACCAGTACTCCGCACAATATTCTTTCCAAGCCACTGGCTGCTTTCCCACATAACCATTGTCGAAACAATGGTCAGCAGTGAGAGAGGAATGAATCCTGTCGCGATGACTATCATCAATCCTTGGAAAGAAATTGGCCAAGCCAGGGATCGAACCAGCGACCTCCTGTTCTCAAGTCCTGTATGCTACCGACTGAGCTACGGGGGCTTGGCAGAGTTTACATTTGAAGCCCATATTTGACCATGTCCTCAGAAATGTTATGTGAACCTCTGCTCTTCATGCTGTCTATCAATGCATTAAGATGTATGATTTTTTTTTTTAAAGAGATATTGACCAGACACAATTTAAGTGCATGTGACCCTTGAACCTCTTCTGTGACCTGGTTTACATGAATCCTTTACTCTGCATGTTGTTTTATCAATGTGTACAAGTCTAAAAAAAAAAATATTTTCAAAATTGGACAAGGGGGTCAAGAGATACTAAGCAGACATGAAAACTTTACACAGAGAGACAGACAGACACAGATTCCAGTATAACACCCAAACCATTTCATTGTGACAAGATGGGAAAAGCTATGGAAATATTGGTATGACTCTGTATCAGTTTTCAGTGTTAAGAAATAGGCTTAGCTTCAGAAGTCAAGAAACATTTTCCATTTGATTCATACCTATATATCCTTAAGATTCTTCATCAGTTTCTCTCAATACCATTTCATTCATTTATTTATCCATTTGTAGGTGTGATACAATGACTACAAAAGCAACTGGCTAGTACCTGGAGCTTTAAGTTTTTACCAGACAACAAAACTTTGTACTCCGTCCAAATTACGCCAATCAAATTGAGATCATTATTCAGACTACAATTTAACCCTTAGGCTGCTAAGCGCGACTC
This sequence comes from Tridacna gigas, assembly GCA_945859785.2. Classification (NCBI taxonomy): domain Eukaryota; kingdom Metazoa; phylum Mollusca; class Bivalvia; order Cardiida; family Cardiidae; genus Tridacna; species Tridacna gigas. The sequence continues at coordinate 46,732,066 of OX244035.2, forward strand.
ACAGACCTTTTGTGGACAGCGTAGATCAAGATCAGACTGCACGCATGGAACGTGCAGTCTGATCTTGGATCTACACTGTCTGATAGGAGATATCTTTCCTCCAAAAATACCTTTCAAATATGAAAATTTGTGTTTATACTATCGGTTTGAAAGTTTCGGTTATTTAGCAAGATATGGGTTAAAAGGGTTCAAATGATGGGTTTTCCATGAAAGCTCTTTAACCCTTTCCCAAACAAGCCCTGGTTTTCACGTGTCTGCAGTACAAGCCTTTTGAAAACACTGTGGGAAAAGGAGAAATTGCTCCTAACGAGCAATTTCTCCTTTTCCCACAGTGTTTTCTACCCTTTTGGAGACCTTTCTGCCATTTTCATCAAATTTAAAATTGTCGTCTGCAAACTCTTTCAATTTGGACCAGTCCAAAATTTGTCGTTTGGGAAAGGGTTAAACAACTGCTCTCCTCTCTATCTGATGTGCTGATTTTGAAACAATCCCAGAATTTCCTGTGTAAATGTAACATACCTTCCGGACAGGGCCCACATTCTCTGGAACCAGGCGTATTAACACAGTCTACCATTGGTGACATAGAACACCCACCATTGTTTACAGCACACTCATTGATATCAACACATGAAAACCCATTGCCACTGTAGCCTAGAAAATAAAAATTTACATGTACTTTGTTTGACCGACAGTATAAATAGTTGGTTAGAGATGGCTATCCACAGACAAAACATTATGTAGTATAAGTGGAAAAATAAAAACGACAAGTGAATAAAAGTGAGTGTCTGGTTTTATGGGACTTAACTCTTTACCAAACGACAAAATTTCAGACTATAGCTAAATTGAAAGCAGTTGCAGATGACAAACATGACTGAAAAACTGAAATATGTTTTGGAAAGGCGAGAAAACATTGTGGGAAAAGGAGAAAATGCTGGTTACTAGCATTTTCTCCTTTTCCCACAATGTTTTCAAAAGCTTTATTCTCCTGGATCATTAAAACATGGGATTGTGTGCTAAAGGGTTAATGCATCTGTGATGCACAATACCAAGCCTTTTGAAAACATCGTGGGAAAAGGAGAAAATGCTGGTTACCAGCATTTTCTCTTTTTCCCATACTGTTTTCTACCCTAATGAAGACAGAAATAATAACTTAAGTTACATTTAAACCTTTACCACACAATCCCAACTTTTAACGACCCTGAGAAAGAAACCTTTTGAAATCATTGTGGGAAAAGGAGAAAATGCTGGTGACCAGCATTTTCTCCTTTTCCCACAATGTTTTTTACCCTTCCCAAAACAAATTTTAATTTTTTAATCACATTTATTTTGTCGTCTGCAAATGCTTTCAATTTGGAACAGTCTAATTTTTTTCCGTTTGGTAAAGAGTTAAATTGTCGTCTGCAAATGCTTTCAATTTGGTTGGGTCCAAAATTTTGTCGTATGGTAAAAGGTTAAAAATTCACTATGTATGTAAAAAATGATAAGTATATGGGCCTGTAGCCTTAGTAAAATAAAATTTGAAACTTGGAAACTATACTAGATCAACATTTTTTTTTTTAAATCTTTACAATAGAAGTGATTTTTTTTCACAATTTCATTTAACTCTTTACCAAACAGAAAATTTTGGGCTCAACCAAATTGAAAGCATTTGCAGATGACAAAACAAATGTTATGCAAATATTGAAATTTTTGGACCTACCATGAGGTTGACTGGTCCTTTGACATGTAGAAAATTGTCCAAAAGCAGAAAGTTTTGACCCTAGTCATGGGTCGATACTTTTTGCAGGCACATTATACCCCCTTCATAGAGCATGGCTCATATTATTACAAGAAAGTTTAAGTCATGGAACCTGTATGATTTTTCAGTATGTACAACAGTAAGTAATTATTCCACTATGTCCCATCATCAAAATCAATACTGAGCAAACCTGTTGTTCTCTTTTGGTAATCTAATTGGGGACTGAAAGACAAATGAGCCATGCTCTGTGAAAAGGAGGCTTAATGCATCGCAAAATATGTCGACCCATGTCAGGCTTGCAGTTCACTTCTTGCTATTTGTGAATTTTTTACATGTCAAAGGACCATTCTACATCCAGATCCAGTTGATTGTTAGATTAATTGGATTTCATGGATCCATAATTATGTGACAATCTGCTCAGTAAAATGCATTAAACCCCCTTTTGCCAGAGCATGACTCAAAAATAAAAATTAATGTAGAGCAAGATTTACCTGCAGGACAAGAACCACAGGTAAATGTACCAGGAAGATTTATACATGTAACTGGTGGGTCCACAGAACACACTGGTCTCCCAGCCATTGTACATTCATTGACATCCACAGTGCAGGCTGGATCAGACCCGCTGGCTGATGTCCATCCATCGTCACAGATACATGTGTATTTTGCCTGAAATGAAACATAAATTATATCTTACCTTTTACCTTGTTATAAATCCCTGTGAAAAGAGGATTTTCAAAACAGAAAAGGAGGAATTGATCTAAATTACCAGCACTTTCTCCTATAGACAATTTTTTGTACCATTTAACCCTTTACCACACAATCCCGAGTTTTAACTACACTGAAGAAGAAGACTTTTGAAAACATTATGGGAAGAGGAGAAAATGCTGGTAACCAGCATTTTCTCCTTCTCCCACAATGTTTTCTACCCAATCTAAGACAGAAATCATCATTTGAACCACATTTATTTTGTCATCTGCAGATGCTTTTAATTTGATTGAGTCAAATATTTTGTCGTTTGGTAAAGAGTTAATACAGAAATTTGAGGCACATTCTTAATGCCGAAAATGCAAAAAAGTTTAAAGTTTGAAAAGAAACTTTACCATTACAGATAACCAAATTTTATGCATATCCAATACTGAACGATTAAAATGATGGCACTTCTGTTTTAATAAAAGTGAGATTTTTCCATGAAAGGGTAGAGAGCATTGTGGGAAAGATGCAGCTTTATCTTGAATCTACAGTCTGAAAAAAGGCATGTGATGTTGCCCCGAGCTAGCCTGAATCCTTTACCATGTTGTTCTGACTTTTAATGACCCTGAGGGAGAAGGCTTTTGAAAATCCGTTTTGGGAGGAGAAAATTCTGCTAAACAGCATTTTCTCCTTCTCCCATGATGTTTTCTACCCTTTCAAAGAAAATCCCATTCATCAAGCGATTTTTAACATGTCTGCAAGTTTCTTTAACATGGACACTTTCAAACTTTTGCCATTTCATAAAGAGTAAAGATGAGAGACAGATTTTACCTGTCCAGGTTGAGTTCTAGGTACATTTACACATGTACCATGTCCACAGAGCTCTGATGATGAAGCCCCAGTACAGTCATCATGACTCTCTGTACAACGTATACCATGCCAGTTGGTGGCACACTGACAACTGAAATTTAATTTTATCATTTCATTTATTAAAACATACATTTTAATTAATAATTAAATGAAAAGACTTATGAAGACATTGTCACACCTGTGGAAAAATTGTATCAAGTTTATTTCTTTACGAGACGGCTTAGTTTATACAATGACTGTAAATTTCTCAGTGAAAAAATAAACAGTATGAATTTAATCACTCTTTATTTAACCTTTTACCAAGCAATCCTGGCTTTTAATGAACCCCTAGAAAGAAGCCTATTGAAAACATTGTGAGAAAAGGAAAAAAGGCTGGTAACTAGCATTTTCTCCTTTTCCCACAATGCTTTCTACCCTAAGAAGATCAAATTCTGCTAGCAGAGCCACCTTTTGTCGACTGCAAATGCTTTGAATTTGAGAAAGTCTGAAACTGTAGTCTGGTAAAGAGTTAATATTTACGCTATTGCTTTTTAAAGGAAAAAAAAAAAACAGAGCTTTCAAAACATTGTTGGAAAAGGATGAAATGATTGTAACCAGGTATTTCTGCTTTTCTCAAAGTGTTTTCTATGCTTTCAACAATAAATGCCATCATCTGATTCATATTTAACTTGTCATCTGTAAATTGGGACCAATCTAAAACTTTGTCATCACATAAAGACTTAACCCTTAAGCAATACCATGTTTTCACTACCCATAGGAAGAAGCCTTTTAAAAAAAAGTGTGGAGAAAGGAGAAAATGCTGGTAACTAGCATCTTCTCCTCTTTCCTCAATGTTTTCTACCCTGTCTGGGACAAATTCACAATTTTAACCACATATTATTTATCATCTGCAAAGGCTTTTAATTTTGACAAGTCTAAAATTTCGTCATCACACAAAGACTTAACCCTTTACCACACAATTCCGACTTTTAATGACCCTGAGAAAGAGGCCCTTTGAAAACATTGTGGGAGAAGGAGAAAATGCTGGTAACCAGCATTTTCTCCTTTTCCCACAATGTTTTCTACCCTTCCAAAAGCAAATTTTAGTCTTTGAGTCACATTTATTTTGCCTTCTGTCAATGCTTTCAATTTGGACAAGTCTAAAATTTTGTCGTTTGGTAAAGAGTTATACAGGGCAATGTAACTTTACCTAAAGCTTCCAATGGTATTTGTGCATGTGGCACCGTTCTGACAGCCCAGGTCTGTTCCAGCGTAGATAGCACATTCATTTACATCGGTTTCGCAGTTCTGGCCCTGAAAATGATAGGATGATAGGATATTAGCCTTCAATGGTACCATAGGTACACAATATTTTTGTGTCTCTGCAGGTATTTAAAAACATTGAAAAAACATTGAAAACAAAAAGAAAATTCATTGTTATATTGTGTAATTGCTTCTGCTTGACAGACAGATGTACTGACTTACTTGAAAAGCTTTGTCAACAAACAGTAAAGCTAAATTGAACCTTACTTAAAAAAAAAAGATAAAAAAAGGAAGTACTTTTCCTACAATGTTTTACCATATCATTTCATAGTAAGACCTCAAAGTATTCGCATCAACAAATGGATTTATTATTTGAAAATCCTTAATAGAACGGAGGCACTGTCCTCAGTTAAGTACATAAAAGAGTCGCTTAACCCTTTACCACACAATTCTGAGTTTTAAAGACAATGAAAGGGAAGGCTTTTGAGAACATTGTCGGAAAAAGAGCAATGCTGGTAACTGGCATTTACTCCTGTTCCCACAATGTTTTCTATCCTATCAAAGACAGAAATCATCATTTTAGCTACATTTAGCTTGTCATCTGCAAATACATGTACTTTCAGTTTGGAATTCTAAAATTTTGACATTTGGTAAAGAGCTAAGAACAGAAAAAAATCTACTCAAATATCGCAGAATATCACAATTCATCTCTCTAAGGCTATTTCTACTGTAGTGGAGGAATTATGGCCAGGAATACTAATTTAATTGTTGATGCCAACACCAATAAAAAAGTCACCAGTAATAGCTCCCACCACCCTGGGTATAGTCCAGCTAAAAATAATTTCTGGGTTCTTTTTTTCCTGACAGCATTTTCAGCAGAATCCAGAGGCTTACTTCATAACATATATGGAGTTGTGAGTTTCAATTCTAAATCCTATGCTAAGTTTTTTATGAGACATGATGATTGTCAGTGAAACAGGATTCATTCCTCCCTCACCACCAACCATTGTTTTAACGATGTTTATGCGAGAAAAAAGCAACGGCTTGGAACGACCATTTGCAAAGGACAGGTATGAGAAATCCCAGTAACACAATCATGAATAGGTAATGTTGTAAACAATGTTCCTTCTTTACCAAAAAACGGAACTTTAGAAATGTCCAAATCTAAAGCATTTGCAAATCACGAAATAATGAATAATTGAGTAGAAAACAATGTGAGAAGAGGAGAAAATGATGGTTATCAGTCAATCAGAGACACTGTTCTGTAAGTCATTATTTCATTTATCGACTGTGTGATACTTTAGAGTTTTTTTTTTTTTATTCTTGCTCCTGTGCACATTCTGTGCAGTCTGATCTTGACCTAGACTGTCTAAAAAATGCAATAAGGTTGCCCTGAAGTGTCACCTGAAGCAAAAGATCCACCTACCTTGAATGAAGCCGGACACTGGCACAAATATCCATTATAGGTATCCACACAGCTGCCTCCATTCTGACAGGGATTACTGTCACATTCATCAACAGTCAACAGCTGCAAAATTTATAAAACCTAAAAATCCTAAAATCCATTAATGTACAGTTACAACCTTTCTTGACCCCGTAATTGACAGCTTTAAAAATATGTAGTAAAAGGAGAAGTTGCTTTTATCAAGTAATTTCTCCTTTTCCCACAATGTTTCAAATATTATTCAAAAACAACCCTTTATCTTCTTTCATATGTATAATTTGATGTTGCAGTAATGAATGATAATTAAAACAAAAACAGTTTCACCCCATGCAGATGCCAATGCTCTGTTGTAGGTGCTGTTTCAGTGAAAATTCTGGGTCAAAAAAGTGGCATTACTGTGTCAAAAATACTTTAAGGGTTGGCAAATGCATTTCTGGTTTGTATTTTGCTTTTGATAGATAGCACAAGATTGACATAGTCTTCAGTATTGACTGAAATATCAGAAAATGTCACAATTTTTGCACAACAACATAATTAAATGATGACAAGGCTATGATAATAACAAACTGTCATTTTCAAAAAAACAGCCAACCTAATAAATACCCCATACACTAAAAATTTTAAATGAGTTACAATATCTACAAGTTTTCAGAAAAAATTTTAATAGGCATAGAAGTTTTCTTTCTTACTGAAAGTTATGATAGTGGGTACACATGTACTTACATTCTGCAGATTCTCAACTGTTGTTTGTAACTGGGTGACCTGTAATTACAGATGTACAATAATTCTATTTTTGACAACCTTATAGTAAAATTTCATCCTGCAATTATCAAAAATAAAACTCATGCCCATTTTACTATATCGGTAGATGCTGCATGATGAGAGAGAGATTAATACAATCTTTCTGAGGATGTCATTTTTACACATGGGCTATACGCTCAATTGTATGGCAAAAGCTGCCCACTGATAAATGTACAACAAAAATGATCATAAGAAAACGATGTATAGGGAACCTATATTTCTGACTTTAGAATTCGATCATATATTTACATGTACATGAAACATGTTTTACACAAGTTATCTTGGTTTTATAAAATACTGTATCTAGATAATTTCATTAAAAAAAAAAAAACATATTACTTAACGTAGAAGACACCACGCAAATATGATGCTAGATACTGAAAATAAATCAGCTTAACTCTTGTCTTTACGAAACCACTAAATTTTGGAATTTACCAAATTCATGCAAAGAATTAGCAGACAACAAAGCAAACTTTGCTCAACAGATAATTTCTGTCTTTGAAATGATAGATAGCATTGTGGGAAAAGGAAAAAATGCTAGTAACCAGCATATTCTCCTTTCCCACAATGTTTTCTACAGCCTTCTCCGTAACGGTTGTTACGACTTGAAATTACTTGGTAAAGGGTTGATATTCCTACTTGCCACAGGCTGTGGCATGTGGCTAAGAGGCCAAGGTGTTGGATAAGTGATCAGAAAGTACTGGTATGATACATATCAAACATATTGAAAGTACAAAGCTGTAGAGAAAGTTAAATTTTCAGACTCTTCATAAGAAAAATCAGCAACAACAACAAAACACAGAAAACATAACAGACACAGACAGCAAGGGTAAATAGGTACACAGGTTGCTGCGACATAACCAATGTAATGTTAAAACCTGAAACAGTGTCATTTCATAGTCATTTAATATACATACCAATACATTTTTTGTAGTTTACGTATAAGTCCGTTTTCAAGAGACTTTACAAAGGGTTAGCCTATGATTACATATGAAAGCAACATGCAAAACATTCTAATAAAAAACAAACACATTTCTTCATGCAGATGGCACTTTTCCCCAAACAGCAAACTCCTTTGGGACACAATTTTGCAAAAAGGATATATTGCTCATATAGGTAAATTTCTCTTTTGGCATATAATTTCCAATTGAAATTATGATACATATCAAACACTGATTGTTGATTATTCATATTTTTCAAGAATATTTGCACAGGTCTCTGCTGTGAGTTGGTTCCAGTAAGTTATGTTTAAAGTCATGGCAAACTGGTAATCCTGTGAGATATCTTGAGTATGTTTGAGGCAAACTGACAATCAGGTCTTTGTAAGGAAGGTATCCATATTCATTGACTATTTTAAAGAATATTCTTTCTATTACTCTCCAAGATTTTCTAAATTTGAAAGTAACACAACTTCTAATTGGCTAAACCAAATGGCTTAGCCGATCAAAAGTTGTTACTGTCAAATTTAGAAAATTCTGGAGAATAAGATTTAAGAATATTCTTAAATAAGGATGGTTAGTGAATACAGTCCAAGGGCTGAAAATAATACAAATGTATCAGTCTTGAATACTCTGACAGACAGATGACCTTGGCATACAATACCCTTCACCTTATTTTGCTGTCAATTTTGGGACAAACTACCACCTGCAGATGATTACTTCATCTTTTTTCCAAGCCGCTTTTGAAAATATTGTAGTGAAAGGAAAATGCTCTAAAAGCACTTTCTCCATATGCCACAATATTTTTACATGCATTGTAGTATTTACTTTTCACTCAACAGCTAAATTTTGGACTTGTCCAAATTGGAGGCATTTTCAAGGGTCATAAAAAGTATATTAAAAGATCATTTTTATCTTTGAAAAAGTAGAAAACATTGTGGGAATAGAAGAAAATGATAATTGCCACCAATTTTTACCTTTGTTGATAATGTTTTCTAAAGCTTCAAAGGATGATCAGTGATGATTAACGATGATTTTGCTCAAACGATGATTTCTGTCTCTGATAAGGTAGAAAATTTTGTGGGAAAAGGAGAAAATGCTGGTTACCAGCATTTTCTCCTTTTCCCACAATGTTTTCGAAATTCTATTTCTCAGGGTTATTAAAACTTAGGATTGTGTGGTAGAGGGTTAAAAACAAATTATGTAACAACTATTTATATCTGCTGTATAATATTGTATTTTGTATATAGCATGTACAGTACACACCATGTTGGGTACTGGTAAACATGGACCACAGGCCTTGAATTACTGGGATACAATTTCTGAGTTGAAATATTAGTCTTGTGAAGATTTAACAAAATGTTTTTATAATTATCATAAGCACGGCTAACATTTATGCAAAAATTGTGCAGTTGTCAATATTAAAAGCATTTGCAGGTGACAAATTAATTTTGGCTCAGGTTGTGGGATTTGTCTGTGAAAGAGGAGGAAACTGTGGGAAAAGAAGAAAAGGTGGCATAGCTACCAGCATTTTCTCCTTTTCTCATTATTTAAAAGTTTTTGTGTCACAGTTGTTATAACTTGAGATCATGAGGTAAAGGGTTAAACAGTTGTGATATACAAAAGCCTCAATACTGAGTCTGAGAAGCTGGGGAGAAGCAGCCAATGATAGAAAAAAAAACAAGCAAGAAAGCATTCAATGTATTTACTCTACGTGTCACTCTACGAATGGATCGTCGAATGGCTCTAGAACTAGTATTTCTTCTAACCTGTATCGAGCAATGAAATTAAACATGTATCAATAGCTTAGGTGTGATGTGTGTTCAAAAAATTCACAAATCCTACTGAGTAGATACTTAGAAACATACAAAATATATATGGCAATCAAGATTGTCTGCAAATTTTAGTAAAAAAATCATGCATGGTGAAGTCAAACTGCTGAAAGATTCACTCACACCAAAATCTTTAAATACTTAGTGACTACCTACACTGCATCTGCCCTTTTTTAACATTCATACTGAACAGTAAATCTGACTGTTCCAGAATCAATCCGTGAATTTATAGCTTCCTTCAAAACAATTATCTTGTTCATGAACAAATCTTTTTTTCTAAATCAGCAAACATTCCCTTCAAATTACTGGTATATAATGCAAGCATTTCTTTGTAATCAGTGATTATGTTACTTTTCTATGTCAATCTTCTGGGCTGTTCTTTCAACAGTACATATTTTGCCAAGGCATTTGAATTGCCTCATGTCCTTGAATTTACCATACTTTACACAGTTTGAATTTCATCAGCACCATCATTCTCCATTGTGACTATCAAATTTTAAATTTCTTGGCTGTGTATTAGAAATTTAGATAGATAAATTTTGAGACAGACCAAGATACACACTATGTAGCACTATTGAACATTGCAATTGAGGCATTCCCTCATTTTTTACATCCTGTAAATAACACAATCAGTTTTCCCTGACAGTGCAGATCAAGATCAGACTGCACATAATGCACATTCCATCCAATATTTGAACACAAAGCATTGAAAAAAAAGTCTCTAAAAACTGGTGTCAGAGCAGAAGACAAAGTTAATTTAATATGCACCATGTGAGTTTTTACATCATGCTGGTAGACAGCATTTGAAAATGTGAATAAAACACTGATGACTGCTAATATTTCAACAATATGTAAGAACACTGATAACTGCTAATATTTCAACAATATGTAAGAGTCTAAAAAAATAGGTTTTTTTCTAGAGGTATTGCCTTTCTCCAGCTGTTTCCTATTTTTGTCAAACAAACAACACATAGTTAAAATGAAATGAATTGTTGCCATACCCGTCTCTCCACTCTTGTAACCCTTGTTGTCAAGCCATTGATCAGATCTTGCACCTGGTCTGATGACTGGAGGCTGGTTTCTATTTGTGTGAGTCGTGAGTTCAAGTTATCTGGAATCTGTATATTTTCAGAGAAAAAAAAATATATTCTAAACTGGCATAAATTTAGTGCTTTCAAATTGCAACAATGGCTGAAATGATGAAACATGCCTTTTCTTGAGTAGAAAACATTGTGGACAAAGGAAAAAGTGCTGGTTTGCTCCTTTTCCCCCAATGTTTTTAAAAGCTTTCTTTCTCTGGGTCATTAAAACCCTGGATTGTTTGGGAAAGGGTTAAGAAATTGAAAATTACAAGCAACTGCTCCCTTGTTAATGTTAACTAACATTTTGTAAACACAGTTTTACTCAAGGTCCTACAAACAGTAATTGTTGTGTAACCCTTGTTAAAAAAAAATGTTAAAAATTCAATATGTAACTTACAGTAGTCTGTAAAAGGTCAATCCTGTGTCCAAGAGTAAGTAGCTGGGTTTGAACTTGACCTGTTGGCTGCAGGTTATTCAGTCGATTTTCTATGGTGGTAACTCTAGATGCTATACCAGATGATGCTGTCGGAGAAGTCTGCAGCTGATCAATAGCTAACTTGTTGTTTTTTACCTACAATGATAGACTAGTAGATATCAGGCAGTCACATAAAAAAATTCTTTGGGTATAGATCTTCGCCTAGTAAGTCGAGGACCATTTTAAAAAAAAAGGAGTAGATTTAGATCTATTCTGATTTTTTTGTCTAATTGCATACAGAATACTGATCAATACTAGATCTACCAAACATGTTTTTCTTTGCAAGCATAAAGAAAATGGGCATTTATGTAATTCAGTAAAAAATTAAGATGCAATATTTAGGTGTTTAACCTTTTACCACACAATCCAGTATCTTAACTCTTTACCAGACACCAAATTTTAGACTTGTCCAAATTGAAAGCATTTGCAGACGCCAAAATCACATGTGACTCAAAATTGAAACTTGATTTGTGAAGGAAAGACAGCATTGTGGGAAAAGTAGAAATGCTGGTTACCAGCATTTTCTACTTTTCCCACAATGTTTTGAAAAGCTTTCTTTCTCTGGGTCGTTAAAGTCGGATTGTTTAGTATGCTTTGGCTTTCCTGCAAGAAATTGTGAAAATCTTGAGAGTTCACGTAAATCTACATATACTGCATGCTGTGCATAGCTCTGAGCCTACATGCGCACTAAAGAAAAGATTGTACTCCGTTTTCTTACCATGTATCGATACGTCCCATGGACGCAGAAACAAACATATTTGAATTCACTAAGTTAGCTGGCATCCTAGAGGTAGTTGACTATATCATTTGGATGAGTATACAGGTATTTTATTTTTAACTTCGCTGCATCATTTGCCGCCTTGAAAAGTAGTCCGGTTTTGTACCCTAAATGCCCAAATCAGACAGGTCATTCGTCACAACTCGGTCGATTCCGTACCTAGTCTACCTAATGAGACGTTTGCGGTGCTTCTTTTCACATTTGGACATTTACTGTGCATCGCATTTACTGACCACCGGAGGCAACCAGTCAAAAATTAAAATTGCCTTCAGGGACAGTTATTTGTACTAATTCCGTACCTAAATCACTTGATCACCGGATCACCCGAAGTATGCCGAATGGTATGTATTTGAATAATGCCACCTGGTAAACTCACTCGTCACAACTCGGCCGATTCCGTACCTACATCGTGATCACCGGAAGTATGCCGAATGGGTAAACTGGCATCCTGTTATTGATCTTCGCATCAATCGTCTGTCGTACGGCTACGTGAGATACAACGGGTACCAGTTTAGCCACAGAGCTGAAGATAATGCACCCGCTATGAATGGATCATTCGGTAAACCTCGAGTGATCAGTCGATAAAGTCCCTCGGCTGTATCACGTAGCTTGATATGCTATAGTCTGGATTACCTGCCCCTACCACTACGTACCCTTGTAGTACGACTGGGCACCAGACTAGATATGCTACACGTAGTCTGGATATTACCTGCCCATATCACTACGTTACGGACGTACTCTTGTAGTACGGCGGGGTACCAGACTATGCTACACGGCACTCGTCACAACTCGGCCGATTCCGTACCTACATTTGATCACCGGATCACCCGAAGTATGCCGAATGGCTACACGGTACATTTCTTAGCCGGAAACACAACGTTTTACCGCTGTTAAAATTGTAACACTCCACTTAGAAAAAGAAAACACTTGTCACAATTTTCTGTAAGATTCTTTTTCAATACATTTCCGATGACAAAGAGTGTGTACATTTATTTTCTTACTTGGTCTATCAATTCCGTTGGCATTTTGGAGCGACAGGCTGCTTATCACTGTTGCTGCTGTTGCCATTGCCAAGCGATTTACATGGGCGCCGCCATGTTTAAGATCATGCGCCTAGCAGTATACCCCCCTCTTGATAAGAACGAAGGTTAGATCTATGTAGTTACGATTGCATACGAAAACATGCGAACGCAGCCAAAAACTACTGTTCAAGTGTCTTTTTTCGGAGGGGTGGGGTTTGGAGAAAAGGGCTGTAAAAAAACGCCGAATACTATATTCTTCGTCAACAAGCTCTGTTTCAATAGGCACAAAGTGTTAAAAACATAATGAAATTCAAAGAATTATTCTAGTCATTTTCACTGAAAAAGTATCAATCGCTACGTAAAGAAAACATTGCTTACTTTTGCAACACGTGTCTTCACTTCTTTTAAAGCCAAGCAAATTAGGCATAATTATATAGCAGTAAGAAATGTTGTTGCTTTGTATTTGTTTGGAGGCCTGTGCTGCTCTGTCAGAGGTAGATCTGGTCTAGTGAGGTTTTTTTTTTTCCGGTGGGAAAAAAACTTAAATCGTTTATTACGATCTTGCTTGAACTTTTTGTTTCTAAAAAGAATTCTTCAATACATTACCGGATATAACTACTTTTTTTTTTCGAGACAGAATGGGGAAAATCTAGATCTATGTTGTCATTCATGGTTGCAATTAGTACACGTTCCAATTTCTAAAATGCTGCTGCAGTGGTAAAAATCATGTGTCATAACACAAAAGAGAACAAAATATGTGTGGCTCCCGATGACATGTTAGAAGATAAGTTGGTCTTCTTTAAAAAGACATTTGCGTACATCAAGTTATTTGAATATCCTTTTTTATTTCTATAACAGATCTTGCCCAAAAGAGGCATTATAGATATACTATATCTATTTATCGCTTCATTTCAATCAGTGAGGAATCCAGTCGATTCGAACTCAAGAATTCTCAGCACGCGAAGATGTCCGATGTAAGCCAACATGTATAATGCCTTTTTCATGTTTAGCGATATGTTAATGTTGTTGTATAGTGCCTTCAAACGGCATACCCACTTTAATGTTTCGTTTAACTTAAAATGGTCTCCGGGGCTTTTTAACGCAAAACTGTACGAATTGTTGAAACGCAAACAAAAATAAACGTACGTATAGAATTTACATAAGATACTTGACGATAAGTAAATTCATGAACTTGATAAGACAATTAGAAATCTGACACTAATTATTTTCAATGCTAATTAACCCTTGATTTAATTAGGCATTATCTGTAGTCAAACATTGTTTTGTAACCGGCAATATGCACGTAAGGACTGTAAATCAAGAGTAAAATTGATACAGCTAGACTCTTTTGAGACGAAAAAAATAATAAATTATACACAATGGCTTTAAAGAAGTACACTTTTAAAATAAGTAAATTTTGCCAGCAAATATAGATAAAAAACATGAGGACTGGCCTTAGATCTAAACCTTGTAACTCTTAATCTGCGAAATAAGTTAGATAAAACTTTCAAGCCCATAGTAAAAAACTAGAATAATGCTATTTCAAACTTACTTTTTGGAGAAGATATCTCCTTATCGGACAGTACATATTCAAGATCAGACTGCACAGAACGTGCAGTCTGATCTTGATTTACACTGTCCGTAATAGGTCAGCAAGTCGCGCTTAGCAGCTTAAGGATTAATGTAGGAGATATTGGTACAATAGCAGTTTTGGTAATGCTTTTTTTTTTCCTATAAATTTCCTGACTGAATAATATTACGTTCTTTTCATTCATTTTGTCTATTTCCTCTCACAGCTCATCTCTGTTGCTGCCCAGTAAATGAGTCATGCTCTGTCAAAAGGGGTTTAATGCATCTCCGTGATGCATCATACCAAGCAAGCCATTATTACATTGTCAGGGATCCATAAAATCCATTCTGTCTACCAACCGACTGTATCATAAGGTAGACTGGTTCTTTGACATACAGAAAATTGACCAGTTCAGCAAAAGGTTACGGGCCCAGGCTGACCTGAATCGATACTCTTCACAGATGCATTAAGCCCCATTTTTATAGAGCATCGCTCAAATATATTTTACTTCTTTTTTCGAGGTGTAAAAGTAGATTTGTACTGAAATTGAATATTGAATTAGATCATAGGCTAGTATCGATTCGCGCTTAGCAATCTGAGGGTTAAAAGATACTGTTGAATGCAGTATGCTGGCCAGCTTATTACAATTATCCAATTCTTTAAGGAAAATACATTGCAGAATTACCTCGAACTCACTATGTAATCTTTTATCATTCATGTGGTTTCGGGGGAAATGCTAGTCTACAGTGGCTGCTGTTAAAACAATGATATATTAAAGGTTGGCCTTGACATGGCATATGAAATATCCTAATAGTAAAGAAAATGTTGACATTCTGCTATAAATTGAAAAGGAAAGCTACGTACTGTCTGAGATATAACGGCTATGTTTTCCCCATTCACATTTATGAAGCCTCCATTGGTCGATACAAAGCTTATATTGTGGTTTGTTCCTGTTTGAAACACCAGGTGCCCATTCTGGGTCAAAATACGGGGTCTGAAATAGAGAAGAAAATAAAGCTTTTATATGGAGTCGTGCATTCCAGCACTGTTTTTGTACATGTGTTTTATGTAAAATAACACGCTTATGTATTGGACGCGTATCTGTAAAAATATGACTAAGAAAAGTTTGCCTTCGTTAGAAGATTGTCAGTTTTTAGGGTATTAAAAGCCGCGTTTTTAACGTAATTTCAGTTTTATCGCGGCGGTTAATGCATATACATGTACATGCTTTCCTGAACTTTCACCAGTGCTTACCACAATATTCTCTGTAAACCACTTGCTTCTTCCCCACATACATATGAGCCATGCTCTGTGAAAAGGGGGCTTAATGCATCTGCAGAAAGTATCGACCCACGTCAGCCTGCGCATTAGTATTTGTCAATTTTTCTGCATGTCGATTGACTATTCTACATCATGCTTCAGTCAGTTGTCAAACAAAATGGATTTTTATGGATCCATAATTATGTGATGGCTTGCTCGGTATAATGCGTCACGGAGATGCATTAAGCCCCTTTTTGCCAGAGCATGACTCATATAACTATCGTCGAAACAATGTCCAGCAGTGAGAGTGCAATGAATCCTGTCGCAATCCTTGGAAAGAGATTTGACGAGCTGGGGGATTTGTAACAGTGACCCTCAAACCCCCCCCCCCCCCGGTTTCAAGCCCTGTAAGTCACCGACTGAAGGTTTTAAAAAACAAGAGAATAAGTGATAAAACTGGAAATACATCTGAGTCATGCTCTGACAAAAGGAGGTTTAATGCATCTCCGTGATGTATGATACCATACATGTCACCACATAGTTATCGATCCATAACAGCCACCGTTTTCTTTCAACAACCGACTGAATCATGGGGTAGACTGGTCTTTTTACAAACAGAAAATTGACCAATATTGCAAAAAGGTTCGGTCCAGGTCAGCCCGCGTGGACTGAGTCGATACTTTTCACAGCTGCATTAAGCCTCTTTTTCACAGAACACGGCATATATTTCGATCACACACAGGTTAGATATTTCTATATATAATATATCAAAGTAAACAATTCCTACGTGTGGTTAAGATATAAAAACTTCTGTATTAAATTTTCCGAAAAAAAAAAAAAAAAAAAAATGAGGTGTCGATAAGACCAAATTTTGGAAAGCACTAATGACCAAAAGTTTGTCAATATAAAAAGGTGTGAAAATGATTGTCATTCTTTCTGAGTAATGACGGGTACATTTCTGGATATCATTTTGACATAAACAATTCCTATTACACGACAACAATTCCTAGATTTACTTGAAAAATCAAAGAAAGACAAAAACTCTCACAGTTCCGGCTGAATCTGTCTTTTATTCCTGGTGTTTTGAGAAGTGTTTGATGTAAAAAACGACAAAATTATAAGAAATATAAGGCTGCGTCTCAGTCCTCGCTCCATCGCTGACAGTTACATCTGTGTCCTCCTTACACCGATTTTGAAATTAATTTCCAACCGGCTTTGGAGATAGTTCCATATACTTCAAAAACAAACTGTATATATTTCTTTTTATAGAAAGACTGCCATGCAGTTAAAGACAATATAATATGAGCCACGCTCTGGCAAAACGGGGCTTAATGCATCCCCGTGATCCATGGTACCAAGAAAGCCATCACATACTTATAGAATCATAATCGTTACTTTTTTCAACAACCGACTTAATCACGTGGTAGACTGGTCCTTGGACATACAGAAAATTGACCAATAGCGAAAAGTTTCGGCCCAGGTCAGCCTGCGCGGACTGCGCAGGCTGACCTGGGTCGATACTTTTCGCAGATGCATGAAGCTTCCTTTACACAGAACATGACAAATATATACAAATTTATCACTGTCTATAAGTTATTACAGCTTGAAAAATGACTGAAAATGCCTGATAAGTGGTCAAACGGAATGAAGAGGATGTAGCACCCAACTCGGCTTTATATCAACGTTAACCCTTCGATTCTAAATTTAGAAATAGGAAAATGAGTTTTACATATTTAGGCAGTGTAAAAAAGGTCTATTATTTTCTATTTTCAAGTGCGCTTTACCTAGAATATGTAACAGAAAAAATCGGAAATAGAGATCCACGATCAGACTGCACATTTAGTGGCGTCTGATCTTCGATCTACATAGCCCATAGATAATTTTAGGGTTGAGAAAGGGTCAGTGACTTGAGATATCACATTTCAGGCCCATAGTTTTTTCATAGTGCCTACTACCCCCATTTTTAAAGTATTGGGCTGCTCTAAAAAGTAAGATTAGGACAAATCAATGAAAAATAGTGCAACAAATGATAAGACCTAAGCGTATTTTGAATATATAATTTAAAGCATGTTTTGAGTTTGTTGTATCTATGTAAACAATTTGTTTGCTGCGACGCCATAATATTCATTGAACCGTGCTCTGAGAAAAGAGGGCTTAATACATCTGCGAAAAGTATCGACTCAGGTCAGCCTGCGCAGTCCGCGCAGGCTGACCTGGGCCGAAACTTTTCGCAAATGGTCAATTTTCTGTATGTCCAAGGACCAGTCTACCTGATGACTCAGTCGGTTGATAAAAAAGTGACTATTATAGATCCATAATTATGTGATGGCTTGCTTGGTATAATGCTTCAAGTATATGCATTAAGCCCCCTTTTGCCAGATCATGGTTCATAGGCTATTTGTCTGGCCAAGAAATATATTTTTAATCAAAGAAGGGTCTGAGTAGAACCTCGAAATTTTTATAACTTATACAACTTATTCCGATGAAGATTTAAGAGGAAAAAAAAACCATAAAATTATAGTTGCCATTTGAGTAAGAAACGCTTTTAAAAGCCTTCTCCACATAGTCCCGAGTTTTATCCACTCTGAGGAAGAAGACTTTTGAAAATATCGTTGGAAAAGGATAAAATGCGGGTAACCAGCATTGGAAGCACTGAAACCTTGATTTAAGTTTTTGTACAAGTCCACATAAACCATTTTAGTTGCACCACGCAGTGAAAGAGTTAATGTTATTATGGAATATTTGACGTGGTCGTTAAAAGAACCGAGAGATCTTCCATGCCACATAAGTGTTCATGGCGTATAAACATCACGGCCTACTTGCTCAAAGACACGTTTGAACCATCATCAGCCTCAGTAAATATCTAATTCAAGGGGTATCTAGTTCGAGAGACCTAAAGAGCACAGACGTATGGCTCTGGCCTATATTCCCCGACCACTCTAAATTGCATTGTTAGTCTTTCTGCACACATGTAAAAAGTAATGTCATTTCTGATTGGTTAAACCATTTGAGCCACGCTCTGTGAAAAGTATCGACCCAGGTCAGCCTGCGCAGTCCGTGCAGGCTGACCCGAATCGAACATTTTTGCTACTGGTCAATTTTCTGCATGTCAAAAGACCACTCTATCTCATGATTCAGTTGGTTGTTGGACAAAAATGATTTTACGGATCTATACTTATGTGGTGACTTGCTCGGTATAATGCGTTACAGAGATGCATCAAACCCCTTTTCCCAGATCATGAAGCATTTGGTTTAGCCAATCAGAAATTGCGAAACCGCTAAATTTAGAAACTTCTTGAGAATTAGACCAGGAATAGGCCTACTGTTAAGAACAGATGATGAAGACGGCCCCTGGATCCACACTGCCCAAAGCCTTGTTTCTGATATTCTGGCCAAAACAACAAGGTTGTAAGCGTTTACAGAGTTCCAGATAGAGCTGACTGATTTTGATTTCGAAACTGAAAATATTAATCACTCTCCATTAAACCCTATGTTATGGGTACTCATTAGAATCGTCTCGTCGAGACAATTCTAATGAGTACCCACAACATAGGGTTTGGAAGAGAAATAATGGATTTACAATACTTTCACTCCCTTCTATCTGGAGATCTGCATTTAGTCTTTTTCCCTGACTGAAAATAACAAGTGATTTTTTTTTTCAGCCAAATGTATGAGCCGCGCTCTGGCAAAAGGGGGCTTAATGCATCTCCGTGATACATTATACCAAGCTAGCCATCACATAATTATCGATCCATAAAATCCATTTTGTTAAACAAACCGACTCAATCATGAGGTAGAATGGTCCTTTGACATGCAGAAAATTGGCCACTAGCACAAAGTTTCCACACGTGTCAGCCTGCGCAGCATGAAACGAATCGAAACTTTTTTTTTTTTTTTTTTTTGGGCAGATGGATTAAGCCCCCTTTTCACAGAGCACGGCTCATATTTATAAAAAAAAAAAAATCTACATGCATTTCTGTAACATCGTCCACAAAAACCAGTTCAACGCAGACGACCAATGATGCAATGCGTTCCTGGAATTTCTTTTAACAGTTTTTTTTCCCCACAATACTCTTTCCGAGCCGTTGGCTGCTTTCCCGCATGTAAACATGGTTAAACTTGATCTCTGAAATGAATCTTGTCTCATTGACTATCCAGTCAATCTCACAAGGCTAGTTAAAGTATCAAAGTATTGCATCTATGAGGGAACAGGTACAGAGTTAACCAGAGTAATGAACTCATCTAATTAATGATTTGGTACTGTATATTTTTATCGGTCGTGTAAATTTGCGCTTGGGACGGCTCAGATAGTGGTTCTTTGATGATATACAAGCACATAGTTTCGTCACAACCTGGACTGATGTCCCCGTTGCTTACCACATCCCTATACGTTTGCTGTATCAAAGGAGGTAACCAATCTAATCACAACCGCGACGTTCAAGACACTGTCACGCTAGAAATAAAGTGGCCGCTGCACTGGAGTTATGTCATGAGATATTGACCGTTAGGTTGCTAAGTGCCACTCACTGACCTTTTGCGGACACCGCAGATCAAGATCAGACTGCACAAAACGTGCAGTCTGATCTTGGATCTACACTGTCCGATAAGGAGTTGTCTTTCCTTCAAAAATACCCTTGAAATAGGAAAATTTGGGTTTTTACTATCGGCTTGAAGTTTCATTTCTTTTATTTAGCTGGATAAGGCTTGAGAGAGAGAGCAATAAAATATAACGAGAAACCCGAGACCACTGTGGCTACTATTAGGCCTACAATCAATTTTACCCGGTTAGCAACCAGTTGACTTCAGATGTCACCTCACTAACCAGGAATTTGCTACACAATGCCCTAAATGTCTTAAAGATCCTTTACCATAACGCTTTTGAAAACGTTATAGATAAAGGAGAAAATGCTGGTAACCAGCATTTTATTTTTTTCCCATATTGTTTTCTGTCCCATTTAAAGACAAGTTTCATCATTCGAGCTCCATTCAATTTTCGTTTGCAAATGTTTTAAGTTTTAACAAATCTTAAATGTTGTTCTCTGTCGAAGACCTAAGCAATATCTATTATAAGTTAGCATCTTACACAAGAATTTTCGATTGAAATTTGCGTGAAATAGCCACTTGTGTTGAGGGCTCATAAGCTCGCCTGTTTTCGACTGTTGTAGAAAACAACCTTGTCGTCGTCGAGATCGGCAGGCACGCACGCACGCAGGCGGGCATCGTCGTAAGAAAACTTTGACGTTTTCTCATATCTCTGAAATTATTACTGAAGGTGTTTACTTCAAACTTTGGCTACTTGTTAACTATCAAAAAGGGAAAGCAATACTGCAAAGGCAGGTAAACTGCAGAACATTTTTGACACAGTTATGCCTCTTTTTCGACTTCAAGTTTTCACTGAAAAAAAGCGCCAAGAGTCGAGCATGACACCTGCATTCGCTGCTCTTATTTCTTGTTCTAGTAAGTAACCGCATAACCTTTTATCAAAACAATCCAGTATATCAACAACCTTAAAGAACGAGGCGTTTGAAAACATTGTCGGAAAAGCAGAAAACGTTGATAACCAACATTTTCTCCTTTTCCTACATGGTTTTCCATCCTATCTTTTCCGAATCCCAGTTTTGTTCCACATTTAATTTGTCGTCTGCATATGTCTTCAATTCATATCAGTCTAAAATTTTGTCGTTTGGTATAAAGTCAGGATAGGTTTTGGCTAAACCACTATCTTTATTGGACTCAGTCATGTGGTGGGGTGGTATACGATCAGTAGAAAGTTCGATTTTTATGTATTAGCGCCACTCTGGCAAAAGGGAGTTAAATACATCTTCGTTATGCATATACCAAACCGAGGTCATCGTATAATTATAGATCTATAAAGTCCGTTATAAATGTTTAACAACCGACTGAATCATAAGGTATGCTGGACTTTTGACATACAGAAAAGCGACTAATAGCACAGGCTGACCTGAGTCGATACTCTTTGCAGATGCATTTTAAATTCCCTTTTCACAGAGCAAGACTCAACGTTACAAGCACACTAGCGGTCAAAAGCAAACAATCCGGGAATAAGAATTGAGACAAATTTGATTTAACCCTTTACCAAACAATCCCAGGTTTTCACGACCCATGGTAAGAGGCCTTTTAAAACATTACGGGAAAAGAAGAAAATGGTGGTAACCAGGGGGTCACAAGATTTACATAGGTTTACATAGTAAAAACTTTAAATATCTTCTTGTCTTAAACCGTATGGCCTAGGGCTACCAGTTTTAGCAAGTGGCTTCATCTAATTGACCTTTACTTAGATTCTTCAAATTTTAGGCGTCGGGACAAAATTGGCCCCGCCCTGGGGGTCACAAGTTCTACATGGGCTTATACAGGGAAAACTTTGAAAATATTCTAGTTCTAAATCATATGGCCTAGGGCTACAAAAATTGGCATGTAGCTCCATCTAATAGACCTGTACTTAGATTCGTCAAATTATAACCCTGGGGCCAAAATTAGCCCCACCCTGGGGGGGGGGGTCACAAGTTTTACATGGGCTTACACAGGGAAAACTTCGAAAATATTCTTGTTCTAAAGCATATGGCCTAGGGCTACTAAATTTGGTTTGAAGCTTCGCCTAATTGACCTCTAATAAGATTCTACAAATTATGGCACTAGGGTCAAAATATGCCCTTTCCCAGGGGTCACAAGATTTACAAGGACTTTTACAGTGAAAACTTTAAAAATCTTCTTGTTCTTAGCCGTAAGGCCTGGGGCTACCAAATTTGGCATAAGGCTTCATCTAGTGGATCTCTTCTGAATTTGTTCAAAATTTAGCCATTTTTCAAATTGAATTAAATCCCCTATTGGTTTATTAAAGAAACTGAAAATTTTGTTTATAACCATACACCCCAGTCCTATATTACTTGGTATGTGGTTATATCTTGTTGATCTCAACCAGGATTCAGTTAATTATAGCTCATAATTATAGCTTGAAATCGTAAATCATAGGTAAAAAATGGACTTGCCCTACGGTCACAATTAATCAGTCTTCTTGTTAGAAGCCTTTAGGCCTAGAGTTGTAATGTTTGGTGTGTATGGTATTTACATATTAGCCAGTGGAGCGATACAGGGCCATCAATCATGGCCCTCTTGTTTTTTTAACCATCGAGCTGGCTAGATCACTCTATTTTGTGTTTCGTTTTCTTATTTTTCTTCTGTATCATATTTTGCGTAATGGTTCGTTACAGAGTCGAGTGGAAAAACAACAGGACTTATAGGCCACTGGCTGTCGGTATGTCCCGGACTCAATCCCTAGGCGACCAGCCCTAGATAACGAGTGACTGCCATAGTCCTCTTTATCAAAGTTCAAACATTTATCGAATGTTCAAACATTTATCGAATAGAACAACTGAATAGATTAAAAGAAGGAAATTTTCCGAGACCAAAAGGACGTTATTTTCCATCCCCTCCCATGAAGATATATTTTGCAATTCCTTTCCGTCACTTAGATCTTTTCGCTTGAATCAGTGATTTCCGGTAGTTTGAGAAACCGCAAGAACTAAGATTCAACAGTGGTAATAAATTAAAACGTTCATTTTACACTGTGTTTCGTATATAGGGAGAAATAAGTCAGACCTAAACTTTAAGCATACTATGATATCGCATCTATGCCTACGTAAGAACGAAATTGCTCTTGACTTACGCATCAGTGTAATTTCGTTTTCGTTTAACATTGGTTTTCGTGCGTGGGACAGTGTTCGTACCACGAGGCATTATTTTATTTCGTTTAATTTCCTAGTCTGTGGAAGCTGATATTAAAAAACAAACTTACAGAAACAGAAGGTTTAAATCTTCCCTTTCTGGGTACATCTCATTTTATTGCAAAAAGCATGGCGAAAATAGTTTCAGTCGAAAATCATGTGTGTGTCAATTTAACTTGACCACACGACAAATTGTAGGCTTGTCCAAATTGAAAGCATTTGCAGACGACAGTTATAGTGGTTCAAATGATGTAATTTGATGTAATTTGCCCTCTCTAGGGTAGAAAACGTTGTGGGAAAAGAATGGTTACCAGCGTTTTCTGCTTTTCCCAATTTATTTTATTTGGTGCATTTATCTTCAGCTAGTTAGAGTTGTTAAAACTTGGGATTTTGCGATAAAGTGTTCGCTTCTTGCTAACCTTTCAACTGTGAAGTGGATATTTTAAAAAATCTTTTTAAATGACAACCAAAGTATAAATTTTGATTTTTGGAAGAAAGAAATTCGGACTTGTCTGTACCTAAAGCAGTTGTAGACAACAAGTTACGTGTGGCGTATATTGAGGAATTTGTCTTTGACCGGTTAGAAAACAATGTGAGAAAAGGTGAAAATGCTGATAAGTAGCATTTTCTCCTGTTCTCACAATGTTCCAAAAGTCTTATTTCTCAAGATCATAAAATGTTGGGATTGTGTGTAAAGTGATTTTAAGATCTTAGGAAGAAGGCTTGTGAAAATATTAAGAGGAAAGGAGGAAATGCTGGTCTCCTTTTCTCTAAATGTTTTCTATCATTTGAAAAGCAAATCCCATCATTTTATCCACATTTCAGGACAAAACTAACATTTTGTTGTTTGGTAGAATGATATGCAAACCATGACTTATCAGGGTTTGCGTTTACGCCGTAAACATGTCTTTTTACGCCGTAAACATGTCTTTTTACGCAACAGAATTGATTTGGGATGAAACGAAAAAGTCTCCATTGCGTCCACAGGACAAAATGAAAAATCGGCACTGTTTAATTGCCATTTAAAATACAAATAAGGGTTGTTTTGATGATAAATGTTTCTGTTTCATCATGCTTGCAAAAGATGGCCCCAAAACAAAATATTTCTTTTTTTTTTTAATTTTGGAAATCCGGCTTCTAGAAATAGCTCCAGTTACATGAGTAACAACCTCTTATCCAAGTTATTGCGATTTCATCGCATAGCAACCGCATCTGTTGCAGTCCAATATGGCTACCCTGGCGAAGAGGAAAAAATATACTCGCTCTTTTCAAGAACCTTGGCTGAAAGAGCCCGAATTTAAGCCATGAGTAATAAAAGAAACGAAATCGGAAAGCAACATTGTTATGAAATGCTCATTTTGCCTAGATATCAGAGCGAAAAACGTGTTTGCTGATGAATGCATGGACTTTCAAAGATCGATGCTAACTCGGCACGCTTCTTCGGACGGACATCGCCGTGCAGTTGAAATAAAAAAAAAGAATCCAAAGAATCGTCACTAAAATCCTTACAGCTGGCAGAAGAATGGGACTTGATGAGAGCTAGATGGGACTCAGTCTTCTGACAGGTACTGCGTCCATGGGACGCAGTGAAAAAAATAAAAAATGCCAACACTGCTTATTATACAATTATTTTGTGGAGAGATGTTGTTGATTGTTGTAACTAAGATAACAGAGATACATAGAGGTTTATTATCAACCTATGGAAATGGTTATTGATTACTCCAACAAGACTAAATGGAATTGTTGAATGAAAGACGGCAGATAAATGACACTGTAGGTGAGAGCTTTTGAGAGAGATAGACCAGACCAGATCTAGTATCATTTAGGAACTGATTAAAAAAGAAGCATTACTATTGACATGAATAGTAAATATTGGACTGTTTTGAACTAAGATCAGACAGCACTCTCAGGCAGCCTGGTCTTAATCTACTCTGCAGAATTTTGGTGTCGAAGAGATGTTATTCATGAACTGTTGTAGATGTAGACTCATAACATGGAATTTGGAGGAAAATTAATCATTTTAGAAAAAAAAAAAATTCTCACTCATTAGGTCTACCTCTAATTTCAGATGGATGGAGCCCCCACACATCGACAGAGATGCTTTTTTGATGTAAATATAGGAGGAAATGATGGTATGTAAGAGTACTTCATCTCCTCAAAATAATAAGTAGGGTATTTTGACATGGTCAGTGGACAACATGTAAAACATTGTGGAAATTGAAGAAATGACTGACAACCTCATGTTCAGTTGCCCCTTTGGTGTAATTTCTTCTTTTCTCAATATTTTTCTTGATAACAGAGGAACCTGGGGGCATTATTTGCCAACCATTCAGAGCCAGTCAGTGATGGCTACTCTTGGAGTTAGAGCAATACCTGAAATGGTTGTAGTATGTATGTGGTGTTGGACAATACAATGTATACATGTACATGCTAACCAGACCTACTTGCAAATGTTTACAATCAATTGCATTACAATGACATTTGAATTTCATGATAACAGATTACAATTATAAAAAACATATTGTCATCTCTACAATAATTTCCATATTATATATTTTATATATAACATACTGTCATCTTAACAGTAATTTCATAACTTTTAAATGCTATAATTTAAATGCATTTTGACACTTGCTTTGTTTACCTTGAGCCACTGCTGGGTCTTTAGATATTTCTTCAAGCTGCTTGAGACTTGGAAGACAAACCACATCTATCATAAATTATGTTTTTTTTTTTCAGTTGGAAGAATTGTGTTTGAGTTGTTTTCTGATGTAACTCCAAAAACATGTGAAAACTTCAGATCCCTCTGTACAGGTAGGTTCTGTTTCTTTGGTGTTTACTACTTTACCACACAATACCGACTTTGAACTACAATGAAGAAAAAGCCTTTTGAAAACATTGTGGGAAAAGGAGAAAATGCTGGTAATCAGAATTTTCTCCTTTTTTCCACAATGTTTTCTACACTTTCAGAGACAGCATGCATCATTTGAGCCACATTAAATTTATTGCTCTCAGATGCCATCAGTTTGCCCAAGTGTAAAATTTTATCATGTGATAAAGGGTTAACCTATTACTGGCTGGGCTATTCTAAGCCTAGCAAAAACTTGAAAATCAAGTTTTTAATTGAAAATATTAATAACTATCAACTAAACCCTATGTTATGGGTACTCATTAGAATCGTCTCATCGAGACGATTCTAATGAGTACCCACAACATAGGGTTTGGAAGAGAAATAATGGATTTAGAACGCCATCACTCCTTCTTATCTGGAGCTCTGATATAGGTCTATCTTGTCTGAAAACTGACAAAATCATGAGACAGAGTGGTCCTTTTACATGCAGAAAATTTGTGTATGAGCTATGCTCTGTGAAACGTGGGCTTAATGCATCTGCGAAAAGTATCAACCCATGTCAGCCTGCACAGTCCATGCAGGCTGACATGGGCCGAAACTTCGCTATCTTTCAATTTTCTGCATGCTAGGGCATAATTCCACCTAATAGTTCAGTTAGTTGTTTGACATAACAGATTTTACGGATCCATAATTAAGAGATGTCTTGCTTGGTTTATTGCATTAACAGAGATGCATTAAGCCCCTTTTTCCAGAGCATGGCTCGTATAGCAAAAAGTTTTTACCATAGTCAGCAAGCAAAGGCTGAGCAGGCTGACACATGTCCATACCTTTAGCAGATCCATTTTCACACAGCATGACTCAAATGTAATGCATTTTTTCTGTTTACCAAATACTGTAAAAAATACAACTTTTTACAATCCAACAGTAGTTAGATACTGGAGACATTGTGGAAAAAGAAACAGCTATTTGTTTTCTACCCTTTGATGACAAATCCAACACTTAAGCCCAACTGATTTTATCATATGCAAAATACCTTCAAATTGGGCGGGTCTAAAATTCGTTGTCTAGTAAAGGGTTAACCATTTACAGCACTAAGCACAATGATAGAACTAACTTAGATCAGACTGCATAGAAAAAGTAGCCTGAGCCTTGAAACAGCAATATTTAGGCTGCTTTTCCATGCTGCAAAGGTCTATTGATCAAACTCGGCCTTTACCTAATAAAACCTGTATATGAATTGCTTCTATCACAACGAACCAGGCCTTATGTTTCAGATAAGAGAGTACATACTGTAACAATGTATATTTCTATAGGTTCACTATATGGCTGTGTACCTTCTTTATTACCACGAAATGCAAGGTCGAAATGCCAAGTTAGATGTTGGATTTAACCCTTAACCACATAATCCCTAGTTTTAACGACCCTAAGGATTCTAATGAGTACCCATAACATAGGGTTTAGTTGATAGTTATTAATACTTTCAATTTAGAAACCAAAATCACTCCCTCTAACTGGAGCTATGTATATTATGGGATGACTTGCTTGCTTGGTGTTATGAAGATGCATTACATGATAAGAGCCCCGGGCCTTTTCCCAGAGCAGTGCTCATTCATGTAGCTTGATTAGAAATAATTATCTCTTTAACGCACAACAAAATTTTAGACCAGTCCAAATTGAAAACGTTTGCAGACAACAAATAAAATGGAGTACAAACAACAGTATCTGTCTTTGAGATTGTTGAAAACATTGTGGAAAAAGAAGAAAATGCTGGTTACCAGCATTTTGTTCTTTTCCCACAATGTTTTCAAAAGCCTTCTTTTGCAGGGTCGTTAAAACACGGGATTGTGTGGTAAAGAATTACAAACATCATCTACCACAGCAAGCAGTTTATGTGAGTATAATTACAGGGTATGAAAATTGTTGATGCAGTGATTGATAGATCTGGAATGCTTGTCATGTAGAATGACAGTTTTGTTGTCTGTTACAGGAGAAAAAGGGGTCAGTGAGAAAAGTGAATTGCCCCTCCACTTTCTAGGGGCCCCCTTCCACCGCATCGTGAAAGATTTTATGATTCAAGGTGGAGACTTCACTAAAGGTGAGTTTCATCCTTTACTAAACAAATGCAAGATCTCGTGCCCGTGTGTTTGACTGCTTTAGAAAACATTTTAGGAAAAGAAGTACTTGCTTGTATAAAACAATGGCTCCTTTTCCCACCATGTTTTCCATACTTTTGAAAGCCATTTTTGAAAAGCAGAAGTTGATGTTCACACACATTTTCTCCGGCTGCCACAATGTATTCTTGAAGCTATGAAAGAAGCTATTTATAAGAGAACCGGACTTTCAACTCTTTAACAGACAACAAACTTTAGGCTCATCTGTATTTAACCAAATGTGATAAAAAGTTAAAGCATTTACAGATGACAAATGTTGCAAAAATGATGATACATGTATTTGTCCCTGAAAGAGTAGAAAACTTTATGAAATATGGAGTGAATATTGGTTACTTGTATTTTTAGCCGTGTTTGCAGAAAGGTTTCTTTCTCTGGTTGGTGAAGTCATGTGATTGCTGGGTGATTGCTCAGAGAAGTCACCTAATTAACCCTTTACCACACAATCCAGATTTTTAACGACACTGTTAAAGAAACCTTTTGAAAACATTGTGGGAAAAGGAGAAAATGTTGGTAACCCAGCATTTTCTAATTTTCCCACAATGTTTCCTACCCTTCCCAAAACAAATTTCAATTTTTTAGTCACATTTATTTTGTTGTCCGCAAATGTTTTCAATGTGGACCACTCTAAAATTTTGTTGTTTGGCAAAGAGTTAAGTCTTTTGTAGCTGTCGTTAGATATATTGAATTTGTTAGTCGTAAAGAAAACTCTTGCTTTGATGAATTTACAATGCTTGACAGCTTATGTTTTATTTCATTTCTTTATGGCAGGTGATGGCACAGGGGGTGAATCTATTTATGGAGGGCAATTTGCAGGTAAGATGTGTGCCAATAACATAAGTAATGCACAGAACACTTTAAATGTAGTAATATGGAAGGAAAGAAGCCAAGATAAGCATAAGGTCAAGGTGACAGTGAAAGAGTTTAGGATCCCATGCATGTGATCATTCATTGTTACATTGATGGAAAAGAAACAAAGGGGCAAAGGGGGCTTAATGCATCTATGATATCTATGATATCAAGCAAGTCATTAAATAATGATACAGCCATAAAATCCATTTTGTCTAACAACTGACAGAATCATGAGGTATACTGGTTGTTTGTCATGCAGAAAATATACCAAAGCAAAAAAGTTTCGACCCAGGTCAGCTTGTGCGGACAGTGCAGGCAAACCAGGCTGGATACGTTTTGCAAATGCATTAAGCTTCCTTTTCACAGAGCATGGCTCATCTGTTTTTAAAGGAACCAAACATCTTGTGTCTTTTGATGTTCAAGGTTTAGGCACCATAGATGTACTGAATATATGAAGGAACAAGGTTTTTGTCATTTCATTATGCTCCAAAACTGCACCATCCATGTTAACAAGAAATATTTTCCTTTTACATAATATTTGGAAATCTTCTTGTTAAAACATATTATGGCTGTCAATCATGACCCTCTTGTTCATTTATGTGACTATGGATGGGCTCTAACACTAAAGAATTACAATGATTTTTTAAAAATACCAGCAAGATCACATTATTTCAAAAAGGCTTGAGGATAGTAATAAAGGCTGAATTGGGTTCTCTTTAAAGCACCTGAATGAAATGGAAAGGTATTTTCTGAGACAATGAATTAAAGCCAAGAAATACTTGTGTTGCTGTTTACATTTCTTTGTTGATGCATTGTTATTTTTCCTGATGGGATCTTAAAGCAACATTAAACTAGATTTTGATCCATAAGTCTTGAAAGGGGATGGCAAGAAAGTTGGTAAGGTGTAAGGGGAAAAAAATCACATTGGTTCGACTGTTTACTCATAATTGCAGGGGAAAAACAAAACTGCAAAAATAATTTGCCTCTGCTGGGATTCAACCCTCAACCTTCAAAACCACAACTTGGCAATTCTATCAAGTTAGCTACCCATGCAATTGACATTTGTAGCTTGGCTATTTTAGAAGAACATTTAGAGGTATTTTGATAACCCTGGCATTGTCATCATGAAAAACTTTGACATTTTGTCATATCTCAGTTATCACAAAAACACCATTAGATAATTACTTGGAATATTCACTTAAAAAAGCTCTAGTAGCTGGGTGTTAGCACCCACATGGGGTGCTTTTGTTTTGTGTCTAATAAGAATTTAATCCCTTGTTAACTCTTTACGAAACAATAAAACGTAAGCATTTGCAGACAACAACATAAATGTGACTCAGAAATTGAAATTTGTTTATAGATTGATAAAAAACTTTGTGAGAAATGGAGAAAATGCTGGCTACCAGCACTTTTTTCTTTTCCCACAATGTTTTCAAAAACTTTCTTTGTAAGGATTGTTAAAATTTGGGATTGTGTGGTAAAGGCTTGAGCATTGACAGCTTTCCTTGTATCAGACAGGTGGGGACATTTTACAGAAAATATAGCAGAAAAAGGGGTAATTCCTCATGTTCTCTACATGTACCCCTGTCTCTATTTTAGGTTTATAGCCATCTTTGCATGCAAAGATTACAAGTCTTTGTTATGATTTTCTTAAAAAGTGAAATGAAATCTGGTTGATCCCACTGTAACTATATCCTACCATTAACCTGCCTATTTATATCTCAACATGATTTTTTTTTGCAATATTTTCAGATGAAAATTTTGTTATGAAACATGATAGAGAGTTTTTACTTTCTATGGCAAACAGGGGTAAGGATACTAATGGATCTCAGTTCTTCATGTAAGTATTGACTTTTTCTGTGATATTTATATCAGAACATTTGTGTGTCATTTTGAAACTTGGAGGTTACAGGTCGTAAACATGAAGTCATCAACACAGTATTACAGGTATGTAAGTATTAATGCAAGGGCTGAGAAATTTATCATTTTCTTCCTTCTAAGACTCATATTTGATGTTTTCCTTTAACAGCAAATATTTTATAATAGAAAACAAAATATTTTTTTTTTTTTTATTACATTGATGCCTTTGGCAAAGACGAGCCCTATATCTTTAATGTTTGTTCGTTGATCAACATACAGAAATAGACGGAAATATCAGACTTTAAAAGAAAGAAATGAACATGTACTTTTATAAGCCCATAAAGATTTCAAAAGTGATACAAGAACAAGGTAGGTGGTAAATATAAAATGAACAGAAACTGTGAGACCTTATTTAAACTTGAAAAAGAATAAAAATCTTTCTTTGACCAGAAGTTTTCATGCGTATATGACAGGTAAGTTTGAAAAGGTACTTTTTATATATCACTTAAAAGCCAAAGTGTTAATGCCAGGGTGCAGTCACTTCACCGATGCATACACAGTTACATTCCAGGAGGTTCCATTAACTCTTTCACTTCTCACTCCAGAAATTTCACTTTTTTTCTTGCTTGTAAATGTAGATTTCCACTGCTTTTGAAGAAGACTACTGTCATAGAAAAGTAGTATGTAGCAGATGGTGTAGATCAAGATCAGACTACATGTTCTGTACAGTCAGATCTTGATCTAAGCCATTCACAAAAGTTAAGTAAATCGTCATTGGATAATGAAAGAGGTAAATTAATGGTACTTTGTACATCACTAATTTGAATTTTTCCAGCCACTATCTGCTTTCCCACATAAACATGGAATCAGTATTTAGCATTGAAAGACAGTTCAATGCTGACGCACTGACTGTCAGTAACCCTTTACCACACAACAATCCCGAGAAAAGGAAGGCTTTTGAAAACATTGTGGGAAAAGGAGAAAATTCTGGTTTCTAGCATTATCTCCTTTTCCCACAATGTTTTCTGCTTGGTCAGAAATAAATACCATCATTTTAGCCATATTGAAATTGTCATCTGTCATGCATTCAGTTTGGGCACAGAGTAAAATTTTGTTGTTTGCTAAAGAGTTAATTATAGAAAAAAGCTTGGCCAAGCTGGTATTTAAACACACAACCCATGGATTAAAAGTCTAGTACATTACCAACTGAGCTTTCGATCGAGGCAGTGAAAAGAGAAGCAGAGCGGAACATCTCTTTGACTGGTGGAGCTGATAAAAGACCATATTTCTGGAACTTTTAGCCCTTTGTTTTCCCAAAACTGGTAACAACCAACTGAATTGTGAGGTGGACTGGTCCTTTGACATGCAGAAAGTTGACCGTTAGCAAAAGGTCTCAGCCCAGGTTAGACTGCAAGGACTACGCAGTCTGACCTGGGTCGATACTTTTTTTGGCAGAAGCATTAAACCCCCTTTTGACAGGGCATGGCTCATTTGTATTTCACCTCCTTCATATTCTGCATTGCTCAAGAACTGGAAAAAGATGATAAATTTTCTGGTCATTTGAATAATATTCTTTGCTTTATATGTGTTGGGGGAGGATTTTTTTAAAAAATTTTTTCACAGATTGAAAGGAAAATTGTGGTAGTTAGTAATTTGAACAATTCAAAATTATGGATACTATCAATAGTAAAATGTTGAGTTCAAGGAGTTTGATAAAGTCAGAAGTAAACAAAACATTTTACAAAAAAAAAAAATATTTAGAATATATTTCATAAATACAATACTAGAAGTTCAATAATGAGGTGATAGAACTCTTTTTTTTTTTTTTTTTGTGAAAGGTTTTCAGTTTTTAACAGGATTTCACACTGTTCCTTTTTTATACTTGTCTACAGATGAAACCAGATGGATCACAGATAAGGTAACTTTCAGAAAGGGTTACAGAACACAGTGAATCATTCATTGAAATTTTATATTAAGAAAATTTACTATGATGTTTATCAACCATTAGAATTTAGACTGCCTAACTCTTTACCAAACAACAAAATTTTAGACTCGACCAAATTGAAAGCAATGGCAGACAACAAATTTGATGTAGCACAGGTGATTTCTATCTTTAAAATAATTGAAACCTTGTGGAAAAAAGGAGAAAGTGGATGGATACCAGCATTTTCTTCTTTTCCCACAATGTTTTCAAAAGCCTTTTTTCGTGAGGCTGTAATTGAGATTGTGTGGTAAAGGGTGAATGAAATGTATATTCTTCCTATGTGACACAAACTCCAGAAATTGGAGTATCAAGGCATATTTCTGTCTAAAATACCTCTTCATATCAAACAGTCTCAATTCAAGACCAGACTGCACTTTTTGTGCTGTCTGATCTATGATTTACATTGTCCACAAAAGCAACTATGTTACTCCTTAAAGTCTGTGGATAAATATTTTAGATATATTTACATTCCCTTTGAAAAAAGGAAAAGGATAAACTAACTGTTCTTCTATTTTGGTTAAATTTTGTAACAGTATTATTATTTTTTTCTCTTTCCAATTCAAAATATCATGAAAATGAGTTTCAAAAGGTTCAAAGGACAAGTAATTTTTTAAACTTCCACAAAATTGGTGCATGATCTCAAATACCTTGATTAGCAAAATTTTAGATTTTCAGTGATGATGAATGCTGTCATTCACAATTAAGACAAGACTGCATTCGAAAAACCGTTTTTGTCAAATGGACTGATGACTGTATTAAGTAGTTTATTTTACCCACCAGTCCAAAAGTTGTCCTATGTATTTGCCAGACCAGAAAATTGAAGACTTACATCAGTTGAACGCATTTGCAGACAACAACATAAAGTTTTGCTCCAGTGTTGGGATTTATCTCTGAAAGAGAAGAAAATACATGTACTCTGGAAAAGAGAATTTTTTTGCCTACCTCTATGATGATTGCAAAAGCCTTTTTCATAGGGTCATTCAAAAATCAGATTGAGCAATTACCACACAATCCCAAGTTTTGACAACCTTGAGGAAGAAGGCTTTCAAAGACATTGTGGAAAATGGAAAAAAATGCTTGTAACCAGCATTTCTACTTTCCCCACAATGTTGTCTCGCTTTACGGAGAAAAATCTCACATTTGAGACACATTCACCTTGTATCTGCAAATGTATTCAACTCTGAAAAGTCTAAGTAGTAGAGAGTTAACCCTTTACTACACAATCCCGAGTGTTATTTACCCCAAGGAAGAAGACTTGAAAACATTGGGGGGAAAAAGAGTAAATGCTGATAACAAGCATTTTCTCCTTTTCTCACAATGTTTTCTGTCCTTTGCAAAACAGATTTCTATTTTTGAGTCGCATGTAGTTTGTCATCTGCAAATGCTTTCAATTTGGACAGGTCTAAAATTTCATTGTTTGGTAAAGGGTTAAAGGGCTAAGTTGTCTGCCTTCATTAGGAAAAATAATTATATCAGGATTAAGCCTTTACTATCACATGACAAAATTTTAGACCTGTCCATAATGACAGCATTTCTAGACAACAAAATGCAAACATTATGGATAACAGAGAAAATGCTGGTAGGCAGCATTCTCTGCTTTTCCCTAAATGTTTCGAAAAGCCTTCGTTTACAGCGTCATTAAAATTTGGGACTGTTTGGAATAGAGTTAACCCTTTACCAAACAATCCTGGGTTTTTGCGACGTTGAGGAGGAGGCCTTTGGAAAACATTTTGGGAAAAGGAGAAAATGCCGGTAACCAGCATTTTCTCCTTTTCCTACAATGTTTTCTACTCTGTCAAAAAACATAAGTTCATCTGTACCACTTTCAAATTTGTCGTCTGTAGATGCTTTCAATTTGGAAGTGTCAAAAATTTGTTGTTTTGGAAAGGGTTAAGGCTTTTTGCTGTGTGGAGTAATAAGTTTTGACTATTGTAGTTGAAATTGAAAGTAACTATGTAGAGATATGGTGATCTACTAACCTTACCATAATTTGTATGGTTCTTTTTATTTTCTTTTCCATGTGACCAATGACAGCACTACAAAGCCCACCCCTCATTTAGATGGGTAAGTGTTTATTTTTACTCTTTATCAGAAAACAACATTTTAGACTTGCGCAAATTGAAAGTGCTTGCAGAAGATAACAAGCCCTGCCGGGTAGCTCCTTGGTTAGCGTATGTCACTGATGACCTTGTGGTTGCGGATTTTTGATACCCAGTTGAGGCAAACTTTCTTTCTAGCGATTTTTTGCCTCTTACCTCTGATGCATGTGAGAAAAGCATTCAGTGTGTTGGAAAGAAAAATTGTGTCAGTATTGGTGTGAGAAAGCTAGGAAACATATGCATAGGTGCACTGACTGCTGTTGTTGAAGTTTGACAAGGGGTGTTAAACTCCAGTACAAAGAAAAAAGCTTAAATGATGTGATTTATCTTTCAAAAGGTAGAAATCTTTACGAGAAAAGAAGAAAATGCTGGATACCATCATGTTCTCCTTTTCATACAATGTATTTAAAAGCCCGTCTTCTTTTGGTTGTTAGATGGAACTGTTTGGTAAAAGATTAATTGATATTATCCTTGCACTTAATAGTACCTTAGGCAAATTTTGTTTATGTGGATGGAGCAGATCAAGGTCAGACTGTGCAGAACATGCCGTCTGATGTTTGATATTCAAAGTCCAGCCTTGTGTATAGCTATTCTACACCCTAGTAAGTTTGAAAAAAGTTGATCTTTTGTGTACTGTATTTTTATGAAATTCTGCATATTGATAGTAACTATAACATCTTCCCACTGAATGAAGAAAATCCAACAGTTACAACTTCAAGCAGATAAGAGGGAGTGATGGTATTGTAAATCCATTATTATACCCCCGCAAATGTTTTTGGGGGTATACTGGAATCAGCCTGTCTGTGTCCGTGTCTCCGTCTGTGTACAGAATACTAGCAATTTTGTGTCGCGAACTCCTCCTACAGTTTTCCTTCAGTTGCATTGAAACTTTGCACATATATTGATCATATATTGAAGATTTGCAAGACGTAATTTTCAAGTGTCAACTCCCCCTGGTTGAGGAATTATCTCCCCTTGAACTTGACACCTTTTTTCTGTCAAAGCGCTGGCAGGGGTATTAAGTCACATTCAGTGACAGCTCTTTATACCCCCGCAAAACGAATGTTTTCGGGGTATACTGGAATCAGCCTGTCTGTCCATGTGTCCATGTGTCCGTCTCTGTACAAAATACTAGCAATTTTGTGTCGCGAACTCCTCCTACAGTTTTCCTTCAATTGCATTGAAACTTTGCACATATATTGATCATATATTGAAGATTTGCAAGACGTAATTTTCAAGTGTCAACTCCCCCTGGTTGAGGAATTATCTCCCCTTGAACTTGACACTTTTTTTCTGTCAAAGCGCTGGTGGGGGTATTAAGTCACATTCAGTGACAGCTCTAGTTTCTCTTGTAAACCCCATGTTGTGGGTACTCATAGGGCTTAGTGGAGAATAATTAACTCTTTACCAAACAACAAATTTTTAAACTAGTCCAAATTGAAAGCATTTGCAGATGACAAAATAAAGGTGACTCAAAAATTGAAATTTGATTTGGGAAGGGTAGAAAACAGTGTGGGAAAAGGAGAAAATGCTGGTAACCAGCATTTTCTCGTTTTCCTACAATGTTTTCCAAAGGCTTCTTTTTTAGGGTCATTAAAAGTCGGGATTGTGTGGTAAAGAGTTAATGTGGAAAGTGTGTTCGTGTTTCAGGAAACACTGTGTGTTTGGTCATGTTAAAAGTGGTCAAGATGTGGTCAGAACAATAGAAAATTTAGACACTGATAAGAAAAACAGACCACTGCAAACAGTCACCATATCTAACTGTGGGGAGTTGGTCCTTCAGTTGAAGACTAAAGGTAAACAAATTTTTTCGTAGAAGTCATCCAACTATTATACATGATATCAGAATAATTAGATATTTTCAGTCAGAAAAAAAAAAAAACCTTAGATAGTTAAATTTTAAAGCTGTTTTGACCAGGATATTCCTAAAAATAGATTAAATTTTCTCACTGAAAAAGTGAGATTACCAATCAAAATGCCTCATGACTAATTCATGAGAACGAGGAAACATATGTGAGATAACCTGGGGTGATGAATGTACTTTACGGAATACATCGGAACAGGGTCAACTAGGATGGTCAAATGACGTCTTGTCAGCCTTTTACCTTTCCACAGAAACGTAAAATGGAAATACATGTTTGTAGTTACCCTGATGTGAAAATGTGTGACTCGTAACAACTGGAACATTCCATTTTGCCACCCCTGTGTAGATAATGAGTTAACCCCAACCAAACCTGTATTTGATCACATCTGAAGAAAGAGGTTTTTGAAAACAAATTGGATAAGTAAAAAAATTGTTGCATAGTAATGAGATGAAAATTGCCTTCTTTACAAATTTTATCAGGTAAGAAGAAGAAAAAGAAAGAGGTTGTGTCAGAAGAGGAAAGTTCGGAGTCAGACAAGTCTAGCTCCGATTCAGAGTCATCAGACTCAGAGGTTGAGAGAAAAAAGAAGAAGAAAAGAAAGAAGAAAAAAACAAAGAAGAAAAAGGAAAAGAAGAAGAAGAAAGCAAAGAATTCAAGGTAGATTTGTTTAATTATATGAAAGATTTTTGTTACTTGTTACATGTGTCAGTATTGTTTTCATATTATTGTTTCCAGTTAAGGAAATACCATTGAATTTGTTTTTTTAACACCTTGTCTCTGTTTTATATTAATGTCTTTTTCTTTTTACTGATGGTTTTCCAACTATTGCCTTTCCTAATTCTGTGATGAATCACTTCTTAATTTTGAAGTTTGTGAGATTATTAAAATCTGAATAGCCTTTTCCATCGATGTTTTCTACCCTGTCTGAGAGCTCTAGTTCATTTGCTTCAGTTTCAGGGTTTTTGTTTGCAGATGCTTTCAATTTAGAAGAGTCTAAATTTTGGGGAAAGAATTAGTTTCCTTTGATTAAATTTAAGAATGTCTTGTGGTAAATTACATGCATCCTTCAGTTTCATTTTTGTGGCATTGTCAAAGACAATGCCACTATGAGTTCAATATGGCATTATGAAAATCATGTATTGCAGTTTGTGCAAAACCGAAGGAAGTAGGTCCAATTAAAATAAATTTTTCTGAGACAAATAAGTGTTTCAATTGCACTCAGATATGAAATTGAAAATGGCGTATTACAATAAACTGGATTAGGCCATCGATCATGGAAATACTTCTTTTTTATCGAAAACAGCTTGATCCGCTATGGCCTTCTATAGTGGTGTAATGATACACACATACCGTGCTTGTTAGTCCCAAAACCAGTTTGTACCTGGGCTTATTTGTCCCAGGGCTTGTTCACCCTGACTTGTTCATCTCACAAGATTTCACCTTTCTCTATCAGATTTTGCATGAGTATATATCGTAGGTTGACTTTCAAGTGAATATTTTAAAACCTTTTCTGTTGTTTATTTTTCAAATCATTAATTCCACACAATGGCTCCCTGTACAAATGCCACACCAGTGTTTTCAACGCTTTGATTTTTTTTTTTGTGTGTGTGTGTGTGTGTGTGTGTGTGTGTACACAGAGTTCAGTTGAATTGTCGAAAAAGAAGGCCTGTTAAAGTCAACATTATAATGTCTCATCCAGGGTTTTTCCTGACACCTTATTTCTCTGAATTTGAATCCCCAACATTTTTTCTGTCTGTTACAGTTTATATATTTACCTCCCATATTGATTTGAGTCATATGAACCTCCATCTGAGAAAATGCTGGAAAAACCGTCTTTGTTTGCCATGATCATTGTGAAATGACTGAAATATTGCAAAAATTGTACCAAGCAAATAGAAATGAGCCACGCTCTGGCAAAGGGGGCTTAATGCATCTCCTTGATGCAATGTGCCAATCAAGCCATCACATAATTATGGAACTATATGAAAAATTTAGCCCATGTCAGCCTACGCAGACTGTTCAGGCTGACCTGGGTTGATACGTTTTGCAGTTGCATTAAACCCTTTTTTCACAGAGCATGGCTCAAATTTATATTGTTTTTCTTGTAGAGTGCTGAATGAATAAAATTTTCAGTCAGAAAAGAAGTCCAGTATATTGCATTGAAAAGCTTGACTGAAAAACCTAAAAAAAAATGGACCATCTAGACTAGACCAAAGATCAGACTTCATGTTCTGTGAATTATAAAGTTGACTTTACCATACCAACAGCAAAGGCTGCTGTGGTCTTGTTGGTATAAAATTGATTTTGTATTTTACCAGCAGTGAGGATTACTGTATACCTTTAAGTATAAAATTCATTTGTTTCTAACCAGCAGTGAGGAAGAAGAAGGAGAAGCAGAAGAAGAAAAGGAACCAGCCACTGTGTTTGGAGATATTCGCCCTGAGGAAATTCCTGATATTCCAGCCAACAAGTTTCTCTCAAGAGACAGGGTGGATAGGGATGAGTGAGTTCTTTTCATTTATGTGATAAATAGAGGATCTTACATGAGAGTTTATGTATTATCATTTTTATCAAACAAGTTGACTAAAATTATATGACGCGAGCTTTGGCGAGTGTCATATACATTTTAGTCAACGAGCTTGATAAAAATGATAATACATAAACACGAATGTGAGATTCTATTTATCACATAGAATGAATGACAGACAAATAAGTATCCTGCATCATGACCTTCAGCCTATATACCGTTCACGGGTCCATGTTTACAGTTGTAGTTCGGTTTCAAATGTTTACATACACAAGTAGATAGCTCTTTGACATTTACATCGAAAATAGAATGAAACAGTTTCTACAGGGGATAATTCCACCTATTTCCGCAATTTTGTTGACTTTAAAAAACTTCAGCTGCATTTTTTTTTTGTTGTTTTTATCACACATGAAAATAAAAATTTTTTCACGTGTATACGCCTTAGCAACAATGACTTCATTTTTCCGTGAAACGGCGTAGTAGTATAAATTCTGGCATGTGCTGTGGCTGGTTTCTTTGGTTTCACATGCTCATGACTAACAATTGGACCACATGGGCTTGTGTCGTAAAGGGTTAAGGACACTTTTGCCTTTTTCTGATAGAAATAGTTCTTCGACAAGGCATTGCTTCCTCCCTGCCCTTTTTCATGCCTCCCTGCCCTTTTGCAGGGTCTAGAATAATCGTTACAGTTCAATTCATGTGCATATTAACCCTTAGCACACCTTTCACTGTGATATCTGCCTTTGCAGCCAGTGAAAACAAAGATCAGACTGCACCAAATGTGCAGTTGAATCTGTGATCTAAACCATCTGCTTTGCTAAGACACTACAGACCAAAGCAACAATGAAATTGCAATTACTGGGTTTAATTTATTGACTGAAAATGTCTGTTGGGTAGTCTTATTCTAGATTTAGAAAGTAATACAATTTCTGATTGGCTAAACAAATTGGTAAAAAATTTCATTGCTTTGAAAAATTAATTCTGTTCTTCACATACAGACTCCCCGAAAAGATCAACAAAAAACCATTTTTTTTTCTACCCACAGGCCACCAAGAGAAGAAGCCAGGGAAGATTCAAAGTATAGATCACGTATACGCTATGTGGCTGGAGAGAAAATCAAAGGGCGTGGAAATATAGTAAGTTTGTAATTTCCTCGAATTTTAGGTCATCTACAAAAAAAGATCCTAAGGGAGAAGGTCATGGAAAACAACCAAGAAAAATGCATTTTTTGACAATATTTTTTACTCTTTTTGGTGAAATTTGATAACTGAACCACATGGATACATTTATTTTGGGACAGACAGCATATTGTATGATATTATTATACCCCCCACCTACATAGTAGAGAGGGGTGTACTGGTTTCAGCATGTTTGTCTGTCTGTCGTTCAGTACGTCCATCAATATGTCCATCTTTTCATTTCTGTGCTCTAACTCAGAAGCCGTTTGACCTAGGACCCTGAAACTTTGTGCAAGTGTTCCCCATGACCCAAGGAGGTGCCCTATTGTTTTGGGTCACACAGGTCAAAGGTCAAGGTCACAGGTGAATTTAGTTTTCTCTGATTGTGCTGCTTCAGTGACAAGGTGCTGATGGGGGGGGGGGGGTATTTGACCGCTTTGCGACAGTTCTAGTTCAAATCTGATGAATTGTTTGATATATTCTTTTGTAGCGTTTCCATCGAAGCTGGAACTCAGATAGGAGTGTGACACCTCCCCACTGGAGAGCAGAACAACAGAAACAGCAGAAAAACAGAAACAACACTGAAGATAGACAAAATATACAGAGACAAGATAGAACTGTAGATGGCCGGGGCAATAGAGACAGGAGGCAGGAACAAGATGGGAGACGTGATTTTAGAGATAGAGGGCAAGAGAATAGAGATAGGAGGGTCAGAGAGAGAGAAGTAAGGAGGGAGAGATCACCACAGAGAGTTCCTGACTCAAGGGATAAATTTCGGAGAGGGAGACAGAGAGATGAAATTGAAAGGTTTGTGAAAAGTTCATGATGTATCATTTACACAGTAGCAACATAGAAACTACGTGCAAAATTGATGGATTTAAAGGTTTGATAGTGTTCTTTTATCTTCAGTTGACATGTATTTATGAGTGCATTTTACTACCACAAATTAAGTTGCTATTCTTTATAGAAAGGTATTGTATGGCTTAATTTTGAGTTAGACTTTTTTCACAGAAAACAT
This sequence comes from Tridacna gigas, assembly GCA_945859785.2. Classification (NCBI taxonomy): domain Eukaryota; kingdom Metazoa; phylum Mollusca; class Bivalvia; order Cardiida; family Cardiidae; genus Tridacna; species Tridacna gigas. The sequence continues at coordinate 46,773,952 of OX244035.2, forward strand.
CAAGGTATTGTCATAGCCCTGTGGTCATTTGGGTCTGCATTGTCATACAAAAAGTTTGATATATCCTAATATCGCTGTCTTTACCAGAGATAGTTACTTCAAACTTGAGCTTGTTGTTTACTATTAAGAGGAGAATCCATACCAGAAAGGTAGTTAACCATCAGAATGTTTTCAGAACAGCTGTGTCCCATTTTCCACTTACAGAAAAAGCAACTGCAGCCAAGCATTAGCACCCACATATGACGCTCTTGTTTGTGTTTTATTGAAACGGTGCTCTGAAAAATTGCTTCTTCCTGGTTCATTTCACAAAGCAAATCATCACATGATCATTGATATGCAGAGAGTTGACCAATACCAAAAATTTTCAACATAGGTCAGCTTGGTGTGTTGAATACACAGGCTGATTTGGGTTGTCACTTTTTGCCGATGCATAAACATGGTAGTATGTGATAAAAATATATTTAGAATTGAGTCTTGCGACATCTGTATGTGAAACAGAAAATAAAAAATATGCAGACTTAACTCTTTACCAAACGTCAAAATTTTAGACTAGTCCAAATTGAAAGCATTTGCAGACGACAAAATATACGTGACTCAAAAATTGAAATTTGATTGGAAGGGTAGAAAACATTGTTGAAAAGGGAGAAATGCTGGTTACCAGTATTTTCTCCTTTTCCCACAATGTTTTTAAAAGCCTTCCTCTTCAGGGTTGTTAAAATTCGGGGCCGTGTAGTAAAGGGTTTAGGGCCCATCGTCTCTGATTTTATTTCAAACTGGGCGTAAAAGTATATCAACAATACGGTCCTTCTTATCAATTTGCAAACACTCCAGTCAGAAATTTATTGGTTTTTGTCATTGTACTTTAGTATTTATATGCACTTTGAAGCACAATTTGTTATACAGCTTTCAATCAAATGATTGGGAAAATAAATGTGTAAATCTCTTGGGCAATTATGTGTTGCCAAACAATCTTGTGATTGGCAACCATTCCAGAGCATAACATTTGTCAAAGAATTCTTGTCATCAGATTGCAAATACTATAATGTGCTAAACTGGTCATTCTATTTTCAGAGAATTATTATCAATGTATTTCATGTTGCTCAGTATTCCGATTTTGTAAAACAGATGCACTTTCATCTGTGACAGTTATCATATAGGTTATGAATGTGGTATGATGAAAAATAGTATGACAAAAAAGAGCTACCGCTCAAGTATTACAATGGATTTTGTTGTAGTGAGGAAGAAGAGGAGGAGGAAATAGATCACAAAAAAAGAGACAGAAAAAAGCATAAAAAGGAGAAAAAGTAAGGATTCTCTATAACCTCTAGGTTGCTGAGCGCAACTCAAAGACCTTTTGTGGACAGTGTAGATCAAGATCAGATTGCACAGAACGTGCAATCTGATCTTTGATCTGCACTGTCCGATAAGGAGATATGTTTTCCCCAGAAAATACCCTTGAAATAGCAAGAGTTTGGTTTGTACCATTGGCCGGAAAGTTTCATTTTACTTATTTAGCAGGATAAGGGTTAACTCTTTACCAAACACAAAAAATTTGACTCGGGGGGAAAAAATTGAGAGCATTTGCAGATTAAAAATTAACTCTTTACCAAACGACCAAATTTTAGACTGGTCCAAATTGAAAGAATTTGCAGAGGACAAAATAAGTGTGGCTGAAAAAGTGAAATTTGTTTTGGGAAGGGTAGAAAACATTGTGGGAAAAGGAGAAAATGCTGGTTACCAGCATTTTCTCCTTTTCCCACAATGTTTTCAAAAGGCTTTTTTCTCAGGGTCGTTAAAAGTCAGGATTGTGTGGTAAAGGGTTGACTTGGGCTTACCTGATGGGATTTGTCTTTTGAAGGGCTGAAAAAAATGGGGGAAAAGGAGAAAATGCTAGTTACTAGCATTTATCTCCTTTACAAACAATGGTTTGGAAAACCTTCTTCCCAAAAGGTCATTAAATTCAGGATTGTGTTGTAAAGGGGTGTCCTTTACATAGGCAATTCAGTGTCAAGGAAGGCTTTCAAAAACATCAGGCAAAAGGGAGAAATTGCTGATGATGCTGATAATTTTATCTATTTTTTTTTCTCTTCGCAGTCAACCATTTTGTATACCAGTTCCATAATTTAAGCCACACTAGATTTGTGGTCTGCAAATGCTTTCAGTATGGTGATGCAAAATTTTGACGTCTAGTATTGTGTTAACAAAGATGTAAAGTTTTTCATTCAACACTTGTAACCTTTAACCAGGTGATAGAACTTTGACTTCTGTTAATTTAAACCATTAATGGAGAACTATCTATATGTGTCTCAAACACTTGGATTTATCTGTGATAGGTTGGGAAATATTGTGGCAAAAGGAAATGCTTTTATACACTAATTTTGTGGTCCCCACTTGTAATCAAACGATCAATATTCTCTCCTAATGGATGACACAGTCATGTGGCATATTTGACAAGGACTTGACCATGAAAGTTTAGAAATATTACAACCCAGATCAGCCTGTGTAGTCAACACACCCAAGCTGACCTATGGAGAAAATGCAGCATTTCCTCCTTTTCCAACAATGTTTTCAAATGCTTTCCTACTCAGAGTGAAACAGTAAAGCATCAGTTGTGACTTATTTTGCTATGTTTTCCAGAAGTAGAAGAAGAAAAGAACCCCACTCTGAAGACCAGTCTGATGTTGAGATGGAGAAACGAAATGGTAAACAATCAGCCCAAGACGATAATGACAATCAAGAAGACTCTAAAAAATCACGACGGGATGAATCCAGATCAGAGGATAAAAGTCACAGAAAAAATGAGCTAGCCGAGGAAGGAGAGATAGATGATGAGAAAAAAGCTAGAAAGTACGAGTCAGGTAGTGATGAATCAGAGACAGAAATATTGCGGAAGGTAGCATTGGCATCTGCAGCTAAAAGGCAGGCGGAAAAGCATGGTGTGGACATGGGCAAAAATCAAGATAAAAAAATCAGCAAGCAGGATTATGACAGTGATTCTGAGAAGAAAACTAGGGAACATAAAAGAAGAAGTAGGTCAAGATCTCTGTCACAGAAAAAAGAAAAAAATTCAGTTAGTTCAAATACAATTGAAAGGTCAGTGGGAAAAAATGTTAGAAGTAGAAAACACTCTAGTTCAGGATCACCTGATCACAGACAGGAATATCGTGAAAGATTAAAGCGTAGACAGAAATCTAGGTCAAGGTCAGCTTCTCCTAGGAGATCTGTATCTTCTCAGAAATCAAAGTCAAGTAGAAGAGAGAAAAGAAAATCACTTTCTCCAGAAAAGCAAAGAAGAAAGAGATCTGTTAGTGATTCTAGATCTTCTAGTAGGTCTTCTTCAGTTGAAAACAGAAGGAGGTCAAGGTCGCCAAAGAGATCAAGGTCATCTTCAAGAGAAAAGAGGTCAAGGTTACAGAGAGAATCTTTATCAAAAGAAAAGAGAAAAAGGTCAAAGTCTCCTCGTAGATCACGGTCACCTAGAAGGTAAGCAATTGATAGTTGTTATATTTCTGTATGCATTGGCCTGAAATACTGGTGATAATGGTTTTATCACCTCACATGTCAACTTAACAGAATTTCGACCGTCAGACTTTAACATAAAAAGAATACTCTTCACTTTAATTAGAAGTTGAGTGGAGAATATACAGTCCAAGCAATGATGTTGCTTAATTCTTCGTTAGTGGTTAACTCTCTCACTTGATCTAAGCTTTTGCAGATGGCTTAGATCAAGATCAAACTGCACAGAACATGCTGTCTGATCTTAGAGCTACATCTTATGCTACCTGATGGGGAATTATGAACAGAGTTGTCTTCAACTACAGTTGAAATTTGACCCGAATAGAAAAAACCTGAAGTTTATTTAGTTGGCTTCCTGTAATGGTGTCACCAGCCCCATACTAAAATGTGATGAATGGTTCATTTAAACTAAAACTGTACTGATATGAAATCTAAGCCCCTCTTTGGACAGATTGGAAACAGTTGTTAGAAAAGGAGCATTTGGTTCTGTCTCACAGTATTTCTCTGTATTGTTAAAAACACATTTACATTTCCCTCAAACATTTCTTCTTTAGTGTGACTTGTACTGGTTAATTGTATATCTGAAAATACATAATAATTAAAAGACAGAATAGGCTAAGAGAAATCCTTTTTTTTTGTAAATCCTCTTTTTTTTTTTTAGATCAAATTTGTCCAGATATCACAAGGGAAGTAAATATTCTAGTTCATCACACTCCAGATCTAGGTCAAGGTCAAGAGTTCGAAGGTCATCTTCCTCCTCTTCCTCAGTGGACAGCAGGAAACGGAGGAGTCACCGTGGCAACAGAAAGGAGCCTGTCTTTGATAAAAAGAAGTTGGAGGAGGCTGCAAGGTTTGTTTTGAATTTTTACTGTAATATATAATTTTGCAGACTGCTTTCACAGCATCCCATTGCTAAAATCATTCTAATATTATATAGAGGGGCACTCTGGGAAAAAAAGGGGCTTTAACCCTTTACCACACAATCCTGACTTTTAACGACCCTAAGAAAGAAGCCTTTTGAAAACATTGTGGGAAAAGGAGAAAATGCTGGTAACCAGCATTTTCTCCTTTTCCCACAATGTTTTCTACCCTTCCAAAAGCATATTTTAATTTTTAAGTCACATTTATTTTGTCGTCTGCAAATGCTTTCAATTTGGACTAGTCTAAAATTTTGTTGTTTGGTAAAGGGTTAATGCATCTCTGTGATGCATTACAGCATGCAAGTGATCACATAATCGTGGATCAATAAAATCTATTTTGTCTAACAACCAAGAGAATCATGAAATAGGCTGGCCCATGGACATGCAGAAAATTTACAAAGAGCAAAAAGTTTTGACCCATGTCAGCCTGTGCAGGCTGACATGATTTGATATGTTTTTACAGATGCATTTTAGAAATAGTTAGATGCTGTGGAGAAAAAATGAAATGATTTAAACAGCCAAAAGGAGGGAGAGTAGCGACTGACAGTGGCTGTTTAAATCGTTTCATTTTTAGCTCCACTGGCCGAAGGCCAGCGGGCTTATGTCATGGCCTGGTGTCCGTCGTGCGTCCGTCCGTCCGTCCGTGCGTTAACTTTTATTTCAAAAATCTTCTTCTCTGAAACTACCCATCCAATTTTCATGAAACTTCACAGAAATGATCCTGCCATGGTCCTCTTCAGAATTTCTTGAAAGAATTTGATTCCGTCAAAAACTCTGGTTGCCATGGCAACAAAACTGAAAAATATTGGAAATCTTTAAAAATCTTCTTGTCTGAAACCATAAGGCATAGGGCTACCAAATTTGGCATGTAGCTTTATGTAGTAGACCTCTATCAAGTTTCTTCAAATTATAGCCCTGGGGTCAAAATTGGCTCTGCCCCAGGGGTCACAAGTTTTACATAGGCTTATATAGAGAAAACTTCAAAAATCTTCCTGAACTTAGCCATAAGGCCTAGAGCTACCAAATTTTGCATGTAGCTATATCTAGTGGGCCTCTACCAAGCAGGCCAAAATTTTAGCCCTGGGGTCAAAATTGGCCCCGCCGCAGGGGTCACAAGTTTTAAATGGGCTTACATAGTGACAACTTAAGAAATCTTCCTGTTTTGATTTTTTTTTTGAAATTAGCCTTGCATCAGGGGTTTCATATGGACAAAAATTGAAATGTTTTACAGAGGCTTCATATGGACAAAAATTGAAAATCACTTTATTTATAACCATACAACATAGACTTGTATTATTTTGGCATGTGGCTTTATCTTGTGGACCTCTACCAGGGTTCAAGTAATTATAGCTCTGGATTTGCCCTGTGGGTCTCAACTTTCACATGGGCTTTTACAGAGAAAAATTTGTAAGTCTTCATTTTGAAACCATGTGGCTCAGAATTGAAATGTTTAGTATTTATGGTTTATAAGCCAGTGGAGCGATACAGGGCCATCATGGCCCTCTTGTTTCTTCACAGCGTCTAACTGACTTAGTTGTTGTCCGCCCTAATTACATCATCGCTAAAACATTGGTGCTATATATGGAGTTTCCTACTTCATCATTCGCAAAGACACACCCTAATTGCATCATTGCTAAAACAGTGCTAAATCTAACATTACATGGACTTTCCTGCTTCATTCATTTACAAATTATTGTGAAGGACAGAAAAAAATGCTATAGACATATAGAATATGAGCCATGCCCTTGCAAATGGGAGCTTGATGCACCTCCGTGATGCATGGTACCAAGCATGATATCACATGATTATGGATCCCTAAAATACATTTTCTCAGAAAACCTATGAAATAAGCAGGTAAAATGGTCCTTTGAAATAGAGAAAATTGGTGGAAAGCAAAAAGTTGGGCCCTTGTAAGCTTGTAGACAACAATTTGAATGTGACTCAACCGATGGAATTTCTCTTTAAGAAGATAGAAAACATTTTAGGAAAATGAGAATATGCTGGTTACCCGCATTTTCCCCTTTTCCCACAATGTTTTCAATCGGGGTCGTTAAACTCTGGATTGTGTGGTGAAGGGCTATGACGGGTGCTTGCCTAATGCATGACTTATAACATAGTTGTTGTGTCTGGGACCTTTATATCGTGCTTGCTTGACATACTTGCTTAGTATAGAAGGGCACAAAGACAAGTTTTACTGTTTTGGAAATTTTTAGGATGGTCCGTGTCAAATCAGACAGTCCCCCACCAACACACTGGAAGCCAGGACAAAAACCATGGAAATCAAAAGCTTCAGAAAATGAAACTAATAAAAAGTAAGTAATCATTAGTTAACTAATCATACATGAAGTGGCTGATACAAACAGTGTAGATCAAGATCAGACTGGTCAGAGCTTGCAGTCTTGTCTTTGATTTACACTTTGATGTTTTGTAAGATATTCTAACAGAAACAAGTTTGATACTGTAAGAATTCTGTAAATTTTCTATTGCGTACTTTTTCATTGTAGGAGAGTAGAATTAATATCTGTGTATCCAGGAGTCTAGTTTGAGACAGTTTAATTCCCTAATAACAATATCATTTAGCTGTGGCAATTTGGTCTTCTTGATGTATGCTGGAGCTTAACATGGTAGAACTTTCCTTGTGCAAGTTGTTTTCTCTAACCTTAGAATTGTAAATGACCCAGAACCAAAGAAGTGGTAAATGACACACTGTGACAGGAAGCAGTGATATATGAACCAGGCTGTGGCAAAAGGAGGCTTAATGCATTATAACAAACAAGTCATCACATAATTTTGAATCTGTGAGGTAGAATGGTCCTTTGACATGCAGAAAATTTACCAATATCAAAAAGTGTCGCCTCATATCAGACTGCACAGTCTGCAATACTTTTTTTAGATGCAGTAATTCCCCTTTCACAGAGCATCGACCCTGTGTATTTTTTGCAGAGCAATATGACTTTTAAAGATGAACAGATATATTTTTTAGGTATTTGAACATGATAAAACATAATTTGTTGGAGATGACTTTTAATAAATGTATGTTGACTATGTTGTTACATGTATTTGTTCTTTCAGTGAAAATGCAGTTATCCCCCCTGTTGTACCCTATGTAGGGGGCAGCTCAGTTGGAGGAGGTGGGGACAATATCAGTATTCTACAGGTGATCGAATCAACAAATATTGTAAATGTGAAAGGTAAGATAGCACAAAACTAGTAATAATTATTGTTCCCATAGAACTGTTTGATTGTAAATGAAATAATTGTATGCATGAGTCTGACTGGCTGTCATTTTGTCAACAATTTTGTGTCGGCTCTGTATCTTGTGAATCCCTCATTTTGATATTTCACACATGTATGTGCCTTGATGACACAAAGTGCAGATAAGAGATTTCAGATGCCAGGCTGCAAGGTCAAGGTCGCAGCAGTGGGTCAGAGGTGACAGGCTCTTGGTAGCATCAATTTGATGCAGTCTGATCTTACCTGCATCCTTTAAAGCAACAAAAACTATGCTTTGCATTTAAAGAATTAAAAATTTAGAAATGCATATTTCTGGGTTCACTAGTGTTGGTACAAATGCAGTTGTAATTTTTTCTTGGATAGAATATGTTCTAGCTGGTACAGTGTAAGAAAAATGTGCATCATTTAGACGTCATATATTTTGCATACTGTTTATGAAACATGGTCAGAGTGTTAGTCTTGATGATATCTTGTTTTTGAATAAAATTATTACATAGATATCAAGGCTCATATATTGATGCTCTTGAACCATCGTGGCCCTCTTGTCTATAAATAGATATATACTTGTTTTAATCTAAGGGCTGATGTATGTATTTCTTTTTTTTTTTTTTTTTTCATTTTTTTTCTAGGGCCTAAAGAATCTTCTTCCCCAAGCCCCCAGCTTGAGACAAAAACAGACAAGTTACCTGCAGCCAAGATTCAGTACCACCTGGATGACCCAAATGTCACAGTGAGACCTGTTAAATCTCAAGGTCAAAAACAAAAGGGCAAACGATCACGGTCATACAGTAGCAACAGTTCAAGGTCATCAACGAGAAGTTCATCTCGTTCAAGGTCACATTCGTCATCAAGAAGCAGAAGTGGGTCAGAAAGTGAAGACATGAAGAAGAAAACAAAAGTTGAAGTAAGTTCAATTGTTTGCTGAAATCTTAAGCAGTAGTATGTTGGTCCTGATTTCAGATGCCTTTGCACGCAGGTTAGATCAAGATCAGACTGGAGAGAAAGTGCAGGCTGATCATGAATCTCTTTTGTCTGGTATTATATGAAATATTCTGAGAGAAACAGTCTTGAAAAAGCAGTATTATGGTTCTTTTTCCTACACTTGTAATGCCTAATTTGTTTTCAGCTAATATTATACTAAGTTCATGCAGAAAAGTAGTAAAAACTATCAGCCAAATTGAGAATCTTTGCAGCTGACAAATTGAATGAAGCTAATATGAAGTTATTGCCTTTAAACGGATATAAGATATTTTGGGAAAAGGAGAAAATGCTTGGTACCAGCAATTTCTGCTTTTTCAACAATGTTTTTCAAAGCCTTCTTTCTTGGGGTCGTAAAAACTCTGGTTTGTTTGGAAAAAAGGTAGCATCTGCATGCTACCCATATATAAAGGATTCTGTGATTTTTCCATTTCTGACAATGTTTTCTAGCCCTTTGATTACAAAATTGATCATTTTAGTCTTGTATAGATTTTAGTCTACTGAAGCTTTCAATTTAGACAAATCTAAAATTTTGTCAACTGGTAAAGAGTTAAAACAAATTATTATCCCCTAATGAAAGGTAAAATTTGATGTTGTCTGTCAATCCATCTATCTGTCCATCTTTCTTGTCCCTCCCATTTCTCTGTGCAACTTTTTACATTACAGAAGTATGCCCCCCCTTTTGGCAGTGGACATCTTTTTGAACCAGTAACTTTTTGTAATGCTTTCGACCTTGAGACCTAGTATCTAAACTGCTAGATGAATCATTTATCAGTGTGTTATTATTCAGTTTGAACACAAGAAAGTCTCAAATTTTGAAAGTTATTTGGGGCAGTTTTTGGCAGGATGTCTCATAGAGAGGAAGGCACTGTAGATCTAAGATCAAACTGCATCATCTGTGAAGCCTTTTGCCGATCATATTGATATCAAATATTCATATGAATTTTCCTTTACTTTGAATTCTGTTTTATCATTCATACCATTTTTGGTAGATCTAAAAATAGCCGGTTGTGTAATTAAGTTCACCAAAAAAAACAAATTTTTAGACTGGGCCATATGGAAAACAGTTGCATATAACAACTTGAATGTGACTGAAATGATGAGATCTGTCTTTGAAAGGGTGAAAAACATCATTGGAAAAGAAGAAAAAAACTGGTTACCAGCTTTTTTTCATTTTTCCTACAGTGGCCTCAGAGTCTTTCATTCTCAGCCGTAAAAACATATCATTTTACACACAGTTAAAGTTTAAATAATATATGGGCCCTGCTCTTTGAAAAGGAGGTTTAATGCAACTGTCAAAAGTATTGACCCATGTCAGCCTATGCAATGATATGGGTCAAAACTTTTTGCTATTTCTAAATTTTATGCATAATCAAGGACCATTTTACCCCATGATTCAGTCAATCCTTTGACAAAATGGATTTCATGTTTCCGTAGTTTATGTGACAACTTGCTTGGTATAAATGCATCAAGGAGATGCTTTCAGCCCTCTTTTCCCAGAGCATGGCTCTTTTATATGAGCCGTGCTTTGTCAAAAGGGGGCTTAATGCATCTCCATGATGGCATGATACCAAGCAAGTCATTATATAATTATGGATCCATAAAGTCCATTTTGTCAAACAACTGACTGTATCATAAGGTAGACTGTCCTTTGACTCATAGAAAATTGACCTATAGTGAAAAGTTTAGGCCCAGGTTAGCCTGCGTGAAACGCGCAGGCTGGCCTGGGTCGATACTTTTTGCAGAGGCACTAAGCCCCATTTCACAGAGCATGACTCATATCTTTATAGGAAAAAATTAAGTGGCAACCCCCACCAGACCCAGATGATCTAGATAAAGAAGACCACAGCCCCCAGTCACCAAGGAAACCAAATGTAAGTAATGTGCTAGCTTTCTTCCCAAATGATAAATTTTAGTGATTTCAGTATTGAAAGCATCTGCAGATAAGAATTTTGAAGTTGATACAAATGGGCTCAAATTCTCTGATAGGGTAGAAAACATTATGGAAAAAATACTGGCAACCAGCATTTCTCCTTTTCCCTTTTGTTTGCAAAAGCTTTCTTCCTTGAATTGCTAAAATTAGGATTTTGTATTGTAGGGTCACAGTAGTGAACAAATCAACATGGAATGAAAATGGTTTAGTAGAATTTACCAACCCAGTTACAAAGAAGCGGGATTAATTGATTTCTTAAACTACTGATATGTATTCACTGGAACCATGGTGTAGATACTCATTACAGTTGTCTCAACTAGACATTTTCCAATGACATAGGTTTCAGTGAACAAAAGAGGCAATATTACTCAATATTTTTTAATTCTTTACCACATGGCTAAATTTTTGACTTGTCCAAATTCAAAGCATTTGTAGATGAAAAATCAAAGGTGGCTCAAATGATAAAACTTAATACCTTTAATTGAGTAGAAAACATTGTGGGAAATGGAGAAAATGCTGGTTACCAGCATTTTCTCCTTTTCCCACAGTGTTTTCAAAAGTTTTCCCTCTCAGGGTCTTTAAACTTGGGATTGTGTGGTAAAGGGTGAAAGGGACATGATCCTGCTGGAAATTACTTTAAGTGTAGCTTTATATTGTAATTGCATATTTTATGCTTAGGCATACAGTATTGTACAACTTTTTTAGACTTATTTGTATCTAAAGCACTTGCAGTGACATATTAAGTATGGCTCCAATGGTGGAATTTACCCTTTGAAAGGATAGAAAACAATGTTGGGAAAGGAGAAACTGTTGGCCTTTAGCATTTTTGCCTTATTCTGTTACATTTGCAAAGGAACTCGTTGTAGAAGATCATAATGTAATAAGGGTTGTTGGTGTAAATAGATGAATAGTTGAGGCATTGCTGCATATGCTCAGATTTAAGCACTGTAGGTAAAGAATAAATACAGTCGACCCCTCATTAACTCTGTACCAGACAATCCAAACAATTTCATATTTTGATGACCCTGAGGAAGAAGCCTTTTGAAAACATTGTAGGAAAATGATGATATGCCAGTAACCAGCATTTTTTTCATTTGCCAACAATGTTTTCTACGCTTCCGTGGACAAAAATATAATCATTTAAGCTATGTTCAATTTGTTATCTGTAACTACTTGTGATTTGAAGGAGTCTAAAATTTTTGTCCCTTGGTAAAAGTGAAACAAGCACCCAGGTGATACTCAAAATGCATATTTATAAAACTGAGGCTTTTCTTGTACAGGTACATTTCAACATTGGTTTACTTTGGAAAACCCAGTATGTGCTGACTTGACCCTTTACCAAACAATCCCAAGTTTTAACAACCAGGAGAGGGTCCTGTGTGACTCAGTGGTAAAGTGTAGGACTCATGACCTGGAGGCCCTGGGTTCAAGCCTCACTTGATCCACTGGGTATTTCGTGGGAGTGTCCTTGGGCAAAACACTTCAGAACCCCAGCCTAGTACTGGTGAAACCCAGGAAATACACGAATATGTGAGCTGTCTCCGTGATATGACTGAAATAAAGTTGAACACGTGTAAAACACCATTCAATCAATCAACCAACAACCAGGAGAAAGAAGGGTTTGAAAATATTGTAGGAAAAGGAGAAAATGCGGGTAACCAGCATCTTCTGCTTCTCCTACGAAGTTTTCTACCCTTGCACAAACAAAATTCATCATTTAATTCTTTACCACTCATTCTTGAATTTTAATGACCTGAAGGAAGGCTTTTGAAAACATGGTAGGAAGAGGAGAAAATGTTGGTAACCAGTTTTTTCTCCTTTTCCCACAGTGTTTTGTACCCTATCAAAGACAGAAATCATTATTTGAGCTACATTTAAGACTTTCCCAAACGACAAATTTTGGACTGGTCCAAATTGAAAGAGTTTGCAGACGACAATTTTAAATTTGATGAAAATGGCAGAAAGTTATCAAAAAGGGTAGAAAACACCGTGGGAAAAGGAGAAATTGCTCGTTACGAGCAATTTCTTCTTTTCCCACAGTGTTTTCAAAAGACTTGTACTACAGACATGTGAAAACCAGGGCTTGTTTGGGAAAGGGTTAATATGTAGTCTGCAAATACTTTCAATTTGGACCAAACTATCGTCATGTGGTAAAGAGTTATGCCACCTTGGATTTGTTGTCTGCAATTTTTATACGCCCGTCGAAGACGGGACGTATTGTGGGATCACCCGTGGCGGGCGGGCGGGCGGCGTCCAGTTCTTTGTCCGGAGCATATCTCCAAAACTATACTACCTACGGTTATGAAATTTCATGTGTGGATAGATCTCATCAAGGGGGAGTGCAGTGCGCAGGAATCATAACTCTTGCTTCCTTAATTTTTGAGTTATTGCCCTTTGTTGTTTTTCATACTTGAATTTTGTCCGGTGAATATCTCCAATACTATACTACCTAGGGTTATGAAATTTCATGAGTGGATAGATCTCATCAAGGGGGAGTGCAGTGCGCAGGAATCATAACTCTTGCTTCCTTAATTTTTGAATTATTGCCCTTTGTTGTTTTTCATACTTGAATTTTGTCCGGTGAATATCTCCAATACTATACTACCTAGGGTTATGAAATTTCATGAGTGGATAGATCTCATCAAGGGGGAGTGCAGTGCACAGGAATCATAACTCTTGCTTCCTTAATTTTTGAGTTATTGCCCTTTGTTGTTTTTCATACTTGAATTTTGTCCGGTGAATATCTCCAATACTATACTACCTAGGGTTATGAAATTTCATGAGTGGATAGATCTCATCAAGGGGCAGTGCAGTGCGCAGGAATCATAACTCTTGCTTCCCTAATTTTTGAGTTATTGCCCTTTGTTGTTTTTCATACTTGAATTTTGTCCGGTGAATATCTCCAATACTATACTACCTAGGGTTATGAAATTTCATGAGTGGATAGATCTCATCAAGGGGCAGTGCAGTGCACAGGAATCATAACTCTTGCTTCCCTAATTTTTGAGTTATTGCCCTTTGTTGTTTTTCATACTTGAATTTTGTCCGGAGCATATCTCCAAAACTATACTACCTACGGTTATGAAATTTCATGCATGGATAGATCTCATCAAGGGGGAGTGCAGTGCGCAGGAATCATAACTCTTGCTTCCCTAATTTTTGAGTTATTGCCCTTTGTTGTTTTTCATACTTGAATTTTGTCCGATGAATATCTCCAATACTATACTACCTACGGTTATGAAATTTCATGTCTGCATACATCTCATTAAGGGGGAGTGCAGTGCACAGGAATCATAACTCTTCCTTCCTCAATTTTTCAGTTATTGCCCTTTCTTGTTTTTCATACTTGCATTTTCTCCGGTGAATATCTCCAAAACTATACTACCTAGGGTTATGAAATTTCATGCCTGCATACATCTCATTAAGGGGGAGTGCAGTGCACAGGAATCATAACTCTTCCTTCCTTAATTTTTGACTTATTGCTCTTTCTTTATTTTGAAACTTTAATTTTGTCCAGTGCATATCTTCAGAACTATACTAGCTACGGATATGAAATTTCATGCGTGGATACATTCCATCAACGGGAAGTGCTGTGCATATAAATTTCAACTCTTGCTTGCTTAATTTTTCAGTTATTGCCCTTTCTTGTTTTTTTTTCGAACTTGAATTTTGTATGATGCATATCTCTCAAACTATATGAAATTTCATGCGTGGATACATTCCATCAACGGGAAGTGCTGTGCATATAAATTTCAACTCTTGCTTGCTTAATTTTTCAGTTATTGCCCTTTCTTGTTTTTTTTTCGAACTTGAATTTTGTATGATGCATATCTCTCAAACTATACTACCTCGGGTTATGAAATTTTAGGGCTGGATACATCTCATCAAGGGGTAGTGCAGTGCACATGAAATATAAATTGCTTATTTTTTATCCACCAGCATTTTCTCCTTTTCCCACAATGTTTTCTACCCTTTCCAAACCAAATTTCAATTTTTGAGTTACATTTAGTTTGTCAACTGCAAATGATTTCAATTTGGACTAGTCCAAACTTTTGCTGTGTGGTAAAGAGTTAATAGTAATACAATAATAAACAAGAGTTCCGTCAACACAAATACACTGCCATTATCTTCAATCAACAGTAAAAAAAATATTCTGCACTACTATTTTTCTATACCTCCCCTTTATCATTATTATGTCCCAACTTTACAACTTGGGGTAAGACGGGCGTATCTTGCGACAATTTGCCGCTCTTGTTTCCATTTGGACAAGCCTAACATTTCGTAAATTGGTAAAGAGTTAACCCTTTACCAAACAACCCTTAATTTCAATAACCCTCAAGAATTAAAACTTTTAAAATATTGTGGGGAAAAGGAGAAAATGCTGGTAACCAGCATTTTCTCCTTTTCTCACAATGTTTTCTACTTTTTAAGACACAGATTTCATCATTTGAGCTGCATTTAATTTGTCGTCTGCAAATACTTTGAATTTGGACCAGTCTAAATTTTGTAATTTGGTAAAGAGTTAGTACAGTTTGCTTTCTCAGGATAACCAGTCAGACAGGTTTTATTATACTATGCACATGTTTATATCCTGTAGATGACAGCGGATAATGATTATATAAAGGACCCTGAAAAAGAAGCCTTTTGAAAACATTGTGGGAAAAGGAGAAATGCTGGTAACCAGCATTTTCTCCTTTTTCCACAATGTTTTCTAATCTTCCCAAAACAAATTTCATTTTTTTTAGTCACATTTATTTTGTCGTCTGCAAATGCTTTAAATTTGTACTAGTAATTTTGTCTTGTGGTAAAGAGTGTAATTTGGCGTAGAGTTAGTACTGTTTGCTTACTTAGGATTACCAGTCAGACAGGTTTTATTATACTCTTCACATGTTTATATCCTGTAGATGACAGCGGATACTGATGATGTAAAGGACCCTGAAAAAGAAGCCTTTTGAAAACATTGTGGGAAAAGGAGAAAATGCTGGTAACCCGCATTTTCTCCTTTTCCCACAATGTTTTCCACTCGTTAAGAACCAAATCCATCATTTGAGCCACATTTGATTTTCCGTCTGCAAATGCTTTGAATTTGGACCAGTCTAAATTTTGTAATTTGGTAAAGAGTTAGCACAGTTTGCTTACTCAGGATAACCAGTCAGACAGGTTTTATTATACTATATACATGTTTATATCGTGTAGATGACAGCGGATACTGATGATGCTAGTAGATCATCATTGAAAACTCCACCATTGCCCAAAATAGCCGAAGTTGTTGAGGCTGCCTCAGAGCTTGCAAGGTAGGTTGCCCATGTTCATGGCCCGCTTGATTGATCTAAACAGTTTTACAGCATCACTGTACAGTCTATTGTATGTTCTAACAAAAGTTAGTTCAGGTCGATTCATCTAAACAGTTTTACAGCATCACTGTCCAGGCTATTGTATGTTCTAACAAAAGTTAGTTCAGGTCACATAAAGGACAAGCCTCTGTCAGCAACGAAAGTACTATTTTATAAGAAATTGGTAAACATTATGTGAAAATGAGCAAATGCTTCATTTCCCATAACAGTTATCAAAGCTGCGTCTGCAAGTCTGTAAAAAGTGATTGGCTTTACCAAAATTTTGTTGAAAGGTCCATTGAAAACATCTTGGGAAAATGAGGAAATGCTGGTAATCAGCACCTTTTCCTTTTCCCACAATGTTTTTTACTTCATAAAAAAAGCAAAACATCAATTGAGCAACATTAAATTTGTAGTCTGCAAATGATATGAATTGGACAAGTCTAAATTCTTATCATTTGGTAAAGAGATGGTGGTTTTCCTTGAGCTATGCTTTGTAAAAAGGGAGTCTAATGCATCTGCAAAAAGAATTGACCCAGGTCAGCCTTCACGGCTTACCTGGGTTGAAACGATGCTTTTGGTAAATTTTTTGCTTGTCCAGCGACCATTCTGTTTTGGATTCAGTCATTTGTTAGACAGAATGGATTATGTGGAATCATAGCTACGGGTTGACTTGCTTGGTATAATACATCATGGAGATGCATGAAACTGGCTGGTGGGAGAGAATGGCTCATTTGTATAGTAATGGATAAATACTGGTACTTATTGATTTGTTCTGTATAAGTATTGTTGGAGACTATGTTTAGATCTACCTCTGGAGAAGAAAGTTGTAATTTTAACCCTTTCCCAAACAATAAATTTTAGATTGGTCCAAATTGAAAGAGTTTGCAGAAGATAAATTTGATGAAAATGACAGAAAGTTCTCCAAAAGGGTAGAAAACACTGTGGGAAAAGGAGAAATTGCTCGTCATGAGCAATTTCTCCTTTTCCCACAGTGTTTTCAAAAGACTTGTAATGCAGACATGTGAAAACCAGGGCTTGTTTGCGAAAGGGTTAAGACCTACTGGAGGTCGTCTGTGACTCATAAGTTAACTCTTTACCAGATGGCAAAATTTCAATCTTGTCCATTTGACCCTCATCTAACTGGTAATGTATTGTTATGACCGAGTGGAAGAGTTTTGAAAACAAGGAATTCCCCATGACTCACTGATAAAGCTCTACTAGATAGCAAAATTTTGACTTGTTCATATTAAAAGAATTTGCAGATGGCAAAATTATTTATGCTCATATGATGGAATCTGTGTATGAAGGTGCAGAAAACATGGTGGGAAATTGAGGGAATGCTGGTTTCCGGCATTTTCTCCTTTCCCACAATGTTTTCAAAAGCCTCCTATCCTAAGGGTTGTTTAAACTCGGAATTGTTTGGTAAAGTATTAACTCTTTACCGCTCAGTGATGCCTTTTAACGAAGGAAGGAAGCCTTTTGAAAACATTTTGGGAAAAGGAGAAAATGCTGTAACCAGCATTTTGTCCTTTTCCAACAATGTTTTCTGTCTTATCAAGGAAAAATTGCACCATTTGAACCACACTGAAATTGTCGTCTGCGATTGCTTTCAGTTTGGACAAGGCTATAATTTTATCCTCTGGTTATTATTCGAAAATCCTGAGAAAGAATCCTGCTAACTGCAATGATTGTGTGTTTATTTCACAATGACAACCATTCGGAGGAATTGAAATATCCATTTCAAGTGATGTTGGAGGCATCATGGAGGCATCATGGGAATAAATACAATGGCCTGTTACAACATTTGCTTCTTTTCCAACTGTGTTTTCAAAATAATTATATTTTTTATGTGTACATTAAAGATTCTTTTTCTCAATGACAACCTAAAATATGTTTTGTGATTTTAGACAAAAGCGTGGAAGATGGGACAAATCTGAGTCAACAAAGAGACAGTCATCCACGGACCAAATTCTGGAGGGAGGAAAAGAAGTCAAAAACACTCAAGAGCAGACAGTTATTCATTTAAAAGAGACAGAAAACCATGATGACAAAATGACTGAAGCTAGTTCACTTGAAGGAGAGAAAGGCAAAGAAATGAAGATAAGTGATGATGTAATGAAAGAACGGACAGCTGATGTTTTTGAAAATGGTGGAGTGAAGATTGCAAGCCCTTCAAAAACAGGACCAATTTTACCAAAGGTCATAAGTGCAGATATCCCATTACCACCTTCAGAGGGACAAATCCAGACATCTTCAAACACTGTTGGAAAAGTAAGAAAAAGTTCCAGTGTCGAGAAAAAATCTGATGAAAAACTTGTTGAAAAAAGTAGTAAAAAAGAAAAGTCAAGGTCCAGAGATCGCGGCTCTGTTCAAAAAGGGAAATCCCCATCAGGGAGAAAGTCTTCTTCATCCCCTCAAAAGAGAAAAGATAAACAAAGATCCCCATCAGCTAGAAAGACTTCAGTTTCTCCTGAAAGGAGGAAGGACACTTCATCAGTAAGCAAGAGGAAGAAGTCTTCACCCAGGAGAAAAAGTTCACCTTCACCACGTAGAAAACAAGGATCGGTATCTCCTAAACGGAGGCAGAATACACCCTCACCGAAAAGGAGGAAGTCTCCTTCAACTAGAAGAAAGAGTAGATCTCCCTCTCCAAAGAGACAGAAAGCTCCAGTCTCACAGAGAAGACGCCAGCCATCTGTATCTCCTCCAAGAAGTTCTAGAAGAAGATCAGGATCATCTAGAAGCTCAACATCTCCCAGAAGACAAAGAAGAAAATCATCCTCTGGATCTGAGTCACCTAGACGCTATTCACCTGTCCCTCCCAGAAGACGTAGACGTTCCTCTTCACCACGCAGGAGGTCTCCAAGAAGACCGCCTAGAAGAATGCCAAGGAGATCAAGGTTTTTACTTCACTTTACCCTACATCATTTGCTGTATATGCTAGTTTTGGACATACCAAAACTGGTTAACTCATTGCTTACCACACAATTTCGAGTGTTAATGGCCCTGATAGGATAAAGAAAGTTTTTGAAAACATTGTCGGAAAAGAAAATGCAGATTACCAGTATTTTCTCCTTTTTCTACAATGTTTTCTACCCTTCCACAGCCAAAAGCATAATTCCAGCCACATTTGTCTTCTGCAAATGCTTTCAATTTGGATGATACTGAATTTTTGTTGTTTGGTTAAGAGTTAAAGGAGAGAACATGAAGGAAAGGACTAGACCTATTTTGGCTTAGCTTTATAATGTGGCATTTGACCTGTTTTGTCTTATAAGTCTTGAATGAATAAAACAGTAATTTGTGATTGGTCAAAAGTATGGACATATATAATCAGAGGGCCTATTTGTGGACTCATTTATGACAACTGTACATTTTACATGTTTTTCAGATGATCAACATTTCTAGCCGCAAATGCTCATTACCTTGAATATATATTAATTTAAAATTCAAATTTACCAATATGCAAAGATTGATTGATTGATTGATTGATTGTATGGTGTTTAACACCATTGTCAACATTATTTCAGTTATATCGCGGTGGCCAGTGCACCTGTCCTTGCTTTTCTGGAGTTTCTTTTACCAGAACTATGCACAAAATTCTTTTCAAGCCACTCGCTGCTTTCCCACATAACCATTGTCAAGACAAGGGTCAGCAATGAGAGAGGAATGAATCCTATCACAATGACTATCGTCAATCCTCAGAAAGAAATTGGCAGAGCCTGGGATGGAACCAGAGACTGTTCTTAAGTTTTGTACGCTACCAACAGAGCTACTGGGACTTGGCAAAAATATGCAAAGAAAATGAGGAAAAAGGGGCAACTGGTTGCATGGTTACTTTTCATTATTTCACTTCATAGTGAACATCAAAAGATTTTCCAAATGCAAAGCCTTCCCATTGAGATAAGATGTCATTTCATAGAAAAAAAAAAGTATTGTTTGATAATCTCCACTAGGGTTTATATAGGTCAGCAGAAGAAAAAAAAAAAAATGATATTTTTACAAAAAAAAAAAAATCCTATAATCTCCCTTTAACCCATCTTGTTTTGATTTTATATTTCAGAGAGAGGAGTAGAGATAAGAGGCAATTACATAAAAGTAGGTCACCAGTCAGAAAAAGACCAAGGTAAGCAATTGGTCAAGTTGACATATGGCCTGCAACATGCGAAATGAGACCTTTGAATTTTTGCGTAAATTCTCGTCCTGGATTAGCCTGTGCAGTCTGCGCAGGTTTATCCAAGATGGTACTTTATGACTACATAAGATTTTTCATACAGTAGACTTCCGTGGAACAGGAAATCGCACAAAAACGGGAAGTATGAAAAGGTGAAAATGCTGGAAACCGGAATGTTTTTCATTTCCCACAATATTTTGTAGTCATTTTAGGACAAATTTCAGCAGTATCAACATACAGCTCATTTGTCTATGTTGTTTAGTAGCTTGTAAGGTAGCCAATGTGGCTTAAATGATGTCTTTGAAAAGGTAGAAACAAAAATGGAAAAGGTAGAAAATGTTAGTGCGGAGGAACCTCTTTTTTCCATATGGATTTTAAGTCCTTTTTCCTCAGGGTCTTTATAAACCGTCCCCACCTACGAAGTAGAGGGGGGTATACTGGTTTCACCATGTCTGTCTGTCTGCCCATCTGTCCTTCCATCTGTGCTTCTGTCCATCTGTCTTGTTTTTGTTTCCGTGCTCTAACTCAAAAGCAGTTTGATCTAGGACCCTGAAACTTCTCATGACACAAGGAGGTGCTTTATTGTTATTGGGTCACATGAGTCAAAGATCAAGAACTGGTGAACTTTGTTTTTCTTTGAATGTGCTGCTTCAGTGACAAGGTGCTGGTGGGGTTATACCTGTATGTTTTAAAACTCGGAATAGTTTGGTATGAGCCTTTCTAAAAGATAAAGTTTATTTTTTGTTTGTTTTTCAGGCGTAGTTCTTCATCCTCGTCATCCTCTTCTGCCAGCTCCTCCCCACCAAGGAGGATGCGTAAACAGTCTAGCAGCAGTGACTCAAGTCGAAGCCCATCACCACGACGAAAAAGAGGTCGTGCAAAAAGCTCAAGCTCTAGCCAGAGTAGTTCTTAACTCTTTACCAAACAACAAAAAGTTGGACTTGTCGAAATTGAAAGCATTTACAAACCAAAGTCATGGTTTTCAAATAATAGGATTTTTATTTGAAGGAACAGAACACATTGTCGGAGAAGGAGAAAATGCTGGTTACAAGCATTTCCTCCCATTCCCTTAATGTTTTCAAAAGCCTTTTTGTCCAGAGTCGTGAAAACTCAGGATTGTTTTGTAAAAGGTTAAACTTTGGAGCACAGAATGAACCCAGCAGACATTTTTAGTTTAATAGAAATATGACCAGAATAATTGCAATACTATGATGGCTGTAGTCTATAGTGTTTCAGCAAAGCATACGGTGTAGTTTAAAGATCAGACTGCAGTCTGATCATGATCTATACTAGCTGCAAAGCAACTATAGTTGTGAAAGACACTGTAAGGATTATACTATTACAGCAGAGTCTATTTCAAAAATGAGTACAAATGCTGTAAAGGAGGCAGATGTGAAAGAAAAATACATAGAGGATATTTGTTTTTTTTCGGTGAAAGATCGAAATTTATTTCATCGAGTTAACATCATCGGTAATATTTTCACTCATGGCTGTTCGGTGAAAGATCGAAATTTATTTCATTGAGTGAACATCATCGGTAATATTTTCACGAGTGGCGCAACAAATATTCTATTTATTTCATGCTTCTAACGCCTTTTTTTGTCGAGACTTCCATAAAAAAAATGAAATCGGTATTTTCACTGGTTGTACCTGTGTAATATCGAAAAATATTTTCACCGCTATTTCTCGATATCCTACCGGAAAGCATGAAATAAAATAATTGTGTAAAAGACATTTAGTATAAAGGAGCCATGGCATGTTATAAGTAATTTCCTCCCTTTTCACACAGTACTTTCAAAAGCTGTCATTCTCAAGGGCGTGAAAGCTCCTTTGTGACTGTTTATGTGCCGGATAACTAGACATTTTGATATTTGTGTGAAGATTATGTCTGTTCAAAACTAACTGAATCATGCTCTGGCAAAAGGGGACTTAATGCATCTCTGTGATTCATGATACCAAGCAAGTCATTACATGGTCATGGATCCATAAAGTCCATTTTGTCAAACAACTCCGTGAAACATGAGGTAAAGTGCTTCTTGGACTTGCAGAAAATTTACCAATAGCAAAAAGTTTTGCCCAGGTCAGCCTGCGCAGAGTGCGCAGGCTTGCCTGGGTCGATACTTTTTGCAGATCCATTAAGCCCCCTTTTTACTGAGCATGGCTCATATACATGTATGTATATTGTATATTGTGTTACTGTTCAAAGGAAAGGAAGAGAATTTGTTTTAAATGGAAAAATTACATTTCTTGTTGATAGAATAGGAAAAATTAAGATTTTCTGGCTTAACTTAAACTCTATGTCAGATAAAATTTTAGGCTGATCCATATTGAAAGTATTTGCAGGTGACAAATCCGGATATAAGAACTTGTCTTGATGTTGAAAGGGTAGAGAACATTGTGAGAAAAGTAGAAAATTCTGGTTATGAGGATTTTCTCCTTTTCCTCTATTTTTTTTTTCTTTTTGACCCCATACCACACTACCCAGATTTTTAATGTATCTAAAAATCTGGTAACCAGCATTTTCTCCTTTTCTCACAATGTTTTCTATCCATTCAAAGACATATTTCAATGTTTGAGCTACACTGAATCTGTAGTATGCAAATGCTTTTGATTTGGAGAAGTCTTTAATGTTTTTTTCTGGTAAAGAGGTTATTCATCAAATTTGTTTCAAAGAAACGCATAGGTTGTGGTTCTGTTCCCTTGTAAAATTGTGGAAAATAGACAATTCATGTACATGTTTGTAATAGAATAATTGATCTACATATAAACTCAAGTCGTTTGAATTAACCTTATACCAGATGAAGAAATTTTAGATTTGTCCAATTTGAAAGCATTTGCAGAATTGAGGGTGGATGAAATTGTCTTTGGCACTTTTCTTTGTTAGATTAAAAAACATTATGGGAAAAGGAAGAATTACCAGAATCTATTCGTATTTAATTTATGCACTTGAGCTCTTTTTTTTGGGGGGGGGAGGAGCGGAGAAAAAAAAGGTTGTATGCATGTTTTAAAGTAAATTAGTAAATTACAAACAGTCTGTTTTGTGTTTGTTCTTTGTTAGCTGACCGGAGCACCAAGTACTCAAGAGGTGCTATTGTGATGTGCAAGGTATCTGTGAACTCTTCACTAAATGACAAAAAAATCTTCTTTAACCCTTTACCAAACAATCCCGGGTTTTCACGACCCTGAGGAAGAAGCCTTTTGAAAACATTAAAAAGCAGAAAATGCTGGTAACCAGCATTTTCTCCTTTTTATACGCCCGTCGAAGACGGGACGTATTATGGGATCACCCGTGGTGGGCAGGCGGGCGGGCGGCGTCCAGTTCTTTGTCCGGAGCATATCTCCAAAACTATACTACCTACGGTTATGAAATTTCATGTGTGGATAGATCTCATCAAGGGGGAGTGCAGTGCACAGGAATCATAACTCTTGCTTCCTCAATTTTTCAGTTATTGCCCTTTCTTGTTTTTCATACTTGCATTTTCTCCGGTGAATATCTCCAAAACTATACTACCTAGGGTTATGAAATTTCATGCCTGCATACATCTCATTAAGGGGGAGTGCAGTGCACAGGAATCATAACTCTTCCTTCCTTAATTTTTGACTTATTTTCATACTTGAATTTTGTCTCGAGCATATCTCCAAAACTATACTACCTATGGCTATGAAATTTCATGCGTAGATAGATCTCATCAACTGGGAGTGCAGTGCACATGAACCATAACTCTTGCTTAATTTTTGACTTATTGCTCTTTCTTTATTTTGAAACTTTAATTTTGTCCAGTGCATATCTTCAGAACTATACTAGCTAAGGATATGAAATTTCATGCGTGGATACATTCCATCAACGGGAAGTGCTGTGCATATAAATTTCAACTCTTGCTTGCTTAATTTTTCAGTTATTGCCCTTTCTTGTTTTTTTTTTCGAACTTGAATTTTGTATGATGCATATCTCTCAAACTATACTACCTCGGGTTATGAAATTTTAGGGCTGGATACATCTCATCAAGGGGTAGTACAGTGCACATGAAATATAAATTGCTTATTTTTTATGCACCAGCATTTTCTCCTTTTCCCACAATGTTTTCTACCCTTTCCAAACCAAATTTCAATTTTTGAGTTACATTTAGTTTGTCAACTGCAAATGATTTCAATTTGGACTAGTCCAAACTTTTGCTGTGTGGTAAAGAGTTAATAGTAATACAATAATAAACAAGAGTTCCGTCAACACAAATACACTGCCATTATCTTCAATCAACAGTAAAAAAAATATTCTGCACTACTATTTTTCTATACCTCCCCTTTATCATTATTATGCCCCAACTTTACAACTTGGGGTAAGACGGGCGTATCTTGCGACAATTTGCCGCTCTTGTTCCACAATGTTTTCTATCTTCTCAGAGAAAAATTTCATCGAATGAGCCAAATTTAATTTGTAGTCTGAAACAGCTTTGACTTTGTAGATGTCTAAAATCTTATTGTTTGGTAAAAGGTTTACACTGCAAGGCCTAGAATGCTGATGTTTTGTATGTAACCTCATCTTGTGATTCTTTATTAAAGTGCTGGGTCCAGAAGCTCTGTAACCTAAAGGGCTTGAAAGCAGAGTGTCACTAGGTTTGAATCCCCAGCTTGGCCAATTTCTTTCCGTGGATTGATGATGGTCATTGCGACAGGATTCATTCCACTGATTGTCTTTTGGCAATGGTTATGTTGGGAAAGAGGCCAGTGGTTTTTGAAGAATATACTGAAATACTGGTGAAATTCCAAGAAAACATGGATAGGTGCACTGGCCACTACAATATAATAGAAATGATGTTGAAAATGGCATTTAAGCCTTAGGTTGCTAAGCGCGACTCAAAGACCTTTTGCAGACAGTAGAGATCAAGATCAGACTGCACAGAACATGCAGTCTGATCTTGAATCTGTTCTGTCTGACAAGGAGATATTTTTCTCCAAAAAATAAGTTAGAAGTAGCATCACTTAGGTTTTTACCATCAGCTTGAAAGTTTCATTATTTAGCAGGATAAGGTTTAATGTAATACAAACATCTTTTAGTGAAGTTGTTCAAATCATTTTCCTTGGGTCACAGATGATTCCACCCGGGGGTGGGGGGGTGTCATATATTCCACATGTATATGATGTGTATAAAGAAAAAAACTTCATGTCTGTTTCTATATGGGCTTGAAAGTAAATACTTGGTAAATGTATCTAACTTAATCTCATTGTCTAATATCAAAATTTTTCAAATTGTGCCCCAAGGGTCAGATATAGGACCATCCCAGGCGTAACATGTTTTACTTATAGAGATATCTTCAATTACTTCAATATTCTTTAGTTACATGTACATGGTGATGTATCTTGATATGCAGATTATATTTGTGGCTTAAGGTTAACTCTTTCCCAAACGACAAAATTTTAGACTTGTCCAAATTGAAAGCATTTACAGACGACAAAATAAATTGTACTCAAAAGTTGAAATTTGTTTTGGGGAGAGTAGAAAACACTGTGGGAAAAGGAGAAAATGCTGGTAACCAGCATTTTCTCCTTTTCCCACAATGTTTTCAAAAGGCATCTTACTCAGAATCTTTAAAAGTCGGGATTGTGTGGTAAAGAGTTAAGTCTAAAGTGAAGGTCAAGGTCACTATTAAGGTTAAAAAAAAAATCCGTCAAATGCATTACTTCATCCATCTTTGAGTACGGTTAATAAAACTTCATATGTTGATATCATATCTATATCATCATTTAACAGTTTGACTGTACCAAATGACGAAACTTGTCCAAATCCAAAGCATTTGCAGATGACAAATTATATGTGGATTAATTATAGAAATACGTTTCGAAATGATAGGAAACGCTGTTGGAAAAGGAGAAATCCCTGTTTTACCAGCGTTTTCTCCTTTTGACACGATGATTGCAACTGGTTGCCCCGAGAATTTCCAAAAGCCTTCTTCTTCAACGTAGTTTAACCCTGTATCAGACGGCAACATTTTGGACTTGTCCAAATCCAAAGCATTTGCAGTTGATAAATTGAGTGTGGCCCCCCAATAAGTTGGATTTGATTTTGAAAGAGTAGAAAACATTGTGGGGAATAGAGAAAATGCTGGATACTAGCATTTTCTCCTTTTCCTACAATGTTTTCAAAAGCTTTTTCCCCGAGCTCGTTGAAACTTAGGATTGTGTGGTAAAGAGTTAAACTCGGGATGGAGTGGTAAAAATTTTGGATATTTTTTCTTTCAATTGGAGAAAAAAAGGAAGCTGGAGTTAGTGCAACAATCTTGGAGGTAGAGTTTTAAAACTTTGCTTTGTAGTGGATATTCATTATTATGTAGATAACGCCAATACCTTCAGTTTTAGCTAATTTGAAACTAGAAGAGGCTATGCCGCCCATTAAGGAAATACAACCGAAAAATATTTTTTTCTTACATTTGTCCTTCTTTTTACTGATGGTTTTCCAGCTATCGCAATACTTAATTCAGTGATGAATCATTTTTGAAGTTTGTTGAGATTACGAAAATCTGAATAGCCCCCCTTAAAGATCAGAGGTCATATTTACCAACTATTCCAGCCATTGTTTTAACTCTTTGCCAAACGACAATCCAGATCGAAGGGCTTCGCAGTCGACAAATAAGATTAAGCTGAAACTATGGGATTTGCTTGTAAAATGCCAAAGGAAAGGGGGAAAAAAAACGTAGAAAAAGGACAGAAACCAGCATTTTCTCTTTTACCCACGTTTTCAAAAGCGTTTTTGTCCCCAGGATCGTTGAAACTCAAGTTTCTGGTTCTCTCTGACTAAATCGTTCTCTTAATCCATCAAATGGCTTTTTCGGATTTTAGAATTGGTCTTTGAGTTGGGTGACAACGTGCCTAGAATGCTCCATTGATCACTGGATTACACTGTAAGTATAAAGGGGAAAGTTTGTGAATTTGGATTAACGGATTAGCGACCAGACTACTTGTTTGTGAATTAACCCTTAAGCTGCTAAGCGCGACTCACTGACCTTTTGCGAACAGTGTAGATCAAAATAAGACTGCACAGAATGTTCAGTCTGATCTTGGATCTACACTGTCTGGTAAGGAGATATTCTTTTCCTAAAAATAAGTTTGAAATAGCATTATTCGGGGTTTTGCTACAGGCTTGAAAATTTCATATCAGTTATTTAGCAGGATGAGGAAAAAAACTTAATACAGCGAATGAAGGTAAAGAAACTCACAACTCGCATTGTCCTATGGAAAGTTTGCAAGCACAGAACATGCAATCTTATCTTTGATCTAAACTGTCCGTTCAGTAGGGAGTATTTTAACTCGTCACCAGACGTCAAAATTTTAGTCTCGTCCAAATTCAAAGAATTTGCACACAAATTAATTATCCCTTTACCACACAATCCCGAGTTTTAACGACCCAGAGAAAGAGGCCTTTTGAAAACATTGTGGGAAAAGGAGAAAATGCTGGTAACCAGCATTTTCTCCTTTTCCCACAATGTTTTCTGTCCCTTTACAGACGAATTTCATTATATGATCCCTATCTAATTTGTCGTATGCAAATGCTTTCAAATTGGACAAGTGTAAAATTTTGTCAAGTGGTAGAGGGTTAAGGCTCGGGTGACAAATTTGGTTTTTGAACTAACAGTAAACAATGTGGAGAACAAATAAAATGCTAGTTACCAACAGTGTCTTCTTTTCCCACGATGTTCTCAAAAGCATTGTTCCTCAGATTCATTAAAACTCTGGATAACTTGGTAAAGGAGCATAACTGACACTTTCTTTTTTTAAATCCGCGTAATTCGTCCTGATTTCTGAGGATCAATCATTTATCAGAACACGGACGTGGATTCGACCGTACTGAAATCAAGTTGCAGAAGACAATTCAGTTGTGGTTTAATTTATCGGATTTGTCTGTTTATGGTCAAAAAACATTTAAGGAAAAGGAGAATAAATGCTGGTTAATATTATTTTCTCTTTTTCCCACCTACGCCTTCTTCCTACGGAATGTGGATATAATTATTTGGTCAAGGGTTAATCCTTTATAATTCGTAGTGTTGAGTATTTATTTGTTTCTCAAACAGAATTTAAATGTTAAGTTTACGGTAACGGTTGGTTCAAAGGAGAAAATTTTACGTGTAGTTAGTGAGGTTGGAGTAAAGTCGATGGCACGAAAGGGAATCAGAATGGAATATTTTCATCCTAATTAATATCATAATTAGTTTCTTTTTTCTTTGAATAAGTGGTTTTGTGACTTTAAAATATTTGTTTGTCCTTCCTTCCTTCTCTCCTTCCCTCCCTACCTCCCATCCTCCTTCCTTCCTTCCGTCCGTCCGTCTGTCCGTTCGTCCATCCGTTCGTCCGTCCATCCCTCTATCTTTTTGTTTCAATGTCCTTTCTTGATTTGTCTTTATACAGATAAACTAATATCAGGAAGGATACTGTTTCAATTTGTAACAAAAAGCTTAACGCCCCTGAGAAAGAAGCCCTTTGAAAACATTGTGGGAAAAGGAGAAAATGCAAAATGTAACCAGCATCAAATGCTTTCAATTTGGACAAGACTAAAATTTTGTCGTCTGGTAAAGGGTTAAGATGCTAACTTTGACGCACCGTAATGCCGTGTCAGACTCATGATAATATCCATACTTATGTATGGTATGAATTACATCTGCTTGCAATGTGACCCTCAGTTTATTTACATCGGCCGCTAGAGGGCCTTTAACTCTTTACCACACGACAAAACTGTAGACTTGTCCAAATTGAAGGTATTTGCAGACGACAATTTAAATGTGGCTCTAGTGGTGGAATTTGTTTTTGATAGGTTAGACAACATTGTGGGAAAAGGAGAAAATGCTGGTTACCAGCATTTTCTTCTTTTCCCACAATGTTTTCAAAAGCCTTCTTTCCCAGGGTCGTGAAAACCCGGGGTCGTTTTGTAAAGGGTTAAGCTTGGAAACTAGACGTTCAGTGCGGTTTGAAATTACTTGTTTCTGCAACGTTTGTTTGTTTGTTTATTCTATGACATCACGGCATACGTCATATCTGTCTACGCACTTTCTGCTGTTAACTTGTAACACGCATGACACTTTTTGCAAACCGCTGGCTGCTTTCCTTCGTAAACACGGAAAAAAAAAAAATCTTCAGACATAAGGTTGTAATGATTCCTGTCACAACGACTGTAATCTACCATCAGAAAGAAGTTTGACTTGACTGGGATTTGAACTCACAACCCATTAGATTACATGTATGAGCCTGGAGCAGTGCAGTTACATAACATAACAGAGCCTCCCAGGGCCCGCATTCAGCATACCCTCTGAAATGCATTCATAGACTTACTCTAGAGTTAGAAAGTAACGTACTGTCTTACTGGCTAAATCAAATGGTTTAGCCAATCAGAAACTGCGTTACTTTGCAGTTTAGAAAATTCTTGATAATCAGACTTAAAATTTCAATAGGACTGGTTATACAGCCCCTGTGACGACCTTTTAAGTCTTTTAGAAGACCATATTTGAAAATATTGTCGATTAAGAGAAATAACTCGTCACGAAAAATGTTTTCCATTAAACCTGATTTATGTTGATTATCCATCAATTACAGCGAGTCTATTGTATAGGGCCTATGCTCTGTTAAAAGGGGCCTTAACCCTTTCCCAAACAAGCCCTGGTTTTCACGTATCTGCAGTACAAGTCTTTTGAAAACACTGTGGGAAAAGGAGAAATTGCTCGTAACGAGCAATTTCTCCTTTTCCCACACTGTTTTCTACCCTTTTTGAGAACTTTCTGCCATTTTCATCAAATTTAAAATTGTCGTCTGCAAACTCTTTCAATTTGGACCAGTCCAAAATATGTCGTTTGGGAAAGGGTTAAATAATGCTTCTCCGTAACGCAATATACAATGAAAGTCAACACATATTTATAGATCCGTAAAACATATTTTGTCTAACAACCGACTGAATCAGAAAATAGAATAGTCCTTGGATATGCAGAAAATTACAAATAGCAAAAAGTATCGACTCATGTCAGCCTGCGCAGTCCGCGCAGGCTGACATGAGTCGATACTTTTTGCAGATGCATTAAAAAAACCCGTTCATAGAGCATGGCTCATATTTGTTTCAGGGAGTTATGAGTATGAAAAAAAGGTTAGAGCAGATATAGCGACAGTAACAGCTAAAATGACTCCAAGTCTCTTTCGAATGACCATAAAGCGTTTGGGGATGCAATAAGCATATCTAGATCTATATTCTGGGAAAAAAAAATGTGGTACTCGTCGGACAGTAACACGAACACGCCACGAACTCCGGTCAGCGACAGAAAATTCCGGACCCCAAAGAGTTTAGCTGACCGAAAAAGAGAAGAAAAACTGGAAAACATAGATTCGAAGTTCGAAAAAGCTTCAACCGCCTCAGTACCAGGTGGTGACAAACAGTCTGTCATCGAAGATGACCGAAAATCTAAGATTACAATCCTGTCATTGAAATCCAATCGCACCTCTCGGACCGTGCAAACAATCCAGTCTTCACTTGATAACCACCCACCTCCACCCTCGTCGCCACAAAAAGGACCAAAAGCAGCCCTTCATAAGGCTAAGAAAAAGGTCCAAGCTGGATTCAGGTAGGTGATGGTTTAATATCGAAAAGGTCCTAATCTTTTTTAACGCTTTGGTGTCATAGAAGAGTTTAATTATTTTTGCAGTCATGATAACCCATGACTGGTTTGTGCAGATCCCGTACTGTTAGACTGTGTACAGTTTTGACGAAGAAAAGAAAGATGAATGAATTATATAGAAAATGAAAAATTAATAAGGTTTCCTTAAGGAAATATTGCATTTAGAATTGACATCGGCGAGAAATCCATACTTCAGCTCAAAACGACAGAATATAAGACAAGTCCATATTGAAAGTAGGCCTATTAGTACATGTATATAGTCTAGACCATAAATTAAAAACTGCTCAATTGATAAGATTTATAATTGAAAAGGTTGAAAACATTGTTGGAAACGGAGAAACGCTTGTGACAAGCACTGTGCATAGATCGCATCTCTTTCCTACTTCCTTTTACCTGGCATTACAACATATAGCCTACAGGTCTACGGTGATCCAACGACCAGGGTCCGTATTCACCAACTCTTCTTACAACAGTCTAAGTCTTATTCTCCAAGATTTTCTAAATTTGAAAGCAACACAACCTCTGATTGGCTAAATCAAATGGTTTAGCCAATCAGAAGTTGTGTTACTTCCGAGATTAAAAAGTTCTTGAGAATAAGAATATTAAGACTTGTTGGTCAATACGGACCCAAATAATTATACGCAAGATACGTCATACCAAATGATACAGTTGTTGCAACAAGACGTATAGCAGACGCTGGATACGAACAGAATGCGTTGGTTGGTTATTTCCGTTTATTTATCGTCGCTACCGGTTGCCCATCTGAGCGACGCCCCCAGAAGACGGTTAGTTGTTACGGGGGATAGTGCAAGGATACAGGTCGAAACTACTGAGAGCTTCGCCTGGTTCTTTAACGTGCTCGGCGTATAGCACTGTCACACGAGACCTCGGTTTAACGTCTCATCCGAAAGACTATTAGTAATTTTTTTAGTTGGCCAGCCGGGGATACGAACCCACAATCTGTAGGACATTGTGTTCACGAGTCCTACGCTCTATCTACTGAGCTATATCGGCTGGTGACAGAATGCGTAATGGACAAGTCACTATATATAGGACGCCGACAATCTCAGGAAAATTGGCTTCCTTTTATAAATGAGCCATTCTCTATGAAAAGGGGGTTCACTACATTTGCAAAAAATATCGACTCATATCAGCCTGCGCAAGTTGACTGACCTGGGTCGAAACGTTATGCTATTTGTAAAGACCATTCTACCTAATGATCCAGTCGATGTTGGACCTAACGACTTTTAAGGATCCGAAATCATGTAATAACTTACTTAGTATAATGCATCACAAAGATGCATTAAGTCCCATGGCTCATATATGCACTTATTGATGGTCAGCTTCCACGTTACCTTTATTTGAAAGTAAAATGTCAACCCACTTGGTCATTGTGAATGATGAATCATTCTCTTCTGAAAATTTGCTTTTTTTTTTTATTTGCACAGCTAGCTGTATCATTAGCAAGGTTAGAAATTCGACATTTTTCAGATGACGCAATAAAAGCGACAATCTCCAGATCTACCATTAGAGATCGTGTATTCAGTTTAACCGGTAGATTTGAATCGTCTCGTGTTTGAATGATCTATTTTCCAAATATATTTATAGAGATTCTTCCATCAAACGCATCATCGCCTCCGGACTTTGTGTCGCTACATTTCTGCTGCTCGCGTTTGGAGTGTTTCTGCCATTTTGGAATGTATATACATATACGATTCTTGACGTCACTACCGGTTATTATGGTGGATTATGGACCTACTGTGAGATAACGAGTGGAGTCAGGACATGTAGTCAATACACAGAATCTTCAAACGCGGGTGAGTATCTCTCTGTGAACATCCTGTCTCTCTGCCTATTCGCTTCTCTGTTTGTCCCTCATTCGTGTGTCTGCCCGACCACCTTTGTGCGTGCGAAATGTTGCATTTGAGGAAATATAATGTGATTGTATATGTAACACGAGTTTCTTTAATTAACAGGTAAACAATGAAACAAAAAGAAAAAAAAAAAAAAAAACTGTAACACACACATAATGTTATGAAGCATCTCTGTACTATTTATTTATTAAACCTTGTCGATCACATAAAGATGTCTACAAGCGTGGAGTATTTTCTACATTATGATTAACTCTTTCGGCACCAAATATATATGAGCCGTGCTCTGTAATAAGGAGGCTTAATGCATCTGCGAAAAGTCCGCGCAAGCTGACCTGGGCGGAAACTTGTCGCTAATTGTAAATTTTCTGTAAGTCCAAGGACAAATCTGTGTATTGATTGAGTCGGTTGTTAAAAAGGTGGCTATTATGGATCCATAATTCGATGGGTGAGTGCAACACTATCCTAAGTGCCACTTAGGATAGTGTTGCACTCACCCATCGAATTATGTGATGGCTTGATTGGTGTAGTGTATTACGGAGGTGCACTAAGCCCCCTTTTGCCAGAGCATGGCTCATATAAACTCGACAACTTTCCAGAGCGGAAAATGAAATTCACTGCAAGGCTCAGAAAGGTTGTTTTTTAATGGGTTTTACCATACAAGCGGACATTATAGATCAAAGATCAGACTACACGTCCTATGCAGTCTGATCATTCATCTGTGACATCCGCAAAAGCCACTGTATTCGTCTATGATGCTGAAAGGGTTAATCCACCTTTAGGGAAAATAAATTGGGCACTTGCATGCTATAGTTCTTTATTGGTTAAAATTACTCATGTTCATTAGTTAGGTCTAATTCGATTTCCAGACTGGTTTCGGGCTGTGCGAGGTTTCGAACTATTGGCCTTCTTGGGGATGGTAGCTCTCCAATCGCTTGTTGTTGCCTACATGTTCTTTCTACGGGAGACAAAATATTCCTTTTTACAATGGATACTTGTTGGACTTGGTTTCGGAACTGGTAAGTGTTTTATACCGGTATATTTTTTATTTAATTCTTCAAAAATCTACAAAATTTAAGACACGTCAATAATGAAAAAAAAAATTGGACACGAGAAATTAATCCTTTTCCAAACGACAAAATTTTAGACTGGCCATGGTCGTAGATGACAAAGTGGCGGAAATTGTGATTTATATCTCTGAAAACTCTGACCAAGAAAGCTCTAAAAACATTGTGGGAAAAGGAGAAAATGCTGGTCACCAGCATTTTTCCTTTTTCCACAATGTTTTCTACCTTTTCTAAGATAACTCCCTTCATTTGACGCACATTTGATTTGTCCTTGTCGTCCGGTAAAGAATCACATAAAGGAATAAACATTTATGGAGAGAAAAATACCGTTTTATGTGATATGGAAAATCATTGAGGATATAGAGAATATATGGTTGGTGCCGAGATGGATAAAGTTTATCCGGTGAGGCTTAGAAAACTGAGAGGGCGAGCTTTAGCGAGCCTTCTTCAGTTTTCGGGCCGAGCCGGATAAACTTTATCCATCTCGGCACCAACCATATATTCGATTTATCCCGTTTTCTAAAGGAAAAAAGCCCCTTTCTACTCCTATTTTTTTTAATTATTTGATTTGTTTACAATAGCTCTCCTACATTCCCGGTGTTCAAGCAGCCTAAGTACGCACTTATTTAGTGATTCGAGGAAAGCAGTAGTTCCTGTTATATCCGACTAGAATACCCATAGACTATATCATCAAAAATGAGTCATTTTTCACAATTTCCAGCGTAATATCAATGTTTTTATTTCCAAATATGTTAAAATTTGCTATGTATGCTGACTTTCAATGCAATGTTATACAGTCTTGTGCCATACGTACTGTAGGTGAACGTTCAAACGGCTCCAGTTATGGCGACATAATAAGGGCAGCAAATAAATAAACTCCGATTAGAAGGAAAATTTAGGTGTTATATCCCTTTTTGTATTAATAATTTTTGGAAATGTATGGTGACGTCACATGACGTAATTTTCTCTGAATACTACGTCATCACTCGCAGAAATGTTGTTGTAAACAGACACGGGTAGGGAACCTCTGGTCAACACGAAAATGGGTATTGTTTCATTATATTACTCGTGTATTCGACAATCGGAAATATCTCGTAGATCGGACATACTATAGACTACAATTAATGGGATTATCAACAGATATCGTATACGAAATAGTGTTGAGCATTTACGAAGAAGTGCAAAAATATGTGAACGTGATAGTTGGACATTGAACATTACCTACGAATTGTAAAACAAAACAGGACACAAACATTATCGGACATAAAGGGAATTTCTAATCAGGCAAGAAACTTTACAGATTCTAAACGAACTGGGAATGTTCAACAGACATTGTATATCGAAGGATACATTGGAACGGACAAGGTTTTTATCTGGGGAAAGTTAGGCGAAGCTTGGTTACCGTGTTGCATCGCTACTCCACCCACCCCGAAGTTCAGCTTCATGATCTGGCCGGCTAAAAGTCCGGACTTGAATATTATTGAGACCTTATTGCATAGACTTAAAAGACAACTGAAAAATCGGCCTGAAATCATTGACACGCGAGATAAGCTTGAGAAAGTCATTCGTGACATCTGCACAAACATCCCTATCGATTGTGCACCAGGAACTGTTCTTCCAGCCTACCAAGAAGGATATAGACTGTAATAAAATCAAAAGAATATTACAAAAGAGTAAGGTTAGAAAAGTTGGTTTTGAATAAGTTAAACAGTTTTGCTTTTCAGTGCTCATTCACAGTTAACGTCAGCTATTTGTTTTTAGACGATTGAATTTATGGCACAAATCCACAGGTATCATCAACCTCATGGCGCGTAGGAATACACAACTGCCGGATAAAGCTAAGTTTATTAAGTAACCCCTTTATTAGGTCAGTGTAAATAACGAAAACGGGATAAAAAATAAACTTTGAAGATTTCTCCTTCACTGGAAATATCCAAAATCGTGCATAGGAACGGAAGAAGTCGTGATTTGGAAATGGATTACAGCAGAAACAAACTATATACTGTTTATATTGTAGGTCTTTTCACTTTGATTGGCTTAATAGTGTTTGCTGCCAGTTACTCCGACTCCAGTCACATTAGCAGCGCCTATGGCCTTACCTTCTGTGCTTTCTTCGGCTGCTTAATTACAAGTGGACTCTTTTTGTGGGACAAGATAGAAATGGACAAAGAGGATTCCAAAAATATCGTTTTCCGAGGGATGTCGGGCGCACGAAGTTCAAGGTCGCGTATGAAAAGTCGAATGTCACATGTTAGAAGCACTCGATCACACGCCCACAGTCAAAGGTCACGTGGTGGTAGTCAACTCTCTGGACCTAACAGCATTGCGCTCAGTAACGTAGAGAGTAATATAAATAGTGTTGCGGGGAAGAGCGTTGCCAGGAGCAACACTGGGAAAAGTGCCATCGAAAGTTTGGCAGGCAAGAGTATAGCTAGGAGCACGAAATCTGGTGCCAAAATAAAATTTAATGATAAAAAGCCAGTTCCCCCAATTCCAGAAAACAAGTGATTAGACGTAAAGTTTGTTAGATTTATATGTAAAATATATAAAATATTAACTTTTGTATTTTTAAATAGTATTCAAGACTGAATATTAACTAGACGGAGGTTTTAGAAAATTGTTCTCCAGCACTCAAAAGAGCTCATCTAATCTGAGGTACATGTGTTATAAATGGGTAGGGCTAATGCACTTTGAAAAGGGGGTTGAATGCAACTGCGAAAAGTATTGAGGCACGTCAGCCTGCGCCGTTCGTGCAGGCTGAAATGGGTCGAAACATTTTCCTGTTTGTAAATGTTCTGCATTTCCATGGACCATTCTACCCCATGATTCAGATGGTTGTTAGACAAAATGGCTTCTATGGATCCATAGGTATTTGATAACTTGCTTGGTATCATGTATCACGGTGATGCATTAAGCCCGTTTTGCCTGAGCGTCGCTCAGATTACAGTTACCTTATACATGTATGGTACATTTTGATAAAGAACGTAACAGAGGATAACACAGGAGCAACTTTTCAAAAAAGTACTTTGATATGGTGAAAGATATTTGCTTCTTTTCCGACAGTGTTTTGTATGCTTCAGGGCTTTGAAAATTCCTCATAGCCAGTGTTAATGTCTGTCCTGGGTAATGCAAAGCGACCCTTTTCATAGATTACTTTTAACATAGATTGCGATGATATGAAACGTTGTTTTCAAAATTACGTTTTCTGTACGCCTGCATGACTGCAAATGATTTCATGCTCTGTGAAAAGGGTTTTAATGCAGGTGGGAAAAGTATCGACCCAGGCCTGCGCAGTCCGCACAGGCTGACCTGGGTCAAAACATTTGGCTATTTGTAAATTTTCTGCGTGCCAAAGGACAACTCTTCCTTGTGATTCAGTTTTTTGTTCGATAAAATGGATTTTATGAATCCATGTGACGACCTTCGTGGTATTGACAAAGGTTTTAGAAAATTGAACAGCTCATCTGATCTGAGGTATGCACATGTCTTATAAATGAGTAATGACCTGTGAAAAGGGGGTTTAATCATGGCATTTGCTGAAAGTATCGACGCATGTCAGCAAGCACTGTCCGGGCAGGCTGACATCGGTCGAAACGTTTTGCTCTTTGTAAATTCTCTGCATGTCCATTGACCATTCTACCCCATGATTCAGTCGGTTGTAAGAGAAAATGGATATAGGCCTATGATCCATAATAATCAGTAAGTTGCTTGGTATGATACATCACGAGATTCATTAAAGCTCTTATTGCTAGAAAACTGCTCAAATCGTTTTTATTGTAGAAACATGCATGAGCATTTGCAGACGATGGCATAAATTAGAGGCATGCTCCTTGAAAAGGGGACTTAATGCATCTGCGAAAAGTATCGACCCAGGTCAGCCTGCGCAGTGCGCGCAGGCTGGCCTGGGCCGAAACTTTTCGCTATCGGTCAATTTTCCGTATGTCCAAGGATCAGAGTACCTCATAAATCGGTTGGTTGTTACACAAAATGGATTTTATGGATCTATGATTATGTATTGACATGCTTAGTATCATGTATCACGGAGGTCCATTAACCCTTTCCCAAACAGGCCCCGGTTTTCACGTGTCTGCAGTACAAGTCTTTTGAAAACACTGTGGGAAAAGGAGAAATTGCTCGTAACGAGCAATTTCTCCTTTTCCCACAGTGTTTTCTACCCTTTTGGAGAACTTTCTGTCATTTTCATCAAATTTAAATTTGTCGTCTGCAAACTCTTTCAATTTGGATCAGTCTAAAATTTATCGTTTGGGAAAGGGTTAAGCTCATTAATATCGTACTAAATACATTACTTGAATTTCGTTTGAATCCCGAGACCAACCTTCCTTTAATTGGCTGAAAGTATCGTCTCAGCCAATATATAGAACTAGTTTCGGATTTCGAAAAAGGAATTGAGTCATGACCTGGAAAAAAGGGGGTTTAATGCATCTCCGTGATGCATTACCCCAAGCAAGTCATCACATAATTATGGATCCATAAAATCCATTTTGTCTAATAACTAACTAGATCTTGGGTAGAATGGTCCTTTG
Organism: Tridacna gigas; assembly: GCA_945859785.2. Taxonomy (NCBI): domain Eukaryota; kingdom Metazoa; phylum Mollusca; class Bivalvia; order Cardiida; family Cardiidae; genus Tridacna; species Tridacna gigas. The sequence continues at coordinate 46,812,162 of OX244035.2, forward strand.
ATAGGCAGAAAATTTACAGATATCAAAAGGTTTCTACCCATGTGAGCCTGTGGGGACTGCGCAGGCTGACCTTGGTCGATACTTGTTTGCTGATGCATTTAAACTCCCTTTTCATAAAGCATGGGTCAATTAATTTGATTTAACGATGGATAGGGACCTAAAATTTTATAGTATGAAATGTTTGCCATATGCTTCTTTTTTCCTTTTAGCTATATTTTGAACTATTGAAAAGATTTAATTGAACAAAGAAATAACTCGACCTAAAAAGTCCAATTGTTTTCACACGAGAAAACCCTTTACGAGAAGATAATATTTTAGACTTGTCCAAATTCAAAACATTTCCAGACGACAAATTAAATGTGTCTAAGATATTGGAAATTGTCTCTAATTGGGTAGAAAACATTGTGGGAAAAGGAGAAAATGCTGGTTACCAGCATTTTCTCCTTTTCCAACATTGTTTTCAAAAGGTCTTTTCCTCCGGGTCATTTAAACTGCTATGTTTGGTAAAGGACTCACCTTAAATATGTTGCTAACAATTAAATCTGCCTTTTTAAACAATGTTTGTGAGATCAGACTGCACAAAATAAGCATTCTGAACATATACCCGTCTTGTTTTCTGTAAAATATTCTAAGACAGTCGTTGATTACTTTAACATATTTTCATACTGCTTTTTTTGCGCACCCCTTTTGAACAATTTTTCATTTTATTCAACTCAAAATATTGTCATTTTCGGCAGGCAGAAATCAGTCTCAACTATTTAGCACCAGACGACAAAACTTAAGACTTGTCTAAGTTGAAAGAATTTGCAGACGACAAAGTCAGTCCAGCTTGAATGAAGGAATTAGTCTTTGCTAGAATAAGAGAATTGGTAAACAGCATTTTCTCTTTTTCCCTATATTGTTTTTTAAAAGCTATTTTTCTCGATATGGTTAAAACACGTGATTGTTTGGTTAAGGGTTAACACTTTTTATCCCTTTTCTAAAGGACAGACCTCAGACTGTGCCAAAGTGAAAGTATGTACAGACGACAAACGAGCTAAATTTGTTCTGGTATGGTAATAGATACGTGGGAAAAGAAGATGTTCCTTGTTACAAACAATTTTCCTTTTCCAACAATGTTTTTGAAATGTTTTTCTTTTTTCTTTTGCATTTTCTGTAGGCACCTGAAAACACGTGATGATTTGGTAAAATAGACCATGGTCTCGCTCTCCCCGCCCTTCATATTGCAAACATTCCTGCACCCTCTCTCACTCTCTCCCTCACTCTATCTGTCTGTCTGTCTGTCTGTCTGAACGCTACTCGTCAAAAAACGATGTGATATCACAACAGTTTTGAGATACCCTCTGTGAACGATACTCGTTAAAACAAGATTCATAACACAGCAGTTATGAGTTACTAACGACATTAAAATGGCCTGTATTTATAACTGAGAGTAACGCAATTTCTGGTTGGCTGAACTAAATGGTTTAGCCAAGTTTAGCCAATGAGATTTTTTTTCACATCTAAATAGAACAAGACTAAGACTGCAATTTGGAATGTTTTGGATAAACGTCCCCTGTAGGTATAAACTTGAGCGGCGCTCTGAGCGAAGACCCGCGATGGGTGATTGAAGTTTAATGCATATGAGCCATGCTCTGTGAATAGGAGGCTAAATGCATCTCCGTGATGCATAATACTTTTTTTTTTTTATAGATCCATAACATCCATCTTGTCTAATAATAGACTAAATCTGGTGGTAGAAATGGCTTTTGGACGCGAGGAAAATTTGAAGATTACAAAAAGTGTCGGCCCATGTCAGCCTGCGCGCACTGCGCAGGCTGACATGGGTCGATCCTTTTTTGCAAATGTATTAAGCCCCCTTTTCAAAGAGCACGGATCATATTCGTTATGCATTATACTAAGCAAGTCGTCACAAAATGTAGATTCGTATGTCTGAAGATGGACTGAATCATGAAGTGGAATGGTGCTTTGACATTCAGGAACTTTACCGGAGGACAAAAGACTCGAACCAGGTCAACCTGCGCGGACTGTGCAATCTGACGTGAATCGATACGTATTGCAGATGCATTTAGCCACCTTTTCACAGAGCATGGCTCAGATTATTAAAGATGTAGGTGTAATATCAGGATGACAGTGTTTGTATAAAAAAATGCTAGATAACACCGTGTTAGCTTGGCTGTTTTCGGAGAAAACATCGAGGTATTGTAGCCATGGCGTAGTCTTCGTCGTGCAAAAGCTTTGACATTTTAATATCTGTCTTATTACTGAAGACATTTACTTCAAACTTTGATAGGTTGGTAACTATTAAAAGGGGAAGCTATACAACAAAGGAATGTAACTATTAAATTATTTTGACACAGTTATGCCCCTTTTTCGACTTAGGATTTTCAGTGGAAATCAAGCAACCGCAGCCCAGCGTTGGCACCCACACTCGGTGCTCTTGTTTTGTTTGGCGTCCTGTTTTTGCAAATGGGTATGCATCGTTGCGACCATTTCTTTGTCTGGTCTTTAATGTCGTTTTCAACAGTATTCTAACTGAGCCATGCTATGTGAAAGGGAGTTTTAATACATCTACAAAAGCTATCGACCAGGTCAGCTTGCGCAGGCTGACCTGGGTCGAAACCATTTGCTATCGGTAAAGTTATCTGAGTTTTCTGTCTATCAAAGGACCAGTCAACCTCATTATTCAGCCGGTTGTTAAACAAAATGGATTTTATTGATTCAAATTTTCTGTGATGACTTCCTTGGTACAACGCATCACGGAGATGCATTAAATCCCTTTTTGCCAAAGCACCGCTCAATTATATCCACCTGTCCGTGCTTTCTTGGGGTTTCTTTATCAGTACTTTGCACAATAGTTATCCCACTGTCTCTTTTCCCACATAACCATCGTCGAAACAATTTTCAAAATGAGTGACATCAATCCTCGGAAAGAATTCGGCGAGTTTGATATTCGAACCAGCGACTCTCTGGTTTCAAGTCCTATCCATTGTCGGCTGAGCTATTGGACTTGGCGTTGTGACCAATAGTTGTAAGAATAGGTAAGAAGAAATGATTGAACAAAAGGTATCAAATTACGAATTACCGTGTTCATAAAGGTATTCAATATAATTGTATTGTTTAGTCTTTCCTTTCCTATTCCCCCATTTCCCACGACCCCATCATTTTCTTCCCAGGTGTTAAAATGAAATTGAGCTATGCTCGGGCAAAAAGGGACGTAATGTACCTCCATTATACATTATACCAATCAAGTCATCACATAATTATTGATCCATAAATCCATTTTGTCAAACAAACAACTGAACCCTGACATGCAGAAAATATACCAAAAGCAAAAAGCTTTGACCCAGGTCAGCCTGCGTGGACAGCGCAGGCTGACCTCGGTCGATACTTTTGCAGATGCATTAAGTCCCCTTTTCAGAGGGTAAGCTCACTTATATTACAAAGGAAGGTATTGTCACAGTGCCTCAATCATGTTGCTGACAGTGAAGATTTAAGATCGGACTGCAGTCTGATCTTAATTCTATACCAGACAAAAATCGGTAGAGAGAGAGAGAGAGAGAGAGAGAGAGAGAGAGACAGACAGACAGACAGACAGATATGTAACCAAGCTGGCAGACACACATGCAGACATACAGACCGACAGACAAGCGGGCAGGAGGGAAAAGTAAAAAAAAAAAACATTGTTGAAAAAGAAGAAAATGCTGCTTACCAGCATTTTCTTTTCCCATAAGGTTTTCCTTACAGGGTTGTTAAAACTCGTGATCGAGCTGTGAAAAAGTTTTAAAATCTTTTCCCTCAGCAAAACTCCTTGACGGAGAAAGGGTTATATATACAGTACAGTCCCACACAGAGTTGCTTATTTCACCTTTTCACTGATCCCATGTATTTCTTACATTCAACCTTTTTAAACAAATAATTATAATTGATATTGTGAAAAAGAGAGATTAAAGAAAGCAGAATAGGGGCATGAAAATAGCTATTAAAGATGTTTTAATAGATCTAGTTCACATTGAAACAGTTGGAATTTCAACTCTGGAGAAATCTAGGCCTATGGATAAATCTTCGTCGAAAAAATCAGTCACGTAAGTAAACAATTTTTTTTTATCTTCTCCCTTCTCCGGTATCTTTACGGCACTATCCAGTATTTTAGATCTCTTATATGCTTGTTTGTAGGATGTTTAATGCCGTTTTCAACATTATTTCAATTTTATCACGGCTCTCAGGGCGCCTATCTAAGCTTTCCTGGACATTCTTCTTCCCAAGCCACTGGCTGCCTTCACAGGATTCTTTTATTGCAAAGTCAAACGCCCATTAGCTCATAACCTTTTACCACACAATCCCAGGTTCTGACGACCTTGATACAGAATCCTAGGAGAAAGGATAAAATGCTGGTTTTCAGCATGCTTCCTACCCTTTCAAAGACGTATCTGGTCATATGGGCCACATTGTTTTTCTTGTCTGCATTGGTTTAAAATGTAGGCCCACAGGGCTAAATTTATCCGTCCTGAAAAGAGACGGCTAAAATATATTCTTAGTCTTTGTCTGTAAAATGTGATTTAATACATCTGCAAAAAGTGTCGACCATGTCAGCCTGAGCAGGCTGACCTCCTGAGCAGGCTGACCTAGGTTTAATTTTCTGCATGCCAAAGGACCATCCTACCTCATAACCTAACCCTTAAACTCCTAAATTACCGAAATGAAACTTTCAAGCCTATGGTAAAAACCAATAATTTTGCTATTTCAAAATTATGTTTGAGGGAAAAATATCTTCTTATCGGACAGTGTAGATCCAAGATCAGACTGCACGTTCTGTGCAGTCTGATCTTGATCTACACTGTCCGCAAAAGGTCAGTGAGTCGAGCCTAGCAGCTTAAAGGGTTAATCAGTTTTTGGATGAATCCATACATGCAACGACTTGCTTGGATTATTGCACTACGAAGATGCATTAGCCCCCCCCCCCCCCCCCCCCTTTTTTCGGAGCGCCGCTCAGCATTTATTTCATTATTACGTAATATTTAGTTTTAGGCTCGACCATGACTGGCAGTCGGGCAAGTCTCTCGGCGAGTGTAACATGGAGATGTTGAACACGAAGCTACTGGCTGATGTTACTTGTTACGTCGGTAAAAAGCGGGTCCCATTTCATGTACACAAGTATGTCTTGGTGAGCAGAAGTGCCGCCTTTTTCACGATGTTTTGCATGAGATCACCGCCAGCGAATGAAATCAGTATACCAGATGTCGACCCTGAAGTATTTGACTTGCTTCTCAGGTATGGGATCATGATCTTATGGTGGCGTATTTCTGCCACGAGATACGAGATAGCTGTCGTGATGATTTTAGAAAACTGTCACGATAAATCAAACTTTCCTGGAAATTTTATCTAGATAGTGCAAAAATACCGCGATAAACTTTATTATCTAGAAAATTTCACTTTCATCGTTAAATTTTTAACGCAAAATTTCTCATTCATGCATGAAGCTGATGACATTCGAGATAAAATCATGGGGATAGTTCTTACCATTTCTCGATATCTATAAAGAGAAAATTCAACGTTTGGATGAACTCAGTAGTTTCTGACTGTATAAGATGGCAAAGATGTTCCAAAACCGTATCTATTTAAAGATACCGCGAATGTCAGTTGTGGGCACGAACGTTAGAAATTTTTACCGCAAAATATTTTATTATAGAGAAAATATTTCCAAGAAAGTTTGTTTTATCGCGATAGTTTTCTTAAATTCTCGCATTAGTTATCTCGTATCTCGTGGCAGAAATATGCCACCATACGATCTGATTCATTTCGCGAGTAGTATCGAGGAGGAAGGGGGAGGGGGGCGGCAGAAAGAGCAGTCACGTTCGTGGGGCCTATTCAGATTTTTTTGTACATCAATATGAGCCGTGCTCTTGCAAAAGGGGGCTTAATGCATCTCCGTGATCCATGATGCCGATCAAGCCATCACTTAATTATGGATCCATTTTAACCACTTTTTTTTTTTTTAAAAACAACCGACTTAATCATGAGGTAAACTTGTCCCTGAACATACGGAAAATTGAACATTAGCGAAAAGTATCGGCCCCAGGCAGCCTGACCTGGTCGATACTTTTCGCAGATGTATTAAGCCCCCTTTTCACAGAGCCTGGTTCAAATGTTTTGTAAAACACTGATAAATACCACAAACAGGTATTTCTTGGCAAGTGTGTAAATACTGGACAGGTACGAGCAGTGTTCAAATATGAATGCATCTAGGCACCTAAAAAAGACTATGAAAATGCCTTCAAATATTGGATCCAGAGTCTTAAACTTTGTATATCTGTTGGAGGTGAATACTTTGAGGGAAGAAAAAAAAATTTCACTGAAACCTATGAAGAATAAAATTTTAGGTGCTTAGCTGCATTCATAATTGAACACTCCTCGTACATTCAGTAAACAGGTGCAGGTTTGACTTTTAAACAACCGGATGGTCGTGATGCAATCGGTAACACCATCTGTTTTTTATGATATCAGATGTGACGTCATCATGCTCATTAAACCGTTAACTTGCTAAATAAGTTAAATGAAACTTTCAAGCCGATAGTAAAAAAAACCCAGACATTAGTTTCTCGGTTATTTTTTTTGGGGAAAAGTAGAATCTATCTTCTTATCGGACAGTGTAGATCGAAGATCAGACTGCACGTTCTGTGCAGTCTGATCTTGATCTACACTGTCCGCAAAAGGCCCTTGAGTCGCGCGCTCAGTAGCCCAAGGGTTAAGTACGATCCCACATAATCGATAAGTGCTATTGATCAGGAGACATTTCCACCAGTCTTTGCGAAATATTGGCGCGAAATCTACAATACTTTGACAGGCTACGCATACCGTTAAGGAAATACCGACGAAAAAAATGTTTTTTCTTTATGTCGTCTTTCTTCAGTACTGATTTCTTGCCAACTGTAGCCTTAGTGCTCAGTGATGAATAACTTTGAAGTTTGGTGAGATTATATAAAAAAAAAACCCTGAGTAACTCCCTTTAAAGCGAAAATTGCTCTTGGTTCATAAAATATTAGGAAATTGGCTCCTTCATGAACTACTGTTCCTGATTTTTTAGGGGATTTGTATAGCAAATCCGCTTACTGTGATCGTTCTGACCGGAACCAAATACATCATGCGTAACGACGCATGCGCGTTCACACTTAACTATGCTATCAGTTTGACCTGAACCAAATATACCATCATTCATGCTTGCCCCATTCTACTTTCAGTTTTAGCTAATACACCTCAACCCCGCTTTTGTCACTACCGTATATACTGTCTTACACGTGTAAACATATTTATTCCGAAATCTAATACCAGTAAATAAGCGCGTAAGATTGACGGATCAAACTACCACTCCTAAAACAGTAATCGAATATCAGTTACTGCGCACCCCGGTCTGCAGAACAATTTCGGCTTACCCTGCCCTTGTCGACACCATGTTAAAATGGTTGCACATGTGTTGCATGTGATGTTACTTTTTTACTACAACATATTACAGCTTTATGCTACTCCACAAATCCGCTTTCCAGGACTTTGAGTCCTTTGATTTTAATATGGTCTTGCTTTGGGAGTGGTCGCTCTATAATGTGGGTGACTAGAGATGAAGACGTACTTCTAGCAGAAGTAAACTCCGAAGAAAAACAAGTCATCTTCAGGAGTTTGAACCAGGAGTCAGAAATTTTATTTCTAAGGCAACCCATACAGGGACTAGAAATTTAAGACTGGTCCAAACTGAAAGCATTTCAAGACGATATATTCAATGTGGCTCAAATGATAGAATTTGTCTCCAAAAGAGTAGAAAACATTTTGGGAAAAGGAGAAAATGCTGGTTACCAGCATTTTCTCCTTTTCCCTCAATGTTTTCAAAAGATTTCCTCATGGTCGCTATCAGGACTATTTGGTAAAAAGTCAACGGAGGAGAATGAAGGAGAGAAAGGTGAATGGAGGGAAGAAAATATCCTTAGTTTCTTTTGGTTTTCTTTATCGCACACCCTTTAAAAAAAGGTCCCACATGCGGGTGCTGACACTCGGCTGCAGGTACTTTTTCAGTGAAAAATCAAGTCGAAAAGGAGCATAACTGTGTCAAAAAGACTTTGAGAGTAACCTGCCCTTCTGGTAGGCGCCATTACAAATACAAACGCTGTGAAAGTACCACGAGTAGCTGACGACTGAAATACTCGTTTAAGCATTTTTTTCCCTTAATCAAAGACACACGCACTGTAGATTTTATAAAATTTCTGTTTTCAATGAGTAACCTATAGGCTACTGCAGGAACTGCTTCTTTTCCAAATATAATTTGGACAAGTTGGCTTCTTTAAAAAAGAAGCCAGGAGAGGTCAGCATCAGTGTTTTCAAATAGTTTATTGACTTTAAATTTCAATATATTTTACAACATGTAAACAATCAAGTAAGGCATTATATGACTGCCGCTGCAGAGAAACCGCTAATGCATTAAATGACAGACACGTGACCTTCCCGCGTTTTCAAGTCGCGTGATCTTTTCCCGCGGTGTTCTTTCTCTTTTTTAACGCAATTCTTTTTTATCCGCTTAGATTTTATTTGCTGAATGAAAAATTACAAGTATTGAAGAGGTAAATTTGTTCTGAAGATAATGTCTCTAATTGAAACTATGATTTAATAGAAATAATGAATAACTGAAAGTATTCTTTGCGGTTAAGCAAGAATTAGCTACCTTAGTTTGAGTTACAATTTTTCGAAAAGATGAATGATGGAACAGAAAATAAAAGAAGAAAATATCGAATATAATCTTGGTTTTTGTATCGACAGTCGAAACACATTTGTAAATATCTTTTTTTTTGAAATCCGTCACATAAAAACAAAACATGTCTATTTCCTATTTCAGTTTTTTTTATTTCGGTTTATTTATAAAACTATGACGAAACAGACTGTGTATTAGAAAAATTTCGCAAAAAAGCGGATTTAGATTGCAATTTCTGAGGCAGTCTGCCTTTTAAACTCACCACTGAGGGAGAGGTCTGACCTCTCCAATTAACATCCTTAAAATATTACAGAAATTCTCACCTTTTTAACTATGGGCAAAACAACGAGGAAAAAAGAGGCAATGGATTACTTTACATTATTCCTGTCCATAATAAACAACAAAAGAGTCTTAACCCTTAACCTGCTATATAACTAAAATGAAACTTTCAAATCGATAGTAAAAACCCAAATATTGCTATTGCAAATTACTACTGCAAAAAATATCTCCTGATTGGACAGTGTAGATCCAAGATCAGACTCCACGTTCTGTGCAGTCTGATCTTGGTCTACACTGTCTGCAAAAGGTCATTGAGTCGCGGTTAGCAGTCTAAGCGTTAATATTCACACTCTGGACAGTACCTCTTTCGCCGTCTATCATTTTTTTTTTATCTCTTATCTTTAGATTCATTTACTCTGACGAGGTAGAGTTGAACGCAAAGACAGTTACACCTTTGCTGTATGTGGCAAAAAAATTCCAAGTAGGAGACCTGGTGAAAATTTGTGTTGGTAGACTCAGAGAGGGCATAGCTGCCGATTCTGTGTGTTCACTGTTGGAACAAGCGCATCAATATGGAGAGACTGAGCTCCAGGTATGAAAATTCACGGTTATCGTAAGGGGAAAATGCTGTGTTTCCGTTTACTCGACAGACGGTATACGAAACCCCCACTCAGTTTCTCTTTTGTGTTATCCAAGAGAGATACAATGACCCTAGGTAGCTCACCTTCAGCTTTGAGAGAATAATGATTAAGGGGTTATCGAGATCAATAACCGGAGTTTCACGAATAAATCGCCGCAAAAATGAATTTGAAATAGCAATTCCTCCGAGACAGAACAAAGAAATATATTCTGACCAGTTAGTGGACAGCATACGGTACACTCAATATAGGCCTCGCCTCTTGTGTACAAACTAGGTCAGTACGGAACACATTGATCTACTTTTTGACCTGAATAGACATAGAGCTCTACAAAATCGTCAGAGTTGTTATGAAGACGAAAAAAATCTATTTTACACTGGCATTTGATAGAAAATGTGACTTCTCAAGAACACACAAGGCTTTATAAAGATTTGACCTAGTGACCTACTTTTGGTGTGTTATAAATATCCTATTCGGCTTTTAATTCCCTACGCACTGGATTCAGTAAACAAATTCATACTTAAGTTCAAACTCCGTTTTATTAAGTTACTCATTTCTAATTGGCCGTCTTACAAATGTTATAACAATAAATCAACAATAATTAACTCAAACATTCCCAAACTCCGGTAATACATGTAATAGGTTTTTTGTCTCTTTAAATGTAAGTCTATCGGGACATTATCAACCTTTCCGCTTTATTTGATGCCTCGTTTATGTATCGCCTATAGGTAGAACCAACAAAATTACCTCCTGAATGTAACAAAAATTTATAGACAGTTTTCAACTTCCTCGTTTTAATACTGTACCATACTGGAATATGCAGCTACTTGTGCATGTACTTGATACCTAAAAACAATTGAGCCATGCTTTGGCAAAAGGGGACTTAATGCATCTTCGTGATGCATTGTACTAATCAAATCATTACATAATTATGGATCAATAATTGCCACTTTTTTTTAAACAACCGTCTGAACAATGAGGCAGACTAGTCCTTGGACATAAAGAAAATTGACCGATAGCGAAAAGTTTAGGCCCGTATCAGCTTGCACGAGCTGCGCAGGCTGACCTGGCCGATACTTTTCCCTGATTCATTAGGCCCCCTTTTCAAAGATCATGGTTCAATTACGTTTGATACGAATGCATAAGGAGGTTTTGATTTTACTTTCTTTTCAGAATAAATGTTTGGAGTATATTTACAATCACGCACATGCCGTGTTTAAATCGCCATCTTTTCAAGACCTTTGCGGTACATGTTTGGGCAAAATTATCGAGTCTGATCATTTGAGAGCGGAAGAAGCCAGGGTTTATGAAGCTGTGTATAACTGGTCATCAAAAGCTTGCAGGAAAAATAAACTCCAGCCAAATGATGACAATCGACACCGAATGCTTGGCAACTTGAGGTATTTAATTCGCTTCCCAGTCATGGATGTTGACTATTTCACAAAATACGTTTCCACGCAGAATCTTCTAACCAAAGATGAGAAAATAGCAATATTTCAGTATCTTCATAGTCGAAGTCAGCCCTCTGTCGAACCATTTAAGACTAATCGGCGATCTGTGACTCGTGTTTTGAGATTTCAAGCTGTAACCACCGATTGGTCTGTTGGGGATTTCTACTGTGACGCCATCGACTTTCAGTCATCACGTGACGTCATCCTAGATGGCGTGATTATCTACGGAAGCGCGGACGAGGAAGCTGATTACAAAGTCTGGGTTAAAATATTAGACGAAAGCGGCAACCAGCTGTCAAAAAGAGAAACGGAAATAGAAACGGAGCCAGAGCAAGATTACTATGACGTCATTCTAGATAAAAGTGTGAAAATAAAAGCACAAACATGGTATACTATCAGTGTAACGATGACTGGAGAAAATACCAAACGTGGAATAAATGGACGGGATATGGTGTATTGTGAACAAGTACAGTTTATGTTCAAAACAAGCACAATTCCAAGAAACTGCACAACAGTGAAAGAGGGCCAAATCCCTGGAATTTTGTTCCATGATTAACTCGGGACAAGGTGTCAAAATTTAAGACCCGTCAATATCCAAGGAATTAGTGAATGGAAAGTTAGATGGGCATCAAGTAATTTGGGATTTGTTTTTGAACTTGTAAAAACATTGTGGACAAGGAGAATATGGTGGTTACCATTTTCCCCTCCTTTTTCCAACATTGTTTTCAAAAGATCTATTCATGTGAAAGGGCTGTTTGATAAAGGTTTACACATTACACACATTGATTAAACGTCAAACACTTAACTCCTACAGACAATAGAAAACAGAGTAAAAATGCAACAGAAGGGCCATGATGGTCCAGTAACGCCCACCTGAGTAAGCTAGACGTAGCCTTAAGCGATAGTGCTTTTCTTGATCAAAGCTTGGATTCTACTTTCTTTAAATCTAGTTACAGAGACTTTCATTTTTACCCTAACTATACATTGGAGGTTTAGGCATAACCTACAATCAAAATCTGTTGACATGCATCGTTGGTTTTTACTCTAACCCTAATCCTACTGAATAAGTTAAAGGATACCTTAAAGTCGATAGTAAAAACGTACAGGTTGCTATTTCAAAGTTAGTTTTTTTTTGTGCAAAGAAATATCTCCTTATAGGACAGTGAATATCCAAGATCAGACTGCACGTTCTGTGCAGTCTGATCTTGATCTACACTGTCCACAAAAGGTCAGTGAGTCGCGATTAGCAGCCCAAAGGGTAAGCCTAAAATGAAGGTGTGTGCATAATCAAAATATCGAGACCTACTACAACGCAGTTCCATAATCCCACCTCAAGGATCGTTGAAGTTACTGCAGATCCCTAACAACGTAATTCACTACTTTAAAGTAAACTACTGTTTATTTAAAGCAACTCTATTAACATCAAAGCAACTCTATTAACATCAAAGCAACTCTTTTAACATCAAAGCAACTCTATTAACATCAAAGCAACTCTATTAACATCCAAGCAATATTTAGCTACAATATAGATACGAGAGAAAGAACAGAACTTATAGCAATGTATGCGAGCAATCTTTACGATTCTAACCGTACACACATGAACTTTAGTATTTCTGAAGGGTATTTTCATATTTCCTGTATAAAACAGTTCACAAATTCGCTTCTCAATATTTGCAGATGTACTTATTAAAGACATGGTAGAATATAAACTCATACAACATCAAATAATTTGTAAATTTCGATCAGGAAAACAGACCAAAGAGTGTATTTCAAAAACTTTTGTGCGATATTAAAAAGATGTAGTTCCAATATTGAAGCAAAGCACTTGAAAACACCCTTCCATTTTATGGGTGATCATGAACAAACATGAATTTGGGTATAATACACAAATACATATGTAAACATTGTGGCAAATGTAGAAATTGTTTGTTTTGAGAAATTTCTCCCACTGAAACAATATTTTAACTCCTAAAGCGACTTTCAAGGCATAAGTTGCCTTTGTGGCCAATGTAAATTAAGACCAGACTGCACAAAACATGCAGTCTAATCTTTGATCTACACTGTCCGCTTTACTTAGACATTCTAGAACACTGAAAGTGCAATTATTTGGATCTTACTTCTTGACTTAAAATATCTGCTGGCTTTATTCATCACTCTTCAAACTCTTTACCACATGACAAAATTTTGCACTAGGCCAAATTGAAGCATTTGCAGACGACAAACTGAAAGTGACTCAAATGATGATCTCTGCCCTTGATAAGGTAGAAAACATTGTGGGAAAAGGAGAAAATGCTGGTTACCAGCATTTTCTCCTTTTCCCAAAATGTTTTCAAAAGCCTTCTTTTTAAGGGTCGTAAAAGCTTGGGATAGCGTAGTAAAGTGTTAAAGGTTAAAAGTGGTCCTATCCAAGCAAAAAAAGACTCCCCTGCAGCAGTTAAAACTTTACCACATGACAAAATTATAGATTTGTCTTACTGAAAGAATTTGTAGATGACAAAAACTCAGCATGCCTCAAATGAAAAAAGATTTGGCTTTGACCTGGTAAAAAACATTATAGGAAAAGGAGAAAATGCTGGTTACCAGCATTTTACCTCTTCCCACATCTTTTTCAAACGCCTTCTCCATCACGGTTGATTAAACTCAGAATTGTGTGGTAAAGGGTTAATGACCTAATTATAAATGCATCATTCCCAAATTACCTGTTGGTTTTAACTCATAACAAAGCAATGAGACTATAAGTCCCGGCAAAAATAGGGAAAGGAGCAATTAGTTACAGGAAATTGCTCCTTTCTCGTAGATGCTAGCATAAACTCAAGTAAGGTATCAAAAATGACTTTCTCTCGTTTTGTTAATGTTCCCCCGTCTGTGACTCATACCTCTTTCCTTTTGTAGAAGTCTTGAATTGACTTGCATAAGGGTAAAGTTTAACAATGACAGGGTGCATATTTCTTCGATAAAACTGCTATTTTTCACACCAGGCAGCAATTGCTAGCGCTCTCACAGGCTCGAACACCACTGCAAATAGAAATACACTGGCTAAATAATAACATAAGTATTCCTGATTTTGTGTAGTATCAAACTGGCTACCTACTAAGGTAACAACTACAAAACTTAACAAAATAACTATGAGCAAACAAAATATTACAAGCGTTTTCACAAATGGTTGATATTTTTTCCTGCTTTCTCCTGTCACATCATACTCGATTTGGTACAGACCAGCTTCTGTGAATGTATGACTGTCATCCCCGTCTTCTATTATATAATATGAGTCGATAATGTTATGTAAGATAACATTTGCGATGCGGCTATGTTCTTGTTTCTGCCGTTCCAGGTATCCTTGGAGTGTACAGCTACTTCTTAATTTTTCTATCTTTGTAAAGCTTTCCAGAAATGTCTGGATGAGTTTTAATTCTGAAAGAAAAAAGAAACAAGAAGGCCATGATTGCTCTGTATTGCTACATTACCCTTTAAATAAATGTGCAATGCACTTTACAGGCACTAACAGAGACATTAAACCGCAAGAAGTCTGTTTAGCAAGAAAATTTCACACAGGTCTGATAAAATGGAATATTACAACAGTCTGCATTTCTGAGTGGTGGGCCGCGGTCAGCTTGAGTTGCTCTTTACACATGCATCGAAACCTGATCTTGCCACACAGATATGCAAACTACTGTAATTTTTATTTATTACTTAACTCCCCTGTATAACTATAAAAAAGGGTCAGAAAATAAATAACACACACAAAAAAGTCAGATAACCTTCACAAAGTATTAGTCTCAATAATGAGACTTCTACAATGCTTCTTTTCAAAGTGGGATGTTTAGAGTGCATCATACTGTTTCAAGTGCATCACAAGTTTTCTGGGTGAAAAGCTACAGCACTATACTGACTTTCTGTTTCATCAGTCTAACCTGTATTGCAGCAAAATGAAATAAATTTTTAGTGACTCACATGACCAAGGACAAATTATTAAATGTTTCACTACCTACAGTGCTTTTTAAAGTCATTAAAACTTGTAAATCTAAAAAATAAAACTGGTGAAATTTATCATGTTTAGCAGACATTCTGAGTCCATTTTTTTGAAATACACAGATCTTGGGTAAAAGATGAATTAAAACTGTTTATTCTCACATTTAGCATTTAGATTGAAAATATTGGTATTTGAAACAAAATATTATTGAATACCAAAACAGGTATGTTCAAATTCTAGTTTTGTCATCAATTTGTGAAAATATGAGAGTTTAAATATGGGATTTCGCCTTTTATTGGCAATCATCTCTGTACCTGGATGCAACTAGTCCAAGGCTGAAATCACATTTGGGGACAGTGATATCTGTGCTACACAAAGTATGTGAGTGATAAGAAAGCCTATTCTGGTCTGTAGTATATGTGTTTTAGAAGACGCCTGTTTTAGTCAGATCATTTATACATGCAAGTATATGTATGAGCCATGCTCTGTGAAAAGGGGGCTTAATGCATCTCCGAAAAGTATAGACCCAGGTCAGCCTGCGCAGGCTGACCTGGACCAAAACTTTTCGCTACCAGTCAACTTTCTGCACATAACAAGACCAGTATACCTTATGATACAGTCGGTTGTTAGACAAAATGGACTTTATGGATCCATTGACTTCTTTAGTATCACGCATCACGGAGATGCATTAAGGCCCCATTTGCCAGAGCATGGCTCATATTTAAGTACCATCCATACCAAATATCAATTTACTCTTACAAACAGTTATTTGTAAAGAAGATTTCCAACATTTTAGTGTGAAAAGTTAACAGTGAATACCGGTAGATATGACTATGAATAACCATTTTACTAACCTATTCTCAGATCTTTCGTACTGGTTTCAGACGCATGAACTTCAGTCTCCATTGATACACTTGCATCTGGCTTTATCAACTCTAGGTCTGACTTGTCTTCAATGTTTTCATTTATTCTTTCTTCAATCACTGATTTTCTGCTGTCTTTCTGTTTAGTTAACATGCTCAGAGACTTCTGTGACTTTTTAGCTAGTACTGTCAAATACTGATCTGTCACACTTTGCTACATTTGAGTAAAAAGAAATTAATAGTTTCTAAAGATTGATTGTATGGTGTTAAATGCAGTTTTCAACATTAATTCAGTTATATCATGCTGGCCACTACATCTATCCATGCTTTTTTGGAGTTTCTTTTACCAGTACTAAGCACAATATTCTTTCCATGCCACTGGTTTGCCTTCCCACATAATCATTGTTGAAGCACTGGTCAGCGACGAGACAGGAATGAATCCTATCGCAATGACTATCATCAATTCTCATATCTAGATTTTTTTGCTGCTATTAATCAAAATTTCTTGAAAAACAATAATAAAAACAATGATAAATCCTAGAATACTTAACTCTTTCACTACTAACGACGACATGACTACCCTTTGTGGACAGTGTAGATCAAGATCAGACTGCACAGAATGTGCAGTCTGATCTTGATCTACACTGTCCGCTATCCTGTTTTTAAGCTATGACGAAAGTCATTTTCAATAGCTATGGAAATCTATTTTTAGAGCTTGGAAAAAAGTGGAATATCTGGAATTAGTAGTAAAAGAGTTAATATAATTCTGTGGGAGCATATTTTCATGATTCCATACATGAACTGTGTGTGTTACTGACCATGTGTCTTTCTAAAATTCTTGCACAAAATCTGAAATATATGAACCTGAAGAGGCTGTGTATCACTTTCAAGAAATACAATAGATTATTTTTTTTTTCCCTACACATCTCTTTATCTTTCAATGGTTGGCTATGACCTCACCAAATTTAGGAATAAAAAAACCCTATTACTTAATTTCAAGTAGCAAAGAGAAAAAAAAACATAGACGAAAAAGATGATATTGCTTGTTTGAATAAGGACACTTCATTTGCTACCATATACACATCCAGAAATCTTAATAAACTTATTCCTTTAACTAGTGACATACTCGTTTAACTCTTTACCAAATGCCAAAACTTCTGGACTGATCCAAATTGAATGCATTTGCAGACGACAAATCAAATGTGGCTCAAAAATTGAAATTTGATTTGGGATGGGTAGAAAACATTGTGGAAAAAGGAGAAAATGCTGGTTTCCAGCATTTTCTCCTTTTCGCACAATGTTTTCATAAGGCATTTTCTACAAGGTCGTGAAAACCCGGAATTGTGTGGTAAAGGGTTAAGCAATAAAGAATGTGTTTATTCACAAGAGAAATTTTGTAGAAAAGGAGAATAGCTTTCAAATGCATTTCTCCATGGGGGTCTTTTGGACATGGGAGACAGTATTGTAGGGGTAAAGCATAAGCCTCTCACATCAGAGGTTCTGGGTTCTGACCCCTTGAAGAGCAGGTTCCATACGTGGAGGCAAGCCTTTGGAACTGCCTGTGTCAAAGCACAAGTACTGGTTAATTCTCCAGGGAGCAATCATTGAGAGAGTAACAACTTGTAGACCTTATTTTACGATTGACATATAAGGCACACAACACATGAAAAGGGGCCTTTGGACATATGCGTAAAAGTGTGTCATCCCAGATTAGCCTATGCAGTCTGTGACTAATCCAAGATGACACTTTTCACTCTTATGTGATTTTCTGTTTCACGAAAGTCTACTGTATGACAAAATCTTATGTAGTCGTAAAGTGCCGTCTCGGATTAGCCTGCTTGGGCTGCGCAGGCTAATCCGAGACGACACTTTGCGCAAATGTCAGAAGTTCTCATGTCGCATGTTGCGGGCCACATGCAGATAGTCAGAGAATATAACAGGTCATCATAAAAAGATAATTCTGTACCGTCCATTGCAGCATCTGAGATGATTTTCTCATAATTAAATGTGCTGTACTTTCAACTAGATTTCTGTCCATCTCCATTTTATGAAGCTCAAGACTCATAGCATAGTCTGTAACAGTGTTTAACTCCTGTAGTAGTAGATCAGTCATAATATTTTCCTGGAAAATATTTGCCCAATCAATTACTTCAAATCCAATCCTGTAGGCTTTATCTACTGGATTTTGTAAAACAACCAGAAAATCTTTCCTCTATCAAACAACCCTGTCCTTTGGTGGGCCTTGGGAAGAAGGCTTTTGAAAACACTGTGGGAAAAGGGAACCCTGCATTTTCTCCTCTTTCCACAATGTTTTCAAAAGCCCTACAAAGACAAATTGGTCGTCTAAGCCAAATTTAATATGTTATCTGTGAATGCTTCTAATTTAGACTAGTCTAAATTTTGTTCTTTGGAAAAAGAGGTAAAGCTTTTATTTTAAAACTCTTTACCAAAGACAAATATAGTCTAACGTCACATGCTCCTAACCTTTTCCCACACAAGATTGTGGACTCCTCCTAACTGAAAGCATATGCAGGTGATTTAACTCTTTACCAAATGACAAAATTTTAGACTAGTCCAAAATTGAAAGCATTTTCAGACAACACAATAAATGCATCATAAAAATTGGAATTTAACACAGTTTGGGAAAGGGTAGAAAACATTGTGGGAAAAGGAGAAGATGCTGGTTACAGGCATTTTGTCTTTTTCCCACAGTGTTTTCAAAAGGCTTCTTCCCCAGGGTCATTAAAACTCTGGATTGTGTGGTAAAGACTTAAATGGGTGTAGAATTATGACATTTTTACGTGGAAAGGGGTAGAAAACATTGTGAGAAATGGAGAAAACGATAGTTACCAGCATTTTCTCCTTTTCTCACTATGTTTTCAAAGGCCTTCTTACTCTGGGTCGTTAAAGCTCGGAATTGTGTGGTTAAGGCTTAAATAGTGCCCAATCGAAGTATTTTCAAGAATTGACCAGGCTTGTTAGAGAAATGTAACAATTTAAGAGCCTATGATCTTTGACCTTCTAATATATTAAAGCTCTAAAACGTTGACAGTGTGTGCAAAAAAATAGATCAACTGTTGGAAAAGAATGTTGCAGAGTTTGGCAACATAACCCCCAAGGAAGCAATCAAAAGTATGTCAAATTTGACCCCTGCTGTGACCTTGAATTCCAGCCTGGCATCTGAGACCTCAACTCTGGCCCTTGTCAAGGTGAACAATTGTGAAATATTGTTTCAACAAGAGCTCTGCAAAGCAGGACAATGTACACCCAAAGGAAGCAATCAAGAACATGCCACCTCTGACCCCCCCACCCCACCCCCGCTGTGATCTTGACCTTGGAGCCTGGTGTCTGAAACCTCTGCACCTCAACTTTACAAAGGTACACAAATGTAAAAAATATCTCTGAAATAAGAACAGGGGTTCAAGATATATCAAGTAGGCACTATCTAAGAGCATGTGACATTAGACTACCAGCTGAGACCTTGACCTTGAAGCCTGGCCTCTGAAATCTCTGCTCTGTATGTCATCTTGGTAAGGTGCACATAACTGTGAAATATGTTTTGAAAATCTGACAAGGGATTAACCACATTAGCACATTCAATTTGATTTGCAGTTTTATCCTCATCTGCCAAGATACACAAGACTGATAGTTTCAGTCAATCATGGAGAACCCAAACATTTCAATATCATGGCTGTTTTTGTCAAAATATCTTACAAAATACTGCACAATGCATATCTAAGATCAGCCTGCAAACAGTGCTGTCTGATTGTCTTTATCTACACCAGCATTGAAATAAAGCATGACAATGATATTGTGAATGATCCTGTCTTTCTCAGAAGCTTACCCTGATACATATATCTTCTACAGAGAGTTTTAATTCTAACTGATCAGGGAATGCCATTAGGCTGTACTCATCTATAGCTGATGTCAAAATATACTGAGTGAGATCATCCAACATCATCTGTAAAAACTCTCTGATCATACTTTCCATTCTCTGAAAGTCAAAGAAAATATGAGATGTTGAAAGTTTAAAATCAGACGGAAATTTAAATTAAGCCTTAGGCTGCTAAGTGTGACTCGGGACGCTTTTGCAGACAGTGTACATCCAAGATCAGACTGCACAAAATGTGCAGTCTGATCTTCGATATACACTGTCTGATACAGTAGTTTTCTTTGCAATGAAATCAATTTTTAAGAAATAGCAATAATTGGGTTTTTACTATCCAGTAGAAACTTTTGTTTCATTTATTTTGTAGTTTAAGGGTTTAAAAACATTACCAAGTTTTACAAAATCACAACTTAAATCTTTGAGCAAATATTCATTTTATTAAAACTTGATGTTATTTTTTTTTTTCTATAAAAAACAGTCATCTCCATCCTGAAGCTCTTCAAATTTCTTGTAAATGTAAAATTAAAGATCATGCACATGTAAATCTGAATCCTTAACAGTGACCTTGGCATTGCAATTGGTATGTGAAGCCTACGATCTGCATGTCATCTTATCAAGATGGATAGATATGTGAAATATTTCTAAAATTAGACAAGGGGTTCAGGATATATGGAGAGGACATGAATCCCTGTGACCTTGACCTTAGAGAGTTGTAGGTTAAAACCTCTAGTCTGCATGTCGTTTCACTGAGATATATAACTGGTTAAAAATACTTTTGAAACCATAAAGAGGTTCATGAAATATGGAGCTGACCTACTACTAGTAAATTTGACCTTGAAACCCCTACCATGCCCTTGGTTTTGAGACTGGTGTGTGAAACCTCCACTTTGCATAACATCTCATTAAGGTTTGACACATATCTGAAATTATTTCAACTGGACCAAGGGATCAAGAGACATGGAGCCAACCCAGTGCTAGTACATGTGACCTTTGACCCACTGCTGTGACCTTGACCTTAGAGAATAGTATGCGATCACCCTCTTTGCATGTCATCTCATCAAGGTAGACATGTGTATTACATATTTTTTTAAAACTGACAAGGCCTTCAAGAGATAGGAAGCAGACAGGATTCCAGTGCATGAAACCTTTGAACCACTGCTATGACATTGACCCTGTAGATTGGTTTGCAAAACCTCTCTTTTGCATGTCACCTCATTAAGATGGACAGTGTAGATCAAGATAAGACTACACAGAACATGAAGTTTGATTATCAATATAGACGATTCAATACTGAAGTATATTCTGGTAAAAGACAACCTTACTACATTTTGGTTCTGTATACTGACTGAACATATTTCACCTTCACTTGCAGATAATCTTGTATCTTTGATGTATCCCTTTCTGTATGGCTATAGATCAGACTCTGTGCTAAACACATCAGCCCATTGGTGTCAGCCTTCATCCCTAGCCTTGACCATCTTTTATCTAGCTGGTCTTGGACAAGTTTCAGTGTGGATGCATTTTTCTCCAACAACATTGAATGTTGTATCAATTCCTTGAACCTTGGAATGTCCTTTCTTCCTGTCTCTTTCTCCCAAAGTGTCATTCTAGTTTTAATACTTTGACTCTTTTTCACAGTTTCATTTTTGTCTTGTTTTCTTTTCTCTGCTAAAATCTGAAGTCTTGACTTGGGTGGCTTTGCAAGCAGTTTGTATTCTCTGTCAAAATTCTGTTTTCTTTGAAGTAGAGTTTTCCTGGTCATAGTAATTTTAGACAAGATTTCCTGTTTAACAGCTATGTCAATGAATAGAGCTCTGTCTGTATTGTATTCATCCCACACTTCACATTTAGCCTCTTCTGTCACTGTTTTACATAATTTCTGCAAAATTACAGTCTCCTTGCTTTCAGATTTGAGATTCTCTTCAACATACAGCATCACTTCCCGTAAAATATTACGATCTATATCATATCTCAGTGTTTTAAGCAAGTAAATCTGAAAAGAATTCAAAGAAAAAGAGGCCAGTGAGCCGCAGCTAGGCTCCACCCCTACCTTTTACCAAACAATTCAATGTATTTACAGCCCTAAAGAAATTCCTTTTTTGAAAACATTGAGGGCAAAGTTGTTGGATGAAACAAAATACTGGTTACTAGCATTAAGTGCAAAATGGGGCATATCTATGTCAAAAGTATTTGAGTGCTGTGGTAAAAATAAGGTTTAACTCTTTGCCAAACGATAAAATTTTAGACTGGTCCAAATTGAAAACATTTGCATACGACAAAATGAATGTATCTCAAAAGTAGAAAGTCCTTGGGCATGCAGACAATTTACCAAAAGCAAAAAGTTTCGACACAGGTCAGCCTGCACAAACTGTGCAGGCTGACCTGAGTTGACGCTCTTTACAGATGTATTAAACCCCTTTTTCACAGAGCATAGGTTAAACTCTCTTCTGGTATGGGTTTCCTTTTCATAGTTTCAATGACCCTAAGTTGGCAGTACTTGTAAATATCTTCTGTCACAACAAAGATGTCAGAAAATGTTAAAGTTTCTTCATGACAACCACAACAACACGGCTATTACAATCCCTCAATATACAGTTAACCCTTTACTACCCAGTCCTGATTTTAAAAACCACGAGGAAAAAAAAAAGTTTTGAAAACATTTTGGGAAAAGGAGAAAATGCAATTAAAAAAAAAAATGCTGGTAACCATTATTTTCTCCTATTTCCACAATATTTTTTACCGTCCAAAAGATACATGTCATATTTTGAGTAACATTTGTCATCTGAAAATGCTTTCACATTCAAAAAGGCTAAAATTTTCTTGTCTGGAAAAGAGGTAAGCTAAAATTGCAAGTAAAACATCGTTGCAGAAGAGGATAATGCACATTAATTCTTTACCACACAATCCCGACTTTTAACGTGAAAGAAGCCTTTTGAAAACATCGCGGGAAAAGGAGAAAATGCTGGTAACCAGCATTTTCTCCTTTTCCCACAATGTTTTCTACCCTTCCCAAAACAACTTTCAATTTTTTAATCATGTCTATTTTGTCGTCTGCAAATTCTTTCATTTTGGACAAGGCTAAAATTTTGTTGTCTGGTAAAGGGTTAGGAGCAGTTTTGCCTTTGGCCACAACCATTTTTGAAAGAAAGACTTTATTACAAGCCCTTTTTGTTGTCCCTGAGCTTCCCAGGGCTTAGCATGAAAACCAGAAACATTTTGAAAGTAGAAAACCTCAGAACCTTACCTCAAAGAAAGCCCATGTCAATTCATTGGCATGTACAATTAACTGGAAACTGTTTTTCAGAAACTCAGCACAAATATGACACAAATATCTCTGTGCATCTAGACTTCTGGAAAGAAAAAATACAGAAAGTCTTTTGACCCCATGGGTGCCAAATTACACTAAACAAACACTCACATCAGAAAATTAGATCCTCTGACTGCAATTTGGAGACACATTCTTTTTTTTGCTAGAATATCTCAACAAAGAGACAATTATCATTTCTCAAAGATCACACTGCACATTTTGTGCAGACTTATAATCTTGCTTTACAGTGTTTACATAAGCAACTAAAGTTTGGCAAGGCACTCTCGTAAGGTTAAATATTGTCTCCACTCAACAAGTCATTCATCACATGCCATGGACAATGATAAGTAAAGTGTTGAAACCGTAAATCAAGATCAGACTGCAAAGAACATGTATTTCAAAGCAAAATTAATTCATCATTTTCATGTTTCTCATGCATTTTGTTGATGATACTGAAAAACATTGAGTGAAAATATGCAATAACTTGTAGCAACAAAAAATACTCCTCTTTCTACAATATTTCAGCTGCTAAGGCAATAGAAGTCATACTTTTACAATATTTGGTTCACTCCTGATCTACTGTTAGAACTTTGATGATTTCAAACACACCCTTGTTTAACTTGTTACCAAACAATTAAAAAACCCTGTTGAATAGGGCTTCTTAAAACATTGTGGGAAAAAGGAAATGCTAGTAACCAGCATTTTCTCCTATTCCCACAATATTTTCTACTTTTTCAGAGATAAATTTCATTATTTGAGCCACATTAAGTTTGTCATCTGCAAATGCCTTTAATTTGGATGAGTCTAAAATTGTGGTAAAGAGTTCGTATGGATAATGAGCATAAATACATGTAAATGCATTGTACCAAATAGAAAAAATTGCTTGTTAGCCATTTACAACACGATCCTAACTTTTAACCACCAGAGAAATTCGGCAAAGGAGAAAATGCACGTAACCATCATTTTCTACTTTTTGCCTACAATGTTGTCTTTCCATCCAAGGACAAAAACCATCATTTTATCTACATTAAATTTGTCATCTGCATATACTTTAAATTTCTCGAGTCTAAAATCTTGGTGTCTGGTAAATAGTTAAGCAGTTTCTCCTACAAAAACATTTTAAATATGTTTTACCACATGGCTACAACAGCAGTTTAAATTTACCGAAGATGTGCTGATGTTCAATGCAGTGAAGAGACTGAAAGGCGTATCAAGTATTGGCACAAACCTGACATTTTTCAGCTGATCACGTTCCGAAAAGTCACTTTTCATAGCATACAAGATAGAGAAGGATGTTTCTTCCACTGCCAGCATAACTTGATGTGACTGTACAGCAATATCTGGCAGGTCCATCATCCCAGACTTCAAGGACTTATAAACATTGTTTATGGTTAACATGATTATCTCCCCTGCCATGTACACTGCTATATTCATGATGTCAGTGTTCAAAACAGCAGCTGAAAAGTATTTTATTTTACAAGTCATAGATGTTGCAATTTTGAAATGACTTATTTTAGTGCTATTTGTACACTTTTTTTCATGAATTACAAAACAAATATAACCAATAGCACTTGCTTGTATTTTCTCTTAACCCTTTACCAGACGACAAAATTATAGCCTTGTCCAAATTGAAAGCATTTGCAGACGACAATTTCAATATGGCTCAAATGATGCAACTTTTCTTTGATAGGGTAAAAAACATTGTGGGAAAAGGAGAAAATGCTGGTTACCAGCATTTTCTCCTTTTCTCACAATGTTTTCAAAAGGCTTCTTTCCCAGGGGCGTCAAAAGGCGTCATTGTGCAGTAAACGGTTAACTCGTTAATTATCTTCTCTACACCTGAAGAATGTTACAGAAATAGAGGATCTTACACGAGTGTTTATTCATATTCATTTTTATCAAACTGAAATCATATGATGTGAGCCCTGGCGAGCTTCATATCTCTTAGTCAATGAGTTAAATAAAATGTTAATACACAAAACAGTGTCAGATTTTATTTATCACATAAAACAATTGACAGGTGATCATTCTGCCTCCTCACATCTGGTCTATTATTTCCTGTATGGGCCAATATTTACAGAATGCAGTTCGGTTTCAAATGTGTATGTTCACATGAAGATAGCTCTGCACCATTTACATCTAAAGTTGAATGAAAAGGTTTCTTATGGGAGTAAAAAGATGTATTTTCTCAAGTCTATCGACTTCAATAACTACCATAGCAATTCATCTTGTAATTAAAAATGTAAATCATGAAAAGTTTCCACATCTTTATGTCACAAGTATGATGATGTTATCATTCCCATAAATTGGCAAAGTCAAGTTAAGTGTTACAATAGTCAACATCTGCTGTGGTTGGTTCCTTCTCATTCATGCATTTGTAAGAACCAAGGTCCATATTCACCAACAATTTTGAACCCATTGCCAAAAAATCCGGACTTTTAATGACCCTTTGAAAAAAAAAAAAGAAAATGGCTGATTTCAAACATGAGTTGGGTATCCAGGAAGTAAATGTGGATTATTCATGTGGTACCAGTATAATTTTAAATACTGTCTGCGAAAATTAGTTCTGTGAGGCAATGAGCTAAGACAGGTTTGTAGAGAAGCATAGGAGCTTTATAAAGAACCATAGGAGCTTTCAGTCAAAGAGAAACTTATTCACCTTCATAGTCTACCGTGCTTTTAACTGTGCAAGCCATGGCTATACTACAGAGAACATCATCAAACCATTCTACTATGACTGGCAAAATCTGTATGACCTCCCCTTCAATGATTTGTACTCTGAAAAGATTATTCGTACATTCTGGGTTATCATCACTCTTTAAAAGTCTTTAACCCTTTACCAAACCACAAAATTTTAGACTGGTCCAAATTGAAAGCATTTGCAGACAACAAATTAAAGGTGTACCAAATGATGAAATTTATTGATAGGTTAGAAAACATTGTGGGAAAAGGAGAAAATGCTGGTTACCAGTGTTTTCTCCTTTTGCCACAATGTTTTCCAAAGGCCTTTTTCTCAGGGTCATTAAAAGTCGGGATTGTGTGGTATTGGGTCAAGCAAAAATATTTAAAGACTTGTCCTAATTGAAAGCATTTTCATACAATAAAATAAATGTGACTATTAAGTGATAATTTGTTTTTGGAAGGGTAGAAGTGTTTTGCTGGTTACCAGCATTTTCTCCTTTTCCCACAATGTTTTCAACAGCCTTCCTCCTCAAGGTCATCAAAACTTTGGACTGTTTGGTAAAGGGTTAAAACATGACAAATTAGACTTATCTATATGTGAAATAGAAAGACAACAAATCAAATTTGACTAATCAATCGTGGGACAAGGAGAAAATGATGGTTAGCATATTGGCTAGGTGGAGCACAAAATGAGACTGTGTAAAATGAAAAATAAAAATAAACATTTGAGCCATGCTTTATGAAAAGGGGGCTTGATGCATCTACAAACGCATTCAGCACAGGTTGACCTGGGCCAAAACTTTTCTCTATTGGTTAATTTTATGTATGCCAAAGGACCAGTCTACCAGATGATCCAGTTGGTTGTTAAAAAAAAGTGGCTATTGTGGAACCATAATTATGTAATTGGTATTATGCATTACAAAGATACATTAAGCCCCCTTTTGCCAGAGCATGTCTCATTTGAAATTATGGTAAACTTCATTTTGGTTTAACCCTTTACCACACAATCCTGACATTTAACGACCCTGGGTAAGAGGCCTTTTGAAAACATTGTGGGAAAAGGAGAAAATGCTGGTAACCAGCATTTTCTCCTTTTCCCACGTTTTCTAACCTATCATAGACATATCCTGCCATCTAAGTCACATTTAATTTGTCGTCTGCAAATGCTTTCAATTCCAGTAAGTCGAAAATTTTGTAGTCTAGTAAAGGGTTAATACAGGAAATAAGAGGACATGTCTGAGGAAGAAATAGGCTAAAACAACAAGAAGAATTAGTTGTTTAACCCTTTACACAACAAAACTTTTGACTCATCCAAAATGAAAGAATTTATAGAGGAGAAAATAAAGATGGTTCAAATGATGAGATTTGTTTCTGAAAGGGTAGAAAACATTTTAGGAAAAGGAGAAAATGCTGGTTACCAGCATGTACTCCATTCCCTAAAAATGTTTTCAAAAGCCACCTCCCTCTGGGTCGTTAAAAGTCGGGATTGTGTGGTAAGAGGTTAACTCAAACAATCTCAAGTTTTAATGACCCTTATGCAGAGGATCTTTGAAAACACTGTGGAAAAAGGAGAAAAAACTTGTAACCAGAATTTTATCCCTTTTCCACAATGTTTTTACCTTCCATTATATGGATCCATGGTGGCCACTTTTTTAACAACCAGTTGAATCATGAGTTAGACTGGTCCTTGAACAAACAGAAATTTGACCCATAGCGAATAGTTTTGGCCCAAAACAGCCTGCGCAGGCTGACCTGGGTCAATAATTTTTGCAGATCCATTAAGCCCCCTTTTAACAGAGCATGTTTCATGTAAGGTGCTTGCAAGAGAAGCCCACTCTATTCTAGTAAAAGGATCAGCTTTTCCATTCCCACAAATTTCTTTTTCTTGCTTTTCTCTGATTTTCATTAGTGTCACAGTTTCACAATATGTATTATGTTGTTGAGAGAAAAGTATAAAGCCATTGAACAAGACATTTCTTGTCAGTCTAAATGTTTTCTTATTTAAAGGTTAAGATTTTTTTTTTATTAATGTCACAGTATCATGTCATTGAGGAAAAAGGATACACTCACCAAATGTTGAAAAAAAAAAAATGTTGTCTGTCTAATTGTATATTGCTTTAAAAGATTAAGAATAGGCTAAAAGCAACTAACCTGATTTGTCTGAAAAACCTACAAATGTCAGCTACAAGTTTTCTGGACCTTGACTTCAGAAGTGATTCCCAAAGAGAATCAACTCCGAGGCTGTTAACGAAATAAAATGAACATAGACTTTTTCATTCAGTAGAAATGACTAAAACATTGTAGCATATTTCTGCCAAGATATCTCTGACACAAACAGGCTTTCAAGTGCCTTTCTGCAAAAAAGTAGGGAAAAAGTAGGGCTAAACTTTTTTTTTTTTTTTTGAAAAAGTAATGAAAAAGTAGGGATTATTATAAGGAAGAAAAAGTAGGGATAGTAGGGCATATTTACAGAGAACTTGCCATATTTTTCATTGATGATAATGAAGATTTTACTATTTAGTTACATATTTGACCACTTCATGTAAATATACTTTCTCTCTATACATAAGGCAGCATCTGTGTTCAGACAGAACTCATAGCAGGAGTAACGTTACAAAGACAATAAGGCTTGACAAGGGTTAGCTCCATATCACTTTGAATTCCACCTGCCCTAATGTGCCTTTAGTAAGGTACTTTTTTCCATGGGTGAAAAACTGAAAATACTGAACATTTTTTGCTGGGCGCCAGGGGGGCCCGGTGGATCCAGGGCAATGCCCTGGCTAGGGGTCCAGGGTGCCAGCAGCCCTTGAAGCTACAGAAACACTGCTTTTTCATTCATGTTAAAACCCTTTTACTGACACACTCATTTCACAAAGGCTTCATGTATTTTCCCTCTCAATTTTCATTTTTAAGTTAACATAAAACTAATGCCATACCTAGGCAGGCTAACAGAGGGATTGATACTTTCAAGGGCATGGTTCTATTAACAATCAACCCTTTGAACTTACTCACATTCATTTATACATAAAAATCTTCTACATGTAAAGGTATGCAGGCCTAAAGGCTTTCTTTTCATTTGATCTGGGGTTCATTATTTTCATGCACACTTCAAAAATGCAACTCCAGTTACAAAGAGCATTATTTACCAGATGCATATCCTTTGCTGCCTAAATCTCTTTCATTTAGCCATTCCCAACCCCATTTATTTTGCATGTCCGTTTCAGTTTCTTTTGAATTAAAATGGTTAAAATGAGACAATCTTCTTTTTAACTCAGCAGCCGTGTTATGATGCAGGGCAAAATTTCTTGGTTTAATAATTATCTATTGATTGATTGATATGTTTTGGTCCAATCTGATAAGATGTTTTTCAAGTAGGTAGCATGAAATGCTCCTATAAATATTCCAAGTATACTCAGCCATTAACCCTTTACCAGATGACAAAATTTCAGCCTTGTCCAAATTGAAAGCATTTGCAGATAACAATTTTAATGTGGCTCAAGTGGTGCAGTGTTTCTTTGATAGGGTAGAAAACACTGTGGGAAAAGGAGAAAATGCTGGTTACCAGCATTTTTTCCTTTTCCCACAATGTTTTCAAAAGGCTTCTTTCCCAAGGTCGTTCAAAAGAAAACATTGTGGGAAAAGGAGAAAATGCTGGTTACCAGCATTTTTTCCTTTTCCCACAATGTTTTCAAAAGGCTTCTTTCCCAGGGTTGTTCAAAAGCATTGTGCTGTAAAGGGTTAAACTCATTTGATTCCGGAATCTCTGTTACCAGATGTTTAGCGAGAGCCATAAATGACCAGGAACAGCCTCCAAGGAAATGCAGATAGGAAATAAACTTTATTGATACAACATCAGGAGATCAGTTGAGTTGCAATATGCCATAGATACAAGATTTATTTAGAAGAATTGTAAAAATGATCTAGCTGGACCCTGAAAATACAGAATTCCATCATAATATGAAAACTTTTACCCATGACTTTTCACCCATTTTACTCTTAATATAAATATTTTCCATTATCCTACAAAAAAGTAGGGATAGTAGGGCATTTTCAGAAAAAAGTAGGGAAAAGTAGGGGGAGACAGAAAAGAAGGAAAAGTAGGGCCCGCTTGAAAGCCTGCAAAAACTATCAGATGAAGTAAATCAAAGATCCGGCAGCACTCTGCAGTGTGATTTTGATCTACACTGTATGTAAATACACTGCAAGTTGCACTTAGCAATTTGCATGTTATGACATGCAGACCTCCAGATAAGAGGGAGTGATAGTATTCTAAATCCATTATCTATCTTCCAAACCCTATGTTGTGGGTACTCATTAGAATCATCTAATGAGTACCCATAATATAGGGTTTAGTGGACATTGATTGATATTTTCAATTTTGAAATCAAAATCACTCCCTCTATCTGGAGCTTTGGACATAGATCTGTTTTTTTTTTTAATGTTCTCTTTTTGTTGACAAAAATATTCAGGAGAGACAATGCTGTACATATTGCATGCATAATACATATCGGACTATAGACACAAGTTGGGATTTGAGATAAAAACTTATATAACAAGTCTAAAACATATTGTAAAACCAGCCTCTTATAAACAAATGCTAACAACCGTGAGATTCGTTTGGTAACTTTAAAATTTACATTGTGATAAGTCACAAATTATAGGTCAGAATATGAAAAACGGTACATGCACACATGTGAATTTCCATGAGTAAAACCATTTTCACTTTTCTTAAAGTTATATAAGAACACCACATGCGGGTGCCAATGCTAGGCTGCAGTTATTTGATTTTCAGTGAAAATTCCAAGCTGAAACAGGGGCATAACTGTGTCAAAAATACTTTGATGGTTACCTGCCCTTTTGTATAGGTTTCCCCTTTTGATAGTCACCAACGTGTTAAAGTTTGAAGAAAATAAAAATTATCTTAAGTAGACAGAAAAGAGATATTATGAGATGTCTGAGTTTTTGCACAACAACGCAGATGACAATGCAAGGGCTATGGCAATAGCTTGCCGTTTTCTTCGAAAACAACTGATCTAATAAAATGACATCATTCATGATGTCACGTAATGCTAATCACAAACTTGTGCAAGATAAGAAATAAAGGTTGTAAAGGTTGTATTACACTGAAAACAAGAGTCATTAACTCTTTACCACACAAATTCCGACTTTTAACAACCCTCAGAAAGAAGCCTTCTGAAAACATTGTGGGAAAAGGAGAAAATGGTGGTAACCAGCATTTTCTCATTTTCCCACAATGTTTTCTACCCTTCCCAAAACAAATTTCAATTTTTCAATCACATTTATTTTGTGATCTGCAAATGCTTTCAATTTGGACCAGTCTAAATTTTTGTCGTTTGGTAAAGAGTTAAGTGATATAAAAAGTTTCTGTGAAAGATATTCCAAAAAAGTATATACCTGATAGCAAAGAATTAAAAGATGAAAGATTAAAAGCGGAGAGAAGGAGGAAGAATATGAGATTACATAATCTAGAAATTTTTCCAAACTTACAGATGCAAGTTCAATTTCATAAAAAAAACTTGGAGTAAATTACAGACAATGTAAACTAATTTAATTAAAAGGTAGTTTTTTTGCAATTTTATAAAACTTTAAGAGAAAAAAATCGAAAGCTTTTTTGCCTTAAGGATTCTCAATACAGCTGTCTTTCATAGACACAATATTCTCAATAACCCTTTCACTGCCACCTAAATAGTCTTCTTGCAGGTCTAAGGTTATATTTGCGCTGAAACCGAGGACAATTTTGGGTAAAGCTTAGCATTAGGTATCGGATGGTGTAGATCCAAGATCAGGTTGCATGTTTGCACAGTCTGATCTTGATCTTTTCCATCCACAAAAGCTGTGTAAGGCAACACTGGCAGTGAAAGAGTTAACCCTTTACCACACAATCCCGGCTTTTAACGACCCCGAAAAAGAAGCCTTTTGAAAACATTGTGGGAAAAGGAGAAAATGCTGGTAATCAGCATTTTCTCCTTTTCCCACAATGTTTTCTACCCTTCCCAAAACAAATTTCAATTTTTAAGACACAATTATTTTGTCGTCCGCAAATGCTTTCAATCTGGACCAGTTTTATATTTTGTCGTTTGGTAAAGAGTTAAAGTAATGATGGGAAAAGCATCTTACTTTTCAATGACACCATCTGCAGGTTTTTGGGCGTATAACTCATCCTCTTGAACATAGTCTGCAATAAAAATAATCTCAAAAGTGATGGTTATGATATTGAATCCTAATCTCCTGAAAAAAATGCTGCAGGTAACATAGAATCATCCTTGTTTAACTCTTTAACCAGATGACAAAATGTTAGCCTTGCCCAAATTGAAAGTATTTACAGATGACAATTTCAATGTGGCTCAATTGTGCAATTTTTCTTTGACAGGGTAGAAATCATTGTGGGAAAAGGAGAAAATGCTGGTTACCAGCATTTTCTCCTTTTCCCTCAATGTTTTCAAAAGGCTTCTCTTCCAGGTGGCATTGTGCACTAAAGGGTTAAACTTAATATTGATGGATACAAAAATGGATGAAACTTTTGATGCAGAAGTTGTGTGTCTTGAGCAATTCCTTGCATCTTTTGGCCATGGTATTTTTGAAACAGTTTGCACTGAGGTCAAAAAAACTGTCTGCAGCTGATGATGTTTGGAGACACACAAGTCGTGAAAAAGCCAAGAAAAACTTGTAAGCCTAGACTCTTTACCACATGGCAATATCTTATACTTGTCCATATTAGACAAATTTACAGACAACAGTTCAAACATTTTACAAATGATAGTATTTGTCCTTGAATAGGTTAAAACAATGTGGAAAAATGCTTGTTACTTGCATTTTCTCCTTTTCCCATTATGTTTTAAAAAGGCTTCTTTCTCAGAGCTGTTAAAATTCAGGATTGTATAATAATTGGTTAAGCAGGCTTTTGAAATAAGTTGAGTTGAATTGTCCCTCTGAATATGCAACATGAAAACTAACACCATACATTAAATCTTCACCAGACTACAAAATTTCAGATTTGTCCATACTGAAAGCTTTTGCAGAAAAACGATTAAATGTGACTAAAATGATGGAGATTGTCTACAAGAGGTAGTCATTTTTTCAGAAAAGTAAAAAATATTGGTAACTGGCCATTCTCCTTTATATTCCATTTTTTTTTTTAAAAGCTTTCATCTGCAGCTAAAAGAACAAATTTATTTTGGGTAACAGATAACCAGTTACCCCTGCTGAATGATTTTCAGTTGGTTAACCCTTTACCACATGACAGGATTTTAGCCTTGTCCAATTTGAAAGTATTTGCAGATGACAAAATAAATGTTACTCAAAAATTGGAATTTGTTTTAGGAAGGGTAGAAAACATTAGGGGAATAGGAGGAAAATGCTGGTTACCAGTATTTTCTCCTTTTCCCACAATGTTTTCAAAAGCTTTCTTTTTCAGGGTCGTTAAAAGTCGGGATTATGTGGTAAAGGGTTAACATAGGCCATGATCCATTTTCTTTTTAGTCAGATTAATTGTATTGATTGTACAGTGTTTAACGCCGTTTTCAACATTATTTCAGTTATATTGTGGCGGCCAGTGCATCTATCCATGCTTTCCTGGAGTTTCTTTTACCAGTACTCCACACAATATTCTTTCCAAGCCACTGGCTGCTTTCCCATATGATCATCGTCAAAACAATGGTCAGTGTTTTGGCCAGATAACCTTACAAAACTTAAGACCTTTACCTCATAATCACAAGTTTCAACAACCCTGGGAGAGAAGGCTTCTGAAAACATTGTGGGAAAAGGAGAAAATGCTGATAACCACCATTTTCTCCTTCTCGCACAATGATTTTTTTTCTCTTTAAAGACCAGGTGTGTCATTTGAGGTATATTTTACTTGTCGGCTCCTAAGACTTTCAATTTGGGACAATTTAAAATTTTGCCATGTGACAAAGAGTCAAGGCATAACAGACATAAACTTAGAATGCATAAACTTAATGTTGCAGTCTCATCTTGATCCATACTGTGCATTCAAAAGTGACCTAAATCTTTACCAAATGGCAAAATGTCAGACCAGTCAAAATTAAAAGCATTTGCAGACGACAAAATAAATTTGACTAAAATTATGAGAAGTGTGTGGGAAAGGGCAGAAAACATTGTGGGAAAAGGAGAAAATGCTGGTTACCAGCATTTTCTCCTTTCCCCACAAAGTTTTCAAAACGCTTCTTCTTGAGGATCGTGAAAACATGGAATTGTTTGGTAGTAAGCTGCTGATAGTGCTAAGCTGTTGACAGTGTTTTTAAAGTCAGTACAGGTACAAATACCTCTCTCCAGGTCTTCAGGAGTGATCACGATACTTTTTTCATTACCATCTACATCAGCGATCTCTACATGCACGTCATTTGTTTCTGCCACATTTGTTAAGTCAATGCAGATGTCTAAAACTTTAGTTGGCTCATCTCTTTTTACATCTTTATCAGCAACTGATTCCCTTTTGACTGAATGTTTTCTCTTTCTTACCAGTCTATTTGGGGTGTCTGTAATCTGTTCTCTTCCATAACTGTCTAATTCCATGTCAGTTTCTGACGGATTTTTTTCCAGGAAGTCTTCTGCTCTTTTGTCACTTTCTCCACCATTTTCATAATTGATAGCAGCTGCATTTGAAACATCTGCTGTTCTTCTGCTTTTACTCGCCTGTTTTTTATGTCTATACTGTCTCCAAAATAAGTTCCCATCTACACTGCATAAACTAGATATCTGACTGGATTTTTTGTCACTTTGAAAATGGTCATCATCAGCATCAGCTTGGTCACTTTGAAGATCAACAACAATGGTATTACTAGTACTGTCATCTGTCACAGAAAGGTAGGATGGTGTGGTCATTGATGATTGTAAACTTATGAAACTTTGGTCTCTATTAATCAAGTCAAACAGACTTGAGCCTCTTCTGTTACCTTGACTATCATCACACAGTAGATGGTTAAGTGCCACACCACTGTACTTAGGAATTTGTATGGACAATACAGAGACATCTTTGACATCGTGAGTAGACAAAAACGTATCTGCATCTTCATCTTGACCTCCAAAAAAGACTGATGCAATTTCTGAATTAACATGCGAGAGAAGTTTAGACAAAAATCTTGTTTTTGTTTGGAAATTCAAATCCCAGATGAATGGAATGTCAAAATCATGCTCCTGCAACATGAAGGGATGTTGTAGATTATCTGCACACTTTCTATGTTGAGCTTTCAAGTTATTCTTTTCGTTATACACTGTGTCGTAAGCATTACCAGGACTTTTCACTCGAGATTTTATATTCCTCAATAGTAACTCGATAAGAAACAATACACAACAATATCCAAATGCTGGACATATACATCCAATCAGTAAAGATTGTGGCACAAGTTCAAATTCACCATCGTATTTCCCAGCAGGAAGTAAGATGTATGCGATAAGTGTAAAATCAAGGAGAGCAGTCAAGCTGGTGAAGACACACAACACATGAGTAACAGCAGTGAAGGCGCCATGTCTTACAGTGTTACCAAATTGTGCCAGCCACTGATGGTATAGAAAGAGCCTCTCAATCATACTTCTCTCAGACCTGTGTTAAAATATGTATGCAAATTCTTTTAGCCCTTCCCCACACAACCTCGTGAAAAAAAAAAACCATTATGAAAGCCTTTGAAAGTCATTTTCATCATGACCAACTGTGCCAGGTTGACAAATAAGGAAAAGGTGCTATCATTTGAAGGAGTTAAACTGCCTGTTGGTAGACTGTCTATAGTACTTGTTGATGTAGAAGTTCTCAACTACTGCGATCAAGAATTTTGGGCTTAACTCTTTACCACACAATCCCAACTTTTAACAACCCTGAGGAAGAATCCTTTTGAAAATATTGAGGGAAAAGGAGAAAATGCTGATAACCAGCATTTTCTCCTTTTCCCACAATCTTTTCTACCAATTCAAAGGTAAAATTCCTCATTTAAGTCAAATTTAAAATGTCGTCTGCAAATGTTCTCAATTTGGACTGGTCTACATTTTTCTTGTGTGGTAAAGAGTTAAGAAATTATCCTTCTGATCCAAAGAGGAGGATAGCAGTTTGAATCTGTGTACATGTGTATTCCAAGGAAGCGGATGATTTTAACTCTTTACCACATGACAAAATATCAGACTAGTCTATATTGAAAGTGTATTCAGATGACAAACTGAACATTTGTACAATGTTGGGACTTTTCTTTGGAAGGGCAGAAAACATTGTGGGAAAAGGAGAAAATGTTAGTTACCAACATTTTCCTCATTATTCCACAATGTTTTCAAAGGTCTTCTTAAGAGTCATAAAAACATGGGTTGTATGGTACGGAGTGAAGTCAGAAAGATTTGTCAAGATGGAAAAAAGTCTTTTAAAGAGACCCATAATAGCAGAGTAGCAGCAAATAAGCTTGTTGACCTTGACTTGTCTGCAAAAACAAAGGGAAGTGTTGAAGAGGATACTTAAAATGGGACTTATATACATGCCTTACAGTAGTCATCGACCTCTGAGAACATATCAAAAGGGGACTTACCAGGCAAGAAAGATCATGACTGGTATCTTCAAACATTGCAAAAAGTACTGTTTGAGGTGCTAAAGGACACATCTTACCCTGTACCACACAATCCCAACTTTAAGCCACCATGAAGAAGGCTTTTTGAAAACTGTGGAAAAAGGAGAAAATGCTGGTAAAAAGCATTTTCTCTGTTTCCCATAATGTTTTCTACCTTATCAAAGACAGAAATCATCACTTAAACAAAATGCATTTTGTCTTCTGCAACTGCTTTCAGTTACATATGCAGGTTGAAACCAAATTTTGTCATTTGGTAAAGAGTTCAGGGTGATTATAGTATGGCTAAAGAGTGAATGCAGGCTTTCCCAGCGGCTATATTTTGGCTTTTCAGGGAAATTCCCCACTTTCATAGAGTAAGTAGCAGACCCAAATGCCACAATGAAAATGGTGGCCAAGTCAGGCTTGTAAGTCAGAAACTTTGATGGTGGACAGTTTTTTCTCATTCCCACTGTCAAATAGGAATTTTAATACTGGGGTGAATATATTGAACAAATCTGATCTGTCAATGAAACTTTGCTATTGGCTTTTGAAATAACAGCAAGTTGCTAAAAATATTAATGACCAATCAGGTTTGTTAAATATATTTATTGTGTTATTAAAAATTCCATTTCAAGTTGGGAAGAGAAACACTGGTCTTGCTTAAAAGTTTCGACCTTAATAATTCTTTTAATATGTATCCATTTGTTCCTAGGTAACAGTCCAAGTTGCTAGGAGCAAAACCAGATTACTGCAGAACACAAAAAAGGAAGGAGTTCTTTCATTCCAATTAAGAAATACATGTATGTGAAACATGCTGACAAATGTCTTGGTTGTGTTCAGCAGGTAGAACTGTTGGACACATTGTCTTACATTTAGTTTATTGAAGGTAACGTCTGGTTAAAAATAACAAGTGCCTGTAATATGAGGTATTGCTTTTAAACCATTCCCCACCCTCTGAGTAAGTACAAACAGAATTTTGTTAAGAAGCTAACCTAAGTTCCAGACAAGTTGGCTTCTTTCAAAAAGAAGCCAGGAGAGGTCAGCGTCAGTGTTTTCAAATAGTTTATTGGCCTTTAATTTCAACCTCTTTTGCTTTACATGACGGTCATTTGATCTTCTTTCCGCCTTCTCAAGTCGCATGATCTTGTCCAGCGGTCTTCTTTCTCTGTTTTAACAAAATTCTTCATACTTTTTCTTCTGCTTAGATTTATTTGCTTAATGAAGAATTAAAGTTATTTGAGAGGTCATTTGTAATCATGGCAAATTAATGTAACAAATCTTTTCTGAAATTCGTCATATCTAAAAGTGGGTGCAGGACAACTAGCCCCAAAGATAACTTGCCCCAAGGCAACTCGCCCCCAAAAAAACTCGCCACAAGGCAACTCGACTCACCTTCAGAAGACAACTAGCCCCAAGTTATGAGACAACTCGCCCCACATATAAGACAACTCGCCCCGCTCTTATTACTATCACCTGAACGTATTTATAAAACTACACAACGATTTTTTTGTGGGGCGAGTTGTCTTTTGGCGAGTTGTCTTTGGGGCGAGTTGTCTGTCATTCCTAAAAATAGAACCACGTCTATTTCTTATTTCGGTTTTTTGATTTCGCTTTATTTACAAAACCATGATGAAACAGACTGTGTACCATACTAATCTCGCAAGAAAAATGGATTTAGACAGCGAATTCTGTGGCAGTCTGTGTTTTAAACTCACCACTGTTGGAGAGGTCTGATGACCTCTCCAATTAGATGTTCCAGTTAAGGCTTATTTTGCTTTGTGTTTTTGCAGTAATTGTAGGTAAAATTTTCTCCTACAAGTTTTTGCAAACCAGTTGCATACAGTAAGGTGGTTTTACAATAGCAACAACATTCTGCTCAGACCAGCATTCCTAACTTTTGCTGCACTTTTTTTTCCATATTAGTATTCAGCTACATCCTGGTAACTAGTGCACCTTTTGATGCATTTCTTAAGCATTGTTATCAGCACTGTGCACTGCAGCATACACTTTTTCTAAGCCAAGCCATGAATCTAGCTCCTTCCTCACATTAGCAGTAAAAATGTTGTTCAGCTTTGAGAGATCGCTGACATTACTCTGTACCACTTGGCTACCATTAGTTTGGCAGAAAATAAGAAATAAACATACCCAGCCATGTAAACCTTATGATGGGTAGTGGCCTCGCATCTTTCAGTAACAATGATGCTGGCAGGTATCTGAACAGTACAATTTGTAGATGGATGATGTAACTGTACTCTCCTTATTCTCCTGTAGTGTACAAATGCAAGTTTCACTCCCCTGAAGTTAAAAGCTTTGAAACTTTTGTGGGAAAAGGTGCAATTGCTTATAACAAGCAATTGCTTTTTTCCCCATAATGTTTCAAAAGCCATGTAATAAGAATTTTCATCATCCTTCAAAATGTTTCTTCTTGTGCTTATATAAAAATTCATGTAGCTTATGCAGTAATGGTTTGAACCTTACAAAGCTCAGTGCAATTTTGATTGCATTGAAGACGCTTTTTATCAAGATCTAAAAATGCAGAAAGTGTATTCTAATCATTAATTTAAAATGTCTGGTACTTTGTGGGATTTATACTGAAAGCTGCAACTGCAGCATATAAGGGCTGATTGATAAGCTGTGAGCCTCATATGTAAGGGTTTGACTCATGGAAGACATACTGCATTATTTTTCAACATAACACCCTTCTGTATCTATACACTTTTGTAAGCCTAGGGCCTTGATTCCGCTTTTAAAGAGGTCATTTTCTTGACCATTAAGAAAGTCTTTCACTGCATGTGTGATGTCATCATGTGACCCAGAGTAGAAAAAATGGCCTTTTTCAATTTTGGAAACAAATGAAAGTCTGATGGAGTGAGATCAGGCAAATAAGGCGGATGCTCAATAAATTCAAAGCCACAATTGTGGCAGCCATGGCAATGACAGACTTGTGAACAGGGGCATTGCCCCGCTGGATCAACACACCTTTAAAATGTCACATGCCCTGCTTACTTCAGACTGCTACCTCTTCGACATAAACTGACCAAACAACACCAGTCTTAGGTTACAGAGCCTTAAATAGTCAGGGAATACTACAGCTGAAAAAGGTACAAGGCTCACAACTCATCAACATGCCCTTGTATGTTTCTTGTTCAATATATCCACTTACAGATGACTTTACTTATCTTTTGGAAAGGTCTGGACAAAAGAAGGCATTGCCGTTTCTCCTGTTGCTCGAGTGTTTTCAAAACATTCCTTCATATGTAAACTTGGAAATTATCCTATGCATTTTGGTTTCAGGAGGTAATGAGCTAACCCTTTACCAGACGACAAAATTTATCCTTGTCCAAATTGAAAGCATTTACAGATGACAATTTCAATTTGGCTCAAATGGTGCAATTTTTCTTTGATATAGTAGAAAACATTGTTGGAAAAGGAGAAAATGCTGGTTACCAGCATTTTCTCCTTTTCCCACAGTGTTTTCAAAAGGCTTCTTTCCCAGGGTCCTTAAAAGTAGGCATTGTGTGGTAAAGGGTTAAGGGTTAAATACTGTAATTACAATTATAGGACCAAAGGAATGAAAAAAAAATAATTAACTTTCTTTTCCATGCCATGTGATGTACATTTCAATTCTTATCTTTAATTTTCAAAACAATATTTTTAATGTTTCAAACTGCATTTCATAAAAATGAATTTTGAAAGGAAAACATTAAGAGGTTGTGCCTATACGCATTCTCGTACACAAAATGCCTCCCACCTCATTTTAGCATATCAGATTTTGCCTCAAAATATTTATGACTGGTGTTTTTGTATTAATCTTAGCAATTAAATATTTAACTGTTGAAATAACAACATGACACCTTGTTTGAAA
Source organism: Tridacna gigas (assembly GCA_945859785.2). NCBI lineage: Eukaryota > Metazoa > Mollusca > Bivalvia > Cardiida > Cardiidae > Tridacna > Tridacna gigas. Next base: position 46,852,396 of record OX244035.2, read on the forward strand.
CTATTATTTACCTGTGTACTTGCTTACTCCATTTTCAATAGCATTTGAAAACAGTGAAAAGGTCTGAAACTATCAATTAAAATATTCCATAGATAATAAGATATTGCCAGAGAAAAGTTCGAAAAAGTACCTCACCATTTCAATGGTCCATCTAGCCCTGACAATATGAACCTCACACTGGAAATTGGACCCAAGGAAACTGTAAATATTAAACAACTGTAAATGGAAATTGGACCCAAGGAAACTGTAAATATTAAACAACTGTAAATTTCTATTAAAACCAAAGATGTGTCCATTGGCTCTTGTAGGATATTTTCAAAACTAATCATACAGGACAAAGTTATAGTCAGACACAAGCCATCTTATTTTTATATATTTGGTTTTTTGCTGCCTCCTAAGGAACTTTGACCTTGAATTGTTTGTCTTATAGACAAGTCCTTTCAGATAACTTCTTATACTGGATAATTTCTGTAAAGTTTTATCAAAATTGGATTGGTAGTTTCATAGATATAGATGTATGAAATAAAAATTAACACTTGGACCAATGCAAGGGTGCACAGACAAACATACAACAGACACAGGGCCTTTAGTACTTCAGACTGTGGGGCACATGACCCCTTATTTTAACAAAAAGGGGGCACACTAATCTGAAAATGGAGCACTTGATTTTTCAGAGAAAATGAAAAAGACTAACTGATTAGATAAAGGATTGCTACAATGAACGTAAGACATGCTTCTTTTCTGATGCATCCTACAAATAGATAGATAACTGAAATGATTGGTACTCTCTCCAGCTAAGGCCATCACCATTTTTCTGGGCATCCGAATATGATGATATTCTAACATTGTGTGATTTGGTAAAGAGATAAAATAGCCTTTCACAATTCTATTGACCGTAACTGGAAGTACTAAGATGGGCTAAAAGAAGGGCATGAAGATAAAACATTATCAAGCCAAACCTGGCAATTTGAGGAGAAAGATATCAGTGAACCCTCTCTTCAGAATGGCCTTGCCAGACCCTGTAGACTGCAACAAGAAATACTGGGATGCACTGTTCATACCAACCAACTGCATGTAGACTTTTATGCCAGATGGACATCCACTGCCTTGATTCAAATGCAGAGACACATTCAATTATGTCTTGCATAAAAGACTGCTATATTTTAGACTTATCTGTACTATAAGTGTTTGCAAATGACAGAATCAGTGTGATGCAAATAATGGAATTGGTAGCTAATATTGTGAGAAAAGAAAAAAGATGCTGACATTTCCTCTTTTTCCAACAGTATATTTCTAAAGCCCCCTTGCTCAGGATCTTGCAATTATACATAAAGGTCTCATTTCTTGACTGAATATATTTGTTAGGTTTATTGGTTGAGCCAGTCAGAAGTTGTGTTACTTTCATATCTTGGAGAATAAGTCGAAAAACATTACGTTATTAAGAATGGTTGGGGAATACGGACCCTGGGTCTGTATTCAATAACAATTCTTAAGAATGTTCTTAGTCTTAAATCATTATCCAGAATTTTCTAACACACCTTCCAATTGGCTAAACCATTTGGTTTAGCAAGTTAGAAGTTGTGTTACTTTCATATTTGGAAAATAAGGACAAAGAATGTTCTTATGACTGGTTGGTAAAGACGTACCTTGGACAATGCCTCACTGTTGCCTTTGTCACTTGACAAAACCCTAGACTTGTCCAAATTGAAAGCAATTGCAGACTAGAAATAAAAGTCTCAGATAATAGGATCTGTCTTTGAAAAGTCAGAAAAAATTGTGGAAAATGTGCAAAAAGCTGGTCAAGTGCAGTTTTTTTTTCCTTTTTTACATTATCTTCCAAATTTAAGTCTTCTTTACTGATGTAGTAAAATAAAAAGTTGTTACATTGTATAGAAAATGCTTAAAAGTACCACTCATTACCTGGCCAAATGGAAGTTTCTATGATTACTAAGAAAGTCACCAGATCCTCAGAAATGTTGGAATCATGCACTAGCTCGGTCACCACTGGCTAAAACAAGATCAATTAGATCAGTTTATAAGCAACTTTTGTGCCACAGAATTTTGCTATAGAATCATGAATCATTTCAGAAAACATGAATTTCTCAAAAGTAGCTAAGTTTAATGTTAGCGCTTTGAAACAATATGTAACATGGTATATATAGAAAGGAGAAACATTTTATCTGTATGCGAGCAGTACTCTAGCTGGGAAAAGGGGGCTAAATGCTTCTCTGTGATGCATTATACCATTAGCAAGTCCTATGATTATGGATCCATAAAATCTACTTTGTTTCATAACCCACGGAATCATGGGCTAAACTGGTTCTTTGACATGCAGAAAACTGACAAAGAGCAAAATGTTTTGATCCAGGTCAGGTTGCACAGGCTGATGTGGGTTGAACTTGATACTTTTTGCAGAAGTTACCAGCATTTTCTCTTTTTCCCACAATGCTTTCAAAGGGCTTTTTTCTCAGGGTCGTTCAAAGTTGGGATGAGAAAATGCTGGTTACCAGTTGAAACATGCTGGTAACAAGCATTTTCTCTTTTTCTCACAATGCTTTCTAAAGGCTTTTTTCTCAGGGTTGTTAAAAGTAGGGATTGTGTGGTAAAGGGTAAACTGAATGTAAGTGTCCAGTTGGTTGTTGTTGTTAGATATCTTTAGTAATATCTATCAGTGTTATACTTCACAACAAAATACAATTTTACTATGTGCCATTAAATGTGGATAGTTTCTAAAGATTAACTCAATCCTCTCTATAGATATGAACCTTGAGCAATTTGTACGAGAGGTTTGCCCTGTCCCTGTATCAGGGTCCTGCATGACTCAGTGGTTAAAGTAGTAGATTTGTTATCAATAAGCTCGGGATTTGATCCTCACCATTGGCCTGAATTTTTTTGTGGAAATGTCCTTCTACAACGCAATTCAGAGCCTTGTCTTAGTTCCAGTGAAACCCATGAAACTCTCAAGTCTTGGTTAACTCTTTACCAAACAACAAAATTTTAGACTAGTCCAAATCGAAAGCATTTGCAGATGACAAAAAAAATGGAACTAAAATATTGAAATTTCTTTTGAGAAGGGTAGAAAACATTGTGGCAACCAGCATTTTCTCCTTTTCCAACAATGTTTTCAGAAGGCTTCTTTCTCAGGGTCGTCAAAAGTAGGGATTGTGTGGTAAAGAGTTAAAGTACCTGTCTTCTTAATATAACTGAAATACTGTTGAAATTGCTATATAAAAAAAACTTGTTCAAACAAATCTATCACTGTACCACTATCAAAAAGGGTTTGAACAGCATTTGTACCTGTTTTCTCTGTAAAGATCTTGTAATACATAATATAATCGGGAAAATCAGCGCTAAAGTCCCTGTCAGATAGTAGATAAAAATACTGTTTGACTCCGTGCTGAATGCCAGACTCACTTCTTCTCTAAACTGACTCATTTTCAGATGAAGGTGTTGTAATTCTCTAGAAGAAATTTCTTTACCTCAGAGATGACCTAAAAAAATTGAGAAAAGTGAGGGTTTTGATGTTTAAGCCTTTACCATACAATCGCGACTTTTAACGACCCTGAGAAAGAGGCCTTTTGAATACAATGTGGGAAAAGAAAAAAATGGTGGTAACCAGCATTTTCTTTTTTTCCCACAATGTTTTCTACCCTTTGAAAGACATATTTTATGTTTTGAGCCACATTTTATATGTCGTCTGCAAATGCTTTCAATTTGGACAGATCTAAAATATTGTTGTTTGGTAAAGAGTTAACCTCCATTGTACAACTGAACACTTTACCATCTGCTGATGACTATTTTAACCCTTTACCACTCAATCCCGACTTTTAATGACCCTGAAATAGTAGGCTTTTGAAAACATTGTGGGAAAAGGAGAAAATGCTGGTAACCAGCATTTTCTCCTTTTCCCACAAGGTTTTCTACACTTCTAGAAACAAATCTCATCATTTGAACCACATCTAATTTGTCGTCTGCAAATGCTTTCAATTTGAACCAGTCTAAAATTTTGTTGTTTGGTAAAGTTTCATCTTGTGGCAGATTGCCTTTGAAATCATTTTCGCAAAAGCAGCAATTGTTCTTATAACCAGTAATAGAGCTATCTCCTTATAGAAAAAAATTTTCCAAGTATAATCCTATTATAAAACCTTAATAAACCTATTGATCATCCATAATTCACAAGGAAAGTTTCCTTGTCATCTGCTGCATTCCTTTGAACAGTTATGGTATTACTGTATGTATCAAATTCTTTATGACACTTATCATAAATTTTATGACACGAGAGCAGTATCCCCCACCCTACAACACTACCTTTTTCTGCTTTCCAAATATCAATAAGGTATAACTCTCCCTCGAAGCATAGGCATTAACTTTCTTGTTCATCTTCAAGATCGGATATTTCAATTACTTCAGTCAGATGTTAATTAAGATATGAGCCATGCTCTGGCAAAGGGGGGCTTAGTGTATCTCCGTGATGCATTATACCTATCAAGCCATCATATAATTATGGATCCATAATAGCCACTCTTTGTAATAGCTGACTTAATCATGAGGTAGAATGGTCCTTGGACATACAGGAAATTGACCAATAGCAAAAAGGTGCGGCTAAGGTTAGCCTGCGGACTGCGCAGACTGACCTGGATCAACATTTTTTGCAGATGCATTAAGCTCCCTTTTCACAATGCATGGCTCGATTATATTATTGGATTTTTTTTTTAATTCCTAATTTGAAACTTTAAAACTGACTTCCTTTATTAGCATGTGCAACCGACCATGGAGATGCATGCCTATGTTTGTTTACACTCATGAAATGACCCCTTTCAATCTACTTGATCTTTTTATAGGATGCTTCACCATATTGTACCCTATATTTATATCAACTAAAAGTGATATTTGGACAAGCAAACACAAAATTGAACAGCATATTCAAAGTGTATTTTTCTGTTTCTCTAGTATGATACCTTTACCTGCATACATGTAGTTCACATTGCTACATTTTATTTGCGGTAGCCACATTTAAAATCCATAGTTTCTTTTCCAAACTCTATACTCGGGGTACTCGCTAGAACTACTATAGGCCACAGGAATAGGGTGTTTAATTGGGTGAAAATAGCTTTTATTTTTTCATTGAGAGTATTCATTTCGGCCAACAACAAGCTTTTTTAACCAGTTAAACATCCGATTCCTGAGCTGAAGATGATGTTAATGAGTTCCCACAAGTTTGGGTTTTCAAAAAAGAAATAGAGAATTTAACATACCTGTATGATTATGCCAAGATGACTGGAACACAAACTGATCTGAAAGTGGTTTTGATTTTAAGTGTAATTAACCCTTTAAATCCATCCATATGTATAGAAGTTCTGGCTCAGACACAATATATTATTGATACTTTTATGATACTTTTATCACTTGACCAAATATTTTAAATGGCACATCTGCTTATAAAGAAGAATAATTGTGCAGAATAATTTTGAAATCCATCTAAAATGTAGAATTTATGGCTCGGACAAGCTCTATTAATGACATTTTTATTATTTGACCTTCAAGTGTGACACTGACCTAGGACCTACCCAAACAAATGATTCAAATGACTGTTCCACTGGTAAAGGAGAACACTTGTCTAAAATTGTTTTTAAAGTCATTGATAAATGTAGAAGCTGTAGCTCGGACAAGCTTTATTTTATGACAATTTTACCATTTGAGCTTCAAGCGTGGCCTTGACCTTGAACTTACTTGAAGAAATGCTTCAAATGTCACTTCTACTGGTATTGGAGAACAATTTTGCCAAATTATCTTTAAATGCATCCATAAATATTGAAATTAGGGCTTGGAGAAATTCCATTTATGAAAATATTATCATTAGACCTTCAAGTGTGACCTTGACCTTGGGCCTACCTGGACAAATGATTCAAATGTCACATCTACTGGTAAGGAAGAACAATTGTGCCAAATTATTTTGAAATTCATAAATGTAGAAGTTGTAGCTTGGGCAAGCTCTGTGTATGACAATTTTATCATTTTACCTTCAAGTGTGACCATGACCTTGGACCTACCAGAACAAATCTTTCAAAAGGCACTTCTTCTCGTAGAGGAGAACAATTTTGCAAAATTATTTTGAAATCCATTCATAAATCTAGAAGTTGTAGCTCGGACAAGCTCTATTTATGACAAGTTTATCATTTGACCTTCAAGTGTGGCCTTGACCTTGGACCTACCAGAACAAATGATTCAAATGGTGCTTCTACTCATAAAGGAGAACAGATGTGCCGAATTATTTTGAAATCCATCCACAAATGCAGAAGTTATGGCACGGACAATTTCGGACAGACGCGCGCACTAACTCACGCACAGATGGTACGTACGTACGCACATACATACACACACAGAAGCGACAATGTGACAACTTGATCTCACTCACCACAAGTGGGCCCCACAAAAATGACGAAAGAAAATAATTTTTGGAAAATCTTGTCGACAGGTCTCTAATGTTCCTCACAGTTTAGCCATGGATCGTATCTACGATCCCTGGTTTAGCAGAAGATAGAAAATGGTGTGTATCAAGTGCAGCTGAGCAGAGTATAAATGCATACCAGCTAGTACAGCATAAAATCAAAGCGCTGTAAGCACTGTAATCGGTCGACACTGTATAATTACAGTGGTTTGAAATCACAAATCAAATGGTAGATGTTTGAACTATGTATGGGACAAAAAATCTTACACCGTTACAAATGAGCCACGCAGGATCCCACTTTTTTAAACTGTCTTTTACAAATTAGTAGTTTAACGATTGGTTAAAATATAGGCTATGTTTGCCAGCCGACAGGAATAGAACGTAAAAGATATGAGACAATTCTGATCAGCAATACCCATTATCAAGGTTTAGATATCACTCATCATGAACAGCAGTACCTACCAACCCTTTAAAAGAGTGAAAAAGTACATATATTCTTTTCTGTAACTTTGGCAACTTTGGTAACTTTATTGTAACATATAAAAGCCGTATAAAATATGCCTGCATTATAACTTTGAAATTGTTTACTTTTTGCTGCTTGTGGGCCTTTCATTTTTCCATTTTTAACAAGACATCGTATTCATCTTGATAAACTGTCCTACCCATTTTTTATCGGGCCAAATCATCCAGTCCAAACATCTGCTGGCAAATTTCTCCTACATTATACTTTCAAAGAATGTAGATACTCAGTAGCTCCCTAACTGTCAACTCTTTACCAAATGATAAAATTCTAGACTTGCAATGTCCAAATCAAAAGCATCTGCACATGACGAATTAAACGTAGACCAAATGATGATTTGAATCGTTAAAAGGGTAAAAAAACATTGGAAAAGGAGAAAATGGTAACCTGCATTTCCCTTTTTCTCACAATGTTTTCAACTTTCTCATGGGCATTAACAAAGGATAGTTTGGTTAAGAGGCAAAACACTCAGTTAATCGACTAGCCGTTATACAGTCAGGAAAACAATATCAAACATTAGGCTACAATTTCATGGTCGTTTTTTTTTTTTTCCATCTACATCTCAAATAAACAGACAATTAGATCTAAGATATAAACGTCTGTGATATTGAATTGCATTGCGTTTAAAGGACAGTCAGATCTTTATCTTTTATTGTCTTCAAAAGCGAATTTACTTCTCCATAGCCAACACAGGTAATTGTTTGAGTCAATTGCAGAATACATGCAATTTCTCCAACTATATTTTCAAAGCCCCACAGGATTGTTTGGTCAAGGGTTAACAGACTGATTCTAGTCTGTAGAAACTCGCCAAGAAGATACATGTAAGTGACTGTGTGAAATGGTAGTGCCACGGCTGGAAGGAGATGAAGAGGGGCTGTGAAAACAATTTAACCCTTATCCCGCTGAAACATTGAAATGAAATTTCAAACTAGTAGTAAAACCCGAATAATTCTGTCAAACATTCTTTTTTGGAAAAATAAATATCTCCTTATCGGACAGTATAGATCCAAGATCAGACTGTACGTTCTGTGCAGTCTGATCTTGATCTATACTATCCGCAAAAAGGTCAGTGAGTCGCACTTAGCAGCCTAAGGGTTAATACATCATACGCTGCAAGATGCGTAATCAGTCAGTATTGTGAATGGACAGTCTGGGTACAAAGGTTACACGCGGTGAATTGCCAGTCCATTCTGAAAATGTTTACATAATGGCCTCTTCGCGAGGGCCATAACCTTTACACAACTCTATACCCTTTGTCCCCACAGCTTCACACGCTTCGCCTCACATGTACGATCCCTGCATTAAGCGACCAACGGCCGATTACTATTTTAAACTTACAGCTGTTACGAGTTGCTTGTACACCAGTTTTCTCTTAGGCAGAGCAATCTAAATTTTCAAACTCTTTTAAAGCAATGTTTCCTTACAAACTCCTTTCTGTTGCTATTTTATTCCTCTCAAGACCAAAATGACCTATCATCTTTTCAACACCTGCCACATATACGGAGAGCACTCGTCCCAACTCGGCCGATCCCGTAACTACGTACAACTATCAACGGATCACTAGAAATTTGCCAAATGATATGGACAGCAGACATCCACAAGATGTATTCACATCACCTGATACACTTGATTCGCACTCGTCTCATTCACAAAGTTGCTGCTAATCACTGACCCTATTTCTTATAATCGTGTTGAAAGTAAACTGCTCCAGTTTTTGCTGGCCAGAGATTTTGATAATACTGTAATTATGACATACTTTAATACTAAATAAATTGTAACTGCCATTTATTACATAATTTAAAAGTTATTATGGATTACTTGACATTACATAACGCCTGTTTACCGCTAATTACTATTCCTGCGCTTATTTGGGTCAAAAGTGCGCTTATCTGGGTCAAAAGTAGTTTTTGTAATAAGGTCATCAAAGCAGGTATAAGCATTAAAACACTGTAAGTAAAAGCTGTAACGAGCTGCAGTTACATCAGTTTGCCCTGAGCGGACGGGTTTCCGAAGTTTGCCATCTCTCTAATCAGTCTACCGACCGATTAAAAAGGGCGTCAAAACTTACAAACGTCAAAACACGTGATCGGACGATATATTCCGACACTGGGTCCCAAGCAGTAGCATAGTTAGGATTGAATGTCCTATTATCGTGGTACTAAAACATTCCACTGTGTGTAGAAAAATTAATGTCTTGCCTGATATTTTTCTGTTGCAAATAACATACAACGATATCTCATGTATATTTCTACGGTAACTGATTTTCTGTTTGTCCGTTAACTATTCTTTATCAAGACAAAGCAGGGGACAGCATCAACCAACTATCAAAAAGGACTGCTTCCGGTATTATCGTGGCATTGAGATGAGGCCCTGGAAAATGTACATGCTCATGCTATTTATGTTCAAAACTTTTGCAAATGAAAATTAAGTTATTTTGAAAGTGTTGAGATGATTTCATCAAGAAATTTGAGTAATACGGAGGAATAAATTCTCCCTGTCATTTTGTAACCGAAGTTTCAACTGTAAAAATTGAGAAGAATAAAGACGTACTTCTGTGTTTAAAATATCATCAAATAACCCATTTTGGGCCTCTTTCGTGGATTAAAAAAAAAAAAAAAAAAAATGGATAATATTTAGAGTGTTCTCTCATTTCAATAGAACGGGGAACATAAGTAAAAAATAATAATTATAATAATTTGTAGTGCCTTGAGAATAAAAATCTTGTAATTACCAAGTCAAAAATTTCGTTAGGGCCTCTTATTTTCATTCCCATATTTGGAAAGCCGTTACATCATCATTAAACCGTCGTCTGAAATTTACTTGCCTCATTCATAAACTTCAGTGACAGGAAAACAAATCTTACGAAACTGTTACACTAGTGTTGCTTTTGCTATGCTGATAAGGTCATCAATTTGATATAGGGGATACTGTGATTTTGCATAGAGGCAAGTTTTCTTACTATTTGGACGAAAACTTGATTTAACATACAATTTTCGGAAAAACTGTGGAAGTAAAGTTGCAAAGTGTGTTGACTGTATCTGACCTACAATGATCACGTGAGGAAATTCCTCCAGGTGAAGCATTCAGCCTCAATTTCAGAAAGTGTAACTACCATGATAATAAAGAACCCACGATAATACCGGAAGCGACATATGGTCAACTACCTATTTTCGTGGGGTACCTGTTTTCGAACCCGAAATGATATCCAACTTTTCTTGCGAACTATGAAGTAAATGACGTCACTATTTTGGGTGAACCGCTAATTTGAATGTAAACAACAGTGTCACTGCTGCTAATTTATAAACTGCAACAAAAACAAGACAGTACGCATGTTACTAAAGGAAAGATCAGTTTCAGTGACAAATTTCTTATTACTTTTTTCAACCCGATACGTGCCTAATTTAAATTCTCTGTCTGATACTTTATTTTAATCCTGAAAAATTCCAGACTTGTGACATAGTCAGTCTCGATGCCAAAAAGTCATGTGACCGTACTGGAATAATGTGTCAAGAGTCCAGTCTATAATTAGATCAGAGAATTTCGTGACCTATTTTGTTCGGTCGCTTATGAATGAAGAATTTTTCCAGAACATTCGCTGCTACAGAGAGAAAATGTTTCCAGCCCTTTCATTAAGATATTCAATATTTTTCAGATGTTTTACGATAAAATAGTGTTTAAAATAATTCCTAATCTGTCCTCATAGGTGCATATAATTTGATTGAAGGTACCAGAATGTCTTAATTTTTGTTATTAGCGGATTTGTATAGCAAATCCGCTTTCTGTGATCGTTCTGACCAGAACCAAACACATCATGCGTAACGACGCATGCGCGCTCATACTGCACTGTGATACCGGTTTGACCTGAACTAGATATACTGTCGTCCACGCTTATGCCCATTCTACTTTCAGTTTTAACTAATACACCTCAACCTCGCCTTTGTCAGTACACCTGTAGAAATCTAATACAAGCATAACACTGCGAAAGATCGACGGATCAAATTACCACTCATTAAACAGTAATAGAATAACAGTTACTGCGGGGACCTCTCGGCAGAACAATTTTGACTTTCCCTGCCCTTGGTAACCCCATTTTAAATCGATTGCACATCTGTTGCATGTGACGTTATTTTTTTATTACAACATATTACAGCTTTGTGCTACTCCACAAATCCGCTTTCCAGGACTTTGAGTCCTTTGATTTTAGTACTCTGATGCTGCCGTCACGAGAGGGCAAATGGCCGCCATGACATTAATCCGTCCTTTTCATCGCGCTTCAAAAACTTAGGATAATTGACTCAGAGCTGCTCATTTTCATTGTTCAAAACAGTCCCCCCTTGTGAAATTTAAGGCTTTTAATGAGTTTTGGTGTACATAATGAATTTTAGTTTGTTATTTATGAGCTGTTCTATAAATATTGAAAGCCACGAAATGGAGGCATGTTTTCCCGATCCCATGCGCCAATTTAGCTTCCGGCAAAATATTGAAGGGTGAAATATGTTCCTGCCGTTGAATATGCATGATTCAGGCAGAATTTATGTTCTTATATGCATTTAAATTTGATTTTTTTTTTACGTTTATAAAATGTTTTTTTGTGATCAGTTATTCATTTAGATATGCGTAAGCTAAAGTTGTCAATTTAGTCCCACGAAAATAGGTAAGACCGCCATACATTACATGAGGTAAATTGATACAATATAGACGTACTGCAAAAATGTGCCAGCCTATCCTTACCATACATATATAGTAACATAGTTCAACCAATAGAATTTCAGACGTCTACAACCTTCTCGATAAACATGCTGTGCACAACATCCCGTTTCATTCCAGAAACGATCTGACAATCTAAGTATTCGAAGAATCTTTCTTGGAATGATGACGTTACTTATTGCGTGGCGGACTGGTGTAAACTCCCTTTTCACGGTTTGGTAATATCATCGTCCCCTTCCTTCAGCTCACAGCCGAACTGCCTTGCAAGTACAATTCTTTCTAATAAGTTCATTGAAGTGTTTTTAGTCAGCCTAAAAAAAGGGCCTGTGTCCATGTCAGAGGATGTGCAATCGGGTATTCTATGGTTATAAATTTAAAAAAAAATTGTGAGGAGGGTAAATTAATGATTGAATGACTGAACCATCTGCGGATGGGGCAGCTTCCTTTCAAGAATACTATGTACAGAACATCGTGCTCAATCTATCTCTGTGCTCAGCTGCTTATTTTGAAATAATACTTAAGATCTACCAGATACTGGAATTTAAGATTTTCTTTGTTGATGTCAAGCTCTTGCAGATGACAAATAAAATGTGGCCTATTGATAGCATATTCAGTTTTGTTGCCGAAGCAACCAGAGTTTTCAAGGTAATCAAATTATTTGAAGGAAATCTTTAGAGCATCATAGTAGGGTCATTTCTGAGAAGTTTGGTCAAAATTGGGCTAGTAGTTTCAGAGATGTTTGAAATAACATATAATGCAAGCATTCATTGATGCACAGACAGAGGTACACATACACACGGCAGACACAGAGCCATGATATAAGCTTGCTGGCCATTGGCCAGTGGAGCTTAACTTAACCAAACAACAAAATTTTGGACTCCACCAAATTGAAAGCATTTGCCGAAGATATGGAGCTAAAATGATGATTTAAAATTGTCTTTGATAGGGTAGAAAACATCGTGAGAAGAGGACAAAATGCTGGTTACCAATATTTTCTCTTTTTCCAACAATGTTTTCACAAGCTTTCTTTCTCAGGGTCCGGACTGTGTGGTATAGAGTTAACAAATAACAACTCACAAGACGACCAAATTTAAGACTTGTCGAAATTCGAAATTCAAGGCATTTGCACACAACAAAGTACAAGAGGTTCGACTTACGGAATTTTTCTCAGAAAGGGTAAATGAGACAATGCTTGCTGCCAGCATTTTCTGCATTATTAACAAGTTTCTTTAGGGTAGTTAAAAAGCAGGATTGCTTGCAAAAGGTTACAAAAAAAGTCTGCTTGGAAAGAATTTAGGACAAACACCATGTGACAACTTGATATCAATTTTATTGATACAAAACAAACAAATAAATGATAATAAGTGTAAACTTAACAAATATCTACAAAACGTTTATTACCTAAGTTTTTACAGAGTTTAACATTTGCGTCACTACAGCACATGAGACAATAACTGAAAGTTAAACATGGAACGATTCATGCACATGCGAGGTTCCCCAAGACTACTCGCAGAAAGCGGTGATTTTGACTCTTTACCAAACGAAAAAAATGTTGGATCAGTCCAAATTGAAAGCGTTTGCAGACGACAAATTAAATGTGACTTAAAAATTGAAATTTGTTATGGGATGGGTAAAAAACATTGTGGGAAAAGGAGAAAATGCTGGTTACCAGCATTTCTCCTTTTCCCACAGTTGTTTTCAAAAGACTTCCTGTTTAGGGTCATTAAAAATTGGGATCATGTGGTAAAGGGTTAAGCTACCAACAACTGAGAGTTACTGCATCTGAGAGTTTTGGGAAGCAATGGAAAGCCGTCTTTCAACATGTCAAGGCCAGGTAATGGGGTATTTGTTCAGTAACTTCAACGCACTGAAGTATGCAACACTAAATACAGCGCGGAAATTAGATAGTGAGTGGTGTAAAAATGTGTGTGAGAAATGTGTGCAACCACATTTGAAGCACATTCTATTGACTGATGTTTACTATGAAAAGGAACGTCTTCCAACAATGTAAACAAGCTGTAACATCGATATAACAAACAATACGCTGTTGTGATCCAGACTAAGCAAAGGCAAATTGCTGACAGGCTCTAACACTTTTCTAAAAGAACCAGAGACTTGATATTTGGCATTTATAAAGTAATGAAGTGCATATAATCTGTACTGCAATATTTTGTTTGCAAGTATTCTTACTCTCATGAGCATTGTCTCTGTACTGTCCCAACAGCCTTCATAATTGGGTACACTAAAGCTTATGCAATTATTTGGGTATCAAAGAATGCAGACTGAGATCAGACTGCACAGATATGCAGGATGATCTTGGTCTACATGCTTTGCAAAAGACATCAATTACAGGTCACAATTAGCATATGGGCTAAAGGGAGGCACACAATCTGTTTTGACCATTTTTTTTTTTATTTTAATATATAGAAAGACTGTTTATACCTGACAATCAAAAAATGAGGTCACATGTTTCATAAACATTGATTAATGTTACAAGCACAAAAGCATATAGCTGCTATGCATAGATTGCTATTTCAGAGTAGATCAAGATAAAACTGCACAAAAAATGTGCTATGATCTTTTCCTCTTTTACCCTCCAGAAATAGGAGAAAATGCTAGTAACAAGAATTTCACCCACTATGTTTTCTATCATTTCAAAGACAACCCAACGATTTAAGCCAGGTGTACTCTGCGAATTTGAGTATTTCAAACAATATTTAAAAAAAATTGCGCTACTCTATGTTGCAAAAAAAAAACTGCTCTTCTCTATAACTTAACTCTTTACCACACAATTCCGACTTTTAACAACCCTGAGGAAGAAGTCTTTTGAAAATATTTTGGGAAAAGGAGAAAATGCTGGTAACCAGCATTTTCTCCTTTTCCCACAATATTTTCTACCCTATCAAAGAGAAATTCCATCATTTGAACCACATTTAAACTGTCATCTGCAAAATTTAATGCTTGCAATGTGGACAAGTCTACATTTTTGTCGTTAGGTAAAGGGTTAACAAATAGGCCACTTAGATGCAGACTTAGGCTTCAACTAAGTTTCAAAATTTGGTATACATGAACTAACTTAAAAACTTCTATAGTGTACACATATATACAATACTTGGGACATGTTTGCATTGGATAAATCAAACAAGCTCAAAGCTGATAATACACCACTAGTTACCTCAATGGAAAAGGAAGCTAGCTGCATGCGAGTGAAACACAGCTGGTCTCTCATATTGCAACAAAAACCTTGCACTTGTAACCAGAGTCAAAACTGTACACAATTACGGATCCTTCTAGGCACAACATTACTAATGTGATGTTTGAGATGTCATTTACATGTAAAATACCTATACTAAAACAAGGAAAAAGTCGAAACAAAATTTGATTGGTCAACTCAATTGCATGAACTTTATGTCTTAACTCAGGAGAATATCATCACTTAGCCTCTTAACCCTTTCCCAAACAAGCCCTGGTTTTCACGTGTCTGCAGTACAAGTCTTTTGAAAACACTGTGGGAAAAGGAGAAATTGCTCCTAACGAGCAATTTCTCCTTTTCCCACAGTGTTTTCTACCCTTTTTGAGAACTTTCTGCCATTTTTATCAAATTTAAAATTGTCGTCTGCAAACTCTTTCAATTTGGACCAGTCCAAAATTTGTCATTTGGGAAAGGGTTAAGGTATGTGCCAGAGTTTTACATAGGCTTGTATGCGTGACATATGACTAACAGTGAGTGTTGGCTATGTATATATCATATTCATGTAAATCATGACATCGTACCTGATCCCGTAAAAATAGATGGACTTATTGTCATTGCAATATTTAAATATCAGAATTGTACTTTTTTTAATGAATGCAGCCATCTATTTCAGTATGCTTGTAAAGGAAAACATACAATGGAGATAATTCTGTGTAAAATCATGATATAATTTCAATGAGAATACAAAAAATTTATATACAAGTGGCACAGCCACAAGAAAAAAAAGAAAGAATTTTGTTGTACACTGATGAAATTATATCTTGATCTTATAAAGACTGTGAGAAAAGAAGTCTTTCAAAACATTGTGGGGAAAAGGAGAACATGCTGATAAACAGCAATGTCTCCTTTTTCCACAATGTTTTCTCCTCATTCAAAGCAAATCTCCTTAATTAAGCCATATTAAACCTCCCATCTGCAAATGCTTTCAATTTGTCTAAAATTTTGTTGTATACTATAGAGTTCAGTGGTCGATGTATATGGTTCTGGCAGAGATTGATAGCCTTTTGAGGTGTAGTGTCTCTGCTTGAATCCTACAAAACTATTGGTATCCTTGTACCAGTTCATCAATGAATGATTCAAGTTTCACAATAGAGAACTGCAGCCTCAGAAACTGTAGATCCAGATCCACGTTCAACAAAATATCTGTGTATTTCATCCATCATCAACATTGTTGTTGTATGACTATTTTCCAGGGTCATAAGGATTGTAATCTGTTTCTTTCATAGAGGCAAGTGTATGGTTAACAAGTCTGTGATGGGCCTCATCAGCCCTTATGGCAAGCACTACGTCCCTCATTGTGGCATCTTCCTACAACACAGATACAGTAACTGATTAAATACAAACAAATTTTTCCTTTTTATCTCTTTACCAAATCATCCCAAGTTTTAACCCTTTACCACACAATCCAGCCTTTTAACGACCCTGACGGAAAAGCCTTTTGAAAACATTGTGAGAAAAGGAGAAAATGCTGGTAACCAGCGTTTTCTCCTTTTCCCACAATGTTTTCTACCCTTCCCAAAACAAATTTCAATTATTGAGCCATATTTAATTTGTCATCTGCAGATGCTTTGAATTTAGACCAGTCCAAAATTTTGTCGTTTGGTTACAGCAACTCAGGAAGAAGACTTTTGAAAATAGTATGGAAAAATTAGAAAATGCTGGTAATTTCTAAGGCATGTTTATTTTGTTGGCTGCAAAGGCTTTCAGTTTGGACAAGTCTTAAATTTTGTCTTTCAGTCAAGAATAAACAAATGATTAAATGATTTTGAAAATTTAGAAGGTCTTTGAATAAAATTATACAAAAAGGATGGGAACCACCACCTTGCCCTTTACCTGCAATATTTCCTACCCTTTCAAATTCGGATACGGTAAGATTTTTTCCAGTGAAAAGTCCAAAATTACAATGTTTGTGGTTTTTTACTATTTGCTTGCATTTTCATTTAATTTTTATAGCAGTTTAACCCTATCCCAAACGACAGACTTTAGCCCTCCGAAATTGAAAGCATCTGCAGACGACAAATTTGAAAATGGTACAAATGAACCTAAGGTTTTTTGACAGGGTAGAAAACATTGTGGGAAAAGGAGAAAATGCTGGTTACCAGCATTTTCTCCTTTTACCACAATGTTTTCAAAAGGCCTCTTCCTCAGGAACCTGAAAACACGGGATTGTTTGGTAAAGGGTTAAGGGTTAACAAGTTATTTTGTTGAAATCATAACACTGGCCGAAAAAGACCTTTTTTGAAAGAAACATATAAGAGGTATTGTTTTTTGCATGTATACATGGCCTTTTTGAGGTTGGTCCATAATGAAATTATACATTAAGCATCTGTTTGACATGGAATTTCATTTAATAAATCCAAACAATAATTGTCTGTGCCTTATGATAAACAGATATTAATATGAAGAGTTACGAAATTTTGTCCAGTAGTTAAAGAGATATTCATCCATAATGGAAATATACATCAAGCCCCCTTTTCCCGTGAGATAGCATTATATAAAAAAACAAAAAATTATATAGGCGGGCTACCATAAGGAACATATGTATGAAGTTTCATCAATATTCAAGTAGGATTTAAGAAGATATTCATCTGGACTAACAGATGGCTATTGGTCCATATTGAAATTATACAGTAAGCCCTCTATTTCCATGACATGGAATTTCATCAAATAAAGACAAATAAGGATTGTCTGTGGCTTATGATAAACAATATAAGTAAGAAGTTTCATCAAAATTTTGTCCTGTAGTTCAAGAGATATTGGTCTACAATGGAAATATACATCAAGGCCCCTTTTACCATGACAGCATCAAATCAAAAAAAGCGAGAAAGGAGTACCTAGGGACTATCATAAAGATCACATATATGAAGTTTCGTCAAATTTTATCATGGACTTTGGAAGATATCTGTCCGGATGGATGGACAAACAGGCAACACAAAAACTGTATCCCTCTGAAATTTGGCTGGGGATAATAATTTCAATATTGCTCCGTACCCTAAATTGCAAATGTGGCCAGTGAGACTTTTGGTCAGACTACAGATTATGTGTAGGTGATCCTAGTCTTCACTGATCACCAGTTGCACATTGTTACAAATTACATGTATTCAAATGATTTCATTAAATATGTTAGACCCCTTTCTTGTTGTTCAAGTTTTATAGGCTCTAAATCTGTTTTGACAATTCATTTTCAAGAATGTGTATCTTTGTTACTTTCAATTTGTTAACAAGAGCGGCAAATTGTCGCAAGATACGCCCGTCTTACCCCAAGTTGTAAAGTTGGGGCATAATAATGATAAAGGGGAGGTATAGAAAAATAGTAGTGCAGAATATTTTTTTTACTGTTGATTGAAGATAATGGCAGTGTATTTGTGTTGACGGAACTCTTGTTTATTATTGTATTACTATTAACTCTTTACCACACAGCAAAAGTTTGGACTAGTCCAAATTGAAATCATTTGCAGTTGACAAACTAAATGTAACTCAAAAATTGAAATTTGGTTTGGAAAGGGTAGAAAACATTGTGGGAAAAGGAGAAAATGCTGGTGCATAAAAAATAAGCAATTTATATTTCATGTGCACTGCACTACCCCTTGATGAGATGTATCCAGCCCTAACATTTCATAACCCGAGGTAGTATAGTTTGAGAGATATGCATCATACAAAATTCAAGTTCGAAAAAAAAACAAGAAAGGGCAATAACTGAAAAATTAAGCAAGCAAGAGTTGAAATTTATATGCACAGCACTTCCCGTTGATGGAATGTATCCACGCATGAAATTTCATATCCTTAGCTAGTATAGTTCTGAAGATGTGCACTGGACAAAATTAAAGTTTCAAAATAAAGAAAGAGCAATAAGTCAAAAATTAAGCAAGAGTTATGGTTCATGTGCACTGCACTCCCAGTTGATGAGATCTATCTACGCATGAAATTTCATAGCCATAGGTAGTATAGTTTTGGAGATATGCTCGAGACAAAATTCAAGTATGAAAATAAGTCAAAAATTAAGGAAGGAAGAGTTATGATTCCTGTGCACTGCACTCCCCCTTAATGAGATGTATGCAGGCATGAAATTTCATAACCCTAGGTAGTATAGTTTTGGAGATATTCACCGGAGAAAATGCAAGTATGAAAAAGAAGAAAGGGCAATAACTGAAAAATTGAGGAAGCAAGAGTTATGATTCCTGTGCACTGCACTCCCCCTTAATGAGATGTATGCAGACATGAAATTTCATAACCGTAGGTAGTATAGTATTGGAGATATTCACCGGACAAAATTCAAGTATGAAAAACAACAAAGGGCAATAACTGAAAAATTAGGGAAGCAAGAGTTATGATTCCTGTGCACTGCACTGCCCCTTGATGAGATCTATCCATGCATGAAATTTCATAACCGTAGGTAGTATAGTTTTGGAGATATGCTCCGGACAAAATTCAAGTATGAAAAACAACAAAGGGCAATAACTCAAAAATTAAGGAAGCAAGAGTTATGATTCCTGTGCACTGCACTCCCCCTTGATGAGATCTATCCACTCATGAAATTTCATAACCCTAGGTAGTATAGTATTGGAGATATTCACCGGACAAAATTCAAGTATGAAAAACAACAAAGTGCAATAACTCAAAAATTAAGGAAGCAAGAGTTATGATTCCTGTGCACTGCACTCCCCCTTGATGAGATCTATCCACTCATGAAATTTCATAACCCTAGGTAGTATAGTATTGGAGATATTCACCGGACAAAATTCACGTATGAAAAACAACAAAGGGCAATAACTCAAAAATTAAGGAAGCAAGAGTTATGATTCCTGTGCACTGCACTCCCCCTTGATGAGATCTATCCACTCATGAAATTTCATAACCCTAGGTAGTATAGTATTGGAGATATTCACCGGACAAAATTCAAGTATGAAAAACAAGAAAGGGCAATAACTCAAAAATTAAGGAAGCAAGAGTTATGATTCCTGTGCACTGCACTCCCCCTTGATGAGATCTATCCACTCATGAAATTTCATAACCCTAGGTAGTATAGTATTGGAGATATTCACCGGACAAAATTCAAGTATGAAAAACAAGAAAGGGCAATAACTCAAAAATTGAGGAAGCAAGAGTTATGATTCCTGCGCACTGCACTCCCCCTTGATGAGATCTATCCACTCATGAAATTTCATAACCCTAGGTAGTATAGTATTGGAGATATTCACCGGACAAAATTCAAGTATGAAAAACAACAAAGGGCAATAACTCAAAAATTAAGGAAGCAAGAGTTATGATTCCTGTGCACTGCACTGCCCCTTGATGAGATCTATCCACTCATGAAATTTCATAACCCTAGGTAGTATAGTATTGGAGATATTCACCGGACAAAATTCAAGTATGAAAAACAACAAAGGGCAATAACTCAAAAATTAAGGAAGCAAGAGTTATGATTCCTATGCACTGCACTCCCCCTTGATGAGATCTATCCACTCATGAAATTTCATAACCCTAGGTAGTATAGTATTGGAGATATTCACCGGACAAAATTCAAGTATGAAAAACAACAAAGGGCAATAACTCAAAAATTAAGGAAGCAAGAATTATGATTCCTGTGCACTGCACTCCCCCTTGATGAGATCTATCCACTCATGAAATTTCATAACCCTAGGTAGTATAGTATTGGAGATATTCACCGGACAAAATTCAAGTATGAAAAACAACAAAGGGCAATAACTCAAAATTTCAGGAAGCAAGAGTTATGATTCCTGTGCACTGCACTCCCCCTTGATGAGATCTATCCACACATAAAATTTCATAACCGTAGGTAGTATAGTTTTGGAGATATGCTCCGGACAAAGAACTGGACGCCGCCCGCCCACCCGCCCGCCCGCCCGCCACGGGTGATCCCATAATACGTCCCGTCTTCGACGGGCGTATAAAAATGTCATGTAAGAAGTGATAGTGAAGTAGTTTAAACAGCCGGTTTAATAGTCTAACAGTCTTTTTGGTCCTGCTGTTCGGGGGTTTGATCCTGAGCAACCCATATCTTCTGGCCCCGCCTCTTGGATATTTCATACATTTATTTTATCTACATGTATTTCATAAAATATGTAAAATATTTTATAAATTTTCATCCTCATTATTTTCGTGTGCATGTAAGGGCAATATTTACAAAACAGAATTCAGAATCTATTCTCTGTTCAAATGTTGTGGCCAGTTTAGAGTCCAAATCAGTTATCACAGGCACGTGAGACATGTGCCTATCAAAGAGTCTGAAAAAGATCTACCCAAGTATAATAGCTTGCTGGCCTTCTGCCAACAGATCTATTAAGAAAAAGAAAACTTACCTTCATTTTCCAATAACTTATGGCCAGTTGAGGAGCCTTTTGTGTCTTCCAGTGTTTTAATTCACCAGATTCTATATCCTGTCAAAACAAAGCACGGCTTGTTTGTTAAGTGTTTACTAATGCTTTCAACAGCCTATCATTTACTTTTGCCACTGCATATTTTTGGCATTTTAGAAAAGCCACTGACTTTTTTCCATACAAGATGACCATCAGACCAGGGCTGACTATCGACCCCCAAAAATGATTATCGCAATTCTATTACTATTGGAGCAACCACAATCACGATACATTATTACTATCAAGAGTCTAACATCGTGATGCATCATGATACTACTGGATAGTAGAAATCAATTTATTTTTTTAATACTCTTTACTCAGTCATGTATACATAGTTCTGCATTATAGTTCATAAAATGTTCACTTTCTTTCTTAGAAGTAGATCTATTGGTTTATGCTTTGTGATTTGCACAATAATTGTCAGTGCTTTCATTAAGAGCCAATTTAAGGAATTTTGAAATTCCAGGTCCGAGTTTCAGGAATCTTTCAAGAGAATTCAGGAAGTTAGGACATCTCGGTTACACGACAAATCTATTTTTCCCCCATATTATCAGTGGTCAAGATGACAGAGTTTGGGCATCTGCATATAATATTTCCAAGATCCTTCAAAAAACCCTTAGAATTGTCACAATATCACTAATTACCCACAACATAGAGTTAACCCCAGTCAGAAGAATCATTGAGCACAGATTCAGCATGTACATGTAGATATTTCTCTGATCTCAATGTAGTGAAACAAATTGAAAACAGCTGAATAATCATCTTTTACTGGAATCCTTTGCATGCAAATCATCACCATGAATAAAAATTTCATAAAATTTGTGACAACAATTAATGTATCAGTTACATTGTTCCTGCATTTGAAAAACAAGAGGGCCATGATGGCCCTGGGTCGCTCACCTTAGTAGAGTGCCTTAAAGGTTTTTCTTTAATTTGACCATGTGACCTAGTTTTTGACCGCAGGTGACCCAATTTCAAACTCATATTTCATGAAGACAAACATTCTGACCAATTTTCAAGTCAATTGAGCAAAAATTGTGGCCTCGAGTGCCCTAAAGATATTTCTTTAATTTGACCTAGTGACCTAGATTATGACCCCTGGTGACCCAAATTTGAACTGGTCATTGACTATATCAAAAGAAACATTTTACCCAATTTTCAAATCAAATGAATAATAAATGTGGCCTCTAGAGTGCCCACTAGCTATTTCTTTAATTTGACCAAGTGACCTAGTTTATGACCCCAGTTGACCCAAATTCAGACTCATGTGAGATTTTACAAAGACAAACATTCTGACCAATTTTCAAGGCAATTAAGCAAAGAATGTGGCCTCTAGAGTGCCCACAAGGTATTTCTTTATTTTGACCTAGTGACCTAGTTTATGGTTCCAGTTGACCCAAATCCAAACTCATCTGGTATTTCATCAAGACAAACATTCTGGCCAAATTTCAGGTCATTTGAGCAATAAATGTGGCCTCCAGAGTGCAAACAAGGTATTTCTTTAATTTGACCCAGTGAACTAGTTTATGACCCAAGTTGACCCAAATTAATCTTATGTGAGACTTTATAAAGACAAACTTTTTAACTAATTTTCAAGGCAATTGAGCAAATAATGTGGCCTCGAGAGTGCCAACAAGGTATTTCTTTAATTTGACCTAGTGACCTAGTTTATGACCCAAGATGACCCAATTTTGAACTCAATGAACTTGTTGCGCTTAGATGGGCAAACAAACTTAGAAGAGAATACCAAATATCAAAGCTCTATGCCTTCCAGTTTTAAAGAAGAATGTAAAAGTTTTCCTTCTTTGTTCCTATGTTCGAACTTGTGACCCCCCGGGCTGGGCCAGTTTTGACCCAGGGGCATCATATGAACAAACTTGGTAGAGGTCCACTAGGAAATGCTACATACCAAATATCAAAGCTCTACACCTTCCCGTTTAAGAGAAAAAGAAATTTAAAGTTTTCCTTCTTTGTTCCTATCTTCAAACTTGTGACCCCCCTGGGCCGGGCCAGTTTTGACTCAGGGGCATCATATGAACAAACTTGGTAGAGGTCCACTAGGAGATGCAACATACCAAATATCAAAGCTCCACACCTTTCGGTTTCAGAAAAGAAGAATTTTAAAGTTTTCCTTCTTTGTTCCTATGTTCGAACTTGTGACCCCAGGGGCTGGGCCAGTTTTGACCCAAGCAGCATCCTTGGAACAAACTTGGTAGAAGTCCACTAGGAGATGCTACATACCAAATATCAAAGCTCTATGCCTTCCCATTTAAGAGAAAAAAAAATTAAAGGTTTCCTTCTTTGTTCCTATGTTTGAACTTGTGACCCCCAGGGCAGGGCCAATTTTGACCCCAAGGGCATCATATGAACAAACTTAGTAGAGGTCTACTAGGCAATGCTACATACCAAATATCAAAGCTCTAAGCCTTTCAGTTTCAGAGAAGATAATTCTTAAAGTTTTCCTTCTCTGTGCCTATGTTTGAACTTGTGACCCAGAGGGCAGGGCCAACTTTTGCCCCAAGGGCATCATATGCACAAACTTGGTAGAGATCCACTACAAGATGCTACATACCAAATATCAGAGCTCCATGCCTTCCTGTTTCAGAGAAGAAGATTTTTAAAGTTTTCCTTCTTTGTTCCTATGTTGGAAATTGTGACCCCCGGAGCGGGCCCAGTTTTGACCCTAGGGACATCATATGAACAAACTTGGTAGAGGTCCACTAGGCGATGCTACATACCAAATATCAAAGCTCTACGCCTTCAAGTTTAAGAGAAGAAGATTTTTAAAGTTTTTCTTCTTTGTTACTATGCTCAAACTTGTGAGCCCCGGGGCGGGGCCAGTTTTGACCCCAGGGGCATCATATGAACAAACTTGGTAGAGGTCCACTAGGCAATGCTACATACCAAATATCAAAGCTCTAAGCCTTCCAGTTTCAGAGAAGATGATTTTTAAAGTTTCTCCTCTTTGTTCCTATGTTCGAACTTGTGACCCCCGGGGCAGGGCCAGTTTTGACCCCAAGGGCATCATATGAACAAACTTGGTAGAGGTCCACTAGGAGATGCTTCATGCCAAATATCAAAGCTCTATGCCTTCTAGTTTTACAGAAGAAGATTTTTAAAGTTTTCCTTCTTTGTTCCTATGTTGGAAATTGTGACCCCCGGGGCGGGGCCAGTTTTGACCCCAGGGGCATCATATGAACAAACTTGGTAGAGGTCCACTAGGAGATGCTACATGCCAAATATCAAAGCTCTACACCTTCAAGTTTTAGAGAAGAAGATTTTTAAAGTTTTTCTTCTTTGTGACTATGCTCAAACTTGTGACCCCTGGGGCGGGGCCAGTTTTGACCCCAGGGGCATCAAATGAACAAACTTGGTAGAGGTCCACTAGGAGATGTTACATACCAAATATCAAAGCTCTGCGCCTTCTAGTTTCAGAGAAGAAGATTTTCAAAGATTTTGCCTTTTTTTCCTTTTTGTTGCCATGGCAACCAGAGTTGTGGGTGGAATTCAATTCTTTGAACAATTTTGGTAGAGCTTCACGCAAGGAACATCCCTGCCAAGTTTCATCAAGATTGGCCCAGTGGTTTAGGAGAAGAAGATGTTTAAAGAAATTGTTGACGGACGACGGACGCCGGACGACGGACATAGGGCGATCACAATAGCTCACCTTTTAGCACGCTGTGCTAAGGTGAGCTAATAATACAATTAATAAAATTAACTACCAAAACTATAGATGTAATTGATTTCAAACATTGCAATCGATGCACTTCTATCGAGGCAGTCACACTCACGATCCACTGATGTATTATCGTTACACCAATAATTAAGATAAAGGAAATTGCCCAAGTTAAGAACACAACATCTGAGCCATGCTCTGTGAAAAAGGGGCTTAATGCATCTGCGAAAAAGTATCAACCAAGGTCAGCCTGCGCAGTCCGTGCGGGCTGACCTGAGCCAAAACTTTGCTATTAGTCAATTTCTTGTATGTCAAAGGATCAGTCTACCTCGTGATTATGTCAGTTGTTAAAAATAGTGGCTATTGTAGATCTATAATTATGTGATGGTTTGATTGGTATCATGAATCATACAGATGCATAAAGCCCCCTTTTGCCAGAGCATGGCTCTTATTCTACAGAAACACAAGAAAGACTATTAATCCTTAGCCACACAATCCCAAGTTTTGATGATGCTGGGGAAAAAGGCTTTTGAAAACATTTTCCAACAATGTTTCCAGCAAAGCTAGCTTGCAATTGGCCTTGTGATCTGGGGTAGAAGACGTTTAAAGAAAATGCTGACGCCGAGAGATGACTAACACTAAACAACAGATATGGGGTGATCATGATAGTAATTGTTCGTGTGAGCTAAAACTTACAGCTAAACATTTGGAGTATGTTTTCACAGCCTCCTCTTCTAAATATCCCACAAATCTGTGACAAAATCGTGGTGAGATGAGGTAGGATACACTAAACATTGTTACAAACGCCCCTGCAATGACAACATAACCACTGTGTGTAATTATAGGGCTCATCCATTGGTAGTATGGTAGGCAGTGTTCTCCATGCAGTGTACCAAGCAAAATACAGGTTAGCAATCTCTGAGGAGTCTGCTAGCAATTTAATTATCTAGCAACATGTGAGCCATGCTCTGGGAAATGAGGATTTATAACACATTTGCAAAAAGTATGGACCCATGTCAGCCTGACAGGCTGACATGGGTCGATATTTTTTGTTATTTGTAAATTTTCTGCATGTCAAAGGACCATTCTACCTCATGATTCAGTTGGAAATTAGACTAATGGATTCTATGCATTCATAATTATGAGATGTCTTGCTTTTCTGCAGCTCAGTGGTAAACAAAACGAAGGACAATCCCAAGGTTGAAAGTTTAAAACTTGGCTGAAATTCTTTCCTAAGACTGATGAAGGTTTTTGTACCAGGATTCATTCTTTTCTCATAGCTGAACATTGTTCTGGCTCAGGCTAAATGTGAAAAGGTAGAAAATGGCTTAGAAAGATTTACTAGTATATAAGCAGCATTTCTTAACCCTTTACCACACAGTCCCGACTTTTAACAAGCCTGAGAAAGAAGCCTTTTGAAAACACTGTGGGAAAAGGAGAAAATGCTGGTAGCCAGCATTTTCTCCTTTTCCCACAATGTTTTCTACCCTTCCCAAAACAATTTTCAATCTTCCAGTCATTTTATTTTGTTGTCTGCAAATGCTTTCAATTTTGACCCATCTAAAATTTTGTTGTTTGGTAGAGTTAAAAAATACAATAAAAACATGGATAGAAACAATTAACTAATCAAGTGAAATAATGATGAAAATGGCATCAAACACTCCACATACTGTGAAACCATTTCAGTTTAAAATGTTTATCATTCTGACACAATGGCTTTTAATTAGCCATTTGAAGTTTTTATCTCAAGGGAGCTAAAAACTATGCACATCATAAGGATTCAGATAAAGGAGGTAATGTTTTGGTTTTAAAGGTAAGGCACTGTTCATCAAAACAGTCTCAACATTTGGTGTACTCACATGAGCTGTTTTATTTAACTGGTTCCTACTATTACATGAAACAATATATGATCACATGGCCTGATCACATGGTTGAGGTAAAGTATGCTCAAAGTGAGCAAGGGGTCTAAGGTTCAAGTTCCCGTCTAGCTACCAATTTTCTCCTCTGGTTACATAGCAACAACCAAGGGTTTGGTCAAGAACTGACAATTTTCGCAATCAGAAATACCACCCACTCTCTGTGCTCTCTGGCTTTGATCCACTCTCTCTGCAAAAGCAAGAAAGTTGCAATCAAGCCTTAGAGATTTAAAAAAGAACTAAGAGCATAATTCTACATTTAAGAAATATCTACATGTATATAACATACCTTGTGTTACAATGACACCTGCCCTAAACAACCATGAAGGCTGTTTAAGTTGTAACGCTGTCATCAAATGCATTCTTTCATTCTCGGCTTCTTCTGCAAATACAGAATTATATTTAGAGAACACTCTATGGTTTCTAATCCTTAAATAACAGCTGACAATTTTTCAGAATGGTCCAGATTGAAAATATTTATAGCCAAGAGATCGCAAGTGGCTCAATGAATTGGACTTGCCTTTGCACGGGCACAACACTGTGGTAGTAACAAGAACTGTCTCTTATTCTAACAGGGTTTCTCCAAGGCATTAATAATAAAGGCCATAAAAACTTTAGATTGTTTGATAGAGGATTAACTATTACCCTATATTCAGTGCTTGGGCTGGTCTAATAAACCCTATACATGACAAAATTTTAGGCTATTCCAAATTGAACACATTTGCAGAAGACAAATAAACATGGCTCAAATGATGGGATTTGTCTTTGAAGAGGAACAAAATATTGTGCAAAAAGGCTCCTTCCTCAAGGCTGTTTAAAAACAGGGTTATTTGCTAGAGTCAAGACTACTAAATGCTGAAAACTGCCTCCCATCTTGCTGCATATCACTTTTGATAAAATTGAGGCAAAAAGAGAAAGTGTTGGAAATGAGCTGTTTCTTCTTTTGCCTCAAAGTTTCCATATGGCCAACAAATGCGAAATGAGACCTTCGGACATTTGCATAAAGTGTTGTCTCGGATTAGCCTGCGCAGGCTTATCGAGATGACACTTTACAACTACATAGATTTTTTTCATACAGTAGACTTTCATGAAATAGAAAATCGCACAAAAACAGGAACTGTCATCTCGGATTAATCACAGACTTCAGAGGCTGATCTGGGATGACACACTTTTACGCATATATGTTCGAAGGCCCCTTTTCTTGTGTTGCACGCCATATACATGTAATACCCATGTATCAAACATTGCTCTTTTTCAGAGTGTTTTCAATTCACTATTATAGACTTGTTTCTTAGGGTACTGACTTTTAGCTGAGCAAATTTTCTCCACTTCATGTGTGTGGGAAAGCAGTCAGTGTTGTGTCCAATACTACTTACAGAAATTTCAATAAACCAAAGAATTCGGGAAAGAGACATGATGGAATATTGTTGAAAATAGCATTCTACATCAAACCAACAAATCATACCTAGTAGCGTATGTATCCAGCCATAATCTCGCTTCAATCTTCGTAATGAATGTAAATGACGTGTCATAGCTGCAACCATACCTGGCACACCAGCCACTGTTTCTAAGAAACAAATCCGACTGTAAAAGACAGAGTAAATCAGTATGATTAACATAATAATCTAATCTATTAGTAGTTGAGCCCAACCTGGCAGCTCAGTGGTTAGCGTATCCAACTCGTAACCAGGTAGTTGAGGATTTGATACTCAGTTGTGGCAAACTTTCTTTCCGGCGATCTTTTGCTTCTCAGCTCTGAATGCATGTGAGAAAAGCAGTCAGTGACTGAGAGAGAGAATGTGTCAGTACTGGTGAAAAAAAGCCAGGAAACAGATGTGTAGGTGCCCTGACCCCCATGGTATGACCCATGCTGTTAAAATGGCGTTAAACTCCAATAAAAAAAAAACCTAATGGCTGGCATGATAAACGAAGGTGTCTTTGGATCCTCAAAAAAATTTGAATTCCAACAAGCATTCTGATAGTATTGCATAGCAATACACAGTCCCCTACCGGCCGTATGTATCGCTGGCATGTCAAAGAAATTTTTAAAGTCCAAGGCCCGTAAATGCGTCCAAAAGCAGTGGAGCGGGATGAAACTCGAACTTGATGTGTAAGTCATGGTGGTTGATGTACACACCAAAAATCAGCTCTATATGTAGCAGTGTTTAGAAAAAAAGTGCGGAAAAATGTTTTATCAGTGAAATTTTGTAAGTCCAAGGCCCATAAATGCGTCCAAAAGCAGTGGAGCGGGACGAAACAGGAACTTGATGTGTAAGTCATGGTGGTTGATGTACACACCAAAAATCAGCTCTATATGTAGCAGCGTTTAGAAAAAAAGTGCAGAAAAATGTTTTATCAGTGGAATTTTGTAAGTCCAAGGCCCGTAAATGCGTTAAAAAGCAGTGGAGCAGGACGAAACTCGAACTTGATCTGTAAGTAATGGTGGTGGACTTACATAGCAAAAGTCAGGTGAATATCTACCAGCATTTAGAAAAAAAAGTCCGGAAAACTGATTTGTCAGTGAAATTTTGTAAGTCCAAGGCCTGTAAATCCGTGAAAAACCAGTGGACCGGAACGAAAGTCGAAATTGTTCTGTAAGTCATGGTGGTTGAGTTACCCAGCAAATCTGAGATCAATACCTACCAGCGTTTAGGAAAAAAGTCCGGAAAACTGATTTGTCAGTGAAATTTTGTAAGTCCAAGGCCCGTAAATCTGTGAAAAACCAGTGGACCAGAACGAAAGTCGAACTTGATCTGTAAGTCATGGTGGTTGAGTTACACAGCAAATCTGAGATCAATACCTACCAGTGTTTAGGAAAAAAGTCCGGAAAACTGATTTATCAGTGAAATTTTGTAAGTCCAAGGCCCGTAAATCCGTGAAAAACCAGTGGACCAGAATGAAAGTCGAACTTGATCTGTAAGTGATGGTGGGTGACTTACACACCAAAACTCAGCTCAATATGTACCAGCGTTTAGAAAAAAAGTCCGCAAAACTGAATTGCCGGACTGATGGACAGACGGACAGACAGACAGACGGACGGAGTGCAAACCTAAAGTCCCCTTCGGCTCTGCCGGTAGGGGACTAATTATCACTTCACAACTCAGTGAACAAGTGTAGTCTTTTCAAAAATCTCTCTATCACACTTTGAAATGGGGA